>CM055126.1:141471413-142071413 GCA_029206835.1 Rana muscosa | reverse complement strand
TTCTCAGTGTCTGACATATTGAGTCCTCTGGAGGAGAGCTACAAGAAGGTGGCTATGGAGGGCACTGGCTTAGGGTCTCCCCTGGCTGCCTACAGACAATCTCAGGTGTCTCAGCCTACTATGCAGCAGCATGCAATGGGCCACAATGGAGCAGTGAGTGCAGCCTACCACATGACAGCGGCAGGGGTCCCCCAGTTATCCCACACCACCATGGGGAGCTACTGCAATGGCAACCTGGGCAACCTGGGCAACATGAGCGAGCTGCCACCCTACCAGGAGACCATGAGGAATGGTTCGGCTACTGGATGGTATGGGACCAACCCAGACCCCAGGTTTTCTACAAGTAAGTGTAAACTCTTCTCTGGGTCTGGGAGGGAGATATATATATATATATATATATATATATATATATATATATATATATATACATATATATATATATATATATATATATATATATATATATATATATATATATATACATATATATATATATATATATATATATATATATATATATATATATATATATATATAATTTTCATACTGTCTACGGGTAATTGTTATAAATTCAATATTTCTTCTAGCAATTGTAGTATCAGTACATGTGTAACTTCTGTGTAAAAGTAGAGGGGGACAATAAATAAGCAGACACCCGATCACTACCGACATTATAAGATGATGTGTGCAGTCAGACCTAGACCTATAGTCCTCATTTCATCTACACATATGGGGTTAATATACAGATCTAACTTTCTATACCTTTATGTGTTTTCTTAAATATATAGATTGTCTTTCTATTCAACCTGTCATCTATCTATAAATCTTTTATGTCTCCTTTTAGTTCTCCATGTAGCGATTTATCATCTATTTGTCAATGTTCTTTTTTTTTCCTTCTTTCTTCTTTTTTTTTTCTTTCTTTCCAAAGTTCCAAGCCAACCGTTTTATATTATACATTAGCTCTAGATTAAATATATATATATATATATATATATATATATATATATATATATATATATATATATAAAATAGAAATTTCAGTCAAGTTTTTATTACTGCTGGATCTTTGCTTTTCTTTCTTTCTTTCTTTCTTTCTTTCTTTCTTTCTTTCTTTCTTTCTTTCTTTCTCTTTCTTTCTTTCTTTCTTTCTTTCTTTCTTCCTTTCTTTCTTTATCTCTCTCTTTCTGTCTTATAATCTAGCTAGCTAGCTACCTACCTAACTCTTTCTAGCTCTCTAGCGATTTATTATCTACCTGTGATCTTTCTTTATTTACTTCTTTCTTTCGTTCTAAGCCAACCTTTTTATATTATATATTAGCTCTAGATAAATATATATATATATATAAATATAAACTAAACAGTAAATTTTTTATTTATTTTTTGCTGTCTGGCTCTTTTTTTTTTCTTTGTTTCTTTCTTTCTTTTTTTCCTTCCTTTCTCCCTCTCTTTCTTTCTTATAATCTAGCTATCTAGCTACCTGTCATCTATCGATAAATATTTCTAGCTCTCTAGCGATTTATCATCTACCTATAATAGGTGTTACTTCTTTCTTTCTTTCTTTCTTTCTTTCTTTCTTTCTTTCTTTCTTTCTTTCTTTCTTTCTTTCTTTCTTTTCTTTCGCTCCAAGCCAACCTATATTATACATTAGCTCTAGATAAATATATATATATATATATATATATATATATATATATATAAATAAATAAAATAAAAGTAGAGTTTTTATTGCTGTCTGGATCTTTCTTTCTTTCCTATTTTTTACTATCACTTTTACTAATCCATAAGTTATATATATATATATATATATATATATATATATATATATATATATATATATATATATATATATATATATATATTATCTCTCTTTACATTGTCTATCTATCTATCTGTCTGTCTATCTATCTATCTATCTATCTATCTATCTATCTATCTATCTATCTGTCTATCTATTCTTATGAGTTGTCCTGTGTTCTTCTTACAGTATCCCGTTTCATGGGTCCCTCCAATGGGATGAATATGGGAGGTCTGGGTAACATGGGCTCCCTGGGAGATGTGGGGAAGAGCATGGCCCCATTGCAGAGCACCCCCAGGAGGAAGCGCCGGGTCCTGTTCTCCCAGGCCCAGGTCTACGAGCTGGAGAGACGGTTCAAGCAGCAGAAGTACCTGTCGGCCCCAGAGAGGGAACACTTGGCCAGTATGATCCACCTCACCCCAACTCAGGTGAAGATCTGGTTCCAGAATCACCGTTACAAGATGAAGAGACAAGCCAAGGACAAGGCAGCCCAGCAACAGATGCAGCAGGACAACAGTTCATGTCAGCAGCAACAGTCCCCAAGACGGGTGGCAGTCCCAGTGTTGGTGAAGGACGGGAAACCATGCCAGGCTGGCTCTAATACCCCCACAGCTGCCCTGCAGAGCCACCAGCAACAGGCAGCCCTCACAGTAGCCACCAACAGCTTGGGGCAGCATCAAAGTCACCAGACAAACAGTGCAGGTCATTCTCCAGACATGGGTCAGCATTCCAACAGCCCATCCAACCTTCAGAGCCAGGTCACCAACTTGTCCCACTTAAACTCTTCCAGTTCTGACTATGGCACAGCCATGTCCTGCTCCACCTTACTATATGGTAGGACATGGTGAAAGAAACCAGCCTCAGTCCCTCTGTCCCCAAACAACCCTCCTCATCTCAAAAAATGGCAAAAAAAAATGAAAAGAAAAAAAAACTGCAGTACTTTGGGGGGCCGGATTTATAAGAGGGTTTCACTGAGCAATCCAAAAAGAGAAGGGGAAGGATAGAGATAGTTATTAAACTGGATGGATGGTACTCAAAACGTCAAATGGAGAAAAGGATTGGACTTCAAATACTTTTTCTATGACCATCACCTGCCTGTACATAGGGCTATGCTAAAAGCTTGGGGACGATTCCTAACCCCATAATGACAATACTGTACCCTTCCACAAAAAAAAGGGACAGCGGTTGTATGTTATTTTTTAAGTTCGATGTGAAATTGTAATCTTCTCTTTGTTGGACTTGGCATATTTAGTTTTTAGTATTCTGTACATTTTTGGTTGTAAAGAAAAAAATAATAATTTCAAGGCAATCAAGATTTTTTAATAGAAATTCAACTATGGATGTTCATTACTTGAGAGCAATTTGTAAAACTGGCCCCTCTTCATAATATTGGATGCTGTATCTTGCCCAGATATCTGGCTTCCATATAGATTATAACAAAACCAATCGAATAAATTATTCACATTTGAATGAAGCGGTTTTTTCTTCTTTAACATAAATGCAAAAATTATGGAACATGAGAAATTGTGTATTAACTCAGTATTCGATTAAAAAAATAACATGATTAAATAATTTTAGAAAGTGCTTTAGGCACTTGTTAATTATTGGGTTTTAGGTCAAAGCCATTGACTATAACATTTTAATTGCTGGTCCTTTCACATACAAAAAAATTCCCGTATGAAATTTTTGACAACTGGCATATCACTTTTCAGACCTTTCTGAATCTAATTATGAGACACATTGAAACCTATGAATTATTGAAGATAGTTAAATTGTACTTCTTACTTTATATATATTTTTTTCTATTTAGGCGCTTTGATTTGGGAAAGTTTTATGCTATACAGAAGAAATTAACATACGCATAGTAGATAATATAGGGTGTTTGTATGTGTGAGTGTGTAGGTATATATATATATATATATATATATAAATGTGTATGATTCTGGATATGTGTGTGTTTGATATATGTTCTTGATATATTTAATTTTCACTTTAAAAAATAAGAGAGCTTTTTTTTATTTTAAGCATGATTTATGGAATTACCTGTGATACTTCGAATCTATTCACATCTGTTCTCCAAGACAAATAACATAGCTGTATCAATCAGGTATTTGTATGATGAACTGTAACGTAAAAATAAGAAGAATGGCTAGTAGCTAAAAAACAACTTTTAAAAAAAACAAGCAAGCCTAAAAAATAAATGTACTTGTTTTATGTAATACATGAAAATGTGTATGGAGGGGACTTAATTATATTAGTCTCCATGAGCATCTAGAAGAGTTTAGGAGAGTTTTACGTTTTTTTCTGCCAGTGAGCTCCAATCAAAAACACAAACCAGACGTTTTTTTTTTTTTCCTGAGCTCAAAATATGCCTCTATGTGCACACATAGGATAACATTGAGCTGCTTGTACAGGCAGAACACAAAACTCCTGCAGAAGCAACGTTTTTAGAGCCACTGTGCATGGAGCCACTCGTATTTTTGTTTTATCACGGTGTCAGCACAGTCAACTAAATAAAATTTGCATAGATTCCATATTGGGTAGTTTATCAGACAAGTTATCAGATGGATAGGAAAAGAAGAAAAGAAAGAAAGATAGGTAGGAAGAAAGAAAGAAAGAAAGAAAGAATGAAAGAAAGAAAGAAAGAAGGAAGGAAGGAAAGAAAAATACAGGCTGCAAAAAAAAAGCAGATATTCTAGCTATATATAAATGTATAGCTATGTATCTGTAGATAGATCTATCTATCTATCTATCTATCTATCTATCTAGATATCTATCTAGATATAGATAGATCTATCTATATCTATATAGATAAATCTATCTATATCTATAGATATCTATATATCTATATAGATATCTATAGATATATATAGATAGATATATCTATGTATATATATATATATATATATATATATATATATATATATATAGTGAAAGAGAGAGAGTTGGTTATAGCTAATGTATAATAAAAGGAAGTTTGGACCCTTGGATGTATGTATATGCACATGTATCCGTTGATGGGTTAGACACATACACATTACATAGACATATAGGCCAAATATATGTTGATGGGTTAGACACATACACATCACACAGACATATAGGCCAAATATATGTTGATGGGTTAGACACATACACAT
Source organism: Rana muscosa (assembly GCA_029206835.1). NCBI lineage: Eukaryota > Metazoa > Chordata > Amphibia > Anura > Ranidae > Rana > Rana muscosa. Next base: position 142,066,478 of record CM055126.1, on the reverse strand, counting down.
AACATAGACATATAGGACAAATATATATTGATGGATTAGGCACATACACAACACATAGACATATATTGTAGGTACCTGTATCTGTTGATAGGTTAGACACATATATGTCACTATACTGTAGGTGCATTTACCTGATGGGTTAGACACATACACACTGCAAAGACATATAGGCACATGTGCAGTATTTATTCATGGTTTCGATATATACACATCACATAGACATATTGGCATAATTATCTGTTGATGGATTAGATACATACACATCACATAGACATACAGGCACGAGTATCTGTTGATGGACTAGACAAATACGCATTACATAGACATACAGGCACATTCACTCTATTTATTAATGGATTAGATACATACACATTACATAGACATATAGGCACATCTACAGTATTTATTAATGGATTAGATACATACACATTACATAGACATATAGGCACATCTACAGTATTTATTAATGGATTAGATACATAAACATTACATACACATATAGGCACATCTACAGTATTTATTAATGGATTAGATACATAAACATTACATAGACATATAGGCACATGTATCTGTTAATGGATTCGATACATACACATCACATAGACATATAGGCACATGTATCTGTTGATGGATTAGATACATACACATCACATAGAAATATAGGCATATGTATCTGTTGATGGATTAGATACATACAAATCACATAGACATATAGGCACATATATCTGTTGATGGATTAGATACATACAAATCACATAGACATATAGGCACATATATCTGTTGATGGATTAGATACATACAAATCACATAGACATATAGGCACATATATCTGTTGATGGATTAGATACATACACATCACATAGACATATAGGCACATGTATCTGTTGATGGATTAGATACATACACATCACATAGACATATAGGCACATGTATCTGTTGATGGATTAGATACATACATATCACAAAGACATATAGGCACATATATCTGTTGATGGATTAGATACATGCACATCACATAGAAATATAGGCACATGTATCTGTTAATGGATTCGATACATACACATCACATAGACATATAGGCACATGTATCTGTTGATGGATTAGATACATACAAATCACATAGACATATAGGCACATATATCTGTTGATGGATTAGATACATACAAATCACATAGACATATAGGCACATATATCTGTTGATGGATTAGATACATACAAATCACATAGACATATAGGCACATATATCTGTTGATGGATTAGATACATACAAATCACATAGACATATAGGCACATATATCTGTTGATGGATTAGATACATACACATCACATAGACATATAGGCACATATATCTGTTGATGGATTAGATACATACATATCACATAGACATATAGGCACATATATCTGTTGATGGATTAGATACATACACATCACATAGACATATAGGCACATATATCTGTTGATGGATTAGATACATACACATCACATAGACATATAGGCACATGTATCTGTTGATGGATTAGATACATACACATCACATAGACATATAGGCACATGTATCTGTTGATGGATTAGATACATACATATCACAAAGACATATAGGCACATATATCTGTTGATGGATTAGATACATGCACATCACATAGAAATATAGGCACATGTATCTGTTAATGGATTCGATACATACACATCACATAGACATATAGGCACATGTATCTGTTGATGGATTAGATACATACAAATCACATAGACATATAGGCACATATATCTGTTGATGGATTAGATACATACAAATCACATAGACATATAGGCACATATATCTGTTGATGGATTAGATACATACACATCACATAGACATATAGGCACATGTATCTGTTGATGGATTAGATACATACATGTCACAAAGACATATAGGCACATGTATCTGTTGATGGATTAGATACATACACATCACATAGACATATAGGCACATGTATCTGTTGATGGATTAGATACATACACATCACATAGGCAGTGGCACACGTATCTGTTGATTGCATTTATTTGAAGGAACACTACACAGGAAAGCACCTTGGCCATCCATTGCCATCTGCTGTGCTCAGAGCAGCCACTGTAGTATGTAATAGTGGCTTGCCTGTAATTGCTGGAATGATTATTTTGTACACGTACTTATCCTCCTTACAAAAGATTTCGTTTCCATTAAACCAACTCATTTTCATTTTGTCCTATGCAGGCTTTAGTTTGCAGTTTGCCTCCTCCATAGAAAGGTGAGCTGTGCAGTTAGGGCAGTGGAGAGCAGGCAAACACTAGTGCAGCAGATTTCCATATCAATCAGCAGTAAAGTAAATAAGACACAGCTCCCTGGCCTCTTCCACTCTCCCAATCCCCTGTGGCCTGTATAGAAGTGGGCTTTCTAAGAGGACAATTCCACATTGATCTGTAAGACCGGTATTACATGATGTTCCAGCAGGGAATGAGGCGAGGTGTACATGTATGGATACTGAATCTCTGCTGACAAATCCCCTTACAATAAAACTGGGCCTCTGTATAATAAGGAGGATTTGAGGCTACAATGCCTGGGCCGCCCATGGCACCGCTTGTACTGATGAATGAGCAGAATGGAAGCGCCATTTGGCTATGACCTAACACCACTGGCAGACTCAATGTGATTGTGTGATGTGGAGGGACATTGTCCCATTGATTATTTGGGGTGCTGTCAGATTTCACAGCACTGCATGTCATTACTGGGACCCATCACTGTAGGGACAAGCAACTAGTGGGTTGGAAGGACTGGTGTCCTAGCTCACCATGGACTCTAAAGTCTAGGATCTCTTACCTACACCATCCAGTCTATGGGATGTACAATGCCCAGAGATGAATGATCACTACTGAGAAAGCAAAGCTGTGTAATATAATATAACCAGCAATAATGTCTTCTGTCTTGTTTCCAGAATGCCATTCAGCCACAGAGGTGCACATGTGTATGTTGGGGGGTCTTGTGAGGGAAGGGTTAACCGCTTGGGCTTTTCATTGATCTACAATGGAAAACTTGAAAGCCCCAACTACAGATCGAGAATTTTTCAAGAATGTTAATCCAGAAGGCCCCACTATTCAAGTCAATTTATTTTCTGTGCTGCTTATGGTTGGTCAATCCGTGTCTGGCAAGCTACAGACCATAGACCCTATTCCTATATGATATATATGACCTAGACAGGACTAAAGGGCAGACAGGATCACCACTGCTGCAAAGTCAATTCTAGCTTTAGGTGGGTAACATGCCATTAACAAGGATGGAAGGTACAAACATACACACACACACACAACACACACACAAACAACACACAGACACAACACACACACAACACAAACATACACACACACACAACACACACACAACACAAACAGCACAGACACAACACACACAACACACACTATTTAAATATAGATATAAAATATTTCTGTTTAAACTGCATATATAAATATATAACTATAGGTGCGTAAGATGCCACTAAAAGGCTGAAGGGTACAAACACACACATTCAAACATAAACACACATCTTGATACATACATACAAGGAAAAGTAGATAAATAGATAGATAAATAGATAGATAGATCTACTACAATCATTATATAGTTATAAATATATATATATATATATATATATATATATATATATAAAGATATCAAATATATCTATGTATTATCTGTCAATTAATAGATCTATCTATCTATCTATCTGTCTATCTATCTATCTGTCTACCTGTATATAATTACAACCATAGTAAAACATACACACACACATAAACATACATACACATGCATACAGGGAAACGTAGATACATCTACTATAAAGACTAAAGCGTCTTATAATATGTAGTATTTGGAAATTGTATATATATCTTAGGATATATTAGTAAACATCTTCCGGGAGATTATCTTAAAAATTATAGATAAATTACGATTGGAGAATGTCACTATTTCTCAGGTTAATGAGGTTAGTGTACAACCAGCTGTTTGCATGTGATATCTATGACATCCATTGCATTGATATGATGTTCGTTTTATGTAGCTAACAGACCTGACACATAGTAGAATATTTTATAAGATTTAGGTCTATTTTTTTCAATTAAGAGTTGCAAAAGGAATATTTATTTTTTGATGGTACGTTTATTATATTTCTCTAATGAGGACCATAGGTGTAGACAGCTGTTTTTTGTACAGAGGCATTATTCTACATACGTTTTTTTTTTTTTGTCATGTCTTTATTATTGATTTATTCATTTAATTACAGTAACGTCTGTCTATGATTTTTGTTATAACCTGATTTACATGCATTATCACCTGAAAAAAAAGTTAATTTTATTCTGTGTTATGTTGACATAATTATATTAATCACAACAGTTCTTCACTTTTACAATATTATTATTATAGTTTAGGGAAAATTAAAGCCTTAATCAGGAGAATGGATTCCTCTTTCACCCCCTCCTCCCCCTTCCTCCCTTCAAATTTACCTATCTTCAAAAATGCAGATTAAACTAGCTGACTAATTAAAGTGCCGAGCCCATGAAAAGGGAACAAATCTGCACAAGTGACCCCAGTTAGTACGATTAGTAGGAGCATCTCTAAACAAGAGACGATGCAAAGTTTAGACATGTGTACTGCAGTGCATATGCTCGGTGCCTAGGAGAGGGGAACTGTGACAGCCAAAGGCACAAAGTCTTAACTGTCACCTTAGATGGCAGTGACTATAAACTTTGTTTATATAAAATAAAAATATAAAAGCAAAATATACAGTGTAGATGTATGAATTTTAATAAATTACATTGTTTAAAAATATGAATTTTTAAAATGTTAGCTACTAATATCTATCTATCTATCTATCTATCTATCTATCTATCTATCTATCTATCTATCTATCTATCTATCTATCTATCTATCTATCTATATATCTATCTATCTATCCATCTATCCATCCATCCATCTATCTATCTATCTATCTATCTATCTATCTATCTATCTATCTATCTATCTATCTATCTATCTATCTATCTATCTATCTATCTATCTATCTATCCATCTATCCATCCATCTATCTATCTATCTATCTATCTATCTATCTATCTATCTATCTATCTATCTATCTATCTATCTATCTATCTATCTATCTATCTATCTATCTATCTATCTATCTATCTATCTAATCTATCCATATATCCATCTATCTATCTATCTATCTATCTATCTATCTATCTATCTATCTATCTATCTATATATATCTATCTATATATCTAGAGAGAGAGAGAGAGAGAGAGAGAGAGTATGCAATGCACGGAAAGAAAGAAAAAAAGAGAAAGAGACAGGATTTAAAGAATAAATAAAAAATAAACATAAAGAGAAGATTTTGTGTGTGTAATATATATATATATATATATTACATTTTTAAGTTTTATATATATATATATATATATATATATATATATATATATATATAACTTAAAAATGTAATTTAAATATAAGTGTAAAGTTAAACTAAAAATGAATACATATACATTAATATGCAAATATATACCGTAAGTTTAATATACACCCAAAATATATGTCACAAAAATCTATTTGCACCAAAGTACCATAATAAGCATGCAATACTGCAATTCTTTGGCAATATGAAAAGCCCCCAATAAAAATCAAATAATTCGCAAACATTGTAAAAATAAAATTGTCATTTATTTCCACATACCCGCATCGGAATAATAATTATCAAACTAGTTTCAACCTATTTATTCTGATCTCTGTTTACACATGGACACAAATCTTTATGTATCATTATGCTGTGTATGGTTTGTACTGTCACTGTTTATGTTTTTGTTAGGTTTCTGCCTACAGTTGCCATTTAATAATTACCGGATGATTGATCGCAGTATCTCAATACATCGAATACATTGTACAATCCATGACCCCGAGGTAGTTTTATGGGTCTTTTTTTCTCACAATTAGTCGATTCTTGATGTTTTTTGCTGTTTTTTTAATTTGCCGCAGCCTTGCAGAGCGCTCTGCCGATGTGGGCTCTTTCTCTCCATGGCACCTCCCTGTACAATAGCGATGTAATTATATAGCTGAACCATTCCAAATGGAAACGAAAAAAAAAAAAAAAAAAAGTTGCAAAATACATCGACCTCGGATATTAGAAGGACCTGCCTGCAGAGGTCTACAACCATCATCCCTTTTCAATTCATTTCTAAGAAGAGGATCTGGTGAGTGATTCGGATTCAATACACATAATCAGTCGGATGCCTTATTTCCATCAGAAAACAGTTCCATTTCCAATCATGCAGGGGCTGCAGTATAAAAAGAGGAGCCTCTCGAGCTGGAGACTTGAAGTAGGGGGGGGGGGGGGGGGTGCACACAGGTCTTCTTGGAATATGCAGCCAGAGACTCAATATTGAAATACTGCAGCTCACTCCTCCAACTATCCTTATTGGCATTTTTTAGTGTACTAATAACGATTTTATTCTCAACCACAGGGAGAATATGACTTAATTGCTCTCAGAACTCTTTGTCTGGGAGAACTGGGGAACTCCCCAATGAAAGTTCAAGCTCCAGACTATTTTAATTCATTAAAAATCAGGCTTTGATTGTCCTTTTATGATCTCTTAAGGTGAAGCTATTTCATTTGAGTATTTGTGCTCCAACAACTTAGGAGGACTGTACTGAATGAACCGTTCTAATAAATGTATGTATGCTAACGTTTGAATAAAATAAAATAATAATAATAAAAAAAGTCGCAACTGAAAAACGCAAAGTCGCATTGCAGTCTAGTTTAGTTCTCATTTTCTGAAGGAGACAGCCAAAGACAATGACCTAAGATTGTCAGGGACTGGCACTTCTTCTTTATTCCCATCTGCTATGACCCTACAGCAGTCTAATGATTTCTTAGCTATACATTAAGCACATCATATGTATTCGTGTTTCCGATCCTTCAGGGGGGATTTTGAACTTATTCTCTATTTTCCAATCTGCTGTGGAGTGATGTGGTTAAGGATCTATTCAGAGAAGCTCTCGTGTCAAGTCTGTTTAGATTTGCTTGCAGCCAGATCTGTGCAATGTCTTTCTGCAGCAGGAAAGAATAAGAGATTATTGGAACTTCAGGTACAAGGATAGACTCATAAAGGCAAGACTGTGTGTACAGGGATACAACTGTAATGATCAGTAAAAAACAAACAAAAAAACAAAACAAAAACAATTGGTAACAATTACTACTAGTATTAATATAATTATGATTTGTGTGTTTGTTTTTTAAGAAAATAGATCCAGCAAATAAACAAAAGATTGTGTGCAGATGCATCATGAAACTACAGCTCTATTAACAGTAAAACAGTATATATATATATATATATATATATATATATATATATATATATATATATAAATATATAGATAGATATAGATAGATAGATAGATATCTATATATCTATAGATATATAAATATATATATATATATATATATATATATATAATATATATATATATATATATATATATATATATATATATATATATATAAAAAGATCTATCTATCTATCTATCTATCTATCTATCTATCTATCTATATATATATATATATATCTATATATATATATATATATATATATATATATATATATATATATATATATATATATATGTATATATAAATACATATATATATATATATATATATATATATATATATATATATATATATATATATAATCATTACTACTATTAATTCATTAATGTGAAATAATTTTTACTATTGCTGTGTTTACTTTGCTAGTAGGATATATTCCAGCAAGTAGAGACAAGGTGTACTGGAGCCTGAGGTTTATGAGGCATGCACATTTAATACTGTGCCCCACGATTAAATGGAAAACATACAAATACTAATTACTACTAGTATTACTATAACAACTATAATAGTTTGAAATAAGTATTAGTACTGGTCTGTGTAAGTCAGACCCTAACATGTAAAGCAAAAGTCTGTGTATTGGGGCTCAGGGTGGAGGCATATAAAAAAATGAAAAATGAGTGGTAAATGCTACTAGAAGTTCTTCCATTATTACTATGTAGTAATTTTACTGTATTAATTTTTTTTGTTTAAAGGGTAGAGTAGACGTTAGCAAATAAACATTGTGTTAAGGTGGGCCAGTTTATTCTGCACTTCTATAATTATTAAAACTATATCGGCATGTACTACTAGTGTTACATTCAGGCCTTATTCACATGGACATAAAAAAAGGCATTTACAAACATTTTGTATTTACAGATTTGAACGCAGCTGCATTGTTTTCTATGGAGACTACCACACAGGTGCGTAAAGAGGCACTGCATTTAGATCCGTAACACAAAATCCAAATATCTACAAGCGAGGACATACGTATATACATATACATATACCATTGCAAAAAGAACAGGACAATTTTTGCACATTAAAAAAATTGATCTATTTACTAACCATTTACACAGGCACTTTTGATCCTTGCCTAATAATCAGTAAAATGTTTATGGCATTATGAATGAGGCCTAACAATAATTGCATTTAATTATCAATATTGCTGTGTTTTTCTTTTTATAAGAAAAAAGACCACATCAAATAAACTCAGTTTGGGGGACTAGGGCAGGAAAGCATAAAACTACAAGTATTGATAGTAATTTCTAATATTACCAATAGTATTGCTTTTCTTTTTTTATTTTTTCCAATAAATGTTTATTGAAGAATAGAATAAAAACATAGAGGGTGTATTACTATACAAATAATAATAGCTAACAATTCTAATGACTAATGTGTAAATATTGTTCAAGATATTATTTTTGGGGGCTTTTAAACATGTGTGTGCTTTTAATCAAGCAATCGCTCATGCACCCCATGACTTTCTTTGCTTAAAAAACAGGTCTTATATGGGGACTGCGATTCTTAGCTGCCTTTATAGCCCCATGACATACAGATAGATAATATAGGGGCAATCTTTTTTTTTTGGTAGTAAAAAGTATTATAGCAAAAAAAAATAAAAAAATTACACAAAACACATATATGACACTTTTATTGTTACTTGCTTTAGATTATGTAATAGTAATCTTATATGACCCACTGAGAAGCCACAGGATATCCCTCATTTTATCCATTTCTATATAAAGACATTATATAACTCTGCATTGCATTTAATAAGGAATGATTACACTGTATGCTACATAAAGCACACTGCAAACCCTACTGCTGTACGCTGTTGGAAGAGTGAGGGGCTTGCTGTGCTTTGCACCATTTATTACATATTATCAGGTAATTTTTCTGATCTGTGCCAATAGCAGTAAGCTGGGAAAAATGTAGGAAAATTTGACATTTTATTTGATGGCGACATAAGCTTCTGGAGGCGATAAAGTTTGAGTGTGTGAAAGAATAAAGGGGTTATGATGATTAAGAGCAAAAGCAACGTGAATGGAGCAAAGGAAATGACCAGGGATGAAGGAAGCAGATGGAAAAGGGAATTATGCACAAGGGCCTCAGAACATATTATTCCATCAATTAAAAATATCTGCATTGCATAAGCTGATTTAAAAAATTAAAGTAAAGGGGAGCAGAAATAAAGATGTGACCCAAAATAAAATAAAAAATTAGGTTAATATTTCTTTCACTAGAAATAAAGAATCTGATTAGTTGGACAACATGGATTGAATGGCAAGCCCAAAGATAGGAGTCCATATAAAGTTCATTCCATGAAAACAGTTCTGTTCATTTCACACATTTATCCCACGTGTTTTGGGGGCCAGAACATGTCCCCTTCTTCAGGGCTCAGATGGTAGGTGAAAGTGAAGGTTGAACTGTAGAAGTATGGATGAAAATACATATAGGTAATAAAAACTTGTAGCAAGGTCCTCAGCTTACTTTGCAGGAGTCAACTCCATTTTGGGATCCAGCACCACCAATCCACCCTTTTATTTATTGGTTGAAAAACATGTCAGCTTTGGCTGACAAACACACAAAATGAATCATAATCATATCTTCGGGGTATAAAGTTGACACATTTTGGGGGCTAAGTTAAGCAGCAACACAAGAGTATGGATTCAGGGGATAGAGAAGTATATGGATGTTTTTGAGATGATAGCCTCTATAAAAGCATAGTGTCAGGCTGAAACTTCGAAATGTAGTAAATAGGTTTCTTGTATGAAGGACAGAGTGGAATAATTTTCTCATTGTACAAAACATTAGTATGACAGCATCTTGAATATAAAATTCAGCTCTTGGCACAAATTCATTATAAGTATGCCTTGGAACAGTAAAGAGTGCAAAAAAAGGCAACTAAATTAATATAAATTAAGGATTTTGGTTATGTGGAAAGTCTAACTTAATTTGATTTGCTAAGTTTAAAAGAGGCATACAGGAGCTAACATGAAAATAACCCTAATAATTTAGTGGCAAGCTGTGTACTTTAAAGTGTACCTGTTTTCAGATACTAATTGCCAGTCCACCAGTAGGGTGCCATAGCAGTCACGTTCAGGTACAAATCAGCACCCCTTTTGAGTGCCCTAGGAACCCTAAAATCTGCTTAGCTCTATATATTTTAGGATGTTCCCTTAGTACAGTGGCTAGCCCCCAACCTTCCATCCCTTCCTCGTGTATCTGGATCTTGGCCAGGGAGGTTGTTCATCGCAGTGATGGACTAATACAGAGGTACAGGAGGTTGGAGGGGGCAGGGACATGATCCTAACAATGGCAGCTTGTTAAAATCTGCAAACCAGATGACCTGGGTTTCATGTCTTCGAGAGTGCACCTGCAAGTACTTGCTATGGCTAACAGTGGCACTTCAGCAACTTTTGTTAGACTACAGTCTTGCTTTACCGTTGACTAAAAAGAATAAAGTGTGCCCCTTCTAGTTGGATGGGATGAAGTTGGATTTCTTATATTTTTTTTTAATTGCCAAACTACACAGAGACATAGGATAGTAATATGAAGAAATTAGCAATTTCACACGGCTCTTCATCCTTCTCAGAAAGCAACATTTTTGGAGCTGTAATTAAAAAAAGCTGTTTTGGTAGAAAATAGAGATTGCCATTGCTGGCCTACTTCTGTAAATGCTAGTTACCAGGCTGTTATGCTGACCTTTTGGCTTCAAAATTTTCATAGACTTGGAACAAGCATGCAGATCAGTAAAGCAAGAGCAAAGGTAGAAGAAGTCTTTACCTGCATACCTTTTCCAGATCATTAGCGCAAAGCATCCAGCCAGCAAACCATAGAGTGAACTAAAATAGGCATTTTTAGAAGGAAAGGTTAACAATTTCTCTCATGACAGGTAAACAAAGAAACTTTTGACAGAAATACACATCCAAATCCAAGGATTCACTCAAATTATCATTGAGAGTCAAGAAGCATCACAGTATGGTAAAGGGTGGTGGGTTACTCTACTTTATCATTTTCAGCTGTTGAGTCATCAGCATTGGAAATCATCTCGTTTTCACTAACCCTTTCTATTTTTACACACTATAAAAAAATGTTTATTTACCTGAGACACATGGGATATAGGATATAGTACAATATATATATATTTTCCTAACCTTGGTAAATGATGACCTCTCTGCCTACAAGCAGACTTCTGAACACATCTCTATGCATGGAAATGATTCCACATGAATATGCACAGGTTGAATTTATTTATAAAACTTTAATCTGAAAACTGACAAGCCGAGAAAAAATATGTTTTGTTATTGGTGAATCTCTGCATATTTAAATTGCCTACTGCAGGGGAAGGAATCTCGTAAGGCAAAATGGACAACATTTTTACCTTGTTCGGGATCAACTAAGATTATTAAGGCTGAGCTGGGAGGACATCTATTTTTCCTTGTCAAAAGATTTTATTGAATATACATCAATCAGAAAAACATACATATTAAATTAATAGCTTATGAACAGCTACAGTCATATTTTGCTATTACAAAGGAAAATTAAGGATAAGTAAAAAATAAAAATAATAAAAAAAATAAAAATAAAATGTCATTGTATGTATAAAGGTATTAGAGCAGCCTTTCTCAACCTTTTCAACACAGAGGAACCTATGAAATAGTTCTCCAGTCTCGGAGAACCCCTGCTAAAAATTACAGATCTACAATTCATTAAACCTTAGTGTGATGGTCAGTGGGAAGGATGGTCCTTACACTTGTGGTCATTGGGAAGAATTACCTCCTTACAGATATCTAAAAACATCAATGGTGTCAGTAGGAAATTATCTGAGAGGCAGAAATTGCCCAATGCTAAAGGAACCCCTAGCAACCTCTGGAGGAACCCTAGGGTTCCATGGAACCCTGGTTGAGACTCACTGTATTAGAGTGTAGACTCTAAAGTCTGTAAATTATTGCTGAATTAGTCAGCCAATCTAAAACTAAAGATTGAAGATATGCAATGAAAACTTTTTATTACATTATAAAAAGAACAATGAATTTAAATAAAATCATGTTCACAAATAAATAAATAAAAAAAAGGCAAAGAGAGGGGACGGCAAAGAAAAGAGAAGAAATGGACAGGAATATAGAGGAGGAGAGAGGAGAGGGGGAATAAGGAGTTCACCAGATTGGACTGAGAGACATATGGAAATGAGTAAAGATTAAGACTAGTCAATTTTATCTACCGGTATTTTTCAATAGTCACTGTACACACATAAAGGCGTGAAGATAACATAGCATGAAAAAATACAGAAAGGGGAAATAGTTTAAAAGCCAAACACAAGCAGAAAACTTGAAAGAACTTGTGTTTTTACACTGCAAGGGCACATCTAGTTAAAATATAAGGATTAATAAAGATTTTAGGTCTCAGCCTGGTTGATCTGGTGCTTAAAAAATGATTGGGGAATGAGTTGTAAAGGAGATGGGGCTGGAGCAATAGTGGTTTAGATATAGCAACCATGGGAACATGGAGAAGGGGGTGTAAATTTTAGGATGCTGAATGTGGGTCAAAACCCCCAGTTGGGATATAGGAAAAAAGTGCATTTTCTCTAACCTTCATCATCTGTTGGCAGCAGATACAAGTTTTCTGGTCTAGAGTACCTTAAAATAAATCCTTCATCAAGTTATCTGTATCATGGCCTCATGAAGCACAGTAACAGGTGCCTCATAGGGGTTCCCATGAGATGTCTAGTTCTACCCTTACCACACATTCCAGTCTTCCTGAGAAAAATCCATGCCTTTTGGTATAGGGCATATGTGTATATTCCACTCTGCCTTCCACAATGTTGTACTCAAGGTTGTTATGTGAGTGGCGTACTTTGTACTAAGCTAATACCAAACTTCAGAAAGTCAGTATTTTCTTTTGACATTCAGTTGTGATCTGGGGTGGCAGGCAAGATATAGACTATGGTACCTGCTGAGCGGTATGCCTATCACATTCTTTATGTGGTCATAGTATAGGTTCCCATCCACATAGGTTGATTATTACTCAATATGTCTGTTTCCTACTTTAGCACACTACAGTTTTATTTATTATACCCCTGGTCTAGTATTCCTAGGCTGGTGTTGGCCTCTTCCTTTCCTGACCATCTTCTCCCCATTGACATGAACATATAAGGTTTACAGTGCAATTTGCAGTGCTCCACTCGCAGCCAGCCATGAAGACAATCAGATTGTGCCTGCCACCCTCTAAAGCCTATAGGTAGTAGCTTAGGTGAAATGCCTCTGAAAAGAGCTGTTTTTCAAATCTCATATCTTCAGGTTAATTGGCATTGACTTGGTGTGGAACATTAGTTGTTGAGAAGGTGGTTAATTCTAAATATATAAGTCACTTTGGAAAAATTCCTATTAGTTTCCACTTAACATGACTTGCCAAACAAAAAAAAATGAGAGCTGCAACAGATATCCCTGCAGTTCTTCCAGCAGATGAAGGTTACTATTGTGACTCAGTCATACTGATGCTCTTTGAGCAATATTTTACCTCATTGACTGGATTTTATTGTTTTTGCCTAGTCTGCTAAGAAAATGTATATGAGAGTAGTAGGTTGGTCCCACATCAGTGGGAAAACAACTGTTTTAACAAAAGGAAAACTATGGGTTACAGGAAAGAAAATTGCTTGATTTCCCCATCAACACAGTCAGACAACAGAGGGAAAAGTCTGACAGGCTGGTTGTACCCAAGTTGATTGATCTGTTAACTTGGGTACAATCAGCCTGCCCATACATAGTTCAAATCTCAGCCGGCCCCTGCTAAACCAGCCGAGATTCGAACCGTCTATGGCTGGCTTCACACATAGGTGTCCGTTTATGAAGCAGTGAAATATATACACTGCTTCATTCTCCGGAATTCTCAGAGGAGATCTTTATCCTCTGGATGCCAGTTTATGAAGCGGTGTAGATCGCTTCACCTTTGGAGGAGTGAAGCGATCTACAAATGCTTCCAACTGTGGAGAATGGCCCCTGATACTGGAATCTCGTGAGACTTTACGAGATTACAGTACCAGAAAGTCACAGAAACACTGAGATGTCAGTTTATTAAGCAGTGATAAATTATCACCGCTCAGTACACGGACAGACAGCATGGTTAATGTTAATAAAATAACGAGTCCCCCTTCATAATATATATATGTATACATACACACATTATATATATATATATACATATACACATTATATATATATATATGTATATATATGTATACACCAGTGGCGGTGCGTCCATAGTGGGCGCAGGAGTGCCGCCCCCTCTATCCCCTGCACCATCAACAATACATACATTCATGCATTGCATGAATGTATGTATTGTCGCCGGCACCACTGCTGCCCACTATTCAGATGGCCGGCCCCCTGGTGAGCGCCGGCCATCTGAATAACAGCAGTTGGTTGGTTTTTGGAAGAGTCTATCAGAGCCAGCGGCTATGATAGGCTTCCCGATTACAGCCTGTGGGCTGTAATCAGCTTCCAAATAGTTAACCAGAGGACGCATGGGCTGTACGTTCCTTGGTTAACACTGACACGCATCTCAGCCAATCAGGTTCACTGGGTCTGGTTACCGGTAACCTGATTGGCTGAAGCGACATCGAGGGCAGGAGAAGACATCGAGGACGGAAGAAGGCATGAGGAAGCGTGGAGGAGGATGGTGCTGACCCGAGGAAGGTAAGTGCAGGGCAGGGGGGAAACTGGCTGTATTTGGGGGGAAACTGGCTGCATTTGGGGACAAACTGGCGGCATTTGGAGACAAACTGGTGGCATTTGGAGACAAACTGGCTGCATTTGGGGGGAAACTGGCTGTATTTGGGGAAAAACTGGCTGTATTTGGGGACAAACTGGCTGCATTTGGGGACAAACTGGCTACATTTGAGGGGGCTAACTGGTGGCATTTGGGCAGAGTGGCTGCGTTTAATGGGCACAGTGGCGGTAATTGATTTTTATTTTCAATTCATTTGCGCCCCCCCAAAAATTTTGAGCACCATTCGCCACTGGTATACACATAAATATGACAGGGGTACATGGTTACAGTCTTGGCGGGTCTGAACGAGGTAGAAAAAAGTTAAAAATCTTCCTCCTTCTTCCTCAGATCCCCGAGATTCTCTTTTCACTCCCTGATTCTCCACCTCTGAGCTGGTGAATCAGGGAGTGTGAATTCTGACACAGATCACCAGTAAAGTGCTGAGATTGCAGCTTCATAAACTGTCCGTTTCTGTGTCAGTCAATGAGGATTCTCACTGTGCGAAGATCATCGGCGGGAGAACATGTTCAAACACTTCTCCCCTGATTATCTCTGTTTCATAAACTGTTTATGGACTGTGATCAGTGGCGATCCTGGGGATCACCGCTGTTCACAGTTTCATAACCGGACACCATAATATAGGCCAGGGTTTCTCAACTCCAGTCCTCAAGGCGCCCCAACAGGTCATGTTTTCAGGATTTCCATTATTTTGCACAGGTGCTTTGATCAGTTTCACTGCCTTAGTAGTTACCAAGTTACCACAGCCCTTGCATCTGAGGGAAATGCTGAAAACATGACCTGTTGGGGCGCCTTGAGAACTGGAGTTGAGAAACACTGATATAGGTTAAATGTCTGAGTAGCTTAAGCAACTCAGCCCTGCTAAACTGGTTGGCTGTTTAGCCAATTTTTTTAAATTTTGGATAAGGTTATTTACTATTAGAGCCTCTGTCAGGTATTCAGATTCCCTGTGTTTCTGTTGGGGAGAATCCATCACTCACTTTGTAGAGATTTCCTCTCACTTGCTGTTGTGTCTCCAGGATAGGAAGTGAAAGTAAATCACCCAACAAGACACAGCAAAAACTTGCAAGGGGTTTCTAATCATTCCTGATTCTATATAAAAGTAGAAAAAAAGGTTCAAGTAGCCATATCCTTTAAGTCTTGAGCTTCAGGTTGGTTTAGTATGCCAGAAGAATATTTTGGATGAGGCAGAGTCTTTTTGAACTAGCATGGCACAATACTTCATTATGCTTCATGCAGCCTCTTTTTATTATAAACATAAGGTAGGCAATGTCTGTGTCCATATAATGAGACAGGTAAAGTATTGTATATCACGCATAAAATATGTTAAATGCACATTTAATCCTATGGGAAGATTTTGTTGAAATTAATGGTCTGATGACAGGGTCCCTTTAAGGAATCCCCTAAACAGCGGTGCATAACTAGGATTAGCTGACCTGTAGATATAACTGATGCTGAGCAGCCAACTAGAATGATCTTTGGTTGCTATTGAAAGTTTCTGATTGTTTAGTGCTAAGTCATATTCCATCCATGTGAAACTGTGTATGCTAGCAAAATTTAGAGACACACAAAACAAAAAAGAATTAAAAGACAGTAGTAATGTCAAGAAAACAAGACAGGGAGGAAAAAAGCACAAATCAAAGCAATCTTATTCCCTCAGGGGCCAGCTACAGAAATAGCGGACAATATATTAAACTTGTCCCAAAGACATGTATCCAGTAATGATAAATCTCTTTATTTCAGGGGTTTACATTTTTGTCCTAATAGACACTTTAGTTTGTTTGATATAACCCTAGATGTGAATACATTTGCTCAGAGCATTACACTTTATGAAACATTATTTTAGATGTAATAATGATGCAGTTTGATCATAAGTCAAATGAGCCTATTATATGCAAAATTAGTATACAATTTAAATTAAGAACTGACTTCTATATTAGTACTAGGAGAAAAGAAACAGATCAGTATCCGAGGCTAGTTGAACAAGATCTCACATGCCTAGCTTCAAAAGTGTCTGCTTCAGGTTTTGTTGTTAATGATAGTTTAACAA
Source organism: Rana muscosa (assembly GCA_029206835.1). Taxonomy (NCBI): domain Eukaryota; kingdom Metazoa; phylum Chordata; class Amphibia; order Anura; family Ranidae; genus Rana; species Rana muscosa. The sequence goes on along the minus strand of CM055126.1, from coordinate 142,049,219 downwards.
CACTTCCTAAAGAGCCATTCACGGCGAAACATATGTCGGAGCAGAGGATCCATGATTTCCGGGTCCATATTTGATACCCGACATCAGGCTTTGCCCTTCGGAGCGAGACGTGGAACGCACGCCACCTCCAGGGATCAGCTGACTCACACACGCTGTTTACATCTAGTGCCAGGCCAGGCACTATTACATGTGAGTGTAACTGCTACTATTGCTGTTGTTTTTACTTAATAAAAAAATAACTACACTATGAGACTTTTATCCGTGTCTCCTGTGGAGTAATTTTTTACATTCTAGCCTCTTCCTGAGTGGCCATTGGAGTGGATTTATGACATTAGCGGAACCAATCTGGTGTTCCCAAATCATTTTTTGACCGTCCTGTAAAAAGGGGTCAAACAGCTCTGGTGGCCATCTTCATACTGAGCACTCATGGTGGAAGATCTAGAAGTTTTATCTCAGAGCATTCCATTTTGGTGTTGGGATTTATTCACTTATGGACTTTATGCTTGCTTATTTTTTAATTAATGTGCACATTTTTAGTTTGATGCAGTGTTTTTCTTTGTGCCAGTTTTTCACATGAACATGTATAGCGTCTTATTCTTTACTTTATAATTCTACACAGTTTAGTGATTTGTTCACTTTAAAGGGGGCAGCTGTTGGTTTATATGTTCTTATCCCCAAAAGGCGCAATTTTTTTTGTATATATTTTCGCATACGTAATGATAGTTTAACCCCAATGAATGGGTTGATGTTATGTGCAGAGATATTCGGAGTTTGGAGAACTGGTTGGTCTACTTGAATGACAGTGAGTTAAATTTAATGTTTGATGGTCAGATGGAGGCTGTTTCTATTTTCTTTTTGGATGTAACTTTGTCTGGTGTAGATGGACAGGTTGTCTCTGGACTCTATAGGAAACCCTTGACTGTCAATATTGTGTTGTGAGTGGATTTGGGATATTCTTCTCATACTATAAAACGGAAACTGACTGGCCAATTTTTAGGGCAATTTCTGAGGCAGACCCAACACCCACCCCAGAGAATTGTAATGGAACTTCTCTCCAGTGGCCTGTGTGCATAGTCGATCTTGACCATTTGGGTGAGCGGATGTCTTTATTATATTATATTATGTGCTGTGTTATTATGTTCTGCATTGATTGTATTATACTGCATTTACCCTGTATCTTACTGTACTATTTATTTCATAGACAACTCCTCCTGAAGAAGCGGTTCCACTCCACGAAACTAGTTGAGGAAAGACCTGTCTATAGTCCACTCCAATAGTGGTTATTTTATGGAAATTTGTATGTTTCTGTATGTTAATATTTTTTATATGAATTTATATGTATTAAACTAATTTTTTACTGAAAAAATATTGTTTTGTATCAGTACCGAGAGTCCATTACAATTCTCTGGGGTGGGTGTTGGGTCAGCCTCAGCAATTACCCTCACATCCCCATTCCCCTTTTGCTTCCCTATATCAATTTGAATGATGGTTCTGTACTATGGTTCATTATCTTACCTTATGTGAGGTTATACTCAAAAATCTTGAGCAATTTTTAGGGCTTTGCCATATTTACAGCAATGATAATCTATTCAATAATGGAGCTGAGTTGATGTGGAAACGGTTCCAACAGTAGAGTTATCCAGCACCTACTTTGATAAGGGTTTTACATATTGCCAGAACAAAAACCAGAGAGGAGTTGTTGGTAGATAGTAGTAAGGGGAAACATATTGAGACTGTACATGTATTTTCCACTGCTTACAGCTTGAAGCTCAATAAGGTTAGATCTATAATACTTTGATATTTACGTGTACTGTATAATGACAGTACTTATTCAAAAATAATTAATAAAGGTATCAAGGTATGTGTCCCTGCGAGTTCCTTCTTTGGGTAGTTATTTGTCCCCAAGTCGTTTTTCCAGTGAGAGTGGAAGAATGATGAGCTAGTTGCATTTCAAGGGCAATTTTAAATGTGATGATAGTAAGAGGGTGATTTACTAAAACTGGAGAGTGCTAAATCTAGTGCAGCTCTGCATAGAAACCAATCAGCTTCTAGGTTTTATTGTCAACGTTTAATTGAACAAGCTGAGGTTAGAAGCTGATTGGCTACCACGCACAGCTGCACCAGATTTTGCACTCTCCAGTTTTAGTAAATCAACCCTTAAGTATTCTTGCTGTTTCCATATTAATGGGGGTGACATTGTTAGATCGACCAATAGTGGGAGAGAATTTAAAATCTTTTCCTTTGTTATTTTTAATACTAGACACATGGTATTTGTCATCACTTGTGGTAATTGCTCTGTACAATATGTAGGTAGGACTACTAGGAGACTGCAGGATCACCACCTGCATCTATATGACACTGGAAAAAAGAACTAGACTAATGTGGACAAACATTTTAATGAGTGTCATGGTGGTGGTACCTAAGAAATCCTGATTCATGCTATTGAGAGTGAGATGTCCGAGGAGAGGAGGTGATCTATCTGGAGTCCTTTGTAAATGGGAGGTGTATTCGATTTTTCAAATGCAAACTAGGAATCCTATAGGACAGAATTTTGAGTGGGTCATCGCTAATTTTTTTGGAGTGATACCATCTCTCCTTATGTTATTTAGAGTGTTATTTAATAATTTATATAACTTTGGTTAGACTTCAGAGATTTATATAGATTACATGCATTATAGTTATGTGTATTGGTTTAATTTTATTCCTTTTATTTATTTTATTTTTTCTCTCATTCTTGTGTGTTCATATATTATTATTTTTTTTTTTTTAAATCTTTGGTTCATTGTTTTCTAAGTTTATGTTGTCTTTTAATATAGGCCTGTAGGGGTTTTTGTGTGTGGGGGTCTTCCTTTCCCTGTGCCTTTATTGTTATTTTAATTTCACCTGGTGATGAGATAATTCTCTCTCTCTCTCTCTATATATATATATATATATATATATATATATATATATACATATATGTGTGTATGACCGAGGTAATTTAGGCTGCTATCAATAAGAGCTAGGTTAGCGCAAAACTTGTTAGCGTTAGTTTTTAATTTTTTTCTAAAAAAATATTTTTTCAGTTGTGCGCCCACCATTTCTTCATTTGCATCTATATATAATATGCAAGCTGGGCCAGCACCTGTATGTGCAATCACAGCAGTGTGGTTAACCAAGCTGGAGAAGTGTTTATTTTTCTCAGTGGTTTTCCCATCAGTGGGTGCCTGGTGGACTAAAGCCTAATATACATGATGAGATTATCGGATGAATGATCGTTCGTATTTTTTTGAATGCTGATCTCCATATCGAAAACGAATAGGTTACTAAAGTACGAAAGTTCTCGTACGACAAAATAAAAATTTTGAAGTGATGTAATGTGTTGTAGTGTATTTGTATTGTATTTTCAGTCAAAACTGTACTGATTAAATGAAAATCGTATGATCTGGTATCATACGAGAATTTTTTTCGTGTTTGTCCCTTTGGAAAATTTCGGATGACAGCTGTGTACTAACGATCATATTATCATTATCGCTATCGTATGCGATATACTGATCGTGTGTACAAGGCTTAAGGCAAGCTTCTTATGTTGGGTACTCCAACAGTGAGATTTTCCTGCCATAATTCACAACTTTTTTGCTGCTTACCTGGGATGCTTTAGTTGTTTCTTTTCATCTAAGAGTGTTCTGGCATTTGCTCTTGAATTCTGCATTTTATTTAAAAACCAAAAAGGGAGAAAGGGAACCCTTCAAAATAGCAAACAGGTCTGCAAACCAGAAACTCAATGAGGGATAGGCAACTCTATAACATCTACTTAAACCAGAATATTAGTTTTGGGTGGACTGACCCTTTAAATAGAATTGACCAAATAACAAGATAAGTATAAACCTTGGCCATGGTCTAAATGGCTTGATTATTTCAGCTTAAAAGATCACATGCTTGGATGATCCTTACACACATATCCATTACCATTATTGGAACCACACTGCATATTGAGTAATTTCTGCATTGCATATGACACGACAGTGAGGTTTATTTACTAAAACTGGAGAGTGCAAAATCTGGTGCAACTCTGCATAGAAACCAATCAGCTTCCAGGTTTTATGGTCAAAGCCTAATTGAAGTTAGAAGCTTATTGAATATCATGCACAGCTGCACCAGATTTTGCACTCTCCAGCTTTAGTAAAACAACCCCACAGTTATATGCTATTGATTTATCTGTTTTTAGGTCTTTATCAGAGCAGAAGTAAATAGGAAATAGGATTACATCATTTGGGATCCCAAAGTGGGTCTGCAGATACCAATATTCATGTACTATATCTATATATATTGTGAGGGGGTTAGCTCGGCAGCGGGTGTGTGTGACCCCCGGGATGGGCTCCCCACACAAAAACAGGCCCAGCAGACGGAGGTTGTGGTTTTCAAAAAATCAAAAAGGTGCGGTTTATTTTCTATTTACAGTGACAAAAACACAGCAAGGCAAAAGAAACATAACCAAAATAAATCCTGGTCAAGTTGACCTCTGACTAAACATACAGGTTTCCTAACTAACAACTGGGATCAGCCTAGTGCTGTCCTAGTCCCTAAGTCCCTGGTTTTAAATGTCTAAGCAAATAGCCACACAGGCTTTTTCTCACCGCACAGGGGTTCACTCTCCCAAGACAGTCCACACAGGTCTGGTTCCAGGCATGAGCTAACATCTAATGAAGCTGGGAGTTCTTATAGAGGCCTAAATGAGCTGACAAGTTTCAGCTGGTCTCATCAACTCCCTGTCTGTACGACGCCCCACACTCTCCCTAGAGGTATGAGTCATCCATGAGCCCACTAGCCTTAGCTGGGCTTATACAACTCTCCACCTAGTTGTATAAGTCGGCGTAAAGCCTGAATCTGGGCGAAATATATCTACCCCCCTGGATGCAACCAGGTGACTTTACCTTCCTGCTGTCACATACCCCCCCCTCTTGTTTTAACCTCGGGGTTGGAACACCAGCAATCAGGCATTCATGTACTCGAGACAAAGCATCCACATTCCCCATTTGAACGCCAGGGCGATGCTTTACTGTGAAGTTGAATTCCTGTAGGGCCAGGAACCACCTATTCACTCTTCTATTTGTCTCCTTGTTTTGAGCCATCCACTTTAACGGAGCGTGATCCGTAACCATGTCAAAGTGCCTACCTAGCAGATAGTACCGAAGGGAATCTAGAGCCCACTTCACCGCTAAACACTCCTTTTCAACGGTGGCGTAATTTACCTCATGGGACTTCAACTTCCTGCTGAGGTAAATGACTGGGTGCTCTTCCCCGTTCCAGACCTGGGACAATACTGCTCCTAACCCCACATCTGACGCATCACTTTGTACGACAAAGTCTTTAGAGAAGTCGGGTGAGTACAACACTGGCTGGCTACATAAGGCTTGTTTCAAGAATTGGAATGCTGCCTCAGCCTCGGGGGTCCATTTAATCATGACCGACCCTTTCCCTTTCGTCAGGTTGGTTAGGGGCACAGCCTTAGAAGCAAAGTGGGGAATGAATCGCCGATAATACCCAGCGATTCCCAGAAAGGCTCGTACCTGCTTCTTGCTGTTGGGACGTGGCCAACTCTGGATGGCCTCGACTTTGTTGAGTTGGGGTTTTATTACTCCCCTCCCAATGGTGTACCCAAGATATTTGGCCTCCTCCTGCCCAATGGTACACTTCTTGGGGTTAGCCGTAAACCCCGCTTCCCGAACAGAGTCCAGGACTGCTTGCACTTTTGGCAGATGTGAGGCCCAATCTGTGCTATGGACAATTACGTCATCCAGGTAAGCCGCAGCATACTTCCGATGGGGCCTCAGCATCTGGTCCATTTTCTGCTGGAATGTGGCCGGCGCATTCTGTAACCCGAACGGCATTCTTTTATATTGGAACGCCCCGTCTGGGGTTACAAATGCGGTTTTCTCTTTGGCCGACTTGGCCAGGGGGATTTGCCAATACCCTTTTGTGAGGTCAAGAGTCGTCATGTATCGGGCTGTTCCCAGCCGGTCGATCAACTCATCTATACGTGGCATGGGGTAGGTGTCAAATTTTGTAACTTTGTTCAACTGACGAAAATCGTTACAAAATCGCCAGCTCCCATCCGGTTTAGGCACCAACACAATGGGACTAGACCAATCACTTTGGGACTCCTCTATCACCCCTAAGTTCAGCATTTTCTGTACTTCCTCCCGTATTGCCTCCCGTCGGGCCTCTGGGATCCGATAGGGTTTTAACTTCACCCTTTCACCGGGCGGGGTAATAATGTCATGCTCTACCCCAGATGTTTGTCCCGGCAGCTCAGAGAATACCTCCTTGTTACGAAGCACAAACTCCTTAACCTCCTGTTGTTGGGGTTGTGACAAGGTGGCTGCGATTCCAACCTCAGGAATCACGCAACCAGTTTGAGCTGGTGACCAAGTGTCTGCGACTAGGGACTCTCTATCCCTCCAGGCTTTCAACAGATTAACATGATAGATCTGTTCGGGCTTTCGCCTTCCTGGTTGTCTGACCTTGTAATTCACTTCGCTCACTTTTTCCATTATCTCGTAGGGGCCTTGCCATTTGGCAAGGAATTTACTTTCAACCGTAGGGACAAGTACCAGTATCCTATCCCCCGGGGAAAAGGTACGGGTCTTGGCTCCACGGTTGTACACTCTCTGCTGTGCTAACTGCGCTTGGGCCAAATGTTCCTTCACGATGGGCATTACCTGTGCAATTCGGTCTTGCATCAGGGCGACATGCTCAATCACACTCCTGTGGGGAGAACTCTCACTTTTCCAAGTTTCCTTGGCAATATCCAACAGCCCTCTTGGGTGTCTCCCATACAGTAACTCAAAGGGGGAGAATCCCGTAGAGGATTGGGGCACCTCCCTAATAGCAAACATCAGATAAGGAAGTAGACAGTCCCAATCCTTTCCATCTCTATCCACCACTTTCTTCAACATTTGTTTTAGGGTTTTGTTGAATCTTTCAACCAGCCCATCGGTTTGGGGGTGATACACAGATGTACGTAATTGCGTCACTTTGAACAATTTACACAGCTCCTTCATAACCCGGGACATAAAGGGTGTACCTTGGTCCGTAAGCAGTTCTTTACAAATACCCACCCGGCTAAACACAAGAGATAGCTCTTTGGCTATGGTTTTGGCCGAGGTATTTCGGAGAGGGATCGCTTCTGGATAACGGGTGGCATAGTCCATTATAACTAATATGTACTGGTGCCCCCTAGCGGACTTGATTATAGGACCTACCAAATCCATGGCGATCCTCTCAAACGGGACCTCAATGATGGTTAGAGGGACCAGCGGGCTACGGAAATGTGGCATCGGGGCCGACCTCTGACACACAGGGCAGGAGGAACAATAATTTTCTATGTCCTTCATCACCCCCGGCCAATAGAATCTCTGTAATACCCTCTCTCGGGTTTTCTCTGTCCCCAGATGACCTCCAAGAATGTGCCCATGGGCCAACTCCAACACCAACTTCCTGTAAGGTTTGGGCACCACAAGTTGCTCAACGGTTTCTTCTGCCCTTGTTGCCACCCGATACAGTAGGTCCTTCTCTACGCTGAAGTATGGGTAAGTGCAGGTATTATCTGGGTTCACTAACTCGCCATCTATTTTCACTACGTTTTCCCGTGCCTTTATTAGGGCGGGGTCTTTCAACTGTTCTGTGGCAAAGTTTTCCCTGTGAACCTCAAGATCAGAAAACTCCACAGACGGTAGGTTTTCGTCTGAGGAGGTGGGCTCCTCTCCAGTTTCTTGAGTCTCCCCTGCCAATACTGACAAGGGAAATTCCGGAGAGTCCTCACCACTCTCAGGGGAGTTCTGGCTATCACATTCCTGGTACATAGGGGCACCAGTGGGGGGCTCAGGATCATCCCACAGTTCCCAGAACTTCGGAAAATCCCTTCCGACAATGGCGTCATGCGGTAACTGAGATACTAAGCCCACTGGATGAGAGAGGGTACCTTTGGGGGTCTCGAAACACACTGTAGTCACTGGATACTCTCGGGTGTCCCCATGCACACAAATAACAGCTACCTTGCTATTCCCAGAGACCTCTGTTTTAACTAACTCAGCCTTTATCAGGGTCACAAGGCTACCTGAATCCAGCAATACCACAAAATTTCTACCATTAACACACATTTTGCATAAATGTTTCTCAGTTCCTCGAATGGCAGTGCATGCGACTGTCGCACACAGCGACTGACGTCTGCCCGTCAGAAAGTCACACTGCATGGGTTCCTCCACAACCGGGCAATTTGCTGCAAAATGTCTCGCTTGCCGGCAGCGGTAGCAAACGATCCTTCTTGCCGCCTCTTGAGCTGCTGATTTCCCAGGCTGTTCTCGCCAAACTTGGGGTAGAGCTCCCACCCTCTCACTCTCTCCACCCTTACCCCTTGGAATCATCTTATCCGCCCCTGGGGATGGTCTGGTCTTAGGGTGGAAAGTCCGAGTGTCTCTGGAAGAGGCCGTCAGGTTCTCTGTAGCCAAGTATTTCTCCACACGATCCACAAGACCATCGTCCGTCTCTGGGTCTCCATGGCTTACCCACTTTTGGATGGCAGTAGGAAGAGCTCTCAAAAACCGATCCATTACAACACGTTCCACAATCTTTGGTGCGGACAAAGTCTCTGGCTGTAGCCACTTTCTGCTCAGGTGAATGAGATCATACATTTGAGACCTGGGGGGTTTTCCAAGCTGGAAAGTCCAGTTATGCACACGCTGAGCCCGGACAGCCAGGGTGACACCCAGCCTTGCCAATATTTCAGCTTTTAGCATCACATCGTTTTTTGCTTGGTCAGGCTCCAGGTCATAGTAAGCTTTCTGCGATTCACCAGTTAACAGAGGAGCCACCAGTCCAGCCCACTGCTCCTCAGGCCACTTTTCTCTTTCAGCAGTCCTTTCAAATGTGGTCAAAAATACCTCTGGATCATCCTCTCCAGTCATTTTTGTCAATAAACGACTCACCCCAAAGGACGCGGTATTAGTGGGACGGCTTTCCTCACTGGTCTGCGGACGTTGCTGCATTACTGCTTCCATCTGTTGTTGTAGTCTCTGCTCTTGCCTCTGCAATAGGTCTATGAAGCGGGCCTCAGATTGCTGCTGGGCTTGTTGCTGAGCCTCCAGACTCCGTTGCAAAGTTGCGTTTGTCTGCTGCTGGGCTGCAAGGCTCTGTTGTTGAGCTGCAAGGCTCTTTTGCAAACCTGCATTTGTCTGCTGTTGATTGGCATTTGCTAGAGCCAGCTGTTTCAGTATCTCCTCCATGCTGGCCTAAAAAAACTGCCACTGGTTCTCCACCAACTGTGAGGGGGTTAGCTCGGCAGCGGGTGTGTGTGACCCCCGGGATGGGCTCCCCACACAAAAACAGGCCCAGCAGACGGAGGTTGTGGTTTTCAAAAAATCAAAAAGGTGCGGTTTATTTTCTATTTACAGTGACAAAAACACAGCAAGGCAAAAGAAACATAACCAAAATAAATCCTGGTCAAGTTGACCTCTGACTAAACATACAGGTTTCCTAACTAACAACTGGGATCAGCCTAGTGCTGTCCTAGTCCCTAAGTCCCTGGTTTTAAATGTCTAAGCAAATAGCCACACAGGCTTTTTCTCACCGCACAGGGGTTCACTCTCCCAAGACAGTCCACACAGGTCTGGTTCCAGGCATGAGCTAACATCTAATGAAGCTGGGAGTTCTTATAGAGGCCTAAATGAGCTGACAAGTTTCAGCTGGTCTCATCAACTCCCTGTCTGTACGACGCCCCACACTCTCCCTAGAGGTATGAGTCATCCATGAGCCCACTAGCCTTAGCTGGGCTTATACAACTCTCCACCTAGTTGTATAAGTCGGCGTAAAGCCTGAATCTGGGCGAAATATATCTACCCCCCTGGATGCAACCAGGTGACTTTACCTTCCTGCTGTCACAATATATATATATATATATATATATATATATGGTTTGTTTTAATGAAAAAAAGATCACATATATAATCAACTTAAGGATATTGAGGATAAAAAAAAAAAGAACTAAAGAAAATCGTATTAAAGGTATATGGGTAAACGGATCAGAGTTAAAAGACAAGCAATAAAAAGATATCTGATCAATAAAACGGGATAGCTTTGGAATAAAAGAGACAGACAGAGAGGCTCTTATAGGAGAGGGAATGAAGAATGAGCCTTAAAGAGGGGAATGGGAAGGAACGAAGGAGGGAGTGGGTACTAGGATACAAAAAGATGCTATTAATGCTAATTTGACTTCCTTTAATCCAGTTGCTAGATCACAAACAGGTTTTCTGCTCAGGCAGCTCAGTTGCCATAGTGGGGTCACCGACAAGATGAGAAACAAATGCTAGCTACACAATTTCTATCAGTGCTTTCAAAAGGACAATTTCTAACACTCTGAGCAAAGCAATTTCGCTGAAGCAGCACATGTAAATACCCCCGCTTTCATGGAAGCTGCCTTGATTTTTTTTCTTTAACTAGCATAAACTTTCCATAAATATTAATTCACAATTACAGTCATAATTTGAAGATTATAGTCTTTGTGGAATTCTCAGCCAATTAAAAAAGTGACTAATTTACAGTTAGCAATCCAATCCTAAAATCACAGAGCTGGAGTTTGCAGATTGGAGCCCAATTTGCTTAATGAATACATTTATTGAATAGTAATGGAGTCCTGTACACAGCATTATTATGCAAAAACAAACAACAAATCTTTTATGAAGCAGTCAATTCACAGGCACAGACATCTCATTCTTGTCTCATAACTGCCATCAATGCTTCAGCTACTGAGGCATTTAATTTAGGCACTTAAGTGAGGATGAATGTTTGTTATGGATACAGCATCAGTATATCATATAGAGCACGGCTTTTTCTTTTCATAGAAAATGTCTTGGAAATTATTATTTTGCTAGAGAAAAACTGAAAATGGAACCATTAAACCAACAGATGTATTAAGGATAACTAAACCCAAGAACACAAATGTAAAATATTGTAGGTTATCAGTCTTTTGATGTGGTGGCTGCATTCATTTTCGTTTTTCAGACTAGGGCTTTGTGTACACTGGCATTTCTTAAAATTGAATTTAGGAGCTTTTGCCGATTTTTTGCCGAAACTCCTAAACTGAACTCCGTAAAAAAGCCTATGATGTTGATTTACTAAAGGCAAATAGACTGTGCACTTTGCAAAGTGCAGTTGCACTCTGCAAGAGTCATTGCTCCAGAGCTTAATAAATGAGCAGAAGCGTTGCTGACTTCCATCATCCAATCATGTGCAAGCAAAAATGTTGGTTTTATTTTTTATTTTCCTAGCATGTGATTGGGTATTCTTTGCAATGTGCAGCTTTAACTCATTTTCTTAGCTCTGGAGTTTAGGAGCTGCCCCGTTTAGGTGAGGTTAAACCTCCCTCTCCCGAACGTGGAAGAATCCCATTCAGGATAGGAATGTTTGGACCACCAAGTGCGAGAAAAAGCAAAACGTTCTGCGTTTTCCCGCGGTCACAGCCAGGGTTGGCTAGTGTACATGTAGCCTAAGAACATTTTCAGTAAGTACAGAAAATACCTGTAGATCTTGCCAGAAATGCAACATCCTTGTCACTTCCTGTGAGCTGACCGGAAGCATAAAAAATGATCTTTCTTTGTAGACTACTAAACCTTCCATCTCCATGTTTTAGAGATGAAGAGAGGAAAATATGTTTAATGTTCAGCCTAGGTGACTACCATGGCTGCCTCTATAGATACAGCGGAGGAATGAACGTAGTCACCCAGGAACAGGAAAGGTATAATTTGCAGGATCACTTGATAAAAATAAACAAATAAAAATAAGTCCTGAGGAAAAAGAAAATGAATGCAGCCACTACATTTAGTTACCACTAAGCTGCTATAAGTTAAAATTTTGTGTTTGGGTTTAGTCCATACCGACAGAAGGTACCAACAGTTATCAGCTCACAAGATTTATTGCAAGATCAGTGCATTTTAAATTTGTAGAACGAATTAAATAAAATGCTTTAATGGACCAAAAGGGAACAAGTACCGTATATACTCGAGTATAAGCCGACCCGAGTATAAGCCGAGGTACCTAATTTTACCACAAAAAAATGGGAAAACTTATTTACTCGAGTATAAGCCAAGGGTGAGAATGCAGCAGCTACTGTAAGTGGAAGAGGGTCAACAATGCCCATTTGCATGCCTCACTCTGCCCATTGCCACCTCACTGTGCCCATCCTTACTGTGCCAATCCTCACTGTGCATGTTGTCAGTGTACCTGAAATTGAGAGCCTGCGGGTGTCCATTCATTGTTTAAAACTTGCGGTCTCCTGCTAGTCCCTCCCGTGATAGGCGTTTCTCAGCAGACACAGTTCCGTCTACCACGAACGTTCTCTCATCCTCGGACTCAGTTTCCCAGCATACACTGTGTTCAGTCTTCCGCCAATCACGGATGTCCTCTTGTCCGAGGATGAAAAGGCGTCCGTGATTGGCGGAACACTGAACACAGTGTCTGCTGGGATGGGTGAGGATGAGAGAACGTTGGTGATAGGCGTTTCTCAGCAGACACAGTTCCGCCTATCACGGAAGGGACCAGGAGGAGACTGCGAGTTTTAAACAATGGACGCCCGCAGCCTCTCAATATTTTCAGGTACACTGACTTGAGTATAAGCCGAGGGGGGCATTTTCAGCCCCCAAAAAAGGGCTGAAAATCTTGGCTTATACTCAAGTATATACGGTAAGTTATGTAAATTTCTAGGGTTAATAATAATTATTTCTTTACAGGATTATAGCACCAACAACATGAGGGCAGACAGTACAGTTACAATGCAATTTAATACAGGAGGAATCAGAGGGCAATGTTTATATACAGTATATACTTTAACAAAATAAGTGACTTCCTCTTGGGACACTGACATGTACTATGTACCATTCAGCATTTTTTTCTTTAAGTTAATCAAGTCACTTTAACAAGACCTTGTTGCCAGGCCATTCATTGTAACAAAATATTTCCCATAGGGGGATATTTGCATATTGAGAAGATGTTATGCAAGAATTCATTTTATTAGGCTTTACTACCCCGACTCCAAACCCTTTAACATATTTTCTTGGTTACTTGCTTTAACAGCAATATATTTGGATTATACATGACCCTCATATGTCTGTTCTATTACTAGTAATCCTTTTTACAACCTATATATACTGTTCTGTATTACATGACTTTACAATACCTTCCCTTTATGTGTAGCGTTAATGCTCTGTAAAGCATTATGTTGTAACCTGTGTGATGTACATGAATATCTTTTTTCAAGTTTTGATTGTTGTTTATCCCATAAAAGATATTTGCATTTAACATTTTTATGAAGTGTATTTACCGGTAAAAGTTTCCTTTGTGTAGACAACCAAAAGCCCTGACACTGCTACTGGACGTTGCCCTCCTGGATGTAATGTCAACAGTTGTCACTCAAGTATAAGACACTATAGTATTCCACTTTGCTTCTCCCCTGGCAGCAAAATAAAACGTTATGTAGGGGAGTGAAAGGAGGTGTTAAGGAGCTGGGTCAGCACAGGCAGTAATTAGGCACTAGAGAGGGCTATGACTTGTAAGGAAGGAGGAGGCTGTGCTAGGGAATTGACTCCTCCCTGAGTATTCAAATTTTCTAGCAAATTCAAAGGCACATTGAAAGTGTATAAAATCATTTGTGAAAAGGAAAATGAAGCATGAAAGAATTTACAATACTTGACTTTTCTCTTTTTTCCTGTACTTTTGTAAGCTGGCAACAGGGACTCTGTAAATGATGATCACTTCACCTGTACTAAAGCTCTTGTATACTAGATTTAAGTTCAAGTAAGTACATTGTCAGTGAGAGCTTTTTAGTACTTGTTACCAGCGACCTCTAAGTTTGACAGAAAACAAATAATAATAGGCAGCACACATTATAACAATGTGTAAAAAAAAAAACTGTGCAAATCAAACAAAATAAAACATTATTCTGGGCTCTATGTGCAATCCACCAATATGTATTACTCTATACTCCAGGTATCTGATAACGGTAAAAAAGGCATCAAAAGAGGCTTGGGTTATAAAGATATCTCCATCGCATAGTCAAACCAATTTCAGGGTGCTGAAGCAAATGGTGGATGGTCCCAGGGTAATCAAATAAAAGATTTGTTGCCAGCACACCATAATCTTTGTTGAAAAGAACCATATTTATTGACATTTGTTCAGCATGTTGTACAGCATAGGTACAACTTTTTGGAACCACCAGGGGTCCCTTCATTAGTTCAGTAGGCTTGTTGCCTGATGAAGTGACCCATAGTGGTTCCTAAAACATTACACCTATCCTGTATGACATGCTGAACAAACATCAATAAAGACAGTTTTTTTAGCACAGAAGATTAAGATGTGTTGGCAACTTATCTTTTATTTTATTAGAAGGGGCATGGACACACATAGGTATATTTCCAACAGTGAGGAAGACATTGGAGATCAAGATTGTGACTGTGATCTGGTACTAGCATGATGAAGCTCTGTATACACATGTGATTATCTGATAGTGTTGGATACACCTATGTCATGTGAGTGTTCCTTGCTGTTTTTTGCTTTGAAGTTTATAATAAACCTATTGCAGAATGACAAGCCTCTTTTCTCTTTCCCGTAAATTGTACTTTAAAGCTGGCCATACATGAATCAAAAGTCATCAGGTTCAGCAGGGATTGACTGAATTTCGGTCCATGTATGGGAAGGTTGGCTGTACACAAGTTGATCTATCAGTTAACTTGTGTTCAACCAGCCTGTTAGAAAATTTTCTCTTGATCAGCGTCACCGGCTATAAATGTATTCTGACAGTGGGGAAGTCTCCCTGCTGTCAGAATACAATAGCCCACTGGATGAACAACAAAAAAAATAATTGCTTGTGTATGGCCAGCCTTATATACTCGTACAAGAACATAGTGATTTGTCTGTGGGATATCCATCTAAATGAAGTTCAAAATCACAGAGGAAAGCAAGTTTGATTCCTTGGGGAGGTAATATTGAAATGCTTTTAACTTACATGCAAACAGCTGGTCATTTTGATGTGACGAGTGAGGTAAGTGGTGGGCCTGCGCCTGGAGAACAAAATTTTACATACTGGTGGCTTTTTGGAAATGTGCATAGAGGTACAAATGAATGTTTTATTAACATTTATTTTATATATATATATATATATATATATATATATTTATTTATATATATATATACCGTATTTATCGGCGTATAACACGCGCCGGCGTATAACACGCACCCCAAGTTTAGGAGGGAAATTCAAGGAAAAAAACTTACATTTAAATGCAGCATGCAGCCTTGCCTAGTGTCCATCTGTCCATCTGCAGCCTTGCCCAGTGTCCATCTGTCCATCTGCAGCCTTGCCCAGTGTCCATCTGTCCATCTGCAGCCTTGCCCAGTGTCCATCTGCCCATCTGCAGCCTTGCCCAGTGTCCATCTGTCCATCTGCAGCCTTGCCCAGAGTCCATCTGTCCATCTGCAGCCTTGCCCAGTGTCCATCTGCCCATCTGCAGCCTTCCCCAGTGTCCATCTGTCCATCTGCAGCCTTGCCCAGTGTCCATCTGTCCATCTGCAGCCTTGCCCAGTGTCCATCTGTCCATCTGCAGCCTTGCCCAGTGTCCATCTGCCCATCTGCAGCCTTGCCCAGTGTCCATCTGTCCATCTGCAGCCTTGAACAGTGTCCATCTGTCCATCTGCAGCCTTGCCCAGTGTCCATCTGCCCATCTGCAGCCTTGCCCAGTGTCCATCTGTCCATCTGCAGCCTTGCCCAGTGCCTTTGCAATCTTGTCAGTCTCTGCGTTTTTTTAAATTTGGCACCGATTTCTGTGGAGAGGAGCGAGCGGGGCCGAGTGTACTTCGGCTAGACTCGGCTCCTCTCGCAGTCCCGCCCATCTCCACTGACTGCGCCGCTGACAGAGAAAGCCGAGTGTACTTCGGCTAGACTCGGCTCTGCTCACAGTCAGGGGCAGGACTGTGAGAGGAGCCGAGACTAGCCGAAGTACACTCGGCTTTCTCTATGTCAGCGGCGCAGTCAGAGATGGGCGGGACTGCGAGAGGAGCCGAGTAAAGCCGAGTGTACTTCGGCTTCGGCTCCGCTCGCTCCTCTCGCTCATTTCAGCAGGGGAATTCGACGGAGTATCGGCGTATAACACGCACCCACGATTTTCCCCTGATTTTAAGGGGAAAAAAGTGCGTGTTATACGCCGATAAATACGGTATATATATATATATATATATATATATATATATCACTGTCAATTTATGCAGCGCTTTACATATTTATTATGCATTCACATCAGTACCTGCTCTCAATGGGCTTGCAATCTAAGGTCCCTAACTCACATTCTGCATACAAATATTAGGGCCAATTTACCTACTGACATGTACTTGGAGTGTGGGAGGAAACTGGAGTACCTGGAGGAAACCTACGCAGGCACAGGGAGAACATGCAAACTCTGTGCAGATAGTGCCATGGTTGGGATTCAAACCAATGACCCTACTTCTTTTATGCGGAAGGGCTAACCACTTAGCCACTGTGCTGCCCACAGTGCCACACTTGATTCCAGTGACACTGAACGTGCCAGTTCACACCAGAATCACACAGGAATACACTCCACATTCCTGTGCAATTCAGTGCAATGTGATTTTCCTGTGACGAAGTCGGAAGTGATGAAACGCGTCGGGGCGTGGCTACACGGCAACTGTGTGCTAAGTCTGGGATGGCGATCTGACGTCTATCGAGTGAAGGAGTGGTGAGAACGCAGCGCAGAGCCTTCCGGGTTGTAACATGTAATAAAATCTGATTTTAATTTGAATTGATGTACGTACAATATATATTTTAAATAAATCCGTTATCCTAAGTGATTTTACTAGCTTCCATCTCTTGTTTATTCCCTGTATGTGGAGTTTATAGCCAGTCATCTGAACGAAGTGCGCCTTTTGAAACAGATTCTTCAATATATTCTGAGCTTTTTTTGCCAAACACGAGAGTGAATGGCAACAGCATTCGGTGAGCGCTTTTCTTAAGGGGGCTGATCCCCTATTCATCACTGGTGGAGGATATCTGTGTATATTCACATATTTGTTTGCATTTTTTTGCGCTTTTCAAAAGGACTCCTTTTTTACATGTGCGGAATTGTTAAACTTTCACAATTTACTTATTCATAGATATTTACATATATTTGGATAGTATTTGTATTTAAATAATTTTGAGTGCTACTGTGGAAAGATTATATATATATGTTTTTGCATTTATAGATTTTTTTCACCTGATGGTTGATTTTTAGTAACCACATGTTTCACTTGTTTTTGGCGTCATAAGTGCAGTGCGCATTAAATTCACAATGTGATTTTCTGCCCATTCACACCTTCCCTTAACATATACATTGACATATGCACTCCTACTATGGAGGCTCTGTAAATTTTAAAGTTAGGACCGCAGTATACACAAAAGTCCCTTGACATGGGCACCGCGGCCTATGCATGTATTTGTAAATGTGTGCAAACAGAACCCTCTGTTTTTAACGCAAACTGTTAGACAGGGCCAATTTGGTTGTTTTGCAGGCAGGCTGGTAAGTGTGCTGGGAAACCTTTTGTTTGTTTTCAATGTGTGTTGCCCTTCTATGTGCACCTTGCTGCAAAGGCTAGTTATAGGTTGGGGTGGTTGCAATTTTTTTTGTTCAATTGATCAAACTGGGTGCAGGGATGCACTGGATGCCTTCACTGCCATTGTGCTATTGTTGGGCGTCACGTGCGTCCCTGTGCCTTTAAGGAGGGGTGGGCTCCCTCCAAGCACACCTGTCCTTATCCATTGATATATGTGCACCTACTATGGAGGCTCTGTAAATTTTTGAATTAGGACCGCAGTATATAAAATGGTCCCTTGACATGGGCACTGCGGCTTATGCATGTACAGGGGATATAAAACGTCTACAAACCCCTATTAAAATGTCAGGTTTCTGTGATGTAAATAAATGAGACAAAGATAAGTAATTTCAGAACTTTTTCCACCTTTAGACCCCTTTCACACTGAGGGCATTTTGCAGGCGCTATAGCGTTAAAAATAGCGCCTGCAATCTGCCCTAAAACAGCTGCTCTATTGCAGTGCGATGGCAGGGTGTCAGGAAAAGTCCTGCCAGCAGCTTGTTTGGAGCGCATTAGGAGTGGTGAACTCACCGCACCTAATGCACTCTTGCCCATTGAAATCAATGGGCAGCGCCGCCATACCGCCGACAATACGCTGTGAAGGGAAGTAAAAATAAAAAAATAAAATAATATGGTTGCATAAGTGTGCACACCCTTAAACTAATACTTAAACTAATACTTTGTTGAAGCACCTTTTGATTTTATTACAGCAGTCTTTTTGGGTATGAGCAATATTTGCCCACTCTTCTTTGCAAAAACACTCCAAATCTGTAAGATTGTGAGGGCATCTCCTGTTCACAGCCCTCTTCAAATCACCCCACAGATTTTCAATAGGATTCAGGTCTGAGCTCTGGCTGGGCCATTCCAAAACTTCAATCCTCTTCTGGTGAAACCATTCCTTTGTTGATTTGGATGTATGCTTTGGGTCGTTGTCATGTTGAAAGATGAAGTTCCTCTTTATGTTCAGCTTTATAGCAGAAGCCTGAAGGTTTTGTGCCAATATTGACTGGTATTTGGAACTGTTCATAATTCCCTCTGCCTTGACTAAGGCCCCTGTTCCAGCTAAAGAAAAACAGCCCCAAAGCATGATGCTGCCACCACCATGCTTCACTGTGGGTATGGTGTTCTTTTGGTGATGTGCAGTATTGTTTTTGCACCAAACATATCTATTGGAATTATGGCCAAATAGTTCAAACTTGGTTTCATCAGACCATAACACATTTTCCCACATGCTTTTGAGAGACTTCAGATGTGTTTTTGCTAAATTTAGCCAGGCTTGGATGTATTTCTTCGTAAGAAAAGGCTTTTGTCTTGCCACTCTACCCCATGGCCCATACATATGAAGAATACTGGAGATTGTTGTCACATGTACCACACAGCCAGTGCTTGCCAGATATTCCTGCAGCTCCTTTAATGTTACTGTAGGCCTCTTGGCAGCCTCCCTGATCAGTTTTCTTCTCCTTTTTTTCATCAATTTTGGAGGGACGTCCAGTTCTTGGTACTGTTGTGCCATATTTTCTCCACTTGATGACTGTCTTCATTGTGTTCCATAGTATGTCTAATGCCTTGGAAATTCTTTTGTACTCTTCTCCTGACTGATACCTTTTAACAATGAGATCCCTCAGATGCTTTGGAAGGTCTCTGCAGACCATGGCTTTTGCTGTAGGATGCGACTAAGAAAATGTCAGGAAAGACCTACTAGAACAGCTGAACTTTATTTGGGGTTAATCAGAGGCACTTTAAATGATGGCCGGTGTGTACTGACTCTTATTTAACATGAGTTTGAATGTGATTGCTTCATTCTGAACACAGCTATATCCCCAGTTGTAAGAGGGTGTGCACACTTATGCAACCACATTATTTTAGATTTTTATTTTTGCTTCCCCCCTAAAAGATTTCAGTTTGTTTTTCAATTGAGTTGTACAGTTTATAGGTCACATTAAAGGTGGAAAAGTTCTGAAATTATTTATCTTTGTGTAATTTTTTTACATCACAGAAACCTGACATTTTAACAGGGGTGTGCAGACTTTTTATATCCATTGTATTTGCAAATGTGTGCAAACAAAACCCTCTGTTTTTAATGCAAACTGTTAGACAGGGCAAATTTGGTTGTTTTGCAGGCTGGCAAGTGAGCTGGGAAATCTTTTGTGTAAAATCACACTGGATCACACCAAAAGTAGTGCATGTGCTACTTTTCAAAATGCACTGTAACTGGATCATATTGTACTGCAGTACCATGCGATCCGGTGAAGGCAAACGCACTGCTTTTGCAATCTTGGTTTGTGGTGTCGTTAGGATTACATTGACACCCACAGCAGATTGCACATCCAGTGAGTTTTAAATGCGTTGCGGGGAACACATACGGATGCGGGTTTCCAGCACCGTGTTCCGGTGTAAATGGGCCCTTTTAGTTTATTTTTCATGCTCTATTATTATTTTTTAATTTGAATAGCATCTGTTAAGGTGAGCAGCACTTATTTAAGGTATTAATATATACCACATAGTTATATAGTAGCACAGTGTTACTATGTATATTTGCAAGCCTCTGATCTTTCTAAATCAGGCCTTGGTCCAATGTGATTAATTACATGTATATGAGCTCAGTCTTTTAGCATGTAAGTAAAACATCCCTGTGTAAATCATGATAATAACAATGCTTTTTTTGTTTCTTTCACACAGACCTTGGTTTCCCTTTAAGAGGAAAGGACAATGCATGGGAATTTTCTTTGCATACTTTGTTTTGTACAATCATCTATTGCATGGATATGCAATTAGCGGACCTCCAGCTGTTGCAAAACTACAAGTCCCATCATGCCTCTGCCTCTGGGTGTCATGCTTGCTGCTGTCAGAGTCTCGCTATGCCTCATGGGACTTGTAGTTTGGCAACAGCTGGAGGTCCGCTAATTGCATATCCCTGATCTATTGTTACCAATGATAACTGTACACATTAACATGTGATTTCATGAATGTGTTCCTTTTGTTTGTACAATGTTGGGTTATCCTTGATCATCTTTATAGCCTATTTGCGCTGTTAAAAAAGACCTTGTAATACCTAAATCGTAGTGCTATTCATCATATGCACTGCTGCATGCTCAGTATGTGTTCTTTAAATAAAGAATTTAAAAACAACCATTTTAATATTACCCTAACCATTGTCACAGTGGACAAGCAGGTAGTGAAAATGCTAAGATCTTCAACCTGGCAAAGGTTAAACATTGTGTAAATCATAGAAAGATTTATGCATAAGGCTTCATTTACAGGTTGAGGGTGTAAAAAAACACATGGCCGAGCTGTGTTTTTACTGCACCCAACTGCTTCCCTTTAAGCTGCAAAGGCAGTGAACAGGGGGTTTCCTGCTGAACGGTGACCCATTCACCTGAATGGGACAGCGCCACAACTGCCCTAGGACCGCGTGGAATACACATAGTTGCTGCGCTTTAGTGCAGCTTTTTAGGGGGTAAAACAGGCCCACTGCCAATGAAATGCTTTCTGAAGATCATTTGACCACATATTGCTCTTCAGAGGGCACCGGTAGTGTAAACAAGCCTTTTCTGTGTCCAGATCATAAACAAATACGAGCTGGGAAAACACTAGCAGAATTTGTAATGAAAATTTATACGAAAATTCTTAGAAAAATTCATATGAAAATTCTCAGAACATTCGAATGTCGCTCAAAAGATTTTGTTTGCTTTTAACATTTGATTGTGGGATTGATTTACTAAAGGAGCAAAGACTGTTCAATTAACAAAGTGTAGCGCCCTCCCCAATTTAGGGGGAGCTATGTTCAAATTTAGGAATTAGTCTGAGCCTATAGTTGGGCTCAGACTGTTAATTTCCTAAAAACTTGCTTCTGCTCTGGTGTGATATTGCCTGGCTGCAGTGTTCTCTGTTGCCTGTAGGTGGCACTGTCATCTCTGGCTCAGGTAGAACCACAGGGAGTATCGCAACACCATTGGGTGTTCTCTCTCGGCAGCCGTGCAGTGGGCGTGGTCTACCCGCTGTGCATGCTGGGAGAGGGTACATAAGGGGCAGATGCCATTAGGCATGAGGTGATTCCAGGGGGACCCCAAGGAGTTCAGGGGACCTCTGGTCCAGTGAACGTGTCTCGTGGCCCTCATGGCACGAGACGCGTGTGATTGGTCTCGGGCACCTTTAGCCCGGGGCTCTGCTGCTGTATAGTAGGCCCAGCTTTCTTATCGAGGGCCTACGCTTCGGAGAGAGATCCCAGGCTGCCCGGTTGAAGGGGGCCCATCTTTAGTGGAAGGAGTTCCAGGGGAAGATCAGTCCCGGCGGAGAAAGCGATGGCATTGCTATCTCGGGGAGAAACCTGGAGGCCTACTTAAAGGGGGATCTATTATCTCTGACATCCGTGCTTCATTCCGGCTGCTAGGACCGCTCTCAAAGGGACTATCCAGATGAGCAATACCAACTCAAGCTTGAGTGGCGACGAAAGTGTTCTCTAAGTGTTGCGTGCCTGAACCTTCCCCTACTCTGTCGTTTCTGCTCTCTCTCTTCCAAGTTTTAACTCAAGAAAATAATAAAACCTCGCTGCTTAAATCTTACACCTGTGTGGACACTGGCTTTATTACAAAGGGACTTCCGCCTAGACAACGGAGACCAGGGATCCACTCTGGAGAGGTAACTTGCTGCAAGACCCAAAAACATTAACACCGCTCGCCCCTATCTACACATAAGGGGGGATACCGGGCAACTAGCAGGTGTGCCTTACTGCAAAAATGGATGGAGCGGAAGGGTCTGTGTGCTACACGTGGGGGCTCGAGTCCGGGATTTGTGACTATCTCTCGCACGAGTGGACTGTTATGTATGTGCTTGGAAAGTAAGCCATAGAAGAAATTGAACTGTGTTACTGTATTCTGAGATTGAAAAAGGGGTTAAGGGGCACAGAACTGTGTTTTTTCCAACTGCATAGTTCGTGGGCATGTCTAGAAAAAGAAAAGTCCGCGAGCTACATGCAGGAAGAAGAAAAGGGGAGGAGTTCCCGCCACCTGTGTGTTGCACTCGGGGTACTTTGGCGCCATGAGACAGAGAGAGTTGGATCGAGTGAGCAGCAACATGTCCGCTTTTCCCAGTGCCTCAATTTTGTCCGGACCCCGGATGTCCCCGATGCTTTGTTCAATGGACATTGCTCCGATTACCGCCCCGCTTACGGATACGGGGATCCGGCTTAAACCCAGGGGCCGCTTTGCTTTGTACACCTGCAGAGATGCGGAGGCCCTGGGCATGCTCTGCCCTTAATGCTAAGGACTGGCTGTGCAATTACAGCCATTCGGAAGGTGTGCATCCTGTGGAGAGTTCCTCTTTGAGGTGGACCGGCCCACCGAGAAACCCCGGGTCTACCGGGTCAACTGCCTTACAGGTACCATCACTTCCGAGGAAGAAACCTGTACTCCCACAGCCAGGCCCACGCGCACCGCATCAACTGCCACAGATGTGGCCAACGACGATGTCTCAGCTGCTGCAGAGCCATCGGCGGATACCGCAGCGGATGCTGCCTCCGCCAGCTCCAAAGTACATATTCCGTCCGCAAAACGGAAGGTGCCTGTTGATGACGGAAGTCCAAGTGAGAAGGTTTATCAATGCTAACTTTCAAGGCCCATTTTTTAAATCTTTGTGGTGAGTTTGCACCCTGAAGGGGGAGAGTGCCTCACGTGTGGTGAAGATTGGGAGTAGGTGTAGGGTGCACTACTAAACCATACCTTAGAAGCACTCACAAGATTTTAGGACTTATTGCTGTCACGCCATCACCCAAATGTTTTATATGTAATTGGACATTTATCCATCTTAGCGCTGTTTTATCATATGGACTTTTACTGTGCCAGGATTTTGATAACTTTTATTTAGGAAGGTGGGATATGTTAAGGCCTCCTGCGGCTGCGGTCGAAGCCTGCCCCAGCGCCTGCCGGAACCGGACCTCGAGAGCGGAAGCAAGCCCGAGAAGTCCATATCAAGCGACGGTAAGGAGGATGGGACTGTGATGTTAAGTTTGGCGGGGAAGGGAAAGAAGCGTATGCCCCATACTACTGGGGATGTGTGGACAGCCGACCCTCTGGAACTATTACTGTCTGAGGAAAATGTGTCTGTGTCTACCCGAAACTACTTGCCCGCTGAGGAATATGACACCTCAGACTTGCACGCATCATCCGATGTGGGTGACGATGCAGAGATAGATGACATATTCATCAAAAAGGGATGGGACAAGATGAAACCTGTCGCCCCGGCCCACAGTTTGAAATTGGGGTCGCCCATGAGTTCGGGGAGTACTACACCCCGTGTGGAGGTCCTGGCCATAGAAGGAATGACTGTATCTGCCTCAAGTGGAGAATCCCTACCCGGGCCTGATACGGCCACAGTCCGGAGATCACCGGACTCCATTGTACTCACTGGAAGTGGGGATCGCAAAACTATTCCCCATCTTGCCCGCTTGCAGCGAATCCTCAACAAGAGAGTGGCCAGTGAGTATGGTTGGGAGTACCCCTATGTGTCTAAGGAACTGTTGTTTGAGATAGAAGCTTATCGAGAAAGGTGGTACTCCAAAGCTATATGGGACTACCTTGAAGTGCCCAAGTCCCGTAGACACTTTGATTGTTCAGCCGCCATGACTAAGCGATTCAAAGGATGTCGCAAGGAGTGGAACTATGGCCGGCACATACATGCCGACAGGGTGGTGATCTGTTACCCAGGGAGAGAGGACGCTGTCTATTTTATAGAGACTCTGGACAAACAGTGGAAGACTCTTATTCTCCCGGATCCCCACTATTACCTCTAAGACAGGAACTTTTGTTTCTTCTTCATCCTGTCTTTGCGCGGACAAACCGTGCCCTGAGTTTAAGTGATCTTGTTCTACTGAAGGGGGACGTCTACTCCACGGAGGAAAGAGACTGGGAGCTTGTTCTTGATTTTTTTTCTCTCCTAAAGAAATTGACTATTTCTTTCCTCTAAATTGAACTCTGGGTTAGTCAGTCAGTAGGTCATGCAAAGGAACGCCGTGGTCAAAATGTGGAGGTGTTCGTATGTACTGTGCTGCAGTACCATGCGCAGCGACTGTGAGATGTAATGACTTTATGCTAGCCCTAGGTGCCAGCGGTTTGCAGAAAAATAAAAAGCTGCACTAGCTATACAAAACATTTAGGCTTAGATGTTTTTTTTTTTCCCCTTCCTTTCTTCCCTCTATGCTAGGACTAGCATGGAAGAACTTTAGAGAAGGGAGTCGCTAACTTTAGGGGAGGCGGTTCACTTCTGAACTGTATAGAATGTTAAGAATAGGATTTGCATTGTGTTTTTTTTTCTCTCTTGCATATTGTTTCTTGCAGGTATGAAGATGGCTGTCAACACCACCGGAGAATGGGGTGGGATAGGTAGTTAGTTATGGGTGGAATGTATAATGTTTTGTTTTTTTTCTATTATGAAAATATTTTATTTAAAAAAAATTTAATGTCATTTGTGTATTTCTCTCTCTGCTTTTCTATCTCTCTTCCCAAAATATTTTAGGTTCAGGCACCATTTTTTTTTCTCTCTTTCTTTTATGAAAAATTGCAGCCTTCAGGATTGAAGGACTTTAGTTTTCCCCAGCCACTAGGGACAGTGTCTATTCTAGAGGTGGGTGTATGTTGCACCCTCCCCAATTTAGGGGGCGCTATGTTCAAATTTAGGGGTTAGTCTGAGCCAATAGTTGGGCTCAGACTGTTAATTTCCTAAAAACTTGCTTCTGCTCTGTGTGATATTGCCTGGCTGCAGTGTTCCCTGTTGCCTGTAGGTGGCACTGTCATCTCCGGCTCAGGTAGAACCACAGGGAGTATCGCAACACCATTGGGTGTTCTCTCTCGGCAGCCGTGCAGTGGACGTGGTCTACCCGCTGTGCATGCGGGGAGAGGGCACATAAGGGGCAGACGCCATTAGGCGTGAGGCGATTCCAGCGGGACCCCAAGGAGTTCGGGGGGGACCTCTGGTCCAGTGAACGTGTCTGGTGGCCCTCATGGCACGAGACGCGTGTGATTGGTCTCGGGCACCTTTAGCCCGGGCTCTGCTGCTGTATAGTAGGCCCAGCTTTCTTATTGAGGGCCTACGCTTCGGAGAGAGATCCCAGGCTGCCCAGTTGAAGGGGGCCCATCTTTAGAGGAAGGAGTTCCAGGGGAAGATCACTCCCGGCGGAGATAGCAATGCTACTGCTATCTCGGGGAGAAGCCTGGAGGCCTACTTAAAGGGGGATCTATTATCTCTGACATCCGTGCTTCATTCCGGCTGCTAGGACTGCTCTCAAAGGGACTATCCGGATGAGCAATACCCACTCAGGCTTGAGTGGCGACGAAAGTGTTCTCTAAGTGTTGCGTGCCTGAACCTTCCCCTACTCTGTCGTTTCTGCTCTCTCTCTTCCAAGTTTTACCTCAAGAAAAGAATAAAACCTTGCTGCTTAGGTTTTACAGCTGTGTGGACATTGGCTTTATTACAAAGAGACTTCCGCCTAGACAACGGAGACCAGGGATCAGGGATGAGCCGAACACCCCCCTGTTCGGTTCGCACCAGAACCTGCGAACAGACAAAATGTTCGTGTAAACTTTAGAACCCTATTAAATACAATGGACTCGAACGTTCGAAATCTAAAGTGTTAATTATAAAGGCTAATATGCAAGTTATTGTCCTAAAAAGTGTTTGGGGACCCGGGTCCTGCCCCAGGGGACATGTATCAATGCAAAAAGAAGTTTTAAAAACGGCAGTTTTTTCGGGAGCAGTGATTTTAATAATGCTTAAAATGAAACAATAAAAGTGAAATATTCCTTTAAATTTCGTACCTGGGGGGTGTGTATGATATGCATGGGAAGTGGCGCATGTTTCCCGTGCTTAGAACTGTCCCTGCAAAAAATGTCATTTTTGAAAGAAAAAAATGCATTTAAAACTGACTCGCGGCTATTAATGAATTGTCGGCTCCCGGCAATACATACAAAAGTCATTGATAAAAAAAAAAAAAAAAGCGTGGGGGTTCCCCAGAATTCAATTACCAGGCCCTTCAGGTCTGGAATGGATATTAAGGGGAACCCCGCCGCAAATTTAAAAAAAAATTGACGTGGGGTTCCCCCAAATATCCATTCCAGGCCCTTCAGATCTGGCATGGATTTTAAGGGGAACTCCACCCCAAATTTAAAAAAAAAATGGCGTGGAGTCCCCCTAAAAATCCATACCAGACCCCTTATCCGAGCACGCAACCTGGCCGGCCGCAGGGGAAAAGGGGGGGGATGAGAGAGCGGCCCCCCCTCCCTCCTGAACCGTACCAAGCCACATGCCCTCAACATGGGGAGGATGTCCCCATGTTGATGGGGACAAGGGCCTCATCCCCACAACCCTTGCCCGGTGGTTGTGGGGGTCTGCGGGCGGGGGGCTTATCGGAATCTGGAAGACCCCTTTAACAAAGGGGACCCCCAGATCCCGCCCCCCCTATGTGAATTGGTAAGGGGTACATTGTACCCCTACCATTTCACGAAGAAAGCGTAAAAAAATGTTTAAAAAAAACACACAAACACCTTGAAAAAGTCCTTTATTAAAAAAAAAAAAAAAAACATTCCAGCGGTGAAATCCAGTGTCCCGCGGTGATCCCGATGTCCAGCGCTGTCCTTCATTGGTTGTGCCTGAGCGGACCTGATGGGGAACTCCCTCTCAGTATTTTAAATGTATAGACCTGCCCCTTCTAAAGTTCCCCATCAGGTCCGCTCAGCGGACGAGATGCGGAACATGAGAAGGGGCGGGTCTATACATGTATTACCAAAGTGAGAGCAGTTCCCCATCAGGTCCGCCCCCTCGGTATGTCGGACCCGCCTACGTCATTGGCTTGAGCGGGGAACTTCCTTCACTATGTAAATTTAAATTACACAGTGAAGGAAGTTCCCCGCTCAAGCCAATGACGTAGGCGGGTCCGACATACCGAGCGGGCGGACCTGATGGGGAACTGCTCTCACTTTGGTAATACATGTATAGACCCGCCCCTTCTCATGTTCCGCATCTGGTCCGCTGAGCGGACCTGATGGGGAACTTAAGAAGGGGCGGGTCTATACATTTAAAATACTGAGAGTTCCCCATCAGGTCCGCTCAGGCACAACCAATGAAGGACAGCGCTGGACATCGGGATCGCCGCGGGACACTGGATTTCACCGCTGGAATGTTTTTTTTTTTTTTAAATAAAGGACTTTTTCAAGGTGTTTGTGTGTTTTTTTTAAACATTTTTTACGCTTTCTTCGTGAAATGGTAGGGGTACAATGTACCCCTTACCAATTCACATAGGGGGGGCCGGGATCTGGGGGTCCCCTTTGTTAAAGGGGTCTTCCAGATTCCGATAAGCCCCCCGCCCGCAGACCCCCACGACCACCGGGCAAGGGTTGTGGGGATGAGGCCCTTGTCCCCATCAACATGGGGACATCCTCCCCATGTTGAGGGCATGTGGCTTGGTACGGTTCAGGAGGGAGGGGGGCCGCTCTCTCGTCCCCCCCTTTTCCCCTGCGGCCGGCCAGGTTGCGTGCTCGGATAAGGGGTCTGGTATGGATTTTTAGGGGGACTCCACGCCATTTTTTTTTAAATTTGGGGTGGAGTTCCCCTTAAAATCCATGCCAGATCTGAAGGGCCTGGAATGGATATTTGGGGGAACCCCACGTCAATTTTTTTTTAAATTTGCGGCGGGGTTCCCCTTAATATCCATTCCAGACCTGAAGGGCCTGGTAATTGAATTCTGGGGAACCCCACGCTTTTTTATTTTTTTTATCAATGACTTTTGTATGTATTGCCGGGAGCCGACAATTCATTAATAGCCGCGAGTCAGTTTTAAATGCATTTTTTTCTTTCAAAAATGACATTTTTTGCAGGGACAGTTCTAAGCACGGGAAACATGCGCCACTTCACATGCATATCATACACACCCCCCAGGTACGAAATTTAAAGGAATATTTCACTTTTATTTTTTCATTTTAAGCATTATTAAAATCACTGCTCCCGAAAAAACGGCCGTTTTTAAAACTTCTTTTTGCATTGATACATGTCCCCTGGGGCAGGACCCCGGTCCCCAAACACTTTTTAGGACAATAACTTGCATATTAGCCTTTATAATTAGCACTTTAGATTTCTCCCATAGATTTTTCGAATTTGCCGCGAACACCCCAATTTGTTCGCTGTTCGGCGAACGGGCGAACAGGCAATGTTCGAGTCGAACATGAGTTCGACTCGAACTCGAAGCTCATCCCTACCAGGGATCCACTCTGGAGAGGTAACTCGCCTCAAGACCAAAAAACATTAACACCGCTCACCCCTCTCTACACATAAGGGGGGATACCGGGCAAGTAGCAGGTGTGCCTTACTGCAAAAATGGATGGATCGGAAGGGTCTGTGTGCTACAAAAGTAATTGACACTTCACAAAAAGGAGAAGCGGTGTTCATTCTCAATAACCAATCATGTGCAAGGGAAATAAAAAACAGGATTTTTGCTTGCACATGATTGGATGATCGAAGTAAACAAAGCTTCAACTTATTCACTAAGTAAACAATCACTTTGCTTAGTTTTGGTAAGTGAACAGTCCCTATTTCTTTGATTTCTGATATGTTTCCATTGTAAGAAAAGACAGATCTACTGTATACATGTGCAGAACAAAAAATTAATTTTGTTTAATTTCAGGTCGAATCGTTAAAGTGATTGTAAAGGTTTGTTTTTTTAAAACAACAAACATATCATACTTACCTGCTCTGTGTAATGGTTTTGCACTGAGCGGCCCCGATCCTCCTCTTCTGGGGTGCCCCGGTGGCGCTCCTGGCCCCTCCTCTTCATCAAGTGCCCCCACGGAGAGCCGCATTCCATGGGGGCACTCATATGGGTGCACTTCCCAGTCCTGCTGCTGTGTCCATTGACACAGACAGCATGACTCAGCCCCGCCCCCCGGCTCCGTGTCACTGGATTTGATTGACAGCAGTGGGAGTCAATGACTCCTGCTGCCATAAATCTATCCAATGAGGACCCGAGACAGCGGCAGGAGCTTCTGGGCTCGCTCACTTCATTGGAACCATCGGGTTTAGATAAGGAAAAGGGGGCTCTGGGGGGCAGCTGCACCCCAGAAGGTTTTTCACCTTAATGCATAAAATGCATCAAGGTGAAAAACCTAAAGACTTTACAACTCCTTTAAGTTACTAATTTAGTTTTGTTCCATTCGTAACAAAATTAGTTTTGTTTATTTGTTTTCGACTGGATTCAAATTTTTCCAATGCATTCAAAATATTCAAATCGAATTCAAATCGCAAATATTGCATCGATCCAAATTCAATGTGAAGAATAGCTGGTTCTATTCTATTTAAAATTCCGATTTCGGAAGACGGCTATATTCTTTCTATTCTATTATTTTTTTTTATTCTATTCTTTTCTCATGTATTCTATTCTATTCTTTAGTTTTCTATTCCTTTAATTTCTTCTCTGTTTCATTTTATTCTATTCTTTGTGAAATTAGAATTTTGGAAGACGGCTATATTTTAATATGCTTCCTGATGACATCAGATGATGAAATGTACGTCAAGGTGCGTTATTCCAGTCACGCAACTTCTGGGTCCCTGGCTTCCGGATTCTACTAATCAGCTAGTGGAACGCACGCTGGCTCTAGAGTGTAAGCAGAGCGGCGGCATCTCCCTAAAATAATATGCGTATATTACTAGTGCCGGGCAAGGGCACTCTATAATGTAAGTAGCTTTTTAATTGTTTTATATTTGTGAGTAATAAACGTTATTACACTATATTAGTTCCCTTTCTTATATTATGCGGTGCCATGGTGGAAAGGAGGAGAGTTATTTAGAACCCCCGAAAGGTGCAAGATGATCTTAAAGGAGACATATGATCCCGGGCATATTTGACCCTCTTTTTGTCAAAGGGGTCACGGCCATCTGGTGAGTGTACATCTAATTGAGCACTATCGGGTGAACAAGCAATGAGTTGGTGATGGTTTATAACAACATACATTGTTGAAGAACTAATCCATTTATCTCAAAGATTTTATGAACTTAATTTAAAAAGGACTTTTATTTACTGTCACTATTTGTATTGATTGAAATCTAGCACTTGGCTCTTTATTCTTATTTGCGTTGCAGCATATGAATTTTGCACTTTATTTTGTTCCACAGCATATGAATCTTGTATTTTATTTTGTTTCCGCACATATGAATTTTTCACATTATTTCCACCTGTTTTAAAGTGTATGATTAGAGTTTGTATTATATCGCTCCCCTCACATATATATGTAGCGGGGTGTTACATTTAGGGGGCAGGTGTCTGAGTGTAATCAGGCTCAGATGCACTATTGTTAGGGTCTATGGACTATATTTCCCTTTGGAGGAGATCAATAGTGCCTAGTTCCCTGCAGTCTATAGGTGGCGCTGTCGACATAGACTGGGGTTGAACCATCGTTGAAGGTTGTGCCTTTTTATGTCCCCTCTCGGCGTTGGTACGGCGGGGCGGGGAACCCACTTTGCCTGCTGGGAGAGGGTATAAAAGGGGCGGCCATCTTCCACACGGAGTCCCAGTCCACGGCACCATCAGCCTGGTGCTGCTGTTCCGGTTTGCCTGCGCCCAGGTGCCCTTGGCCTGGGAGTAGGGGATTAAATGCCATCCCAGGCACCTTCGGCCTGGGGTGAGGTACTGCTTGGGAAGGCCTGGGGCCCAGTACCTTTGACTGGGTCCCGCGAGGGATCGAGGAATCCTAGGGGTCCACCGAGTGAGGGAACCCAAATCTAGGACGAGGGGGACCAGAGAGGTTACCCTTCCCGAAGACCCATTGAAGCAATTTGGTGACGGTGGGGCCTCTGGTGACCGTCCGGATGGATGTCTTCTCCCTGACAGGTGTCGCAACTTTTTGAAGGTAGTCCATGTTTTCATGGTCTGTGGCAGGGACCCAACGTAAATCAGGTCGGTGGCAGAGACCCAACAACCAGGTCTGTGGCAGGGACCTTATTTCACCTGGTCCGTGGCAGGGACCAACCTCACGGTCGGTGGCAGCGACTGTGCGCCATAACTGTTGTGAAATCCTAACAGCTTAGTTTCATTGATAGGATTGTGCCTGGACCTCCTTCCTACTTTGTCTGAACTGTTCTGTGTCTGACCAGTCACTCTCAAAGGACTATTTATTGCTCTGAAGAATAAATAAGTGTTGGACTTTCAGTGGTGTGGAACTTGACTTTCTGGGAGCTAAAGGGTCTTACCTCCACCTGCGTGGAGTATGGGAGTCATCCTCGAGGGAAGTTTTGGCTCTGGATGGGGACACGTGCCCGAAGGAAAAAAGTTATAGCTCACACCTCTGCACACAAGAGGATACGAGTTGGTAGTGCGCCACACTCTCCTCCCTGGTCCCCTAGACGAGAGCCATTGACCGAGAAGAGAAAGAGGGAGCGAGAGGTGAGGTCGCTACATGTGGGGGCTCGGGTCCGGGATCCCTATATATTGCACGCTGCAATCAAGCCGGTCAGAAGTACCAGCATGGACCCGCTGGCAGTGACACAGTGGTGTGTGGAGTGGGCCGTCGATTCAACCCGGGCGGTAGTCATTGAACTCCCGGGGGGGATCCGGCTAGAAGAAGAGATAAAGCAGCTAGTAATGTCAATATCGCCATGCCAGAAAGCATGGGTGGTGGATATAAAGCCATATCTCGTGTACATACGCACTAGAGGAATGGGGAAGAGGAATTCCGGAAGAGTTTAGAGGTCAGAGTATAAAGGCCGCAGATGACCAAACGTATTGCTTAGTGCATACGAGGGCCGTGAAGAAGGAGAAGGAATCTCCACGAACCTCCCCGCCATCATCTCCGCTACTCTCCCCCAAAATGGAGAGCAGTCGCGAGACGATAACTGTTCTGTCTCAACTACAAAGCGATAAAGTTCATCTCCAGGTTTAAGTAGGCCTTACTCAAGCTGGTTTGATATTCATCCCTTGCATCGATACAGGCAGTTTAACTCAATGAATAAACTCACAGTTAGGACGACAGACGATGAATCCTTTCGAATGTTCCATTTAATGATGGATATTCATAGGTAGAAAAACGTTGCAGTTGTAAGCCACATGTAAGATGTTTAGCATGGAAGATATACAGGAGTAATGACCAGAATCAGGAAGTGGAGGAGATATATAAAGAACTACGGTGAGAGAGAGAGTTCAGCTAGAAAGAAGGGGACAGATCTTAAAGACACAGAGCAAGAATAATCACATAGTGTAACACAACACTCCCCGTCTGAAATCTTTCGATTTCATAACCTTAAACTAATATATATATTTTCAAAAAGTCCAATACTGACGAATGTCCTGGAACCTGTAATGAAAAACATGCAACAAGCAAATAATAAACGTAAGTTCAACAGGATGAAGAACATAAAGTCACAGTATGATGACTTCAAATAATTCCAAAGTTCTGAGTAGAACCTGTAGATGGCAGCAATGTACTCCCCGCCGTGCCAACAGCATGGCTAGTCCTTGCACAAGTCACTCACCTGGCAAAAGGAGTACTAACTCTGTAATTGGTCGACTAAAGGTTCGTGTCGATCCTCCCTTGGTTACCTTGACTTCTACCTTCCGGACTTTGTTATCGTCGCTGGGCATAACTTTAGTAATAAGACCCATAGGCCACTCATTCCGACAAACTTTCTTGTCTTTTAGAAGGATGAGGTCTCCAACCTTAAGATTCAGCTTAGATGCTTGCCATTTGTTACGACCTTGAAGGTGGTGAAGATACTTTTTCTTCCAGCGATGCCAGAACACATTGGCTAGATGCTGCACCTGCTTCCATCGATGCCTGTAATGGTGTGACCGTAGCTTCTGTTTTGTACTTACAGAAGTTTGGAGTGAGGTGTTCACAGTTCTTATTTCCTTATCATCTTCAGGGTTTACTAGCCCATAGGTGGTGTCAATAGGGAGTAAGTAAGAGTCCTCACACAGAAACCTTGGAGGTGACAGCCATAGGCTGTCCTGAAGAGCAGCAGGTGACACGGCTCTGGTTCCACACTCAGCTGGGTTGAGTTCAGTGGGAACGTGATGCCATTGACTTGGTAGAGAGAATCTCTTGATACGTTCAACCCTGTTGCTGACGTACACATAAAATTGTTTTGTTTGGTTGTTTATTTAACCAAGTACTACCTTACTGTCTGTATAGAAGGTGAAAGAATCAATTCTAGTGTCCATTTCACTTCGTATGACCTCGGCAATTTCTACTGCTAGCACAGCTGCACAAAGTTCAAGTCTTGGTATGGTATGTGCAGGCTTGGGAGTGAGTTTTGCCTTGCCTAGGACAAAACTACAGTGTGATTCTCCATTCAGTTCAGAGGTCTTCAAATAGGCTACTGCAGCAATAGCTTCAACTGATGCATCAGAGAAAATATGAATCTCTCTCCGGTTAGCAGTTGAAGTGGAACCTGGAACATAGCAACGGGGAATCTGAAGTTTTTCTAATGACTTCAAAGAATATCTCCACCTTTCCCACTTGTGTTGATTCTCACTAGGCAAGGGAGTATCCCAGTCTATATTCTCAGTAGACAACTGTCTTAGTAAAATCTTGCCTTGAATGGTAACTGGAGCAAGGAAACCCAGTGGGTCATAGATGCTATTCACCACGGACAGGACTCCTCTCTTAGTGAAGGGTTTGTCACAAGTTGACACTTGGAAGGTGAATTTGTCTTGCTTGATGTTCCACAACAAACCCAGACTTCGCTGTACAGGAGGCACATCTGTACCTAAGTCAAGGTTTTTTAGACTAGTGGCATAGTCCTCAGAGTGAAAGGCATTCATAAGTTCCTGGCTGTTGGATATAATCTTGTGTAGTCTAAGGTTTGCTACAGACAGCATCTCCTTTGTTCTGGTGAGAAGATCAATTGCTTCTTTAGCAGTTGGAAAGGACTTAAGTGCGTCGTCAACGTAGAAGTTTCTTTCAACAAATTGACGGGCATCAGATCCATATTCAACTTCTCCAGTCTGAGCTGTTGTCCTTAGCCCATAACTTGCCACTGCTTGGGAAGGACTGTTACCGAAGACATGTACCTTCATGCGATAATCTATAACTTCCTTGTTGAGGTCATTGTCCTTGTGCCATAGAAACCTGAGGTAGTTTCTGTTGTCTTCTCTGACGATGAAACAGTGAAACATCTGTTGAATGTCGGCCATTACTGCTACAGGCTCTTGTCTGAAACGAATCAAGACTCCTATTAGACTGTTGTTCAAGTTGGGTCCAGTAAGGAGCATGTTGTTAAGAGAAACACCTTCATGCTGAGCACTGGAATCAAAGACAACTCTGATTTGGTCTGGTTTGCGTGGGTGATACACGCCAAAGGATGGAAGGTACCAGCATTCTTCTCCCTCCTTTAGTGGGGGAGCAGGCTCTGCATGATCTCTGTCAAATACATTTTGCATAAAGTCCACAAAGTGCTTTTGCATCTCTGGTTTCCTGCTTAAGTTTTGCTTTAAGGAGGAGAATCTACTGATGGCCTGTTGTAAGTTGTTGGGCAATCTCTCTCTTGGGAGACGAAAGGGTAGGGGTGCTACCCAGTTATTGGAGTCATCTTGAAAGAACTCATTGTCCATTACCTTGATGAATTCTTTGTCTTCCATTGAAGGAGCCAGTATGTCATCTTCACTGGTTACATTAAACACTGTAGAGCCGAAGTCGCCATCATGGCAGGAGAAAGGGCTTGTGTCACCTGAGATACCATGTTGCCATTCGTGGCTGGCTATCTTCTCTCTCACCCAGTAGTGATGTGGGCATGGCTCAAAGTAAGTGTTTCGGCCATTTGGCAGAACATTTGTCTTGAATGACGAAATGTTGGTAGGTCTTTTCATTTTGCCTATGCAGACATTGCTTATGATGACCCACCCTAGATCCGTGCGCTGGGCAAATGGGGCATCTGGGGGTCCACTGACTTGTCTGTGTACCTTGTGAACTCTTAGAATGTCTCTTCCTAACAGAAGAAGGATCTGAGCATCTTTGTCAAGCGGCGGTATCTCATTTGCTATTACCTTGAGGTGAGGGTGATGGAAAGCAGCAGCTGGAGTAGGGATTTCTTCCCTGTTAGCAGGTATCTGATTGCACTCAACAAGTGTAGGTAAGGGTAATTGCAAGTTACCTTTTAGAGAAGATACCATGAGTCCATGAGCCTTTCTTCCAGAAACCTCTATAGTTCCACTACAGGTACCCAAGGTGTAAGGATGAGCTTCGCCTTTTATTTCAAATAGATTGAACAATTCCGATTTTGCAAGTGATCGATTGCTCTCATCGTCTAAGATAGCATATGCCTTTAGAGACTTTTCTGGTTGATCCTTATGGTATATGTTCACCAAGCATATCTTAGCACAGGACTTACCACAGCGGTCTTCTCCACAAACTTCTGTGCAGGATGAAGAAATGATGGTAGAATTAGGCACTTGGTCTGTATTCTCCCCACCATGCATTAACCTGGGAGGAGTGTTGGCAGGTTGTGCAGAGCTGGGCTCAAGAGGATGGAGGGCTTGCACATGTTCTTCAGAGCCACACTCTATGCACTTGATGGACCCATTACAGTCACTTGAAAAATGTTCTGTAGAAGCACAGCACCTGAAACATACCCTAAATATCTTTAAAAGCTCCTTGAGCTCTTCCAGAGGCTTTTTCCTAAAGCCGATACATTTATTGAGGGGGTGTGGCTTCTTGTGTATGGGACACTCTCTGTTAGGGTTTTCAATCTTCCTACTCTGTTCGTGGCCAGAACTGTGGTAGGAGTGGGAAGGATGTCAGTCTTTTTCATGGACACTGGGCCTCTATGGTTTCTATAGTTGCCCTGAAGACTGGTACTCTTAGGAAAGGGTGAGAAGAGGCTGTACTCACCGTAGGAAAAACTTGGATCGTTCTTGGTCTCTGCAATTTTCCTGATGAATTCACAGAAGAAAGAGAATGGAGGGAAGGAAACCTTGTTCTCTCTTTTGTATGATGACCCTAGTGCAGTCCATTTCTCTTGCAAACCATACGGGAGCTTGGAGACATTTGGGTTTACCCCTCTTGGAGTGTCAAGGTAACTGAGTCCAGGTAGTTTTGGGTCTGTCTTGGCTAGCTGAAGCTCAAGGAGAAGGTCACTCAGTCTCTGGAACTCCTTGTTGTCCTTACCGGATATCTTTGGGAAAGTTTCCAGACGCATGAACAAAGCATTTTCTATAGCTTCTGTACTGCCATAACTTTGCTCTAGTCGCTCCCATGCAGCTGTGAGGCCTGCAGTAGGATTGTCCATGAAAACCGATCTTAATGGCTTAACACGTGCAGCAGATAGAAGACCAAGCCATTTGATCAGCAGATTCAATTCTTGATCAGCTGTAATGCCAATATTGCTGATTGTAGTTCTGAAGGCACATTTCCAACTTCTGTAGTTCTCAGGTTGGTCATCAAAACTTGTAAGACCAGTCTTTGTGAGCTCTCTGCGAAGCATGTACCTCACAAACTCTTCTGTCTCAGTTGTCTCCGCCTTTATGTGAGATGCTGTTGGCTGTATGGTGCTGATTGCGTTATCTTTGACATTGTTGTTAAAGGACACAGGGAAATATGGTGCAGCAGATGCATCCAGGTGAGTTGCTTGCTTGAAGTCAGTTGTTCCAATGGTACGTTGATTCAAGGCTGTACCGATGACTGGAGATTGATGACTTGCTTGAAGCTTGCGCTGATGCTCTGTGACGTATGAAGGCAGGCAAGGTAGGCAGGTAGGAAATGCAGTGGAGTGATTTTGAGTGCAGGAAGTTGATGGAACCTCTTTAACTTGAAGCTGTGAAGGAGTCTCTATGTAGTCGGGAGCATTGGAGACAATGGAGTGTGCACTGCAGTGGCTTAGGACATAGTCTTTAGTGCGTTTGAGGGGGTCTTCCATATCTGCTATGTTTAGGTTAATGCTGTCTTTCTCACTTGCACCTTCGTCTGCACTGATAGCTTTCTGTAGGACCCTTAGCTTTGCCATAGCTGCGTCATGTTTACACTGTTCATTTAAGGTTTCCATTGTTGCTCTTTGATGTGCTGACTGAGCTTCCGACTCTGCTCTCTGAGCTTCCAACTCTGCTCTTTGACATGCTGACTGCGCTTCCGACTCTGCTCTCTGAGCTTCCAACTCTGCTCTTTGACGTGCTGACTGCGCTTCCGACTCTGCTCTTTGACGTGCTGACTGCGCTTCCAACTCTGCTCTTTGACATGCTGACTGCACTTCCACCTCTGCCCTTTGAGCTTCCAACTCTGCTCTTTTTTCTGCATATGCCACCTGAACTTTGCTGGCTTCCACTTCAGCGTGGGCATTAATAAGTCGCTCACTGAGTGTTAAGTATCTTGAACTATGGGATCTTGACGAGTTTTTAGAACGTCTGGTGGAAACAGATCTGTGAGATGCAGTGTCCTGAAACAGCTTTATTTTTGCTTCTGCCTTTAATCTGGTTTGCTGGATAAAACTGTCTCTTTCAATATTGAGAGCATTGACGCGCTTTAATTGCATCACCGCATTTTCTGACTTCATGTTTTGTAAGACATTAGTGAATTTGATGCTGGTAAGCTGATAAAGCTCATATGAGGCAGAAAGTTGTTTAATGGCGCCCTCTAGTGTCAGTAGTTCACGTTCAACAGACACTGTATTGGCTTCAGCAAGGATTTTCTCCCAGACTAATTCCAAGCTATTTGACAATTCAGTCCTTGAAGCTTCATAATTCTCCATTACTTTCCAAGTGGGTTTAACTGAGCATTTGGGTAACTCAGTTTCTTCAGGAACTTGTGAGGAAGGAGATGTGAGTTCACATGCAGAAGCTTGGTCACTCATGATAGCAGACTGACTGTGAAAGCAGGCAGGATCTGTGTGCTGAAATATGACACTGTGCAGATTGTCTCAGGCTATAAGGCTGCCATGTGCTGCTTTGTCCCTTCTGTATTGCTATGAGGGCAGTAAATCTTGTCTGTATCAGTACTGACATGCAGAAATCTTGTAATTAGGCTGTGAAACTCAGTTTTTCTACTGTTCTGTCTCAACTACAAAGCGATAAAGTTCATTTCCAGGTTTAAGTAGGCCTTACTCAAGCTGGTTTGATATTCATCCCTTGCATCGATACAGGCAGTTTAACTCAATGAATAAACTCACAGTTAGGACGACAGACGATGAATCCTTTCGAATGTTCCGTTTAATGATGGATATTCATAGGTAGAAAAACGTTGCAGTTGTAAGCCACATGTAAGATGTTTAGCATGGAAGATATACAGGAGTAATGACCAGAATCAGGAAGTGGAGGAGATATATAAAGAACTACGGTGAGAGAGTTCAGCTAGAAAGAAGGGGACAGATCTTAAAGACACAGAGCAAGAATAATCACATAGTGTAACACAACAATAACTCCGGGGTCACCCCTGGCTGCCATAGGGCCGGAACTATTGACTGCTCTGGGAGACTTTGTCACTAAGTGCCAGAAAAGCAATACGATACATGTAGAGGCCGGGTACCGGAAGCTCCAGGTTTTTTCAGGAAAACAACCTGTGCCACCCGGGGAAGAAGACTTTGACACCTGGATTGAACAGGCAATGCATGCAGTAGAAGGATGGGAAGTTCCAGAAGCGCAGAAGAAGCAGCGCATCAGTGAAGGTTTGAAGGGTGCTGCTGCTGAGGCTGTGAAGAATCTTAGGTGCAGCAATACTGTTTGTACTGCGATGGATTATCTGTCTATGTTGCAGGAGGAATTTGGCCAGCTGGAGAAGGTGTCTGAGCTGGTGTATCAATTTGAACATACCCTCCAACAGCCGGGGGAGAAGTTGTCTGAATATGTCCGGAGACTGAATAGAATGCTGTGCTAAATTGTGCTGAAAAAGGGAATGCTGCCACAAGTCATAGACGCAACCAGGATGAAGCAGATCCTGAGGGGAGCCTTACGTTCGGATCCAGTTTGGCTTCACTTGAAGACCTCTGACGGAGTCATGGCTTTAAATTACCCAGACCTTATGCGGATCATAAGGGATGAAGAAGCCCTATTGAAGGATCAACAGGCGGTTGAGAAGAACACTCCTCCCACCTCAGTGGGAGTCAGAACCGCAGTAGCTATTGAGCGTGATTCAGAAGTAGAAACCTTGAAGTCCCAGATGGCCCAAGTGCTGGATTTATTGACCTCTTTACTGGCCAAGAACTCAGGAGCCAAGGAGAAAGGGGAGATCAGGAGTGAACTGTGCCAGAATGTTTCCACTCCAACATCCCCACAGACAAAGAAGGAAACTGTCTGTTTCAACTGTGGAGGAGCCGGCCACATTGGGAAAGTGTGCCCCAGTCCAAGGAAGAACAGAGGCACTCACTGCGAGCCGGCGGAAAACTTCAGAGGGCCCCGGTGAAGGAGTCAGCCGAGCGCCCAATTCTTACAGAAAGCTCCTTAGACACCCACCCAGGGTTAGAAGTGATTCCTGAAGTGGTCCCGTTGAGGGCATTGAAGAAGGTGAAGGGCCGGATTCCAGTGAGCATCATGAATGTCACTGGTTCCCCCATGAAGATTCCAGCCCGGGTACTACTGGGCAGAGTGAATCCTGCTACCCCAGTGGCCCTGTCTGACTTGAAGAAAGCTGAAGGAGGGGAACTCACCCTGGAGGGATTCTGCCTGGAAGACACCACCTTACCACCGAAGTGGAAGGAGAGAGCCTAGGCCCAGCTGACCAGATGGAGAAAAATATTCTCGGAAGACAAGTTTGACGTGGGGTGTGCGAGGAGTGCCACCCATAAGATCCATCTACAGGAAGACAAACCCTTCCGGGAGAGGGTCCGGCGAGTCCCCCTGGCTGACTTAGAATATTTGCGTGAATAGTTGACAGAGCTTAAGAGAACAGGGGTTATTCGAGAGTCCAGGAGTCCATATGCCTCCCCCATCGTGGTGGTCAGGAAAAAGAACAGGTCGTTGAGACTCTGTATAGACTACAGGACTCTCAATAGGAGGACCATACCCGACCAGTACACTACCCCCAGGATAGAAAATGCCTTACAGAGTCTGTCTGGGGCTAAGTGGTTCAGTGTCATGGACCTGAAGAGTGGGTATTACCAAATCCCAATGCACCCTGAAGACAAAGAGAAGACGGCCTTTATCACCCCAGTGGGATTCTATGAGTTTAATAGGATGCCTCAGGGCCTGTAAGGGGCCCCCGCCACTTTTCAGAGATTGATGGAGAAGACAGTGAGGGACATGAATCTTATCGAAGTCCTGGTGTACCTAGATGACATCATTATCTTCAGGAAGACTCTGGAGGAGCATGAAGAGAGATTGGAGAAAGTCCTGAAGAGACTCAGTGAAGAGGGACTAAAACTCTCCAGGGAGAAGTGTCAGTTTTACCAGTCCTCGGTCCACTATCTGGGACACATAGTGCATGAAGAAGGAGTGTCTATAGATCCCGACAAACTGGACGCAGTTACCTCCTGGCCCAGACCAACTACAGTGACTGAGCTCAGATCCTTCCTGGGGTTCTGCTCTTACTTCCGTAGATTTGTGGAAGGGTTTGCGAAAATTGCCAAACCCCTGAATGAGCTACTGAAGACAGAAGGAGAGGAGGATGATACTGGCCCCAGAAAGCCTGGAGAGTCCGTGGAAGGCCAGTGGACAGAGAAGTGTGAAGAAGCCTTCAGAATGTTGAAGAAAAGTCTGACCACTGCCCCGGTCTTGGCCTATGCTGACCCTAAGAAACCATATGAACTGCATGTGGATGCCAGCCATGATGGTCTTGGAGGTGTGCTGTACCAAGAGTATGAAGGACAGCTAAGGCCAGTTGCCTATGTCAGTAGAAGTCTAACACCA
This sequence comes from Rana muscosa, assembly GCA_029206835.1. Classification (NCBI taxonomy): domain Eukaryota; kingdom Metazoa; phylum Chordata; class Amphibia; order Anura; family Ranidae; genus Rana; species Rana muscosa. Next base: position 142,007,758 of record CM055126.1, on the reverse strand, counting down.
GCGGAAAAGAACTACCCCACCCACAAGTTGGAATTCCTGGCCTTAAAGTGGGCAGTCGTGGATAAGCTCAGAGATTACCTGTATGGAGCTGACTTTACAGTAAAGACCGACAATAACCCACTCACCTACCTCTTCACCACGGCCAAGCTGGATGCCACTGGCCACTGTTGGTTGGCAGCCCTGGCCGGATTCAACTTCAGTCTGAAGTATAGGCCTGGGGCTGGGAATCGTAATGCAGATGCATTGTCCAGAAGGGCTCATGCACCCACTCACCACACAGAAGACTGGACCCAGGTAACCCCAGATGGGGTATGGGCCTTGTGTCAAGGAGCACAACTTCAAGCTAGTGGTGGGTCAAGGGTGGAAGAGATTGGAGTTTCGGTAGTGGGGGTGCCTAAGTGTTATTGTGACGTGACCCAGATTGGCGAGGACGACTTGCCAAAGCTGTCTAAGAAGTACATAAGAAGAGACCAGTTGGAAGATCCCTGAGGAAGATTGGCTTTGAAGGCACTGGAAGACCAGGATCCAGGCAGGCTCCAGCAGGACCCCTCAAAGGTGGCTCGTCTGGTCCACAAAGAATGGGACAAGTTGCAGGTGCATCAAGGGGTGGTCTACCAAAGGGGCCCCTCTGATGACCTAGAAGAGAAGTGGCAACTGTTCTTGCCAGAAAAACATAGAAAGACTGTTTTAGCTGCCCTACGTGACAATCATGGCCATTTGGGGGCCAAACGGACTTTCCAGCTTGTGGGGAGTAGATTCTACTGGCCTTGTATGCATGCTGAAGTGGAGGAGTACTGTCACTCATGTGCTCGCTGCTTTCAAAGGAAGACATTACCACGTCAAGCTGCCCCAATGGGCCATCTGCAGAGTCAAGGACCCTTGGACTTGGTATGCATCGACTTTCTCTGTCTAGAACCTGACTTGAGTGGACATGGAAATGTTCTGGTGATAACCGACCATTTCACCCGTTATGCCCAGGCCTTTCCAACTAAAGACCAGATGGCCTCCACCGTAGCCAAAATCTTGGTGGAAAAATACTTTGTGCATTACGGGCTACCACAGCGCCTGCACTCAGACCAAGGGAGAGACTTTGAGAGTCGACTGATTAGGAAATTGCTGGACTCTTTAGGTATAAAGAAAACTCGTACTACCCCTTATCACCCCCAAGGTGATGCCCAACCGGAAAGATTCAACAGGACTCTGTTAGATATGTTGGGGACTCTGAGCAGCGAGAAGAAGCAGCATTGGAGGAAGCACATAGCAGCAATAGTGCATGCCTATAACAGCACAACCAGTGATGCCACAGGCTACTCTCCCTACAGATTAATGTTTGGCAGGGAAGCAAGACTGCCTGTGGATCTGGCTTTCGGCATATCGATGGATCACACATCAGCCACCTCGCACAAGGGATATATAGATAGGCTGAGGAAGAGCCTGAAACTGGCGGTTGAACAGGCCCAAGCGGCATCAGAGCAAAGAGGAGCCTGGAACAAGAGGAACTTTGATCTTAAAGTTCGAATCCAGGACTTGCAATACGGAGACAGAGTGCTGTTGCGGAACTTGGGAGTCCCTGGGAAGCACAAACTAGCAGACAGATGGAGACCCGAACCTTATGTGATCTGCAAAAGGTTACCAGGCTTGCCGGTTGTAACGGCACCCCAATATCAAGGAGTAAAACGCCGTTTACGATGTCCCCTCTCCTAGACACACATCCACTCGCTACCAATATCCACAGCTAAACAACCCTTTCCCATAGGAACCAATCCCTCTGGAAGAAAACGAGACGCACTCTGTCTTCTTCTGTAATAGGAATGACTTTATTATTGAGAAACATTGTAACTTTATACACAATTCAATACACATGATTTAACATGAACAAGGGCCCAGCTCCACCCACACATCCCAAGACTCAACACCTCATCCTGACGTCTGCTAGGCTTCAAAAGATCCCACACAATACACATCTTCTCACAAAGGGTTGGCAGCCAGTCTGTCTGGCACTTTACAATACACACAAGGACAGACTTAATGAACAATAGAATGCAAAACACCTTAATTCCTCACAGCAATGATTACATAACCCCCACACACAGTATACATCCAATCTATATACAATGCATATACAGCCTTGAATATGGCTATCACAGACCATATCGGGGGTTTCTTTTATTCACCCTGTGTCCAAAGTGACCCCACTGTCACACATCTCCCCTTTCGGCAGGGGACTAACAGAGGAGGGGACCCCAGACGGGTCTACTCCGAAGTTAGTCCATGGGTCCATTCTTCCAATGCTGGTATCCACCCAGTACCACAAATGAATTGCTCCAAGCAGAGCATTACTTACCCAGCCAACCTCTGCCTCTCTCAGAGAACATACCCGCCGCTGGGGAGAAGACAGGGTGACTGGGCTCAGTCCGTCATGCTGTTGGGGATCTGGGTCGACTGCCCGGCATCCCTGGGGTATACAAGTGGAGACTGAAGTCCCATCCACTTGTGGTAGGTGGAAGTCCCCCAGTGCTTGCAAAGCAAGGCTGACATCCTCCTGTCTCAGTGTCACACCATTTTCTGGGGTTGTGTCAGTGAGGACTGAAGTCCCATCTACTACCACAGGAACTCCCTCTTCTGTTAGTTGAGAGCAGAGGCCCGTGGCACTCGGCTCTGTTGCCAGCTCTTCTGCTGGGTTGCTGTGAGTGGAGACCGCAGTCCCATCCACCGATATCCGCTCAAGTGGCAGTTGTGTGCAGCGGCCAGTAGCATTCTGCCCTGCTGCCAGTGATTCAGCTGGGGGTAAAAGCTTTACCACCCCAGCTTGTTGCTGGAGAGAGGGGCCAACTGCCCCGGCTCCCTGAAACTCCACAGTTGTTTCCAGTGCTGGGCAGAGGTTGCTATCACTCTGCCCTGTTGCCAGCACTTCTGCTGGGGACTCCACACCATCTGCTCTGGCTAGCTGTTGGGGAGGGAAAATGGCTGCTTCTCCTCCCTGCATCTCTGAAATCCACTCGGAAAGAGGAACCATCACCTTCTCAACTCGGGCCTCCAAAACTGCCACGGGTGTAGAGCAGGGGTCTGCAGTACTTTGTCCTGCTGTCAGTACTTGAGTGGGCGATGCATAATCCATAACATCCTCTGAACAGTCCCTTAAGTCCATATCTTCTGTAATCTGTGGCTGGGGAGATGAGCCAATTGCCCTAGCTCCCTGGAACTCCATATCATCCACTTCGGCTTTAAGGGTGGCAATCTTCAGCTTTTCCACTGCCGATTCTTCAGCCAGGCTAGCTCCCTGGAACTCCATATCATCCACTTCGGCTTTAGGGGTGGCAATCTTCAGATTTTCCACTGCTGATTCTTCAGCCAGGATTTCATAGTTGTCAACTGGTATTTCCTGATAGTCCCAGGCAAAGGGAGCCCCACCCTGCTGCTGAGCAGATTCTAGCAGCTGTCTGTAGGCGATCTCCGATTGTCGTATTTCCGCCATTCTCCACTCATGTTGCCGCTCTAGTTCTCTCTTTTGTCGCGCATCCTGCAGCTGGATGCCTCTAATGGCTTCCTGAATGGTGGTCTCTGATGGGTTAGCACCATATAATGCCAACCGCTGTCGCACTCGTTGCTGAAACAAATCTTCAACTGACCGGGGTCCTGCATCACCATCTCTCTGGTCCATCTCTGCTCTCAAGTAAGTCTTTCAGCGTGACTTTCCTGCAGGCTGCATAGCTGGTCATTCACTGTGGTGGCTTGGAGTGTCCCAGGAACTGGAGGGAAAATCCCGCTGCTGCCAACCAATGTAACGGCACCCCAATATCAAGGAGTAAAACGCCGTTTACGATGTCCCCTCTCCTAGACACACATCCACTCGCTACCAATATCCACAGCTAAACGACCCTTTCCCATAGGAACCAATCCCTCTGGAAGAAAACGAGACGCACTCTGTCTTCTTCTGTAATAGGAATGACTTTATTATTGAGAAACATTGTAACTTTATACACAATTCAATACACATGATTTAACATGAACAAGGGCCCAGCTCCACCCACACATCCCAAGACTCAACACCTCATCCTGACGTCTGCTAGGCTTCAAAAGATCCCACACAATACACATCTTCTCACAAAGGGTTGGCAGCCAGTCTGTCTGGCACTTTACAATACACACAAGGACACACTTAATGAACAATAGAATGCAAAACACCTTAATTCCTCACAGCAATGATTACATAACCCCCACACACAGTATACATCCAATCTATATACAATGTATATACAGCCTTGAATATGGCTATCACAGACCATATCGGGGGTTTCTTTTATTCACCTTGTGTCCAAAGTGACCCCACTGTCACACCGGTGTATCAGCTGAAGCCAGAAGGGTAGATAGGGCCGCTGAAGACCTGGCAAAGAAACCACTTACTTCCACTTTCAGAAGCAGTTCGGATACCTCCTGTAGAGGATTCCCCTGGACCATCCTCAAGTCTGAATACACCTAGGCCCAATACTCGGTCTCAGGCACCTCAGTCTGGAGGAATGGATGTCACTGATCAAAGTGAAGATGAAGAAGAAGAGCTTGAATGGTTGTGGCTGTCCCAGGCCCCTGAGCCTCTGCCCATAGACCTTCCACCTTCTGAAGATACTTTAGATAGTACATTGAATGTAGAAGCCACAGAGTTTGTCCCGTCCAGTTTTCACTCTGATGAGTGGGAAAATGTCGCTCCAGGCTGAAGATCAAAGGAACACTCTGTGTCTTCCTGCACCTGATCTGGATGCTCCAGAAATATCGGAACCCAATACATTTACCCCAGAGGAAGAGCCTGTGGTGACTGAGACGTTTACCCCAAGAGAACAGAGAGCGAAGAGAACCATTCGTCCTCCACGGAAGTTAACCTATGCCCAAATGGGGGAAAGCTCTGAGGATACAGTAACTACTGCCAGAAGGACAATACAAACACCTGGTCCCTCCACTGTGCATTTGGTGGAGGGCAACCCCAGCTCACTTTCTGGCACAGTTAGGCAGGTTACCCCCATTGATGTGACCTGTGGGCAGGACAAGCTCCCTTCCCAGTTTTGGTGGGAGCTTCCCCTGCCAAATTTCCTTGCAGCCCTCAATGAACTTGTTTGTACTTATTGTTAATACTGTCTTTGGGGACCAAAGATTCTAAGTGGGGGGAGTGTGTAGCGGGGTATTGTTTTTTTAAACCCCAAGAGACTACAGTTCCCAGCATGCCTTAAGGCACCCAGGGTGCATTGCCCCGTGCAAGGACTGCTGAGGTGGACTTTATAAGGGAGAGGCGGAGCCCGCGTCTTGCTCTTGGGACACCCGCCTCCCTGCAAGAGGATTCCTGTGTTGAACTGCTGTGCGTACAAGGCCTGAAGCCTAGGCCTTGTGCTTTGCCAAAGAGCCTCCCAGTCCACTGAGGAACCCGCTGAATGTCTGTTCCAGTTGCCGAGCACTGTCACCAGGAGGACCGAAGACCCGGGGTCGTGGATACTGTGAATCGAGTCACAGTGACAGAAGAAACAGACAAGGACTGGTCCGGTTGGGTGAGAGAGCACCTGCTCAGAACTGCAAAATAGTATTTCTAGGCCCACTAACTGTATTCAGGGCCATCCAGTATTGCAGTTAAACTCTGGGGAGACTATCCACAGAACTGAGTTATTAGTCTCCCTGGTACTTTGAAGTTATCAATCATCAGTTTTCCCTATTGGATTACAAATTGTTCTTAAAGTGCACCACCGTTCTTGCTAGCGAACATTGTCTACCTTCCCCCCGAACTATACCCCAATTTATAGTCAGGCCTGACTGGGTAGTATAGGACATTGCTGGGCGCCATATTGTCCACGAAGGAGGATAGCTGCAGCGGGGTCTGATAACGTGTATGCTATATTATTGGACGTTTGCTGCTTCACAAGTGTACTTACATTGCAGGGCTCTGCATATGTCATTGCATGATTGTTTATTATCCAAACCTTTATTAACAGTAAAATATTAGAGTTAAGTATACTGGTTGTCAGTGTCATTTACTGCACTATACTATTACTGTGTGCCTCACTGTGGGATTGTGTCATATAGAATCATAGAGTGATTGCAGAATCTATCATCCCTTTTACTAACTGTGCCATGAGAGGTTAGAGCAGATTGCCAGGGGTTAACAGCGGTGCACTACAGGGCCCAAAAACAGTCAAGGCAGCCCTCTTAACTGGGGGTATCGCTACATATATATTCTAATACACACAGTCTTTAAAGGAAATCAGCAATAGTCAGCAATATGTTTACATTTCAAATTTGAATTTGATTGGAATTTGGATAATTCGTTATTTCGGACAAAATTTTGTTTTGTTATTTCAGATTCGTTTAAATTCCTTACTACTGTAAGTGGAAATTCGGATACATCTGAATCTCCAAATAACTAAAATTTTGTTCGAATTATGTTTCAGAATGAAACAAACAGCACATGTCTAGACAGATCATTTATACAGGTTCATAGAAAATACTCTCCAGGTTCACTTGCTTTTATTGGCTGAAGGAATATTTAAAAGAATAATGAGGGAGAGGACATAGCAATTTCACCTCCATGTCCTGATGCCAGAATAGAAGCAGTCAGTGAACATGTATGCTCAATTTATCTCTTGACTTTATATTAATCTGTCAGATTCTGTAAGCTTTTTTAAAGGCTTCTGTTTAGAGGGTTCACTTCTTGGTACACGTGTCTGCTGTTCTGGGTACCATATGTATATTTACAGCTGAACTCCAGGATATGTAAATATTGCTAAAATACAAAAGGCATGTGTATTTTTACTTGAATCTTGTATCTTGAATCTTTGTATTTCTTCCAGATCTGTTTAAGTAGTCCAGTTTAAAAAACTTTCCCTCTGTGCAGGAGCTTGCTGTAATAAAGACTGGTCAATGCTGCTCTCTATCTTAGTACAAGGTGACTGGTCTTGTCTCCGCATCCTCCTGAAGTTTTCTGCAGACAGCCTGTAGTGTGTGGAACTGTTGGGTCCCTCCCACAGATTGGCTGTCAGTACAGGCAATGTACAGAACAGCGATTATGTCACTGCTACTTTTACAAGACAAGACCTTGGTTTTCAAAGACATTCATTGCACACAAAGTGGACTTATATCTTTTGTGGCTATTGAGGAATACATTTAAATGAAAGTAATAATGCCAATCTTTCACCACTTGCTTACTGGGCACTTAAACCCCCCTCCTGCCCAGACCAATTTTCAGCTTTCAGCACTGATGCACTTTGAATGACAATTGCGCGGTCATACAACACTGTACCCAAATTAAATTTTTATCATTTTTTTCCCACAAATGGAGCTTTCTTTTGGTGGTATTTGATCACGTCTGCGGTTTTTATTTTTTGTTAAAAAAAAATTAAAAGACCGATTTAAAAAAAAATATATATATATATATTTTTTATATTTTGTTATAAAATTTAGCAAACAGGTAATTTTTCTCCTTTGATGTAGGCTGATAAGGCTGCACTGATGGGCACTGATGGGCTGCACCGATGGGCACTGATGGACTGCACTGATGGGCACCGATGGGCTGCATTGATGGGCACCGATAAGGCGGCACTGGTGGGCACTGATAGGCGGCACTTGTGGGCACTGATAGGTGGCACTGGTGGGCACTGAGAGGTGGCACTGAAGGGCATTGATAGGGGCACTGGTGGGCACTGAGAAGTGGCACTAATAGGTGGCATTGATTGGTGGCCCTGATAGCTGGCAGTGATGGGCACTGATAGGTGGCAGTGATGGGCAGTGATGGGCACTGATGGGTGGCAGTGATGGGCACTGATGGGTGGCAATAATGGCCACTGATCGGCACTGGTAGGTTACACTGATAGGCAGCATTGCTAGGTGGCACTGATGAGGCACTGATTGGCACCACTGGTGGGCATTGATAGGTGACACTTGTGGGCATTGATAGGTGGCACTGTGGGCACTGTGGGCACTGGCAGGTGGCAATGGCAGGTGGCACTGTCAGGTGATATTTGTGGGCACAGATGAGGCAGAATTGCCTCTTCCTCTTCGGGACCGATGTCCTTGTACACAAGCCGGTGATCGGGTTTTTTTTCTCCTCACGCTGTCAGCGTGAGGAGAAAAAAAAACGATTACTGATCCTTTGTTTACATCACATGATCAGCTGTCATTGGCTGACAGCTGATCACGTGGTAAGGGGCTGGGACCGGCCCCTTACACAGAGCTGTGATCACCCGAGTCTCAGTGACTCGGTGATCACAGCGAGCGCGCCCTGCAGGGGGCGCAGGTTGCGCGTGCAAAGAGGAGGACGTCTATTGACGGCCTCCCGGCATTTGGGGTTCGTGCTGTGGCGTCATTCGGCTATAGCACTGACGCCAAGTGGTTAAAGCTAAACTCTAAATTAATCGCTGTTTGGCCAGTCGTGTGATCCAGGCACTCCTTTCTGACAGCATAACCAGGTTGCTAACCTCCATTGCAGTTAATGTAAACCCTTAAATATATCCAGTGAAGTGACTAGCTTCAGGTGATGCACAGAGATGAAAAAAATATATCCTCCTATATAATTTGTACCTGTTTATCTGCCGTCTTCTTGTCTCTACAGTCAGTCAAAGTACAGAATTTATACATCTTGACTGAGCTTTCAGAAAGCAGGGGGCGGAGAGCTGAAGTTACACTCTTCAGAGCTCAGTGAGCAGAGCTCTGAGAGCTGATTGGAGGGAAGGGACACCCCCCCCCCTTTTACACAGCACACAGGAACAGAGCTGAGCCTGTCAATTACTAGACATGTCCAATTAATTTCAAATTGAAATTCAGACAAAATTTTCCTTATTCGGAGGTATCGGAATCTCCAAATCACAATAGTAATGAATTTCAACAAATCAGAAATAAATTATAACGAAACAACAAATTTTGTTATAATTTATTAATTCAGATCCAAAATAACGTGATGCCAAAACGAATGATCGAAATTGATTTGGATCCATTTTGTTTTTATGTTGCATTAACATTTTTCATTATCAAAAAAGATTCTCTACATATGGAATGGAAGCGTATTGCAATAAATAGACTATGAAGGTATGAAAATAAAATAGGATGATGATTTCTACTTATTATGTTTGGGTTGGATGGAGGTGGATCCATCAGAATCTCTGAATCATAACATAACAAATTAATCCGAAATGTATTTTGTTCTATTCGTTATGTTATGATTTAGAGAAATAAGAAATTGATTCGGAACAACGAATATATGAAACAAATTCAGAAAATGACAGAAGTGCCTCATGCAGGTAGGTAGCTGAGAAATAAGGCAGCAGAGAAATGACACATCAGTGCTCTGGATTGAGACAAATACACACTATAGAGAGGTATTTATATTTGTGGTCAGTGGAAAAAAGTCCAGTATACATTGGTAGTCAGTGGAAGGAGGACCCCATTACACTTCTGGTCACTGAGAAGAATGCTACTTAGCCCTGCGGTCAGTGAATTGCTCATTTATATTTGTGGTCAGTGGTAAAATTTCCATCTTACATTGCTGGTCTGTGGAAGAAGGGTCCTGTTGTGCTGGTGGTCATTAAAAACAATGCTCTTTACACTGGTGGTCAGTGAAATCCTCATTTACATTAGTGGTCAGGGGAAAATGTCCACCTTACCTTGGTGATCAGTGGAAGAAGGGTCCCATTACAGTGGTGGTCATTGAGAAGAATGCTCTTTACATCGGTGGTCTGTGAATTGTTTCTTTTACTTGATGGTCAGGCGGAAAAAGTTGACCTTACATTTGTGGTCAATGGAACCAGAGCCAGATTTAGACCTTGGGGGGCCTAAGGCACTTCAAGTTCGGGGGGGGGCCTCAGCATAGAAATGAAAGGAGGACAAGTTCACTTTAAAAAAATGCATTAAAATAAACGTACTTGTTTTGCAGGTAAAAGATGTGCATGTATTATTTTTTTGTTAGGAGCCTGCAAAGCATTGCACTTTTAATCAGCAGATCATGGTTGCAATGTTAGGCTCCTGCACACCCTCAGTACAGTAAGTCACCTATAAACGTTCAACTTGCGAACTTTCAAAGATGTGAACATGTGTTTGCACAGTTTTTTTTTCGTTTAACACAGTGGGTTGAACGAAAATAAAGAAATGACAGAGCAAGCAATGTTGGTGCAGCAACATTCCCTGCTGTGCTATTGTGTTCTGACAGGGGGACTCCCCTTGCCAGAACACATTTATCAGCACTTACAGCCTTTATCTGCAAGCGCTGATCTTTTTTAGGACTTATTAACAAGTTAGACTTACTAACGAGCTCCCAGAACGAAACTCGTTCGTAAGTAGGGGACTTACTGTATAATTTCTGCCCATATCTCTGATATGGGCAGGTAGTTACTATAGTTCATTGAGAACTACTAGCCGTCTGCAGTGATGGGCACTGATAAGCTGCACTGATGAAGCGGCACTAATTGGCACTGATGAGGCTGCAGTAATGAGGTGGTGCTGATGGGCACTGATGAGGATGCACTAATGTGCACTAATGGGCACTGATGAGGCTACACTAACTATCTCTGATATGGGCAAGTAGTTACTATAGTTCATTGAGAACTATTAGCCATCTGCAGTGATGGGCACTGATAAGCTGCACTGATGAGGCGGCACTGATTGGCACTTATGAGGCTACAGTGATGAGGCAGCACTGATGGGCACTGGTAGGCAGCACTGATGGGCACTGATGGATACTGATAGGCGGCACTAATGGGCACTGATCATCAGGACACTGATGATCAGTGCCCTAATTACCAATGTAAACAGTGTGCTGTCAGGCTTACCAGTTATCAGCGCTCTTTTTCTCACACAGACACAGCACATGAGGAAAGGACTTCCAATAACCGGCGAGTCCATTTACATTTGATCAGCTGTGATTGGACACAGCTGATCACATGGTAAAGAGCAGTTGTGATTGCGCCTTTACCCCAATCTGTGATCAGCTGTGTAGAAAGGGCGCAGCGATCCCAGAGTGCGCCCGATGCATGCTGCAGGGGGTACGCAAGGGGCAGGGTTTTGTGTGGACATTTAAAGATGCCCTCCCAGAACAGTAGTACAGCGCTGTAGCTGTCTTTTGGCTATAGCGCGGTACTAAAGTGGTTAAGGATGGATATTTAGCTATGGGAGAAAAAGTAGGTCGCTCACAGAAGTGGATCTAGTGACTAATCAAATATAACAATTAGAGGGTTAAAATATAATTCTTGAAGGATAAGTCTTACATTTACTATATGGAACTATAAAAATGAAAAGTTCAATATATTATAAGTTAATTTATAATTATCTGCAGTGTGCGAATATGCAAACACCGTAAAAGTCTATGGGATACGAACGTGAAAAATCAAAAGTACTAATTTTAAAGGCTTATATGCAAGTTATTGCCATAAAAAGTGTTTGGGGACCCGGGTCCTGTCCCAGGGGACATGTATCAATGCAATTTTTTGTTTTAAAAGCAGCGATTTTAAGTAAAACAATAAAAATGAAATATTCCTTTAAATATCGCGCCTGGGGGTCCCCTTAGTCTGTAAAGTAGCGCATTTTCTTCATGTTTAGAACAGTGCCACAGCAAATTTACATTTCTAAAGGAAAAAATGTAATTTCAAATTGCTCACGGCTGTAATGTATTGCCAGATCCCAGCAATATACATAAAAAATCATTGAAAACAACAGCGTGGGTCCCCCCCCCCAGTCCAAACCAGTCCCTTTGGGTCTGGTATGGATATTATGGGAAACTCTACGCCAAAATGTTTTTTTTTAAATGGCGTGGGGAGTCCCCCCCAAAAAACAATACCAGACCTAAAGGGCCTGGTATAGACTGGGGAAACCAATGCATTTTAGTCTTAATTCTGTCATAGGTCTCCCCAAAACCACTTCAATACATTACATTTAATTTTTGTACACTGCACTATATACCCTGCATTTAAGTAATTATACACCACTGACTGCACTATATACTATAAGGACTGCACTATATACTCTGCTGAAAAAATGGGCCTTAGGTGTTGATGGTGGCAGAACACCGTAACCCCTCACAGTTCCTCTTGTTGGGCACAGGAACGGTCCCTGCTGTTAAATATTATTTTAAAAATTGTTCCTACATGCCCCTGTTTAATAGGGTCAGATAAATTGGGCCTTGGGTGGTGGTGCCACAACACTGTAACTCCTCACAGCAGGGCTGGACTGGGACAAAAATTTGGCCCTGGACTTCATCCAGACCGGCCCACTTTAATTCAATAAAATGCTGCCCCCCACCCCCCCAAAAAATCACGCCCACTAAAAGGCCCCTACATCCATTATTGTATATCATGAGAGGGTGAGCGAGAGGGGAATGAGAGAGAGAGAGAGAGGGTTGAGGGAAAGGGGATGAGAGGGGGTGGGTGAGAGAGGGGGGTGAGTGTAAGAGAGAGGGAGTGAGTGTAAAAGAGAGGGGGTGAGTGTAGGACCCCTTACACACTGAGGCGTTTTTCAGGCGCTTTTGTTCTAAAAATAGCACCTGTAAAGCCCCTGAAAAACGCCTCCGCTGCAGTCCCAGTGTGAAAGTCCTCCAAGCAGCATCTTTGGGGCGGTGGAGGAGCGGTGTACACACCACTCCTGCCCATTGAAATTAATGGCTGAGAGACAGAGGAGGGGGCTGAGAGACAGAGGAGGGGTCTGAGAGACAGAGGAGGGGTCTGAGAGACAGAGGAGGAAGCTGAGAGACAATGGGAGGGAACTGAGAGACAATGGGAGGGAGCTGAGAGACAATGGGAGGGAGCTGAGAAACAGAGGAGGAGCTGAAAGACAGAGGGGGAGCTGAGAGACAGAGGGGGAGCTGAGAGACAGAGGGGGAAGTTGAGAGACAGAGGGGGAAGCTGAGAGACAGAGGTGGAAGCTGAGAGACAGAGGGGGAAGCTGAGAGACAGAGGGGGGAGCTGAGAGACAGTGGAGGGGAGCTGAGAGACGGTGGAGGGGAGCTGAGAGACAGTGGAGGGGAGCTGAGAGACAGTGGAGGGGTCTGAGAGACAGTGGAGGGATCTGAGAGACAGTGGAGGGGTCTGAGAGACAGGGGGGAGCTGAGGGACAGAGGAGGGAGCTGAGAGACAGAGGAGGGGTCTGAGAGACAGAGGAGGGGTCTGAGAGACAGAGGGGGGGTCTGAGAGACAGAGGGGAGCTGAGAGAGAGAGGAGGGGATAAAAGAAGGGGGACTGAGAGACATGGGAACTGAGAGACAGAGGGGGGACTGAGAGACAGAGGGGGGTCTGAGAGACAGAGGAGGGGTCTGAGAGACAGAGGGGGAAGCTGAGAGACAATGGGAGGGAGCTAAGAGACAATAGGAGGGAGCTGAGAGACAATGGGAGGGAGCTGAGAGACAATGGGCCGGAGCTGAGAGACAGAGGGGGAGCTGAGAGACAGATGAGAGACAGAGGGGGAAGCTGAGAGACAGAGGGGGAAGCTGAGAGACAGAGGGGGAAGCTGAGAGACAGAGGGGGGAGCTGAGAGACAGAGGGGGGAGCTGAGAGACAGAGGGGGAGCTGAGAGACAGTGGAGGGGAGCTGAGAGACAGTGGAGGGGAGATGAGAGACAGTGGAGGGGAGCTGAGAGACAGTGGAGGGGAGCTGAGAGACAGTGGAGGGGAGCTGAGAGACAGTGGAGGGGTCTGAGAGACAGTGGAGGCATCTGAGAGACAGGGGGAGCAGAGAGACAGAGGAGGAGAGCTGAGAGACAGAGGAGGGGGTCTGAGAGACATAGGAGGGGTCTGAGAGACAGAGGAGGGGTCTGAGAGACGGAGGGGGGGTCTGAGAGACAGAGGAGGGGTCTGAGAGACGGAGGGGGGGTCTGAGAGACAGAGGAGAGCTGAGAGAGAGAGGAGGGGATAAAAGAGGGGGGGACTGAGAGACACGGGAACTGAGAGACAGAGGGGGGACTGAGAGACAGAGGGGGGTCTGAGAGACAGAGGGGGGTCTAAGAGACAGAGGGGGAGCTGAGAGACAGGGGGAGCTGAGAGACAGAGGGGGCTGAGAGACAGAGGGGGGCTGAGAGACAGAGGGGGGGGGCTGAGAGACAGTGGAGGGGGCTGAGAGACAGTGGAGGGGTCTGAGAGACAGTGGAGGGGACTGAGAGACAGACAGAGGGGGGTCTGAGAGACAGAGGGGGGAGCTGAGAGACAGAGGGGGAGAGCTGAGAGACAGAGGAGGAGAGCTGAGAGACAGAGGAGGAGAGCTGAGAGACAGAGGGGGGTCTGAGAGATAGAGGGGAGCTGAGAGACAGAGGAGGGGCTAAAAGAGGCAGGACTGAGAGACACGGGAACTGAGAGACAGAGGGAGGTCTAAGAGGCAGGGGGTCTGAGAGACAGAGGGGGAGCTGAGAGACAGAGGAAGAGCTGAGAGACAGAGGGGGAGAGCTGAGAGACAGAGGGGGAGAGCTGAGAGATAGAGGAGGGGGCTGAGAGGCAGTGGGGGGATCTGAGAGACAGAGGGGGAGCTGAGAGACAGAGGGGAAGCTGAGAGACAGAGGAGGAGAGCTGAGAGACAGAGGAGGAGAGCTGAGAGATAGAGGAGGAGGGTTCTGAGAGACAGAGGAGGGTTCTGAGAGACAGAGGGGGGTTCTGACAGACAGAGGGGGGTCTGAGAGACAGAGGGGGGGTCTGAGAGATAGTGGGGGGGCTGAGAGACAGAGGAGGGGGCTGAAAGAGGGGGGACTGAGAGACAGAGGGGGGGACTGAGAGACAGAGGGGGCAGAGAGACAGAGGGGAGGGCTGAGACAGACCACATAGCACTGTCCCTTTCTGCAGTCCCTCCTCTGCTCACCTCCCCGCTGTCTCAGTGTTCTGGCATGTTTGTGTAGGATGCCAGGTACCTGATGGCCATCAGCGGCAGCGCCGAGTCTCCCTCTTGATCCGGGGGGTGCTCACGCTGCTCTGCTCCTTACAGCGGCGCATGTTCTCTTCCTCCGGGCTCCCAGTCAGCCTGCCCTCCGGCCCAGGCCTGGGTGGTCGCGCTCGCTACTGTCCGCCTCTTCGGTGCTCAGGGAGGGGGTGGAGCTCTTCTCCCTCGGAATTTTACATCCAACTGCCCTCCTCGATGGCCACCTTCCCCGAATCCCCGCCGCTGTTTGCTGCCACGCTCCCTCTGCCGCCGAACTGCATAAAAAAACGGGCCACAAATTATTATTTTTTTGTGAGGGCTGCTGTTTGCTGCCACGCTCCTGCTACCGCAAAACTGCATAAAAAAAACCCACAAAAAAAAAATAATATTTTTTTTTTTTTTTCGTGAGGGCCGCTGTTTGCTGCCACGCTCCCGCTGCCGCCGAACTGCATAAAAAAATCGGCCCACAAAAAAAAAAATGTTTTTTTTTTTTTAAACGGCCCACTGAGCCATCGGCCCACCGGGAAACTCCCGGTAGTCCCTATGGCCAGTCCATCCCTGCCTCACAGTTACTCTTGGCACAGGAAGGGGTTCCGCTGTTAAATATTATTTCAAAAATTTTAATTACATGCCCCTGTTAAACAGGGGCAGAAAAATTGAGCCTTGAGTGGTGGTGGTGCCCTGAACCAAAAATATTGTTGGAAGCTAGCATCATCATGATTGAGGAGGAATAGGATAGGCAGCATAGACAGTCTTCAAGGGATCCTAGATCCATAGCAAATTCAATCAGTTACATCAGCATCAGGTGCTTGATAGCTGCTGATCCAGGACTGATTCATTTTTACAAATGTGAGCCTATCAACTGAGTCTGTGGACAGGCGCACTCTTTGATCCGTTACAAATCCAGCAGCACTGAATGTGCGTCCAGAAATCACGCTGGATGCAGGACAGGCCAGTAGCTCAATTGCATATTGAGAAAGTTCTGGCCAGTGGTCCAACCTCAATACCCAGTAACTCAGTGGATGCTCTGTTGGAAAGGTCTCCAAGTCTGCTCTTGCCCCTAGATATTCCTACACCATATAAAGCAGACGCTGGCGATGGTTGCTGGAACCTATCAGACCTTGGCGCTGAGGACTGAAAAATTGTTTAAAGGCATCGGTCAGCCGGCCACCTTCTCCACCACTCTTTCTCTGACCGAACAAAGCCTAAAAAACACGTTGTCCAGCACCAGGAAATGGTAACCTCCCAGGGTCTGGAAATGCGTTACACAAACACTTTTCTTCAAGGCCTCCTAAAGAAGTTTCATCCTCTGCTCCCAAAATCAGGATGAGTTCTGCAACCTTACACTTGTAACGTGGATCAAGAAGGGTTGTCAGAAGGGTTGTCAGCTAGTAATGACCCCTCTCCTTAATACCACGAATCCTAGGGTCCTTTCACAGGCTTCGCAGAATCAGAGAGCCGGAATGGCCTTACATGAAAAGAAATGGCATTTTGGAACCTGCCACTGTGGTACAAAACATTCCACCAAATTCACAAAACGGGGCTGAGTCTACCAGCTGAAAAGGCAGCAGTTGCAGTGCTAGCAATTTGGCCAAGCTAGCATTTAGATGCTGAGCATTTGGATGGCTGGGACCGAATTTCTTTATACAGTTCAGCATCTGGGGTAGGGAAATTTGCCTGCTGAAATCAACTGGTGGTGTACTGCTAGGAGATTGGCTGCAAGTACTTGTGACACCTGTTGCTATACCTTCATTCTTCTCAGTGCAGATTTTTGAGAGGACTGGAGGTATAATAGGGTTTGAGATCCCAGATGAGGAGCAAGGGAAGTCTGCCTTTTTCTATGATGTGGGTCTTTCAGGTGCTGCTGTCAACGGACTGCATGGCAGGTCGACATATGTCTGGTCAAGCATTTGGTGCCGAAGCGTTTGCTGTTCTGGCCACGCTTGATCCGAATCAGACATAGGTTGCAAACAGCTACGGTGCGATCTGCTGCACACGTGTCAAAAAAGACCCACACCAAGGAACTTTTAAAAGTCAGCGGGGAGTCAGCAGTACCTGCAGAGCTCTGCGGTGTGATACGAGGATGAGGAGGATGAGGACGGCTTTGTTATCCACTCCACCAACTCTTCTGCATGTTATGGCTCAATAACACGACCAGCAGCAGAAAAAAGGAACAAGCGTGCCCCACGGCCACCTGTAGAGGATGCACCATGTCCACGACCAGGGATGAGCCGAACACCCCCCTGTTCGGTTCGCACCAGAACCTGCGAACAGACAAAATGTTCGTGTGAACTTTAGAACCCTATTAAATACAATGGACTCAAACGTTCGAAATCTAAAGTGCTAATTATAATGGCTTATATGCAAGTTATTGCCCTAAAAAGTGTTTGGGGACCCGGGTCCTGCCCCAGGGGACATGTATCAATGCAAAAAAAAGTTTTAAAAACGGCCGTTTTTTCGGGAGCGGTGATTTTAATAATGCTTAAAATGAAAAAATAAAAGTGAAATATTCCTTTAAATTTCGTACCTAGGGGGTGTGTATGATATGCATGTAAAGTGGCGCATGTTTCCCGTGCTTAGAACTGTCCCTGCATAAAATTTCATTTTTGAAGGAAAAAAAGTCATTTAAAACTCACTCGCGGCTATTAATGAATTGTCGGCTCCCGGCAATACATACAAAAGTCATTGATAAAAAAAAAAAAAAAAAGCGTGGGGGTCCCCCAGACTTCAATTAGCAGGCCCTTCAGGTCTGGAATGGATTTTAAGGGGAACCCCGCCGCAAATTTAAAAAAAAAATGCGTGGAGTTCCCCCAAATATCCATACCAGGCCCTTCAGATCTGGCATGGATTTTAAGGGGAACTCCACCCCAAATTGAAAAAAAATGGCGTGGAGTCCCCCCAAAAATCCATACCAGACCCTTATCCGAGCACGCAACCTGGACGGCCGCAGGGGAAGAGGGGGGACGAGAGAGCGCCCCCCCTCCCTCCTGAACCGTACCAGGCCACATGCCCTCAACATGGGGAGGATGTCCCCATGTTGATGGGGACAAGGGCCTCATCCCCACAACCCTTGCCCGGTGGTTGTGGGGGTCTGCGGGCGGGGGGCTTATCGGAATCTGGAAGACCCCTTTAACAAAGGGGACCCCCAGATCCCGCCCCCCCATGTGAATTGGTAAGGGGTACGTTGTACCCCTACCATTTCACGAAGAAAGCGTAAAAAAATGTAAAAAAAAACCACACAAACACCTTCGAAAAGTTCTTTATTAAAAAACAAAACAAAAAAAAAACATTCCAGCGATGAAATCCAGTGTCCCGCGGCGATCCCGATGTCCAGCGCTGTCCGTCATTGGTTGAGCCTGAGCGGACCTGATGGGGAACTTCCTCCGCAGTGTTTTAAATGTATAGACCCGCCCCTTCTAAAGTTCCCCATCAGGTCCGCTCAGCGGACCAGATGCGGAACATGACAAGGGGCGGGTCTATACATGTATTACAAAGTGAGTGAAGTTCCCCATCAGGTCCGCCCCCTCGGTATGTCAGACCCCGCCTACGTCATTGGCCTGAGCGGGAAACTTCCTTCACTGTGTAAATTTAAATTACACAGTGAAGGAAGTTCCCCGCTCAGGCCAATGACCTAGGCGGGGTCCGACATACCGAGGGGGCGGACCTGATGGGGAACTTCTCTCACTGTGTAATACATGTATAGACCCGCCCCTTGTCATGTTCCGCATCAGCCTTACACCGAGTCATTGGCTGAGCGGACCTGATGGGGAACTTTAGAAGGGGCGGGTCTATACATGTAAAACACTGCGGAGGAAGTTCCCCATGAGGTCCGCTCAGGCTCAGCCAATGACGGACAGCGCTGGACATCGGATCGCCGCGGGACACTGGATTTCACCGCTGGAATATTTTTTTTTTTTTTTTAATAAAGGACTTTTTCAAGGTGTTTGTGTGTTTTTTTTTTTAAAAAAATTGTATGCTTTCTTCGTGAAATGGTAGGGGTACAATGTACCGCTTACCAATTCACATAGGGGGGGGCCGGGATCTGGGGGTCCCCTTTGTTAAAGGGGTCTTCCAGATTCCGATAAGCCCCCCCCGCAGACCCCCACAACCACCGGGCAAGGGTTGTGGGGATGAGGCCCTTGTCCCCATCAACATGTTGAGGGCATGTGGCCTGTTTTGGTTTAGGAGGGAGGGGGGGCCGCTCTCTCGTCCCCCCCTCTTCCCCTGGGGGTGGCCAGGTTGCGTGCTCGGATAAGGGTCTGGTGTGGATTTTTGGGGGGACTCCACGCCATTTTTTTTTAATTTGGGGTGGAGTTCCCCTTAAAATCCATGCCAGATCTGAAGGGCCTGGTATGGATATTTGGGGTAACTCCACGCATTTTTTTTTTATTTGCGGCAGAGTTCCCCTTTATATCCATTCCAGACCTGAAGGGCCTGGTAATTGAATTCTGGGGGACCCCCACGCTTTTTTTTATTTTTTATCAATGACTTTTCTATGTATTGCCTGGAGCCGACAATTCATTAATAGCCGCGAGTGAATTTTAAATTACTTTTTTCCTTCAAAAATGACACTTTGTGCAGGGACAGTTCTAAGCACGGGAAACATGCGCCACTTTACATGCATATCATACACACCCCCCACGTACGAAATTTAAAGGAATATTTCACTTTTATTTTTTCATTTTAAGCATTATTAAAATCACCGCTCCCGAAAAAACGGCCGTTTAAAAAAAAAAAAATTGCATTGATACATGTCCCCTGGGGTAGGACCCGGATCCCCAAACACTTTTTATGACAATAACTTGCATATAAGCCTTTATAATTAGCACTTTAGATTTCTCCCATAGACTTTTCGAATTTGCCGCAAACCCCCCAATTTGTTCGCTGTTCGGCGAACGGGCGAACAGGCAATGTTCGAGTCGAACATGAGTTCGACTCGAACTCGAAGCTCATCCCTATCCACGACCACCACTGTTGACTGTAGACACAGATGCTGCTTGCCCTCTTTTAGTGGCCTGTAAGTGTCTGCCTCTTCTTGGTGGCCTTCCGGACATGATGGGGATTTTTTTCTTTTCACAGCACACTACACTGTATTGTATACCATGTACACTGCCGGAAGTGTATTAGAAACTGTACACCACCAAATGCACTGTATATATAGGCTACACTGAATGTAGAGTGTATATATATATATATATATATATATATAGATATATATATATCTATATATACATACTAGACTGTATATATATATATATATATATATAAATATATATATACATATATATCTATCTATATATATATATATATGAATACACTGCCTGAAATATATTATATAATGTACACCACCGAATGAACTATTTATATATACTGTATATATATATGCTACACGGAATGCAGAGTATATATATATATATATATATATATATATATATATATATATATATATATATATATATATATTTTGTAAGATTAGGGGTTGTTAGCTCTCGTAGTAGATGCGTTTTTTCAGTGATGCAAGCCAGTCAGGAACTCTGTTTAAGGGCATGGTAGCCCATGTTTATTTAAAAGCACAAAAGTTCACAAGTACATCTGTAGTATTCACAGGGGGGTTCCACCATTCCTGTATCTTGCATACTTAACAGTTTAGCCTCGTAGCTTTACCTTCTTGCTATCCAGGCCTTTAGCCTAGGCCTTGGGTCTGCTCCTCAGACCCAAACAGTTTCCAAGAGTTTAAGCTTTCTCCTTGCTTACCCCTGGTCAGCACCTTTGTTGCTGTATCACTAATGATGTCTGCCTCCTGCAGACATGCACCGCCTCTGACTCCACTCAGAGGATGAGAGTCCACCTGACTCCCATGCACACAGACTTCCTCTCTGTTGGGTGGAGCCCTGATCCATAATCATGTCAGAACTAAAAAGCCCAAGACACAGCTGTTCAATCTTTCTTTACCAAATCTGGCGTAAACCAACACTCTTGAAGGTCGCACAGAGTCACACCCTCACAATATATATATATATATATATATATATATACTAGACTGTATATATATAGATATAATAATACACTGCCTGAAGTGTATTATATAATGTACACTAGGGATGAGCTTCCAGTTCGAGTCGAACTCATGTTTGACTTGAACATTGCCTGTTCGCACGTTCGCCGAACAGCGAACAATTTGGGGTGTTCGCAGCAAATTCGAAAAGCCGTGGAACACCCTGTAAAAAGTCTATGGGAGAAATCTAAAGTGCTAATTTTAAAGGCTTATATGCAAATTATTGTCATAAAAAGTGTTTGGGGACCTGAGTCCTGCCCAAGGGGACATGTATCAATGCAAAAAAAAGTTTTAAAAACTGCTGTTTTTTCGGGAGCAGTGATTTTAATAATGCTTAAAGTGAAACAATAAAAGTTTAAAATTCCTTTAAATTTCATACCTGGGGGGGTGTATAGTATGCCTGTAAAGCAGCAGGAGGGGGGGGACGAGAGAGCGTCCCCCCCTCCTGAACCGTACCAGGCCACATGCCCTTAACATGGGGAGAATGTTCCTATGTTGATGGGGACAAGGGCCTCATCCCCACAACCCTTGCCCGGTGGTTGTGGGGGTCTGCGGGCAGGGGGCTTATCGGAATCTGGAAGAAAAATCCAGAAGAATCTGAAAAAACATTCCAGCGATGTAATCCAGTGTCCCGCGGCGATCCGATGTCCAGCGCTGCAGTCTCCACTCCACACGAAACGTCATTGGCTGAGCGGACCTACACTGCGGAGGAAGTTACCCATCAGGTCAGCTCAGCCAATGACGTAGGCGGGTTCTGAGGTACGAGGGGGCGGGGGCGCCCTCGTATCTTAGACCTCTCCTACGTCAATGGCTGAGCGGACCTGATGGGGAACTTCTTCCGCAGTGTAAAAAATGAATAGACCCGCCCCTTATCACGTTCCCCATCAGGTCTGCTCAGCCTTACACCTACGTCATTGGCTGAGCGGACCTGATGGGGAACGTGAGAAGGGGCTGGTCTATTAATTTTTTACACTGCGGAGGAAGTTCCCCATCAGGTCCGCTCAGCCAATGACGTAGGCAGGGTCTGAGATACGAGGGCGCCCCCGCCATTGGCTGAGCGGAACTGATGGGGAACTTCCTCCGCAGTGTAGGCTCGCTCAGCCAATGACGTTTCAGCGCTGGACATCGGATCACTGCAGGACACTGGATTACATCGCTGGAATGTGTTTTTTATTTTTTATTTTTTTAGGTTTAATAAAGGACTTTTCCAAGGTGTCTGTGTTTTTTTTTGTTTTTTTTTTATTTTTTAAACTTTCTTCGTGAAATGGTAGGGGTACAATGTACCCCTTACCAATTCACATGGGGGGGTGGTATCTGGGGGTCCCCTTTGTTAAAGGGGTCTTCCAGATTCCGATAAGCCCCCTGCCCGCAGACCCCCACAACCACCGGGCAAGGGTTGTGGGGATGAGGCCCTTGTCCCCATCAACATGGGGACATCCTCCCCATGTTGAGGGCATGTGGCCTGGTACGGTTCAGGAGGGGGGGCGCTCTCTCGTCCCCCCCTCTTTTCCTGCGGCCTGCCAGGTTGCGTGCTCGGATAAAGGGTCTGGTACCCCACGCCATTTTTTTTTACATTTACAGACCTGAAGGGTCTAGTATGGATATTTGGGGGGAACCCCACGTCATTTTTTTTTTATTTGACGCAGGGTTCCCCTTAATATCCATACCAGACCTGAAGGGCCTGGTAATTGAATTTGGGGGGACCCCCACGCATTTATTTATTTTTTTATCAATGACTTTTCTCTGTATTGCCGGGAGCCGACAATTCATTATAGCCGCGAGTGCTTTTAAATTACTTTTTTTTCCTTCGGAAATTACATTTTGTGCAGGGACAGTTCTAAGCACGGGAAACAAGCGCTGCTTTACAGGCATACTATACACCCCCCCCAGGTACGAAATTTAAAGGAATATTTCACTTTTATTGTTTCACTTTAAGCATTATTAAAATCACTGCTCCCGAAAAAACTGCAGTTTTTAAAACTTTTTTTGCATTGATACATGTCCCTTGGGCAGGACCCAGGTCCCCAAACCCTTTTTAGGACAATAACTTGCATATTAGACTTTACAATTAGCACGTTTGATTTCGAACGTTCGAGTCCATTGTATTTAATAGGGTTCTAAAGTTCACGCAAACTTTAGGTCTGTTCGCAGGTTCTGGTGCGAACCGAACAGGGGGGTGTTCGGCTCATCCCTAATGTACACCACAGAATGAACTGTATATATACGCTACACTGAATGCAGAGTATATATATATAAATATTTCACTCTTTGTTATATTGCAGCCATTTGCTAAAACCATTTAAGTAATTTTTTTTCCTCATTAATGTACACACAGCACCCCATATTGACAGAAAAACACAGAATTGTTGACATTTTTGCAGATTTATTAAAAAAGAAAAACTGAAATATCATATGGTCCTAAGTATTCAGACCCTTTGCTGTGAAACTCATATATTTAACTCAGGTGCTGTTCATTTCTTCTGATCATCCTTGAGATGGTTCTACACCTTCATTTGAGTCCAGCTGTGTTTGATTATACTGATTGGACTTCATTAGGAAAACCACACACCTGTCTATATAAGACCTTACAGCTCACAGTGCATGTCAGAGCAAATGAGAATCATGAAGTCAAAGGAACTGCCTGAAGAGCTCAGAGACAGAATTGTGGCAAGGCACAGATCTGGCCAAGGTTACAAAAAAATGTCTGCTGCACTTAAGGTTCCTAAGAGCACAGTGGCCTCCATAATTCTTAAATGGAAGACGTTTGGGATGACCAGAACCCTTCCTAGAGCTGGCCGTCTGGCCAAACTGAGCTATCGGGGGAGAAGAGCCTTGGTGAGAGAGGTAAAGAAGAACCCAAAGATCACTGTGGCTGAGCTTCAGAGATGCAGTCCGGAGATGGGAGAAAGTTGTAGAAAGTCAACCATCACTGCAGCCCTCCACCAGTCGGGGCTTTATGGCAGAGTGGCCCGACGGAAGCCTCTCCTCAGTGAAAGACACATGAAAGCCCGCATGGAATTTGCTAAAAAACACCTGAAGGACTCCAAGATGGTGAGAAATAAGATTCTCTGGTCTGATGAGGCCAAGATAGAACTTTTTAGCCTTAATTCTAAGCGGTATGTGTGGAGAAAACCAGGCACTGCTCATCACCTGTCCAATACAGTCCCAACAGTGAAGCATGGTGGTGGCAGCATCATGCTGTAGGGCTGTTTTTCAGCTGCAGGGACAGGACGACTGGTTGCAATTAAGGGAAAGATTAATGCGGCCAAGTACAGGGATATCCTGGACAAAAACCTTCTCCAGAGTGCTCAGGACCTCAGACTGGGCCGAAGGTTTACCTTCCAACAAGACAATGACCCTAAGCACACAGCTAAAATAATGAAGGAGTGGCTTCACAACAACTCCGTGACTGTTCTTGAATGGCCCAGCCAGAGCCCTGACTTAAACCCAATTGAGCATCTCTGGAGAGACCTAAAAATGGCTGTCCACCAACGTTTACCATTAAACCTGACAGAACTGGAGAGGATCTGCAAGGAGGAATGGCAGAGGATCCCCAAATCCAGGTGTGAAAAACTTGTTGCATCTTTCCCAAAAAGACTCATGGCTGTATTAGATCAAAAGGGTGCTTCTACTAAATACTGAGCAAAGGGTCTGAATACTTAGGACCATGTGATAGTTCAGTTTTTCTTTTTTAATAAATCTGCAAAAATGTCAACAATTCTGTGTTTTTCTGTCAATATGGGGTGCTGTGTGTACATCAATGAGGAAAAAAAATGAATTTAAATGATTTTAGCAAATGGCTGCAATATAATGAAAAATTTAAGGGGGTCTGAATACTTTCCGTACCCACTGTATATATATATCAAATACACTGCAACTAACTAACTAACCTGCCTGCCTAATCTAGCTCAATCTATCTCCGTCCACAGTCACACACTATACACGGCCACTATGTAAGCAGCCTTATATAGTGTGGGGATGTGGACTTTGTCCCCCTGAGCCATGATTGGCCAAAGGCAACCTGCCTTTGGCCGATTAGGGCTCTCTCTGCAGAGCCCGCTGTGATTGGCAAAAGCATGCAGGTTAGGTGCATGCCATCTCGCAGTGCATTATGGGACATTCCGCGGCGCTCAAATTTCCTGTGAACTCCCCATATTGTTCACTGTTCGGCGAACGGGCGAACACCCGATGTTCGATTTGAACTTACATTCGACTCGAACATCAAGCTCATCCCTATTAGGTACCTATCCCCCCCCCACCCAAGAGAGAACCCCCCCACCCACAAGCAGAGGGGTCCACCAGGCCTTTCGAATAGGTGGAGCTGAGTGTGCCTTGCCGCTGTCAGGAGTCTTGCACCCCGGGGTGCCATGGAGGGGTTCTTCCCCTTTGCAAGGGACCATGACACGCCCATGTGCATTTTTCATGTGTGTTTACATAGACTTTTTTGGTTCACTTTAAAAAGATTGTACATTTTGAAATTACATTAACATATTAATGTATACGCAATATTATGGATTAGGGTTTACAATTACTTAAAGACTCTGGTTGTGTCCAATCACAGAACAATTATAACACAACTCTGATTTTTATTATAAAACAGCAATCAAAACAGCACTTTCCTATTAATCTTAACGTGGCAAAAAATGATAACCTAAAACAGATTTTATTTAATGTGTTTCTCATCATCAGCTCCCATTTATTTTGATGTAGTCCCTTCTCTATGGTGCTCAAAGTTAATTAACACTGAATGAATAGTGTACGCTGTGTTGATCAGAATAGCAAAATCAGGATAAACTCTTAATAAGCTCAGTAAATAGTACTATATTTATTATACTTTCATTTTAATTACAGAACTGGAGCATTTCGAAATCTGCATGAACCACTTGTACATTGTATCATTTGTAAATTGTTTAGAAGGCCCAAGAGCAGTCATGCAGTGCTAGCAAGTGCGTGTGTGGGGGGGAAAGCTCCAGAGCTGGCAGTGACAATCCAACCTTTATTAGTGGAGCAGATTTACAAGACATGCCTAATTGCTTTAGGAATTTAGAAAGTGAAATTTTACTATTTAGCCCAAACGGAAAGAGAAAAAAGGACAGAAAAAAAACAGCATCCAATATTACAAAGTATATAGTACCTTTTAGTTTACATTATACTTAGGTCATGAATTGAAGCCATCTTGACCAGGTAGCATCAAACTTACTCATGGAGTTCCTTAGGGAGTATGTATGTTTTTCAAAAAGAATAATTCTATTGAGGTTTAAAATCCACTCAGATACAGTAGGCGGGTAGGGAGAGGTCCACTTAAGAGCAATCTGTCTACGGGCAACAAAAAGTGTGCGTCTTATAGTGTTACCAATAGAGGAGGTATAAATAGACGTATTGCAGTATCCCAATAGACATGTAAGTGGGTCAACTGGAATATTAGTATCCAATAGCCCGTTTGGGTACCAATCACCTCTGCCCAGTATCTTTGGAGTTTCGGACACCGCCATTAAAGATGTTTTAGCGTACCTGTATTACCACATCTAGCACAGGCTGGCTCAGATTTCAATCCAATTGCATACAGAAATTGGGGAGTTCTATAGACTCTATGGAGAATAAAGATCTGTGTCAGTCTGTGTGATGGAGAAAGAGACACCCGGGGCGAGGACCGAAGAATATCATCCCAGAACTTTTTTGCAATAATTAAAGGGTTAAAGTGTATGTCTAGCAAAAACTTATTTTTTTCACTAATATTGGCTAGAGTGATGAAGGATTAGAAACCCTATCAGTTTTTTTATTGCTGTCCGTGTAGGGAGATTCAGTCTCTCTATTTGTAAGCTTTTGAGTTGTCGCTAAGACAGGAATAGAGGGGAAATCTTCCAATTGGGACAACTGCCGCAGTTACAATTGTCTAAGAACGCATTTCCCCCACTTTGGAGAGATTACCTCTCATTTTCCATTGTGTTGGAAGTGAAGTGAAGTCCCCCCAATGGGACACAGATGGCAAAATCCTGGCTTAGATACATTTTTACAATGTGTAAATAGTGAAAATGTTATGACTATGAATAATGATAATGGAAAATGTTTTCTAATTATTCAGGTCTACTGTGTCAAATGACAAATCCAGCCCTGAGCAGTTCTCTTTCCTGAGGATAATTTTGAAATGAAGCAACTGCACTGTGTTTACATTATCATGCTGGACTCCATTTCATATTTATAATGCAGGAAGGTAGTTATGATTCTATAATTTACAGTATATAATATTATTATATTAATACATGCTATAATTTATATAAATATATACATGGGATCCCAATCATGTCATCATCACTACGCCTGTTATAACATAGTGACCACATGCAGGCTCAAGGTTTGCTTCTCAAAATGGGTGTTCAGCTGTTTATTACCCTAATTGTCAGATTATAATACTGTATTTTTCAAAAATGTGCACTTTTTATATTTTTGCTAATTTGACAGCCCATAATAACAAAGAGAACAATGCTTTACATTACAACAGGTTTCCAAATGAAAGCCTTAAAAACAGTTTGGATAAAAACAGAGGTATCTCTCCATTTCCGTTTTATGCCGTGGCGGCTGGTGCTCAAATTTGTTTTGGGGGGGGGGGGAGCGCAAAATAAACTGAAAAAAAACCCATCAATTGCAGCTTCACTGTGCCCATCAAATGCAGCTACTGTACCATCAAACGCAGCCACTCTACCAAACGCAGCCACTGTACCATCAAACACAGCCACTGTACCAAACGCAGCCACTGTACCATCAAACACAGCAACTGTACCAAACGCAGCCACTGTACCATCAAACGCAGCTACTGTACCATCAAACGCAGCCACTCTACCAAACGCAGCTTCTGTACTATCAAACGCAGCCACTGTACCAAACACAGCCACTGTGCCCTCCAAACGCAGCCATTCTGCCCATCAAACACAGCCACTGTGCCCTCCAAACGCAGCCACTGTGCCCATCAAACGCAGCCACTGTGCCCATCAAACACTGCCACTGTGCCCCAAATGCTGCCACTGTGCCCATTAAATGCTGCCACTGTGCCCCAAATGCTGCCACTGTGCCTCAAATGCTGCCACTGTGCCAATCGAATGCTGCCACTGTGCCCCCTGCCTGCCCCCGCCAGCTACCCGGCACTTACCCTGTCTCGTGGGGCAGCAGGTGATGGCGGTGGGCGACGAGCGGTGTCTGGTGTCCTCCATGCTCTTCCTCGATGTCTTCTCCTGCCTGCTCCTCCCATCCTCTCCTATGATTGGACGCCTGATAGGTGTCCAATCACAACGCCTGTCATTTCAGCCAATCAGGTGACAGGTAACAGACCCGAGCACCTGATTGGTGGAGAGGCAGTTCAGTGTTAGGAAAGTGAATATCAATTCACTTTCCTAACACACAGCCGAGTGA
The DNA here is from genome assembly GCA_029206835.1 of Rana muscosa. NCBI lineage: Eukaryota > Metazoa > Chordata > Amphibia > Anura > Ranidae > Rana > Rana muscosa. Next base: position 141,979,453 of record CM055126.1, on the reverse strand, counting down.
ACTGCGAGCGCCCAGCATGGCGCTCACTGTTTACCTTTTTTGATGCCTATTAGAGCCTATGGCTCTAATCAGGTGCTTCAAAAAAAAATACCCGCCTCTGTAATTCAGGAGCCCGGTGCCCAAAAAAGGCCGGACGCCTGAAAAGGGGGTGGCAGCGATGGCCATAGATAGATTGAATCTATCTATTAGTGATAGAGGTGGTGGATGGAGAGAGGGGGCGGCCCCCGTGCGCCCTTATGGATGCACCGCCACTGGTTTTATAGTGTTGGTCTGACCAGACCTGAGTCTGTAGCTCTTGCTCTTGGCACTCTATACTTACTAAATTATGGTATAAGCAAGTAAGTATTTGGTATTTTGCAGAGTAGAGGGACTGGCCAGAGAGAGGGATTATTTTTATGTAGTTGTCCTGTTTTTACTCATCTGTTTAATACAGTAATTGTAAGAATTTAATACTGTGGTTTTCTAAAATGTACATTTTGTTATGTTTTGCACATTTGTCACCCAATAATAACAAACAGAGCAAAGTCTTTATTAAAACAGCATCCCAAATAGAAACCTTAAAAAATAATATTTAGATTGGTCATGGGGTTAATATATGCAATTCCACTGTGACAGCCAAATTGGCATGATACCTACTTTATAATTGTTACATGTTCTCATGCACATATCATAATTTATATTTAAAATGTTCTGCGTAGCTTTTAACTTTCTCTTAAATTTCACTCCTAAACTGAATTGTCCTGTGGAATGCAAAGGGGTTGTAGAATTGGGGTGGGGGTTAGGGTTACTAAAACTTGAGCACAATAAATCTGGTGCAGCTGTGCAAAGTAACCAATTAGCTCCTATTTTTTATTGTCAAAGCTTAATTGAAAAAGCTGAAGTTGGAAGCTGATTGGTTGCTATGCACAGCTGTACCAGATTCTGTGTGTTCCAGTTTTAGCAAATCTCCCCCCAATATGTACCACCATCAATCCTGTCTGCACTGTGCTTTCAGGTCTCCAGAATCTTTTGTCAACTGTGGGGTTGATTTACTAAAACTGGAGAGTGCAAAACCTGGTGCAACTGTGCATGGTATCCAATCAGATTCTAACTTCAGATAGTTCAATTAAAGTGTTGTTAACCCGGTTACTGTTTCGGTATTCAAGGGTTACTCTTCTATGTAACAGAAATGTTTTGTACAATGTAAACCTATGTTTTACTTGAAAATTAATAAAATTTACACTTAAAAAAAAAAAAAAAAAAGTCTTGTTAACCCACTGCAACTAAATCATCTTATCCCCTCTGTACCATAATAATAAGTGTTCCTGTGCCTTAGTTATGTAAAATATCTTCTGATCTGTACCTATATGAGCTCCGCTCCTGGCACTCAGCTGATTCCTTGGCTCTCTTCACTCTCTGGCTCACAGCTCCAGTGGGCGGAGACTCTTGGAACTCTGATTAAAGGGAAATGCTGGGAACTATGATGTATGTGGGGGCTTTGGTTACCAGAGTCCCCCTTATATCAGAGTTCCCCTTTAGACCAGAGTCTGCAGCATCCCCCTTACAGCAGAGTTCCCTCCTTACATCAGAGTTCTCAGTGTTCCTCTATAAATCAGAGTCTCCAGGGTTCTCCCTTACAGCAGAGTCTGCAGAGTCTCCCCTTACAGTGTGAGTTCAGATGTAAAGGGAAACTCTGTGGATTCAGATGTAAAAGGGAACTCTGCAAGTTCAGATGTAATGGGGAACTCTGCAAGATCATATGTAAAGTGGAACTCTGCGAGATCCGATGTCAAGGGGAACTGTGCGAGTTTAGATGTAAAAGGGAATTCTGTGGATTCAGATGTAAAGGGGGAACTCTGCGGATTCAGATGTAAAGGGAAAACTCTGTGAGTTCAGATGTAAAGAGGAACTCTGTGGATTTAGATGTAATGGGGAACTCTGCAAATTCAGATGTAAAGGGGAATTCTGTGGATTCGGATGTAAAAAGGGAAATTAACTCTGTGGATTCAGATGTAAAGGGGAACTCTGTGGACTTTAATGTAAAGGTGGGGTGGGGACATTTGTCATTAAAACCATATGATTAGAAATATTATTTAATGACAAAATATTTGTATAGTGTATGTTACGAAACAATTTGCCGTGGTGCCGCTAAAGTGTTTGGGTTTGGCCTGAAGAAAAGGTGACAACCCTACCCAAGATGGCAGGAAGAGGGCCTGCTGCAGAACATGTGTAAGGGACCATAATAAAGGGCCCCGTGATGGAAGTATAGAGCCCCAGAATTAGTGGGAAGGGCCCCGGGCTCGGAGGTCAATGGGGCCCTTCATGGTTTCTTGCATTGAGGCCCTGAAGGTTCTAGGAGTAGATCTTGCTCTCTCGCTCTCCTCTACCATGTCCGTGCGAGGAGAGGGGGGTGGGGGCAAGTGGGCTGTCAATGCTGGCTCTATCTGGGCAGTGTAAGTGAGAATGTAACAGACACTCTCCGCTTACAACTGCAGCCAGTAACCCCACCGTGGATCTGCAGACCGGGCTTTTGGGCCCCCCCACAGTGGTGGAACACCAGGGCCCAGTTGCATGTGTGACTGCTGCGACCCTGGTAGTTCCGCCACTGTTGATAAGTATATATCTTGAGCAGATACTCTTGGTTTAGATATGATACTATTATTAAAAAATGATTTATATAGCGCCACCAGTTTGTGCAGCACTTTACAAAATAAAGGGAGACAGTAGAGCTACAATACACGTCAAATAAAGATGATTAGAAAGGCCTTGCTTGTGGAGCTTAAAATCTAAATATGGAAGTGGTACAAAAGGTATTAGCTGTGGAGGATGTGCTGATGGTGAAGGTCGACATTAAATCTTTAGTCCCTGAATAGATGAGTTTTCAGGGACCACCTAAAGGGAGACAGAGTAGGCAATAACCAGAGAGATTTGGATTGGGAGTTCAAGAGAATGGAAGGCTCTGGAGAAGTCCTGGAGATGAACATAGGAGGGGGTGATGAGGGCGCTAGATAGCAGGAGGTCTTGGGAGGAGAGGAGGGGATGATTTGGGTGATATTTCGGGATGAGGTTAGTAGCTGGGGGCAAAATTGTGGATGGCTTTGTATGTTGTATTGGATTTTTTACAATGAGCTAGTGGAAGCTAGTGGAGGGACTGGCAGAGAGGGACAACAGGGAGAAGATCGGTTACTAAGGTGGATGAGCTATGCTAGTCACTCTCCTACCAGTGTGTAGGTGGTGATAGACATCACTAATTGGGGCTAAGTAACTGCATCAAGGTCAAAAGGTCTCAGTTAAGGTTCTTTACTTGCATGTAATGCTATTACTCTCAGTTTATTTAACTAATTGTTTGTTTTTATTTATTTTACAGATCATCAAAGCTGAATGGTCTACAATTAGGTTTCCCTTTGTCTTTGATTAGGCTTCCTCTGAATAAAAAGCAACTGTTTTGCTGTATAGTAAGAGTCATGTTAATTTGCACTTCTTAGCGTATACATTCGTTTTCCCAGTTGCTATGATACAAATAAAGCACTAATTAGTCCCACCTTTTCTTTTATTTAATGACTGTTTCTTTCTAAAATTACATTTGTTGCAAAACAAGCATGATATATATATATTTTTTTATAACGGCAATGACTAAGCAATGAAGTTTATCTACAATGTACAGTAATACAATATGACAACTCTGTCCATAGACTGATCAAATTTTGGCCCGTTCAGCAGGGATAGGTCGAATTTCTATACATGTGTGGCTGCTCCTGCTCGACTGAGAATTTTTCTGACAGTACATTCTGTCAGTGAATCGTCCCAACTGTCAGATTACAATGTCTCAGCAGGGAGGATTCCTCTATCCACCTCAATTGTGTTGATGGAGGAATCCCTTTAGTTTTTCTTTCGGTTCAGTCAGCTGGCTAAATAAAAAAAAGATCCATCTATGGCCAACTTTAAAGTTTATTAATGGAACTACATAATCCAATTCTCTGTGATGACCTCTATCTCAGAATGCAGGTTGCTTGGCAGGTATTATGACTCCGTTCTTCAGACTTTTTAAGTCACTGACCTAGAACAAGTGGGCAGATCAGGAACATTATGTTAGGCACACACTAGCAGTTATTTTTCGTTTAACCCAGTGGGCTGTACTAACTACCCAATGTTAGTACAGCCAACTTCCCGTAGAGCTATTGTGTTCTGACAGGGGGACTGCCCCCCCACCCGAACACACTTGTCAGCGCTCACAGTCATTGGCTGCCAGCGCTGATAAGATTCTGGTTTTCTAGCATGCCCGTTCAACAGAAGCTTCTGTCGAACAGGCTGGTGTACACATGGGTCGAATGTAGGCCGGTTTCTGTTAAACCAGCCAATGCTATTTGATTTTCGACCTGTGTGTGCCAGGCTTTAGAAAAAATAAATCAGAGTTCCTTATCTGCATATTTTATGTCAGTCAGTGACTCAGGGGGGTTCATTTACTAAAGAAGAAGAGATTGTTCACCTGGCAAGGTGACAGTTCACTTAGCCAAGTAAATAAATCTAAGCTGTGTTTACTTGAAGACCTATAATGTGCAGGAGAATTTAAAGCAGAGCTTGCAGTAAAAACTAGGTTGGCAAAATAAAATAGGGCCATCTCCCCATTATAAATTGCTACATAAAAAAAAACACCTGTAGGGAAAAAAGTTAAATACAAAGTAATATACTTACCCTGGCTTCTGTCCGCGACACTCCGGCAACAGTGACCTTACCATTCTTCTGGCATGATCCCAGGTAGATTCTAAGTACTCAAAATCTTGTGAAATTATGCTTCTGCACAGTGTTAGGGTGTCACAAGATTTCAAGTACTTATCATTCTGTAAAGATCTTGTTGGAAGGATGGTGTTGTCACCCCCTGCCAGGGCCGGACTTACTATTGGGCTTGACTGGGCTCAAGCCCATGGGCCCCACCCAATAGGGGGCCCAGTGCTTGTGCACATTAGCCCCTCTAAACCGGCATTTAAAGCTTGCCGGAATGCAGTCTGTGAGAACTTGCCCTCTGTCCGGCACAGAGGAGAAGTCTTGCGGTGTTTAGCTATTTCCCCTCTTTCTGATACTCCCCCGTGTGACTAAAGAAGACATCACAAAAGGGGAGTGAAAGAAAACAGCAGCCGCAGACACAGCAACGAATGGTTACGGCGCAACGGCGCATGCGCGAGATTACCGACAGGGACACAGTAAGGGCGGAAGCGACGTCATAATTTGAATCACATAACAGCAGTAGGAATGGCGCTTGAGATACCTGGAAATACAGAGAACGAAACCATCCTAAAAAGTAGGGATGTCCCGATACCGATACTAGTATCGGTATCGGTATCGGTACCGATACCAGGCATTTCCCCGAGTACTTGTACTCGGGGAAAATGCTCCGATGCTTCAACCCGATACTTGGGCAGTCAGTGATGATCGGTGCGGCGGGGGGAGTTACAAGCACCGATCACCGCTGTATAGATTTCAATACAGCCCGACAGCTTCTCCCGACCCCATACCCCCCTCTTTTCAGCTGTTTTAGTGAAATCTATACAGCGGTGATCGGTGCTTGTAACTCCCCCCAAAGCCGCACTGATCACCGCTGACTGTCCCTGTATCCTACTCCAGTTCCCCCATCCGTGCTGCTCTCCCCCGAGCGCTCCGTGTCCCCCCCTCTATGCTGCTGATGTCCTCAGTTATTCTGCTCTCTTCCGTGCGCTCCGTGTCCACCCCTCCATGCTGCTGATGTCCTCCGTTATTCTGCCCTTCCCCCTCCTCGCTGCTGCTGTCCTCAGCTCCGTGCCACCCTCCATATCCTCCTCCGCTTCCCTCTGTCAGGATGGAGAGCGGAGGTAGGAGCTGCTAAACCCGGCTCCTACCTTTTCCGAATGAACAGAGTCAGTGATTACTGACTCTGTTCATTCATATAACTGAAACATTGTAACCTGTGTGTTTACGTTGCTTCAGTTTATGAATGGAGAGGAGCCGTTGTCTCCTCTCCATTCATTTTCAGTGCAGCTGAGAAAGGGACTGGGGAATCTGTGTCCTTAGTCCCTTTCTCTGTCCGTTAAGACCCCTGATATCTCACCAAAGCCCCCCAACAGGGCTAGAAAAAAAAATTGCAATAAATAATAAAACAAAAATAATTGTAAAAACCCACCCCAACAAAGCATTGTAAAAAAACATGACAAAAAATAGTAAAAAAAAAAATAGTAAAAAAAAATACTGACACATAAAAAAAAGTATAGGTATTCGGTATCGGCAAGTACTTGAAAAAAAGTATCGGTACTTGTACTCGGTCTTAAAAAAGTGGTATCGGGACAACCCTACTAAAAAGGGTATTTGCAGGCCTCGTTTTTGGGGGATATATATATACTGGTATGTATTGCATTGCGATGAGCTGTTATAACTTAATAATTGAAAAACTGCAAAAATCGGCCGGGGTTTACTTCCTCTTTAATTTTTCATTGAATTGTTCTATTTAAAGTAATGTATAGAAGGTAGGGCCCGAAAGTGACTCAAGCCTAGGGGCCCCCACCACCCTAAGTCTTGCCCTGCCCCCTGCAGTACCAAAAATGGAATAAGGTAAGTATACTTTACAACTTTTGTCAACTATATTTGGTGGACATTTCTTTTTTACTGTCACCTTTAAGAAAACAGAATTCTTGGTTGCACATGATTCGATCATTGAAGTGAACACAGCTACACCTTGTTAACTAAGCTAAGTGATCATATATTTTACATAACATTCTCCGTCCCTTTAGGACATCAACATCAAAGTATTAATGCATGGTCAACACAGGGATGAGCAAAATTCAGAGTTTTCAAGAGTTTCTGTGAAATTTCACCAATTCACTACATTAAATGCATTGGCGTTAATGGTAAAGGTGAACTAAAGGTTTTTTAAAATGTTTTTTTTTTTTAAGAAAGTAATCGTTTTAAGAGGCTTACAAGGGGTACAGTAGCTCCTATCATCTGCTCATGACCTACTCTTGTAAATCAGACCCTGATTACTCATGTACAAAAGCTATTCACAACTCTGCCCTGAACTATATCACCAACCTTGTCTCCAAATATCACCCAAACTATCCTCTCAAATCCTCTCAAAACCTCATCCTCTCTAGCTCTCTTGTCTCCTCCTCCCATGCTCATCTCCAGGACTTCTCCAGAGCATCTCCCATTCTCTGGAACTCTCTGCCTCAATCTGTCTAGCTATCTCCTACTTTAGCCACCTTTAGGTAATCCCTGAAAACTCATCTGTTCAGGGAAGCCTATCCTGTTTTAAACTAAAATACAAATTTTTAACTCTTCCATCAGCTCATCCTTCACAGTTATTACCTTTTGTACCACTTTTCCCACCCTATTAGATTGTAAGCTCTTACGAGCAGGGCCCTCCTAACCCTTTAGTATTTTATTGTATTGCAACTGCACCGTCTCCCTTTAAACTGTTGGCGCTATATAGATCATGCATAATAATAATAATAATAAACTTAATTTTACATATTTTACATATCTTAACAATTCAAAAAAAATTTAAACATAAAAAAAAAATGAAGACATGAAAAAACATATAAATAACATAAAATACACAAACAAGGCGGAAACATACAAAAATTGGCAACAGTGAAATCAGTAGTTTTGCAAACATTATTACCATCATTCCAAAATGCCAACAAGAGAGCCATGTGAAGAAGGTAAATCCCCAAAACATAGGTGATTTGTACACAATTTTTCTGAGTCTGCACTAAAAAATAGGATTTATATCTACTGGCGCTGATTGTAGGCCACCTATGTGTGCAGACGTTTAGAGTGGCAGCATTTCACAATGTACTACTATTTTGTTTTGGTTGTCTGTCAGCATTTCATCTGTTGTGATGCAGAGAATACCAATCTCCTTGTAGGTCTCATGGCTCAGATCCATCTGTACATTTACATCTACAATTTATAAAACAGAAGGTGAACATCAACCTGTTATAATATTGTCAAGAATAAAGAGCTTTGGGCTTTTGAGTTGATTGGTGCTCCTTTTTTTTTTTCATTCATTCACAATGCAAAGGCACAGAACGAATAAACATCTATAGTATCTATTTACTCGGCGTAACATCGCCTTTCATATTATATGAAAAACGGGATATATTGTGTTTTAATTTTTTTTAAAATTCATTAACCACTTGCCACCCAGGCCAATTCGGTCATTTCTCTCCTACATGTAAAAATCATAATTTTTTTGCTAGAAAATTACATAGAACCCCAAACATTATATATGTTTTTTTTAGCAAAGACCCCAGAGAATACAGTGGTGGTCGTTGCAACTTTTTAACTCACACAGTATTTGCGCAGCAATTTTTCGAACGCATTTTTTTGGGGAAAAAAATCAGTTTTGTGCTTTATAAAAAACAAAACAGTAAAGTTAGCCCAATGTTTTTGCAAAATTTGAAAGATGACGTTATGCTGAGTAAATAGATACCTAACATGTCACGCTTATTGCACACGCTCAAACTTCGGTACTTAAAAATCCTCATAGGCACCGCTTTAAATTTTTATACTAGTTACATGTTTTAAGTTAGAGAGGGGGTCTAGGGCCAAAATTATTAGTGGGAATGCTCAGTAGCATTCCCACTATTGTTATTAGTTTTTTGATTTCCATAAGTTTTTTGGCTCTACGTAACTTCTGCATACTTTCAGCTATTAAAACCATTCAACTTTTAAAATGTTTAGCTCTTTCAGTTAATGATAGGACTTCTTCAACTTTTTTTCTACTATTTATACTTTTAAAATACTAAGCTTTTTAACACTTTTTTTAACATTGAAGTGAATGAGAGCATGCTTCAAATCCTTAAAATCTTCTTCCGCTCCCCAAGGTTTCAGTTCCTTCATACTTTCACCTACAGATGCCAAACAAACTTTAAAATGTTCACAAAATATTCAGCTATATATTTTCAGTTTGATATCTTTTACAGTTTTTGTGAAAAAGCTGTTTAACCTCCCTGGTGGTATGATTCTGTCAGATTTTAGGTGCTGAAAGCGGTACCATTATTTTGCATGGAAATTTGGCGTTTTATATTGCAGGCCTGTAATTCTTAGGAATAACTCACTTTAATCTGTCCAAACCAGAGTCTAGTAGACATCCCGGGTATGATAAAGCTCAAAAAACAAAATTATACATTATAATAAAATAAATAACTATAAAATAATTATAACAAATAATAATATAATAATAATAAAAGTGTTTTTCAGTGTTTGATGACGAATTTCCCCACAAATCGCTATCGCTTAATTCTGCGAGTGATTCTAATTTATTATTGCTGTTTTCTAGCTGGTCTAAAACCACTTTTGACATAAAGGGACACTTTTTGGTTGCTATGGACAATCTCCAGTTTCCAGGCAGAAAAAAAGTTTTTATTATATAAAAGTGCATGCAGGACACTGGGCAGACCACTAGGGACAATGGGGGTGTGTTATTATTACATACAGTACTGTAATCTGTAAGATTACAGTGTACTGTATGTATACTGTGTTTTAACTTTTTTGAATTTGGCACCGATCTCCGTCCCCGTGCGTCGTAACGTCGCAGGGAACGGAGCTCGGCGGCATTCGGCAGTGTGTGAATCGAGCGAGATGACGGCTCGATCACACAGCGGGGAAGCATCGCAGGATCCAGGGGACAAGGTAAGTAACTCCTGCCTGGATCACTGCGACGCAGCCCGAGTCTGGCTCGGGGTTACCGCTTTTGGTGCTGATATTTAACCCCGAGCCAGACTCGGGAATACCGCCAGGGAGGTTAAGTTTAGTGATCATTTCAGGAAATTTTATCGATTAAACAGAGTGTGTATTGGGCTTATTCTTTGCAAACTTTTAAAGCCAACAATTCAGTTTAGTGTCAGCTTTTCAAAAAACCTTTAAATATTCCACATCTTTAATACATTAGTGGTGTTGTTAAACTTTTTTAATGAAACTCATGTTTATTTTAAAACCATTCCTACTTTTCCAACTATTCTCACTTCTTTAACTTTTAAGCTCTTCATCCAGTAAGCTTTAGCAATTCAGCTATTCAGCATTCCCATGCATTTTCTGCAGGAAATGCATTTTCTAGTTGCTCTCACTCTAACGTTCGCGGCAATACCTCACATGTATGGTTTGACCACCGTTTTCATATGTGGGCGGGACTTACGGATGCGTTCGCTTCTGCGTGCGAGCACACGGGGACAGTGGCGCTTTAAAAAAAAAAATTTATTGTTAATTTTACGTTATTTTTTTAAGTTTGACACCTGATAAATTCTTTTTAAACATCCCTTGTAATAGGAATATGGCATGATCGGTCCTCTTTACAGTAAGATATGGGGTCAATAAGACTCCACATCTCACCTCTAGGCTGGGAAGCCTGAAATAAAAAATAAAATCAATCATTTCAATCATTAGATAAACTTCTGTCAAGTGGGAATAGCCATAGCTGGATCACAATTTGGCCAGTCTAAGCTGAACTGACACATTTTTATCCATCTATGGCCAGCTCATGAACGTCTCATGAAAGTGGGACTACATTGAGAGGTCTAAAGAAGAGGGCAACAATACAAAATGGTTCTCATAAAAATGTGAATCCTTTTAACTCCTATCAACCAGTGAAATTAACAATTTAGTGCAATTTATTCATGTTCCTCCCATTTTATTTTTATACAGAATATTATGTTTCATTTATTTAGATACTACAAGTATTTTTTTATATGTATACTCAACTCTCAACACAGCAATTTGAAATGTAATTCTGTGATGTCACTTCCTGTTTTAGTGGCTTATTGCCTTTACGGGATCATAGCTAAATCAGAGACTAATGGAGAGGATTAACTTAACTTTGTTTGTGCATTAAGAATAATGAAGGAAACAGTAATTGCAAGCATCACAAGGATTTAAATGATTTCTTCTACATAACTCACAGTATGCAGCTGAAGTGATGTTTGACAAATTGTGTCAAGGTGCTTGCCTGTTGTTTTCAGTTTAATCAAAAACAGACTTCTGTGTGGTTTTCATTTCTTAATTAGCATTAGCAAGTATGAATGATTGTTTAAATTTATGCTGTAAAATCACACTGTGAAAATAGCACACTTTAAATATCTAAAATTGGATATTGGTTGTGTTATGTAAAAAACAATCTGTAAATAAACTAATATATGTAAAATGTATGTAAAACTGCAAATTGAAATACATTATCAATAAAGTGTGGATGATGATCTATAAACATTGTAAGGCGTTTAAAAAAACAATATGGGCAAATAAAACCCTTTGCATTCTAAAGTGCATGTATTCATATTGTATTAATTTTACACAATGAAATTTTACATTTTGTGAGATAAAAAAATGAGAATTTGTAATTAAAGTGGACAGTTTACTAACTCTACAAATCTTCATTAGAAAATTTTTCTACCTATGATTAATAAAAAGCAATCCCAGGGCTCCAGTCAGTGTTTTGCTTAGGCTCAAATGATGTAATCAGTATGCTGCAGGCAGAAATGAGCAGTTCCTCAGTCTCCTTCCCCTCCATCCCGCATGATCTGACTGTGACATTGTAACTTTGTAGCAAGGTGAAAAGCTGCAGCAGAGGGTGACCTGTGTTGGATATTTGTGAACACAGCCAAAAACTGCACACACATCAGGATTTATATGAATGCGTCTGCCAGCATGTCAGTTTGGCAAGTAAGATGTTGACCCGGGGTGATGTCTGAACAAAAATGGCTTTATCCCTCTGGGGAAAACAAAAAAACAAAAAACAAAAACAGATAAGGGCCTTGTGAGGTGGAGTGCTATAATCTCTGAAAGGTAAAAACTACCTGTACACATTCACACTATTTAGTATGCAAAATATACTTAAAGTGGATGTAAACCCGATTCATGAAATTTGATCTGGGCACATATATATCTGCAGTGTTTGTTATCTCTCTTCAAAGAGCTAAGTCTCATAGCTCTCTTCTGACCCGTTTCTTTGTTATCAGCCTGATAACTCCTGACAAATTCTCCGACACATCAGATAAAAGCACCCTGAAATTTCTGTCCGGGGAGGTTGCTATAAATAGATTAGCAGGCAGCTGGCCCTGTTACAAAACACCTCTGAGAGTCTCTGCCTATGTGGAGAGGGGGTGTGTGCCTTTCCTCCAATCAGCTGTTTTAGCTATCTTGGCTGTATGCCCAGACATCACACTCTGTTAAACAGAGAAAATATCCTAACACGATCTCAACTTTCTAAACAGTATATAAATGTGAACACAGCAGATATACATGTAAAACCTATATAGGGAGATTTGTTTCATCCCTGTGTATCATCTGAGGCTGTTCACTTCACTGGGTATATGTGAGGGTTTACATCCACTTTAACGATGGGTTCAATTTAAGTGCAGAAACTGCTCAGAGCCATAATAATGTGCTCCACTGTTTGCTTTTTGTATAATATCCATTGAAATAGTTAGATATGATGCTGCTCATGTGTAGGATAATATTTTTTATAATGACTTAATCCATTTTGTCATATGGTACTAGAGATAGAGTCTTGTCAGTTTTATAAGTAGCTTTCTTATTCAAATGTATGGATGGCTTCTTGCTACCTAAACTGGGGTCTCTGCGCCCTTCTATAGAACCTAAATGTTCTCTCTTTGTGTCCTTTGGTTGGGTCCCACTCTTCTTGTTCTTATGGACTTTGCTGTACCAGCTCTGACTGTCACTTGTTTCTCAAAGGTGCACTTTCATTGAGGGCTGCTTCACACTACAAAAACACACTCCAGATCCATTACGGATGTGTTTTTGCATGCATGTTTTTAATGTGTTTTTGGTGCATTCCAATGCAGTTTTGATGCCTTTCTAAATGCATTCCAGATGCCTTTTTCTCCTTTTTTCCTGTCTTTGGCACTGTACTGGGACCAGTGCATTTTTTATGCGTTCCAGTGCATTCCAGAGTGTTTTTGATGCGTTTTACTGCATTCCAGTACAATCCAGTGCAGGAAAAATGCAGCATGTTCTACTTTTTTTCTGAAACTGGAAAGCCCTGGAACTGACCGCACTGGTGTGAACTACAGGTCCTTCTCAAAAAATTAGCATATTGTGATAAAGTTCATTATTTTCTGTAATGTACTGATAAACATTAGACTTTCATATATTTTAGATTTATTACACACAACTGAAGTAGTTCAAGCCTTTTCTTGTTTTAATATTGATGATTTTGGCATACAGCTCATGAAAACCCAAAAATCCTATCTCAAAAAATTAGCATATCATGAAAAGGTTCTCTAAACGAGCTATTAACCTAATCATCTGAATCAACTAATTAACTCTAAACACCTGCAAAAGATTCCTGAGGCTTTTAAAAACTCCCAGTCTGGTTCATTACTCAAAACCGCAATCATGGGTAAGACTGCCGACCTGACTGCTGTCCAGAAGGCCATCATTGACACCCTCAAGCAAGAGGGTAAGACACAGAAAGAAATTTCTGAACGAATAGGCTGTTCCCAGAGTGCTGTATCAAGGCACCTCAGTGGGAAGTCTGTGGGAAGGAAAAAGTGTGGCAGAAAACGCTGCACAACGAGAAGAGGTGACCGGACCCTGAAGAAGATTGTGGAGAAGGACCGATTCCAGACCTTGGAGGACCTGCGGAAGCAGTGGACTGAGTCTGGAGTAGAAACATCCAGAGCCACCGTGAACAGGCGTGTGCAGGAAATGGGCTACAGGTGCCGCATTCCCCAGGTCAAGCCACTTTTGAACCAGAAACAGCGGCAGAAGCGCCTGACCTGGGCTACAGAGCACTGGACTGTTGCTCAGTGGTCCAAAGTACTTTTTTCGGATGAAAGCAAATTTTGCATGTCATTCGGAAATCAAGGTGCCAGAGTCTGGAGGAAGACTGGGGAGAGGGAAATGCCAAAATGCCTGAAGTCCAGTGTCAAGTACCCACAGTCAGTGATGGTCTGGGGTGCCATGTCAGCTGCTGGTGTTGGTCCACTGTGTTTTATCAAGGGCAGGGTCAATGCAGCTAGCTATCAGGAGATTTTGGAGCACTTCATGCTTCCATCTGCTGAAAAGCTTTATGGAGATGAAGATTTCATTTTTCAGCACGACCTGGCACCTGCTCACAGTGCCAAAACCACTGGTAAATGGTTTACTGACCATGGTATTACTGTGCTCAATTGGCCTGCCAACTCTCCTGACCTGAACCCCATAGAGAATCTGTGGGATATTGGGAAGAGAAAGTTGAGAGACGCAAGACCCAACACTCTGGATGAGCTTAAGGCCGCTATCGAAGCATCCTGGGCCTCCATAACACCTCAGCAGTGCCACAGGCTGGTTGCCTCCATGCCACGCCGCATTGAAGCAGTCATTTCTGCAAAAGGATTCCCGACCAAGTATTGAGTGCATAACTGAACATAATTATTTGAAGGTTGACTTTTTTTGTATTAAAAACACTTTTCTTTTATTGGTCGGATGAAATATGCTAATTTTTTGAGATAGGATTTTTGGGTTTTCATGAGCTGTATGCCAAAATCATCAATATTAAAACAAGAAAAGGCTTGAACTACTTCAGTTGTGTGTAATGAATCTAAAATATATGAAAGTCTAATGTTTATCAGTACATTACAGAAAATAATGAACTTTATCACAATATGCTAATTTTTTGAGAAGGACCTGTATGCCATTGGAAAGCAAATAATCTACTTCCCATGCGTTTTTGATGCAGAAAAAACGCACTGGACTGCATGTGGATGAAAAGTAAAGAAAACAGCCAAATACACAGTTAATTACAGATATGTGAACCATTTTATATATAATTTGTAATTCTTTTGTGATTGATTTACTTCTGTTTGACAGCATAGACAGACGAGTAGCAATACTTTTTCTGCTAGAGGTATATGTAAACCCAATCACTGAAATCTAACAAAAACTTTAATATGTAAATGTAATTTAAAAAAAGTATTTTTTGAAGTTTTGAAAATCTGTAGCTTGCATTAGAAATAATATGTGGTAATACAAAGTGACAATGCTCTGTCCCTTTTTCCCCAACTGTGTTCTTGCACTGTCAGGCTGTCACGTGGACTCCCAATGGAGTCTACAGCCAATAGTCATGTAGTGTGATAACTTGCAGAATACAGTGGCCTAATGCAGTTGTTCTCAACCTCTCTCCTCAAGTACCCCCAATGGGCTATGTTTTTGGGAACTTCCCTTAGATAAGATAGCTCTTATCAATACCATGTCATTGATATTGATTTAAAGCAGCTGTGCAAAGTAAAGGAAAGCCTGAAAACATGGCCCGTTGGGGGTACTTGAAGACTGAGCTTGAGGATCGCTGGCCAATGTGTAACCACAATGAAAATGAAACCCTAACTCCAACCTTAACACTTAGCATTAACCCCTAACTTTGGATAATAGCACTAACCTAATATAACCCTTAACCTTCTCCCTAACACTAAAATGTACCTTATCATTTGCCTGGAGCAGCAGCATAAAAACCTAACAGTGCTTATCTGCCATTGCTGAAACCGAATGCGTTACGTAAGGTGTTAGGGTTGATGTAACTCCTAACTGTATGACACAGAGTTTGCAAAAGCACTGTCTATGACAGGGGTGTCAACCTCGATTGTTTTTGGGGTGCGCTACGTAGAGTACAGGTTTCATTAGTCCTTTTTGTACAGAGTTCAGGAATGCACTACATACTAAAATGCAGAGTTCAGGAGTGCACTACATACAGAGAGCAGAGTTCAGGTGTGCGTTATGTACAGAGTGTAGTTCCAGAGGTGTTCTATGCTGGTGAGTGCAGAATTAACTGGTACACTATGTACAAAGTGCATGGTATAGGTGTGCACTACGTACAGAGTACAGAGTTCAGGGGTGTGCTGTGTACAGAGTGCAGGGGTTATCCCCACTGTGCCCCCCCGTGAGTCCATTCTGCGATCTGAGAGCAAAGCTGTCCCTTTTAAACAAAGAAGGCTTCTGTATTTACAAGAGACAGCAGAGAGCTGGAGCGGAGGCTGGAAGGTGGCAGAATGGAGTAAAACTGGGTGCGAGGGCCACATGACAAGGCCTGGGCCTTGTGTTTGACATATGTGATCTATGACAAACAATTGCCTTTTAAATACAATTATTTTGTTTCCAGCCACATCCTGTTTACATGCATTCAATACTGTGATGGCTCTATGATATTTCTTAGGGTGGGTTTCCTGATAGTAACAACAATGGACCATACATGTCTAATATATGTGGAAATGACCACTTATAGTCTCCGCTGGAAGCCCATGTAACATAGAGGTTTATTTACTAAAACTGGAGAGTGCAAAATCTGGTGCAGCTCTGCAAAGTAACCAATCAGCTTCCAGGTTTTTTGTCAAAGGTTAACTGAACAAGCTGAAGTTAAAAGCTGAATGGCTACCATGCACAGCTGCACTAAATTTTACAATCTCCAGTTTTAGTAAATCAACCCCATAGTAACAATGCAGGAGCACATTCAGGAGACAGGTACCAAATGTTGTCTCTCTATATCAGGAAGGACATTTAATTGGGTAGAATAATGTAAAAAAAAATATGTAAATATCAAAAATAAAACACAACGTAGATAAATCAGCACAAAATAAATAATTATGCAATAAAATGTTACCAACAAATGAAATCCAATTTTGGGAGAAGTACACATATGGGCTGCTTTACAAATGGAATAGAGATTGTTTTACCAACATAGTAAATCAACCCCACTGAATCTAAAATTGGGTTATCTAAAAGATCCAGAAGTAAAAATGAGAAGAAATCGTGAGAACTGAGAAAAAATCGAAAAGTAAAAATTAAAAAAAAAACATAGTTGGTGGCAAATGGAAAAGTGGAAAAGTCTTGGATGGTGAACTTCCCATAAAGAAAGAGCCTCGAAACCTTCCCTTCAACCTGATTAGGTGTTTGTGGAGAAAAAATATATAAAATGCATAGTATCCCACCTAGATACATATATTTTCATAATTAATTGTAATGTAAAGTGACACTATGGTTTGGTTCTGTTAATGTTGATTGTTGAATAATGAACAGCCACAATGGTCGGAAATGAACACAAACTGAAATCTTATAAATGGTCTAATATCCTTTTTTTTCTAAATTGAATTGCACTGTTAAAACAGTAAAATCAGACATTTTACTTGTAACTCCCCTTTACTGATGTATGGGGCTATTCCCCACTGTTTTGTTTCGTTTTTTCTGTTCTGTCAATTGAATTTGAATTTGAAAAATATTTGAACAAAAAAAACTGTAAAATCAATGGTAATAAAAGAATTCAATAAAAATGTATAGAAATATATTTTATCTACACATAAAAACTGGTTACAAAACTCAATTATAACATAAAATGACTTTTACATTTAAACTATTTTTAGGATTTAAACAGTGTTTTTTATGCGATAGGAAGGTGAATATACAAAATGTGTCACTTTCAAACTTTTCTTAGGACAAGTTAAGACAGACACAAGCCACAGATAAAAGTAAAAAAACTCGAAAATGTAACACAAATAAACTTTGTTAAATAAGTTGTGTGTCATCAATTTTATTGAATATACAGTATTAGTGTATGCAATATTGTATGCAACTGTCTAATTAATTAATAATTGTCTTTATTAATGCTTTCATAAAAATTAAAAACATTAAATAACCCTTTGCATGCCAAGGAAAGTAAGGCGGAAAGTGGAGAAAAAAGACAATGATTCCCTTTAGAACATCACTGCCTTTGATTAGCAATTAAAATATTATATACAAAACTAGTATTGTACTAGCATTACTTTGTGATCTTGTCATATAACTGGCAGGACCATTAAGTTTCCCATTTTGGTATATTCTAGCTGTAGAATCGTGAACACTGAAGTAATGAGTTCAACATATTTTTGAAGCAATGCCTCTGATTTCTTTTTTTTTTTAATACAGAATGTTAAGTGTTTAAATACACTAGTAAGGGTTTAAATACATTATGCTGGCAGCACTAGGAGAGTCAGACTGCTGTTCTCACATACAAGTATCAGTCCAGCTCCCTGACCTCCCCCTTCCCCTGAACACTGCTATAATCAACAGCACTATTCAGGGAGCAAAAGTGATATTAAATAGAGCAGTATCAAGGAGAGCCGCGTATGTAAGTCTCATGGCTTTGACTCTGTCACGATGACAGCACAAGGTTTTCTAACCCTTGTTGCAGGGAAAAAGAGGCATATTTATTTCTGTATATGCACCCTGAGTCATTACAGTAATACATTAAGAGGATATGATTGGGCTTTGATGGAAAAAGTCTAATTTTTCATGAGACATACAAATGTTTTTTTTTTTTATTTACTTGTGTAATGATATAGATTTTTTTAATTTGATAAACCTTCATAAATCACATAGTTGCAAATTGGATTCTACATTTAAGTAGCTGCAAATTTCTTAAATATGGAGTTCCTGTATATTTCTCTTGCAATTAATTAATCATCTGTGAGGAGCTAATGTATTCCATGTCACTAAGACTTGCACTTAATCACAGAGAGCTTTGTTATGAGAAAATAAATAAAACAGCCCAGCCCTCCTTTATCATTTTCTAAAATGGCAAAAAAAACAACTTTTACAAATTAAATTAGAGACAATGCATAAGGAGTGTCAGGCTGCATGGGAATAATTATTTTTCCTAGCCTCTGAATTAAACATATTTTAAGATTCAAGGGTTTTTAGAAATGCTCCTTTTAATATTTTCAGTTGGACTGTATTGAACCAACAAGATATGATTTTAGATATGCCTAATGCAACTTAACAAACATGTTCTAATGCCCTCCAATGTATATCTTTGATGTCAATGTGGTCATCTTAATCAGCACAAGGACAGGCAACCTATACCTTGAGTCATGTCTTACAGAATTAATCACTATCACAAAATGTTACTTTATTCTATTAAATAAAGTTATTGGAGTGACTCTCCACCATAGAGCATGTTTTGACATTATTTTTTTCTTTCATCTTGTTTATGTAGCAGGAAACAACTTTTTATTTCATAATTCAATTAAAAAGTTAATTCTTTCCAGCAACTGGCCTTTTAAAAGATTATAATGCTAAAGACAGCCGATGTGATCCCTGTGATTGGCTGTCACAGTGATCACAAACCTGTCCCAACAATAAACAGTGACTGGTAGCTGTTAGTGATAGTGCAGCCACAGTGCTAGGGACGCCGAGTGAGCGCACCCCCAGCATAGAATAACAAAGCCGCCTTTGCGCATATGTGTAGCAGTTCAGTTTTTAAAGCCCACCGCCATGCTGCTAGAAGTACAGCCAGCAATAAAGGGTTAATATTCATTGGATAGTACTAAAATGCATCTAAACCTTAAGAACTAAAATATAATATGTTGCAGCTTACCACTCCTTAGATGTGATGTCTGTATTTGTTTTCTGTTTCCAGTTTTTTCCCCCCTTATTTTAATCTAGTAATCCTGTAAATAAGACACTTCTGGTCCTAGGGTGACAAAGTTACCTCTCTTTACCATATTTATGGTGAAGCAGTGCTGTCAACATTGGGCAGAAAGTATGTATGGACTACAGAATAGACATATGCAGTTAGTTTCGTTCTGAATACATATTCGGATAAATTTTTTATTATTATTTTTATTTTCATATTATTAATATATGGATATATCCGAATACCCAAATTACAATAAAAACAAATTTTACCAAATGCTTTGAATAACGTAACTAATATTTGTCCGAATTTCATAAATTTGAATTGAAATTTGAATCGAATTTTACATTGAACTCCAGGTGAATTCTAACTGTACACATATTGCGGAAATCAAAGACTGTGTGTGTTATTAGAGTACAATTTCGAAATAATGCTGTTTTTGTTAAGCCTAGAGGTGATTTAAAGAGTCATTGTAATCATTTGATGAAGATTTTTCTTTTGTTTGTTCACTTTGCTGCATTCAAATCAAAAACAATATAACATTTTCGTTTCGACTGATTCGAAAATGTATCGTTTTGAATGTTTTGAATCGAAAATATCTGTAAATTTGAAGAAAATTCGAAAATTCCGAATACGAATTCTGAATGCGAATTCCGAATACGAATTGAACAAATCAACCGAATTGAACTAAACAAAATAACTAGATTAATTAATCAAAACAAAACTAATTTTTTCGTCATGCACATGTCTACTACAGAACACATTGCCCTCTCCTCATATTCACAACACTAGGGTAGGTGTTCTGCAGTTGGCATTGGTAAATGGGACAGGGTTAATAACACTGCTTCAAGTTTCAGTGCAGCACAGGAATTGTTGTCACTTCAAATGGGAAGTTAAAAGTTCACTGGATTTCTGGCGGATTTTCTTTAAAGAGACAAAATATGAGGAAATGTACATGTTTGGGGAGATGTTCTAAATATGGGGTTGATTTACTAAAACTGAAGAGTGGAAAATTTGGTGCAGTCGTGCATGGCAGCCAATTAAATTTTATCTTCAGCTTTTTAAATTAAGTTTTAACAATAAAAACCTGAAAGCTGATTGGTTTCTATGCAAAGGTGCACCAGATTTTGCACTCTCCAATTTTAGTAAATCTCCCCCTGTTTTTTTTTGGTATGTTATTTGCATATACACACATTTATAAGTCTATGTATAGCTAAAAACATATTTTGGATCGTTTTGGATAGATTAGGGAAGGTTTAGACCTCTTCAAAATTGTATTGCTGTCTGAATCCCCTCTGAGTAGATTCACCTCTCTCTATTTGTCCTGGTGGGTATTTTTACTGAGACAGAAAATACGGGGAAATCCATAATTTTACAGTTGTCACCAGAATAGGAGTTGAGGAGAAATCGTCCAATATGGATTCCTGTTCCTGTGACAACTGTCTAAGAGGGGAATTTTCCTCACTTTGTAGAGATTTCTTTCTTTGCACCTTCAGGGCAGTGAGTAACATGAAATCTGCCCATGAGACAGCAAAAAAAAAAAAAAAAACTGCCCAATGAGACAGCAAAAAAAAATTTCCCAATGAGACAGCAAAAAAAGAAAAAAACTGCCCAATGAGACAGCAAAAAAAAAACTGCCCAATGAGACAGCAAAAAAAAACTGCCCAATGAGACAGCAAAAAAAAAAAAAAACTCCCCAATGAGACAGCAAAAAAATAAACTGCCCAATGAGATAGCAATAAAATTAACTGCCCAATGAGACAGCAAAAAAAAATAAACTCCCCAATGAGACAGCAAACTCCCTTTTTTAAACAAAACTAAAAAAAATGTTTGTAAATACATTTTAACTTTCCTGATTAGAATTATTTTTTAATATTCCCTTGTCTGATTTAATTCAATGCCTGCCATAATGTATTGCAATTCCAGTACAAGGGAAGTAATTGCTTAGTTACAAAGTAAGACATTCAGGGTGTTCAGTAACTATTTCAGGCCCTATTTTCACAATCCTGCAATAAGATCTAGTGAATGCAGAGATTTTGCTTGGTTTTGGGTGGTCTACTCCCAATGATCATTGCTTTACCCATTTGCTCAAACACACAAAAGCCATAAGCTACTTAATTAACTACTATTAAGTCAACACCACTTCCTTGAACAATTGCTAGAACTACATTTCTGAGGCAATCACAGTCCGCTGTCAACACTCCCCACCAATCAGAAGTCAGGAAACAAAATAGGGTTTCAGTGAGGAGAAGGAAAATGAAAAGAAAAAGTTCTCAGTGGGTTGCTGAAAGTCAGAATTGTATGAAAGAGGAACCCATGTGTCAGCCATCACCTGTCTTCCTTGTCTGGCATGTCACTGCCATGTGGTTGCAAGGCAAGAATAAGGAAAGCTAAAAATCTTGTCCTCCATTGAGACGACTCAGCAGGGAAAGGGGAAACCCTAGTGTGTGGGTCAAGAGGCTGTTCTTTCAGTCATAGTTTTTATTGAAGAGCCAGTGAATGGATTATGAGTG
Source organism: Rana muscosa (assembly GCA_029206835.1). Taxonomy (NCBI): domain Eukaryota; kingdom Metazoa; phylum Chordata; class Amphibia; order Anura; family Ranidae; genus Rana; species Rana muscosa. The sequence goes on along the minus strand of CM055126.1, from coordinate 141,957,565 downwards.
ATAAAAAGAAATCAGACTGGATTTGCAGAAGGAAAAGAGTTCTATAAGACTTTTCTGAACAACCCTGCTTTCCACCACACACAATTCATTGGTTTTATTCAGTCTAGTTTCAACTGCCATGAACAGCATTGAAAATACATTTATTTGTGCATTCTGTTCTGATCTTATGTTCCTTGCTCTTTTAGGCTTAATTTAGTTTTAACCTTAATACCAGGCCTATATGTAGCTTATGGATTTCTGAATTCACTGTGTTAATAACCATTTAACCTTCCCAGACACTTGTGTGAATCGTCCTTCTGTCCCACAAGTTCCTCCTTAGATAGTTTTCATTCTGAAAATAGTTTTTTTTATCCATCTATTGCTTCATCTTTGACTTTTTTATGGATGTTTATTTGAGAACTTTGTCAATTAATACGATAGATAGAAACAAAGCTAACTACATTACAGTAGGGTCATACTGGCCTTCTGACCCAATGAGATAGGCATATTAGACATCACATGTAGTAACTCTTCGCTGTTTTAATCTATTAAAACCCAGTGGGTTTGTAGAAAAAGGTGAGCCTGTACTGTTCTCTAAGTAATCATTGACTTTTTTTTTTATAACAATATCTCTGTAGAAAAAAGTTCACAAATTGTTAAAACTAGGGCTGTTACTGATTAAAATTTTCCTGTTCGATTAACCGTTTTTTTTTTTTTAATCGATTAATCGACTAATTTTGATTAATTATAACGCACATACAGATCCAACTACTTTTAGCTGATCTCCTTGCAGGCCGATTCCCAGTGCAGCTACCAACCACTGGAAAAATGGATAGCAGGATACAAAAAACACACAAAAGGCAGCGCTTGATGGGAATAGCATTAAAACTTTTATAGTCTTCAAGTAGGTAACAAAATAAATATTGCACTGGAGATAAAATCGATGTAGTGACATAAACTGTAAAAATGGTGCGAGTAATTCCAAACGGTAGCAAAAGCAGTCATAAAAACATGTAGCTAAGTATGATACTGGTATAAAAATGTGTACAACGATACCACTGCTTAATCCAGATGAGAAGGGGCTAACATCAGTCCGTCGGCATGTAGATGTCCCGTGAAAGGAACGCTCACAACTCCCAGTGGATGGCTATAGAATCCCAGGTTGATGGAGGGAAGTGTAACAGCCCTTGCGTGTGGCAGATAGTAAGGTCCCGCTGGCATGCAGATATGAAGGCACAGCAAAGGAGCCCTTCAGATGAACACGGCAAGCCGTAACGTCACCGGATCTCCCTGAAGACTTTTGATCGATCAAAAGAATTTTGATAGATCAAAACAATTAATCGATTAATCGGGGAATTAATAGTTAATTTCCACAGCCCTAGTTAAAACCAATCATGTGCATCATATCCACTTCTAAACATTACCTTTAAAGTTTAAAGGCATCTCAGTTATTATTATTTTTCCATGGCCATGCCTCCATTATCCTCATACATGAGGAGTGTAGTTGATTATGTTCTTTTTCTAAAGCAAAGCTGTTAAGCATTAGGCAAAATCACTGTTTTGTACTGAAGTAGAAATATGTTTATATTCATTACCGAAAATGTATCGTTTCACAACAAGGTTGATGACATATCTATAAATGTGCTAAATTTGTGTTCATAGAGACCTCTGAATAGGAAGACAAAGCAGTTTGAACCATTTTGTAATGATGTTGGAAATTACACATTCGAATTGTGGATATTTTATGACTTACAGGATTAGTTTCTACACAATATTTTTTCTTAAAGTAGAACTTCACTCAAAAAGTGAAGTCCCACTGGTCCGCTCCCCCCTCCAGTTTTTTTGGGGGGTTTGGGGGTGTGAGTGCCGAATTTTTTGGGTAACCACTCCCACTTTCGCAAACTTCGGGTAGTCGAGGATGATAACCCTGCCTCACCCCTCTTTTCCCGCAGCTTCCTTTTCCAGGAGGTTACAAGATCATTCGCAGAAGCCAGCTGTGGTTTCTCAGGAAGCCACAGTTGGCTCACATATCTAAGATGGAGGCGCAGTGGTAAGAAGAGTTGGCTGTGGGAAGACAGCACTGGACTCCAGGCACTGGTAAGCCAGCAGCTACAAAAATACTGTATATGTAAGCCCCAACAATAAAAATTTCTATAATCTTTAACAAGTTCATGTTTTTTCAAAAGGTGGTTTGTTTTTCTTTAATTTACACATTTCATTAATATAATACCTGGTGGTCCTACCATGAAGGTCCTTGTTCAGGTACTTCCTGTTATGGGGTGACAACCATCACTCAACTGTGCATCTGCGTTGTTACTCTGTCACGTGTCCCGACTCCCTAGTGAATGCTACAAGCAGCTGTGCTGATAACGAAAAGGATGTTTGGACAGCCGCACTCCAGGAAAAAAATCCTTAAATGTCCTTTATTGGTAAAAATGGAATACAATAAAATCCACGGCAAGCAGAAAATCGGGACACACAGCTGACGTTTCGCACTGGTACTCAGTGCTTGCTTGCTTAAAGTAAGCACTGAGTACCAGTGCAAAAGGTCAGCCTTGTGTCCTGATTTTCTGTTTGCTGTGGATTGTAGTGGATTCCATTTTTACCAATAAAGGACATTTAAGGATTTTTTTCCTGGAGTGCGGCTGTCCAAACATCCTTTTCATTTTCTGCTACATGCATCGCCAGCACCCGCGGTCTTCAAGAGAAGATTGATCTGCCAAGCAGACCTATCTGGAGCGGTCACTTCCCTTTCCCTAGCTGTGCTGATACCCATTGTGCAGGCATTGTCCACCATTGTCCATATCAGGAAGCCGGTCCAGTGCAACAATGTACATCCAATGCTGGAATGAGTGCATGTAAGCAGGAAGTGGCTGAAAATGATGGAGGAGATCAGCAGGACTGAGATGATAACAGGCAAAAAAAGTATTTTATGAAAGTGAAAAAATAGCAGTTGTTTATGATACTCAATTAAAAATCACCCACTTTCTCAGTGAACAATAAGTTATCCAATCACTTGCCTCAAAGTTGGGTGGGGAGGATTACTAGTGGGTTATAGGGGGTAGATGATTTTTATCCAATATTCACACAACTGTCACACAAGAATAACACGTTTTCATCTATTAGAAAATGTGTGACTCTTGGGTGAAGACAATGATAAATAGATCCCTACACGCCAACTGAATATGGTGAAACATTTGGTTTGTAAAATCACTATGTATGTTATTATCACCATTTTTATGGACTTTGATTACTATATATTTTTTCACTCTATGGACTATTGAAGCTCAATGGCATAGATTATTTGAGCACTTGAGCTTTGCACTATTGTTTTATCACTGTGTATCATAAACTGACATTTTTTATTAAAATATTGTTTGCCACTTTTTTGCATTTATTGTTGCAATTTTGATTTGCTGAGCTCATGCAGCCTTTTAGCAGCCACTTCCTGTCTACATTTATACACCCCACTGATTGCCGCATGACATTTCATAGGGCGGGATTCCTGATGGTGACAACAGTAGATCATACTTGCGTGGTGTGCTTGAAGTTTCCATTTAAAATTAATTTGGCATGGTTACATTGCAGGAGCACAGCTGGGACACAGAAATGGATAATTGTCATCCATTAACAAGAAGTGCCGGAACAAGAACCTTCATGGCAGGGTCACCAGGTATTATTTTAAAGCACAACTAAAGTCACCTCAGTCACCCCCTTTCCTCTGGTCAAAAGACATCTTCTCCCTGGCTCCTTCTGGGGGCCCATTTTTGGCTGTCTTGATTGGCTGGCGCAGGATGATGTCAGTCATCCTGGCAGACAGGATCCATGCTGGAGGTAAACTAAGCTGAGCATTCTATGCAGCTCAGTTTACATGTGATATGCAGGGACATTTATTTTATTGCAGAAGAAACATTGCAATAGCCTGCTTGTTTGTAAGGTTTGTAGTGCTGCCTTTATTTTCGCTTTAAAGCAGTTTTAAACCCAAAAGCAAACATTTATTATATTGAAGCTTACCAATTCTTAGATGTGATTTTCTTATGCCTGTACACATGATAATTTTTTCTGATGAAAAAAGTCTGATGGACTTTTTTCATCGGAAAAACCGATCGTGTGTGGGCCCCATCGGACTTTTTTCCATCGGTGTAAAAAAATAGAACATGTTTTTTAAAAAAATGATAGGAAATTCCGATCATCTGTGTGGAACTCCAACGGAGAAAAAAACCACGCATGCTCAGAATCAAGTCGACGTATGTTTAGAAGCATTGAACTTAATTTTTCTCGGCTCGTCGGAGTGTTTTACATCACCGCGTTTTGGACGGTCGGAATTTTGTCTGATGGTGTGTATGCAAGACTGATGGAAGTCAGCTTCATCGGAATTCCGACGGAAAATTCCATCGGATTTTATTCCATCTGGAATCTGATCGTGTGTACAGAGCATTAGGCTTTCTTTGTTATATTTTTATTTGGTGATCCTGCCAGTAAGTTTGTTGTCTTTTAAAAGCATTTGAAGCAGAGTTCCACCCACATTTAAGACTTTGCGCTATCTAGTTAATGTTTGCACGGTAAATGTGCATTGGCTATCTTTAAAAATGTTTTTGCTTTGTTTGATTTATCTTGTTTTAAATGGTATAATTATTCTCTTCCTGTGTACCTCGCTGTGGCAAAGTACTTAATTTCCGGCCACGAGTTGGCTCCTGGGAGATGAGTATCATCAATCCCAGGAGTCAATGGCATCGCCGGCTGGAAGCACTTCCACTGCCCCCATTGCTATGGCAACCCGAAAAAAACAATACATGCGCCGTGCTTTATGCTTTATGCGCATGCGCAAGATCGGGGGTGCATGTTGGGTAACCAGCATGCACTAGTGGGCTTCATGCCCACAATGAAGATGGGACCACATTTGGAAGGGAAGAGAAAGGTTAATATAAACAAAAACATGCATTGCATTTTATAATGTTTTTTTATTGATTTAGGTAATTAAATCACAGGGATCAAAATATGTCTGGAACTCCGCTTTAACACTGGCAGGAGTGCTTACAGTGATCAACTTTTATTTTATGCAAAACCTTGATCCCAAAACTAAAACTAAAATGTTTGCTGTAACTAATTATAAAGTGTGAACTGAAGTTTGGCTTCAATTTGTTAGTGTATTTAAATCTGCTGGTACATTTAACCCCCTTCCCCCCCAGACTGACAATGCTGCTGTCTGCTGTGCCCCCCCCCTCCCCCCTGCCACTAGGTGCTCATTCATCTGGATTGAGAACACTCTAATACAGGAGGTGTGTTACTGACCAGTTCACAAGGTGAAAACAGAGGGGGAAAAAGCCCAAAAAAAGAAAATAAATGCAGTCATCGCATCTAAGGATTAATAAGATTCAACATATGACATTTTTGATTTGGGGTTTATTACCACTTTAACCACTTCTCTACTGTGCACGAAAACCCCCTTCCTGCCCAAGCCATTTTTCAGCTTTCAGCGCTGTCACACTTTGAATGACAATTGCGCGGTCGTGCGACATGGCTCCCAAACGAAATTTGTGTCCTTTTTTTCCCACAAATAGAGCTTTCTTTTGGTGGTATTTGATCACCTCTGCGGTTTTTATTTTTTGCGCTATAAACAAAAGAAGAGGGTCCAGTTTGGAAAAAAAACACTATTTTTTAGTTTTTGCTATAATAAATACCCATTTTTTTTTTCAATAAAATTTTCCTCAGTTTAGGCCGATACGTATTCTTCTACATATTTTTGGTAAAAAAAAAAAATCGCAATAAGCGCATATTGATTGGTTTGCGCAAAAGTTATAGCGTCTACAAAATAGGGGATAGATATATAGCATTTTTATTTTTTTATTTTTTTATTAGTAATGGCGGCGATCTGCGATTTTTTATTGTGACTGCGATATTGCGGCGGACACATCGGACACTTTTGACACAATTTTGGGACCATTCACATTTATACAGTGATCCCTGCTATAAAAATGCATTGATTACTGTATAAATGTGATTGGCAGGGAAGGGGTTAACCACTAGGGGGCGGGAAGGGGTTAAATATGTTCCCTCAATGTGTTCTTACTGTGGGGGGAGGTGACTGACTGGGGGAGGTGACCGATGGTTGTCCCTATGTACAAGGGACACACCATCGGTCCCCTCTCCCTCACAGGACGTGGATCTCTGTGTTTACACACAGAGATCCACTTTCCTGCTCGTTTCCCGGGCAATCGCGGGTGCCCGGCGGCAATCGCGGCCGCCGGGCACGCGCACCGGGGCCTTGTGAACGCGGCGGGCGCGCGCGCCTCCTAGCTCGTTTTAAAGGGAGGACGTCATATGACGTCCTCCCAGAACGAGAGTATCCTCCGCCCGCCGTCAATTGACAGTGGGCGGGGGACAAGTGGTTAAGGAATGCTGCAAATTAAAAAATATTAAAATTACTTTTGTTATAGCTTATATGAGTTATTAGTGATCGGGTTAATAAAATGTGAAAATCAAAGAAAAAAATAAATAGAAAACAAAAAATTACTAAATGGGTAGTTACTAAGCCAGTGACTTCCCCTACTTTTTGTTAACCTACAATATATTAGCCTTTTTTTGGCTTCATTTCCCAAGATTTAATAAATGCAAGTAAACCCATGATCTAAATTGAAGTGTCTGTACAGTAGCAAGTGAAACTCAAATTAAAACATTTATGAAGCTATCACTTATTACAGTCACTTGTACTGTCACTTGGAATGGCCCCCTCCAGCATGAAGGGGGTTAATTAGTTACACAGATCCGAGTTGTAAAGTTTTCTAATAGTAAGTGATTTCTTTTCTATTAGGCTTTCGAACATCTTTGTTACACGGTTTTGTCGAGCGTGTATGGATCCCATTTGCATCTGTTAAGCTCCCTGTGAGGTCTTTGTGGCAAGCTTGTAACTGTTAAAAATGACTTGTTGCGAAGTGTGTATACTCTTCTCCTCTCTCCCCGCCACCCCCATCCCAGCAGATTCAGTTGGTCCTGTAAGCTTTAACTAGAAAATCCACCTGAGCCCCTTTACTCAATTAGCGCTTAATCTCACTGCAATGAGCACTGTGTTGTCATTCAGTTTCCTTGTTTACTTCAATTAAAACAAGAAAAAGCTTGCTAAAAAAAAAAAAAAAAACACTTTCTTCTCTTTTTGTTTTCTAGTCTCAAGAATCTCAGTTCTGGGTTCCTACCAGCATTTTAGTTTCACTGAGTATATAAGCTAACGCAATAAACACATATTCAATTCCCCAGTTTAAGCTTTTTACCAATATTTTCTCTGCAGATTTCATGTGCATTATATATATAAAAAAAAAAACACTTCAATGACATTCAGATTAGCTTTTAAGATGAATGATAATATATGGGAAATGCGCACTCTCTTTATATATATAAAAAAAGAAAACAGTTAAGAACGAAGTTAGACTTTATTTCACTCAAGTTTTTTGTAAGATGATTTATTTTTATGCTTGTGTAATTTAATGTTAAAAATGTTTGCAGCCCATATTTTGATTTTACGTTTGGTTTACAACCCCATGCCCATCCCTCCCTCCCACTCCCATTCAAGGCCTTTTTTTAAAAGAAAAAATACTGCTAAAGTGTTTTTTTTTTTTTTTTTTTAACTCATCTGAGTTTGCCATCCATGTTCCCTGTTGGCATCTCTTTTGGTTGTGGAGACCAGTGATCCATGCCAACTGTTCCTCATGTTGAGATACCATCTGGGCTTTTCTCTACTGGATCCTAAGAAAACCCCACAAGCAGCAATGTCGGGCAACCTCGAGAAGGACCCTTCCACTCTACTGTAAAGGCCCGTACACAAGGTCAGACTTTTTGCCAACAAACTTCAAAATGAGCAAGTTTACCAAAAAATCTGACCGTGTGTACGCTCCATCGGACAAACTTTTTCGTTTTTCATCGGACAAAAGTTCGCTCTGCAAGTGGACAAACTTTTCGGCAACAAAAGTCCCGATGGTGCAAAAACCGACCGTGTGTACAGAAATCCATCGGACTTTTGTCCGAAGTACAGATACGCATGCCCAGAACCAATGTTAAAATCAACCAGCAATAGCAGAAGTTGACGAAAGGGTGGCGGTAAAGAGCAGAAAGGAGCAGAAAAACCACGTGATGTTGGGGAAGTTTTGGAAAAGTTTGCAGAAAAGTCCTGCCGTGTGTATGCTATGGGTGTGCCCGGCCAACTCCCTTCGAACAAAAATCCACGGAAAAGTTTGTTTGAAGTCCGACCGTGTGTACGAGGCTTAAGAAAGAAAGAACCAGAACCCAGAAAGTCACCTGACCACAGATTTAAGCAAGTTTTTTTGCTTTTAGATTAGGATTTTTGTGGTTATAGCAGCCCATTAGCAGTGAGGTACATGACTGGTACTGACTGGTACATTGCAGAGCTTTACTCTGTTACAGAAGAGATCCAGTTTATCTTATATTAATAGGAAGTAGCTGATGTGCCAGTTTGGGCACAGGAGAAGTTTCTGTCAACTGTAACATGAAATATCACAATGTAGAATGAAGAAATGCACAATGAAGAAGAAAACAACACTATTAACTGTTAAAAATGACTTGTTGCAAAGTGTGTATACTCTGTGAAGTGTGATACAAATATCAGAAGATCATGGAGGGACTAATTATCAAGTGCACCAGAACGAGCAATGAATATTTTACTATCATGTAACTAACTATTATGAAGTCGATCAATGAAATGAAATAAGTTACGTTAATGTTACAAGTACGATGTGTAAAGCCACCATTAGTGTTTGAAACTCTACATATGTAAAGAAGAAGGAGGACCTTACAGATATGCCAGCCTACTATGGTTTGACAGCTTCATCATTATCTAAATTAAAAAAAACACCAAAAAAAAAAAGAACAGAATTCTATGGATATTGGTAAAATTTGGCACTATTTTTTAGCTCTAGGCGTTTACATTTAGGGAGGCAGTTTTATCATATATTTGTTCTATTATTGTTAATATAGTGCAAACTTCATGACGTACAGATTTCTGATCTCAAACTGTATATCTGCTCTCCGGGACCAGGACCCCATACCTTAGGCATTCAAACTTAAATTAACATTGGGTCGAATTTAGTGGATTCCCAGGATGCTACATTATGGCTACAGTCAACTTTTTTGACTAAGATTATGTTAACTCCAATTTACATACAATATTTATAAAACATTTTAGGAATTATTCAGCTGCAAAGTGTAGACTTTTTCATCTGGAGAACAGCTGGGGCCTCATTCAGCAGACTTGCAATACAAAACTATGTTTCCATGACTTTCAAAGATAGCTGTAGAGCTTTTTATGGAGGAGAAATTTTAAAAAAATGGAACAGGAGAAATGTGGGCCAGGTACTGACAGACATACATAGTATACAAGCCAGCGATGTACAGAGTTAGGCCCCTTTCACACCAGCGGACCGTATGTCCGCTTTTTCATCCATCCGTTTACGGATGAAAAAAGGACATACATTGGTCCCTATGAGATCGCGGGTGTCAGCGGATCTCATCCGGGTCCGCAATCCTCCGATTCTGCAGACGGAGGAAAATCCTATTTTTCTTTCCGTCTGCAGAGCGGATCAGATGAACACGGGCAGACGGTCCGTGTTCATCCGATCCCCCGATAGGGGAGAGCGGAGATCTGACAGGGCGGTCCCTGCACAGTGTGCGGAGACCGCCCTGTCATCCGCCGGCTCAGCGGGGATCAGCGCTCCCTAGTGCTTTGTCTAGTGCCCTGCATGTAGTTTTATATAATATATACTGTTCTTTCTGCCTGGAAACTTGAGATTGTCCATAGCAACCAAAAAGTTTTAGACCAGCTAGGAAACAGCGATAATAAATTAGAATCACTTGCAGAATTAAGCGATAGTGATTCGTGGGGAAATTTGTCATCAAACACTGAAAGTAATGACAGCTACAATTCTGCAACTGAGCAAATTTCCGTGTTTTTGATTTTATTACATTATTGAATACATTTTATTATTATTATATTATTATTTGTTATAATTATTTATAGTTATTTCTTATATTATAATTTATAATTTCGTGTTTCAAACGTTATCATACCCGGGATGTCTACTACTCTTGTTTGGACAGATTTAAGTGTGTTATTCCTAAGAATTACAGGCCTACAATATAAAATGCCAAATTTCAATGTGAAACAATGTACTGCTTTCAGCATCAAAAATCTGACATAGGAGGTTAAAACATTGTTCAAGTTTTTTTACAGTGTATGGGGTTGATTTAGTAAAGGGAAAAAAGTGCAATTGCTCCAGAGCTTAGTAAATGAGCAGAAACTCTGCTGACTTCCTTAACCCGCCTAGCGGTATTCCCGAGTCTGTCTCGGGGTAAGATTTCAGTACCTAAAGCGGTAACCCCGAGCCAGACTCGGGATTGCATCGCAGGATACAGGGGAGGATACAGGGGAAGTTACTTACCTTGTCCCTGGATCCTGCGATGTGTCCCCGCTGTGTGAGTGAGCCATCATCTCGCTGGATCCACACTGCCGAGTGCCGTTCCCTGCGACGTTGCGGCGCACGGGGGCGGAGTTCGGCGCCAAATTCAAAAACTGAAACACACAGTACACATACAGTATACTGTAATCTTACTGATTACAGTAATGTATCAAATAATTACACATCCGCTTGGTCCCTAGTGGTCTGCCCAGTGCCCTGCATGCAGTTTTATATTATAAAAACTGTTCTTTCTGCCTGGAAACAGGAGATTGTCCATAGCAACCAAAAAAGTGTCCCTTTACATCAAAAGTGGTTTTAGACCAGCTAGAAAACAGCGATAATAAATTAGAATCACTTGCAGAATTGAGCAATAGCGATTTGTGGGGAAATTCGTCATCAAACACTAAATCTAATGACAGCGACAATTCTGCAACTGAGCAAATTTCAGTGTTTTTGATTTGATTACATTATTGAATAATTTTTATTATTATTATATTATTATTTGTTATAATTATTTATAGTTATTTATTATATTATAATTTTTGAACTTTATCATACCCGGGATGTCTACTAGACTCTGGTTTGGACAGATTTAAGTGAGTTATTCCTAAGAATTACAGGCCTACAATATAAAACGCCAAATTTCCATGCAAAATAATGGTACCGCTTTCAGCACCTAAAATCTGACAGAATCATACCGCCAGGGAGGTTAACCTCCCTGGCTGTATTCCCGAGTCTGGCTCAGGTGAGATTTCAGTACCAAAAGCGGTAACCCCGAGCCAGACTCGGGCTGCATCGCAGGATACAGGGAGAGTTACTTACCTTGTCCCCTGGATCCTGCGATGTCTTCCTGCTGTGTGTGCGGAAGTCTCCTCGCTCGATTCACACACAGTGCCGAGTGCCGAGCTCCATTCCCTGCAACGTGGGCGGAGATCGGCGCCAAATTCAAGAAAGTAAAAACACAATACACATACAGTACACTGTAATCTTACAGATTACAGTACTGTATAAAAAAATTACACATCCCCTTTGTCCCTAGTGCTTTGTCCAGTGTCCTGCATGCAGTTTTATATTATAAATACTGTTTTTTCTGCCTGGAAACTGGAGATTGTCCATAGCAACCAAAAAGTGTCCCTTTATGTCAAAAGTGGTTTTAGACCAGCTAGAAAACAGCGATAATAAATTAGAATCGCTTGCAGAATTGAGCGATAGCGATTTGTGGGGAAATTCGTCATCAAACACTAAATCTAATGACAGCGAAAATTCTGCAACTGAGCAAATTTCAGAGTTTTTGATTTGATTACATTATTGAATAATTTTTATTATTATTATATTATTATTTGTTATAATTATTTATAGTTATTTATTATATTATAATTAATGATTTCATGTTTCAAACTTTATCATACCCGGGATGTCTACTAGATTCTTGTTTGGACAGATTTAAGTGATTTATTACTAAGAATTACAGGCCTACAATATATAACGCCAAATTTGCAAAACAATTGTACCACTTTCAGCACCTAAAATCTGACATAATCATACCGCCAGGGAAGTTAATCCAATCATGTGAAGGCAAAAATGCAGTTTTTTTATTTTCCATGCATGTGATTGGGTACTTTTTGCAAAGCGAAGCTTTACCTCATTTACTATGCTTCTTTGGTAAATCAATCCTACTGTTCCCATATTTCCTTGGCTCAAAATGATCTCCACATTTTTCTAAAAAGGTTTCAGTGTGTGAATGGCATTCCTATAGAAAACACTTCTGTTGTGGATCTCTTCTACCTTGCCATATATCATTTTCTAATCTTGAAGGTACTTAGAAGTTCTGCTCAAGTGAACAAACAGAGGATCATTTACTGATGGGAGTGATAATTTCCAGACCAGTGAATGTGTGTTCATAGTATACACTTTAAAGGTACAAAAAGTCCCATCATGTCAATCATACACAACTATAAATAAAATAAACTATAAGATTAAAATGTAAAGAGCTCTATGAAATAAAACAGAACTGATAATGGAAAGGTAAGAGTGGAGGGATGAATAACACGAGGAATAAGACACGAAAATCGTATTTCAAGATAGAGAACGATACAAGTGACACTTTACAGTGGAATTTGTTTTACATTTGGATTCAGATTCACTGGGGTTGATATACTATAGGAGTAGATTGTTAGCATAGGCATTTGATCCTGTGTTCTCACCAATCATGTGCAGGAAAAATAGAAATCACAGGCCCATGACTGGGTGATCAAAATGTATTCAGCTTCACTGGGCTCAGTGAACATTGTACTTTCTTAGTGACTCAACCTTACTAAATCAGCTGAAACCTATTCCTTTATCTATGTTCAAGAGCTCCTTTGTTTGCATCATCAGTTTCCTTTAAACCCCTGGGATGTGTTTGTTTGTTTTTAATTGAATTTATTTTAAAAGAGCATCAATATCTTTATCTTAGGATAAACCGTAAGGGGTCTAATAGACACCTTTATTAGTGCACTGGGGCAGGTAGCAGATTATTTGCCCCCTGGAGACCATAACCATGAGCATGTGATGATGACACTTACATACTATCCACAATTCTGCCAGCCTCACAAGATTATATATATATATATATATATATATATATATATATATATATATATATCGGGTAGGAAAAATAAGTATTGAACATGTCACCATGGGTAGTCACATCAAATATTGATTTGTATTGGATTTCTCTTCTGTTCATTTAATTTCCATTTCGTTAATTGATACAAATAAACTATTAACACTTTTATTTCTGAAAGCATTATTAATTCAGAATTTTTTCACACCTGCCTAAAACCTTTGCACGGTACTATCTATCTATCTATCTATCTATCTATCTATCTATCTATCTATCTATCTATCTATCTATCTATCTTTATGTAGCGGGGTGTTCCCCTTTAATGCAGAGAGACAAGAAGTTCTAGGGGAGAGGTGAGTCAGGAGGAAGTAGAGAAAGACATTACTGGAAGTGAAAGCAGAGGAGAGAGAGAGACTACATCTCCCAGTACATCTTGCAGCACCCAGGGTACATTGCTCCGGAACAGAGACTGCTGGGGAAGACTTTATAAAGGGGAGGTGGAGTTTGTTCGGTCTCTTTTGGACACCCCCTCTCCTAGCAAGAGGATCTCTGTGCTGAACTGCTGTGTGCACAAGGCCTGAAGCCTGGGCCTTGTGCTCCTTTCCAAAGAGCCCCTCTGCCAGCCTAGCAGAGCCTTAGAGACATCTTCTCATCCTTGCTGCAGTACACCAGAAGGATTGAAGACTTGGATGTCGGTGGATTCCTGTTCCTAGACGAATCGATGGAGGAAACGGACTTGGACTTGTCCGGGTGGTGAGAGCTGTTTAAAGACAGATACTTTTATCTTTACTATTCGTTCGGATTACAAAGTTGTTCTTCAAGTGCACCACCGAAAGATTTCTAGCGAATATTGTTTCACTGAACTTCCATTTAGATCAGTCAGGCCTGACTGCATAGGTAGACATTGCTGGGTGTTAGTCTATCCATGAGGGGAAGTAGCTGAAAAAGGGCAGCGCTAGAGTTGCATAGCAATATTTTATTATTCTGATTACTCTGTTTATCTTTATTACTGTTTATTGCAGGGATCTGCAACTTGTTATATTGTTGTTTATTACTTGCCCATTAGCCTCAGTAAAATATCTGGGTCAAGTACATTGGTGTCAGTTTCACTTACTTTAATAGAAGTTTTAAAGTATATCAGTGTGTGTGTGTTTGCCATAGGACTGCGTCACCTAGAGTTGCGGTCACGCGGTCCTATCTCCCCTTACTAGCTGTGCCAGTAGGGGGTTGAGCAGATTGCCGGGGGTTGGCGGAGCTGTCTTCAGGGCCCAACTAAACCTGCGGCCTTCTTAGTTGGAGGTATCGCTACATTTAAATTTATAAAATACAAGTGTTATATGTATACATTTGCTGTACAGTATTCTTAAAAACTGATTCACTTTGCATTTTGTAAATTAGTAAATTGAAAGAAATGAACAAACAATTAAAACATATATTTTAGAAAGCAATTTTACTTTACCGCATTCCTTCACACCTGCCCATAACTTTTGCATAAATAATTATATTAATTCATTTTTTTCTGCTTTCTTAAGGACTATGCTGGGGAATTTGCAGGAGCAGTGTTGTCACTCTTTGACAGAATGTACCTTTGTTGGCAAGATTACTAGGTAGAAATATGAAAACAACACACTCTTTGTTTGGACCACTGTTTATCTCCTTCCAAAGATTTACCACCAGGGTCAACCATTAATCCACAATTATATCTTTTATGTTTAGGTTTCTGTGAAAAATAATTTGCTGTTTTAGTGCACGCAGAGCCTGCTTGTCCATTTTCTACATGTAAGTACTTAGTTATAATTACTCTTGTTGACTAAAAAAACAATTATTATGTTTTGTGTCTTTTTTTTTTTTTTTTCAGTAAGTAAGCAGTCTTTTACATTTATTTATTTTAACTACCTGCAAGAGGGACACAAAAGCATGTTTCACCACCAAAAATGTACACAACTTTCAGATTGAAAGGTAAATGTATAATTGTGGCTTCCAGAATCTCATTCTTTTGCTTTCTTTATTATTTTCCTCTGATTGTTCTAAAGTATATAATTATCATACATTCAGACAATGTATCAACCATATATGTATGCAACAAATCTATTATCATTTCTATCATTATCTTTTATCAAACGTTTTGTGTTGTCTGTGCTTGAATATTTTACTCCTGCCTTCAGAATCAATAATTCACAATTCATGTTTAGCATTTAAAAGAAAGACCTCCGTCTTATAAACCAAACTGTACAATAAGTACAGTAAAGCTTTGCAACCAATTCACCAAATCAGACCAGTTAAAGATGGATTTTGCTTGGTTGGTTTTGATTGGTTGGTGTGAGTACTGAAACTTAACACTTTGTGCTTTGCTCCCTAAACTTTTTATAAAATAAGCACATATATACACTATATCATTGTACTTTTACTGAGAACAGTCTTACGTCAAGGCAACATATATAAGTTGGGGATACCTATTTCAGATGACTGCAAAATGAACAAACAGTATGGCCAAGCAGTGGGAAAAAAGTGAATAGATTTCTAGGATGTATCACTAGAGGGATCACCAGCAGGAGGAAGGAAGCCTTGATTCCCCTATATAGAGCTTTAGTTATTACTAGAGGGATCACCAGCAGTAGGAAAGAGGTCCTGATTACCCTACATGGATCTTTAATTATCACTAATGGGATCACCAACAGGAGGAAGGAGGTCCTGATTCCCCTTTATAGATCTTTAGTTATGACTAGAGGGATCACCTCATTTAGAATACTGTGTCCAGCTCTACAAAAATATATTGATGAGCTAGAATGAGTCCAGAGACAGGCAACAAATGTGGTGAAAGGTCTGAAGAATAAAACATAGCATGAGATACTTCAGGAATTTAATATGTACAGTTTGGAGAAAAGCAGGGAAAAGGGAGACATGAGTGAAACCTGAAAATACATTAAGTGAGTAAATAAGGTTCAGGAGGGCAGTATTTTCAATAAGAAGCCAAGATGAAGAACATGGAGACATGACCTTAACCACTTGCCGCCCGCCCTATAGCGGATTGACGGCGGCAAAGTGGTTTCAAAATCTCAGACGGAGACTCTTTACCACGTGATCAGCCGTGTCCAATCACGGCTGATCACAGTGTAAACAGGAAAAGCCGGTCATCGGCTTTTCCTCACTCGCGTCTGTCAGACGCGAGTAGAGGAGAGCCGATCGGCTGCTCCTCTGACAGGGGGGGGTTTGTGCTGATCCATTATCAGCACAGCCCCCCTGGAGGATGCCCACTGGACCACCAGGGATGCCACTAGACCACCAGGGAAGCCCACCATAAGGTATGCAGCCCTAGACCACCAGGGATAATGGATGCCAATGCCAAATGGATGCCAATCAGTGCCACAATGGATGCCAATCAGTGCCCACAATGGGCACCACTGATTGGCAGGCATTATTGTTTGGCACTGATTGGCATCCATTAGTACAGTACAGTGCCACCTATCAGTGCCCATCCATGCCACCTATCAGTGCCCATCCATGCCTATCCGTGCCACCTATCAGTGCCCATCCATGCCGCCTATCAGTGCCCATCAGTGCCCACCCGTGCCGCCTATCTGTGCCCACCCGTGCTGCCTATCTGTGTCCACCCGTGCCGCCTATCTGTGCCCACCCGTGCCACCTATCTGTGCCCACCCGTGCCGCCTATCTGTGCCCACCCGTGCCGCCGATCGTTGCCCATCCGTGCCGCCGATCGTTGCCCATCCGTGCCACCTCATCGGTGCCCATCCGTGCCGCCTTATCCGTGCCCGTCAGTGCAGCCCCATCAGTGCCCATCAGTGAATGAGAAAACGAACTTATTTACAGAGTTTTTTAACTGAAACAAAAAAAATATTTTTTTTCAAAATTTGCGGTCTTTTTTTTATTTTTTAGCAGAAAATAAAAATCGCAGAGGTGATCAAATACCACCAAAAGAAAGCTCTATTTGTGGGAACAAAATGATAAAAATTTAGTTTGGGTACAGTGTTGCATGACGCGCAATTGTCATTCAAAGTGCAACAGCGCAGAAAGCTGAAAATTGGTCTGGGCAGGAAGGTGTATAAGTGCCCAGTATGGAAGTGGTTAAACTAGCAAGAGGAAAGTTCAAAGCTAATAGTATTATTTTACCAAAATAGTAGTTGATGCTTGGAGAAGACTTCCATCAGAGGTAATGAGCCAGTCAATGATAAGTGGATTCAAACATGCTTGGGACAAGCATGGATCACAAGCATGGATCTATACTCAGACAAAAAAGCTCAAAAAAATGGGGCAAATTCGATGGACCACTTAGTCTTTTTTTCTGTCATCACTCTTCTATGTTTCAATGAAAACAATAATGTTGCATGGTTTGTTACCTGTTAAAAGTGAGCATTCCAGCAACTAATGTTGGAATAAGAGTGGTTTGTCAGTTGCACAGAGCCCAGCGTCCTGGGAATTCACTCCTGCCTTACTCTACACAATATTGCTAGTTGGATGCTTACACCCCATTTTATTGTTTCATTAGAAATAAATGTCCAGTATTGCCAATGTTATTCTCCTTATCTGTTTTTCGTCTGTATGTATGGACGCTGTAGATTATCACTTATGTTTTTCTATTATGTATATGCATAATCTGTACAATGCTCTTGATCTTCTTCGTTGTACTGGGGGTAAATCTAAGGGGTTGATTTACTAAAACTGGAGAGTGCAAAATCTGGTGCAGCTGTGCATGGTGGCCAATCAGTGTGTAACTTCAGCTTGTTCAATTAAGCTTTGACAAAAATACTGGAAGCTGATTTGTTGCAATGTAGAGCTGCACCAGATTTTGCACTCTCTGGTTTTACTAAATGTATATATAAATGCTGCACAGTGCCACTTCTCTTGCCCCAAATGTGTGTGATAGTGCTGGACCGATAAAAGTGAAAGATGGTTCCAATGAATCTAGCTGCCGTTAGTGCTTTCAAGAGGTGTTACTCTTCATCAAGCCTTAACACAGGTCCCCTAGAGAAGGGATCTCCAAACTTTCTAAACAAAGGGCCAGTTTACAGTCTTTCAGACCTTAGTGGGACTGAACTGTGGCCATTGGGAGTAGAAATTGTCCTGGCATTAGTGGGAGTAAACAATGAATCTTTGGCATTAGTGAGAGGAATAGTGCCCATTATTGGTATCAGTGGAAGAAAAAGGACCCCATCATTGTTGTCAGTGGGAGTAATAGTGCCCCATCGTTGGTGTTAGTGGTAGGAAAAGTGCCAAATTATTGTTGTCAGTGGGAGTAATAGTGCCCCATTGTTGGTGTCAGTGGTAGGAATAGTGCCTTATCGTTGATGTTAATGGGGAAATAGTGCCTCGTTGTTGATGTCAGTAACAGCAATTATGCCCCATCGTTGGTGTCAGTGGGAGGAATAGTGTATTGTATCAGTGGGAGGAAAAGTGCCCCAAAGGCCAGATAAAGGCAAGCAAAGGGCCGCATCCAGCCCCCAAGTCGAAGTTTGGAGGCCACTGCCCTAAAGCATTCTGTCATGATTTTATTACCATCAACTGATTAAGCCTTGAAGAAAAGGGAGACTTTTTCTCCAAAACATGTTGGCTTTATTTGTTGCTCTTAACTATGTTTAGAAAGTGGGATGTACTAGGTGCTTTTTAGTACACATTGAAGAACTTCCCTTGTTCTGTATGGGTGTACATTTTAATATCTGTTCTTATTATGTATATAGGGATGCTGCACAGTGCCACTTCTCTTTTCCGGTATGCAGGGTGTCATTTTTAGTGTGTTATATCTATTTGTACACTGCACAGTTATCCTTAGTATCTGCTCTTATTATGTAGCGACAAGTGTACCATACAACTCCCTATTTCTTCTCAATATGGTTAGATTAGATTAGATGAGTTACTTTAGTATCAATGTATTTAATACAACATAATTTTATATGACAGCTCCTGGACGATAGCAGTAAGTACATGCATATACATATCCACACCAGTGGCGTCGTTAAGGGGTGGCTATTGAGGCTGGGGCCCCAAATCTGGGGCCCATAGCCCCGAGTCCAGGGCTGGTCCTACCAGGAGAGTGTCCCGGGCTGCCTGACAGCACTTCCTGCACAGCCGTGGCACTCTCGGTCTGCACAGCCGTGGCACTCTCGGTCTGCACTCGTGCTTCACTGACAGCCAGAGAAGGGAGATCAGTGTGAGAGTGAGTCTCCTTTTTCCTCCACCCATATCAGAGTTGGGAGGAACGTTCTCACACTGAGCTCCTGAGCAGGTGAGTGCAGACCATGGAGGAGGGGGTAAACTCTGTACTACCCTAGCCTATCTTCTGTATACCTAGCATCTCTGTATATACCCAGCCTCTCTGTATAGACCTAGCCTCTCTGTATATACCCAGCCTCTCTGTATACCTAGCCCCTCTGTATACACCCAGCCTCTCTGTATACCCAGCCTCTCTGTATACACTTAGCCTCTCTATATATACCCAGCCTCTCTGTATATACCCAGCCTCTCTGTATACACCTAGCCTCTCTGTATATACCCAGCTTCACTGTATACCAGCCTCTCTGTAAATACCCAGCCTCTCTGTATATACCTAGCCTCCCTGTATACCCAGCCTCTTTGTATAACCAGCCTCTCTGTATACCTAGCCTCTCTGTATATACCCAGCCTCTCTGTATACCCAGCCTCTCTGTATATACCTAGCCTCTCTGTATACCCAGCCTCTCTGTATATACCCAGCCTCCCTGTATATACCCAGATTCTCTGTATATACCCAGCCTCTCTGTATACTCAGCCTCTCTGTATATACCCAGCCTCTCTGTATATACCCAGCCTCTCTGTATACCCAGCCACTCTGTATATACCCAGCCTCTTTGCATATACCAAGCCTCTCTGTATATACCCAGCATCTCTGTATACCTAGCCTCTCTGTATATACCCAGCCTCTCTGTATATACCCAGCCTCTCTGTATACCCAACCTCTCTGTATATACCCAGCCTCTCTGTATACCCAGCCTCTCTGTATACCCAGCCTCTCTGTATATACCCAGCCTCTCTGTATATACCCAGCATCTGTGTATACCTAGCCTCTCTGTATATACCCAGCATCTCTGTATATCTAGCTTCTCTGTATATATCTAACCTCTCTGTATACCCAGCCTCTCTGACAATTCCCAGCCTCTCTGACAATACCCAGCCTCTCAGCAATTGGTATCAGCTTAATTAACCATTTCTGTATCAATGGGGTGAAATAAGTAACGAATGCAGGAATATAATTGTACTAATGAACAATTAACCATGTAAATGATTCCATATGTGATGATGTTTGTAATTTTTAAAAGCACATGACTTTGATGAAATTGTTAGATGTGTTCTGACTGATCTGAAGAAGGGAGTGAGCATGTAAGCCTGAAATGGAAATCTTTTTCTGAACACTTGAATATGTAACTCTTCTTGAATTATTTAACGAATAAAAACGATTTTTTTAAGTGCAGCAACCTTTGGACTTTTTCGTATATATATATATTAGACTTGTGCACAACGGAAAAATTCGTTCCGTTTCGGTTCGTTTCTTTCCGGTCCTGTTGATTCGTAATCATTCGTAATTTTGCTAGACGGGATTTTTCGTGTTCGGACTCATTCGTATTTTTGCAAGCGACATTTTTCGTTGAATTTTTTGTTGCTTTATAATTTGTACTTTCGGTAGAGTACGTTGTTTTTCGTTGATTCTGGACACAACTCCTACTTTCGTAACTTTTTTTGGGTTCGTTGATTCGTAATTTTCCGTGTCTCTCTCACAACGACGCTGCCTATTATGCCTAATGTGCTTCGAATGGATTTGTACTTTTCTAAATACATTGCGGTTATTTGTAACGATTCGAAATCTCATATTTTACTTTCGTTTTTAACATGCGGCTATAGGCTCCGCCCCTGTACACCATTTTGAGAGGGTTCAGCACGGTGAGGGAGAAGCAGAGAGCAGAGCAGAGTGTTATTGTGCTTCGAATGGATTCGAAATCTCGTATTTTACTTTCGTTTTTTACATGCGGCTATAACCTCCGCCCCTGTACACCATTTTGAGAGGGAGTTCAGCACGGTGTGGGAGAAGCAGAGAGCAGAGCAGAGTGAGTGTTATTGTGCTTCGTATGGATTCGTACATTCGTAACTTTTTCATAACGAATTATGCCGAAGACATTCGGGCATTCGCTATTTGCGGTATAATTTATTTCGGATTCGGTCTTATTCGTAATTGCTTTGTTCGGAAATTCGAATGCTTCCGAATGTCCGAAAGTTGCTAAATTCGGACGAATTTCAATTCGTTACGAAACGAATTGCACAAGCCTAATATATATTGTAACGACTGCCCAAATATGAAAGGGGTTAAACGCAGTTTAAGATCTCTTCCCTCTCCTGGACACACATTCGCTGCCGCTCCTCCACAGTCAGACGACCACTTCCCATAGGAATTAATCCTTCCAAAAGAACGAGACGCACTCTGTATCTTTCCAGAATAGACTCTTTATTGCAAAAGTACTACAACTCTTATACAAACAGAGAGAAGCTTCTGACCCTCCCCTCATCATACACCTCTGACCAGACCCAATTTACATGAGCCAATTCTCTACAGTTGATGACCAATACACATCTCAGTTTAATGATTATGCATGACCCTTTTGTGTTTAGCTTTTGTCTCCCAATCCACATTATCAAAAGACTTCACTCATTGAAAGGATGTGTAGCATATTTGAGGTTCATTAACATTACTCAAGCAGACAGGTGACACCTCAGCATCTCTTCAATTAACCTGTCTGTCTGCTAGTTCCACAACCTATAATTACAGGCTTAACTCCCACAAGCCACAATAGACAATAGCATGAAATCACACACCATCACAGCAAGTATTACATAAACAGCCCACACACAGTATATACCCAATATGTGCCCTGTATATACCGTATTGGATATGGCTATCACAGATAATGGTGGGGTTTTCATTCACCCTGTGCCCCTAATAGGGACACAGGGTGGTTTACACATAAGAGGCATTGGGGAAGCTGAAGCAAGGATATCTCATACTAGGGATTCTGGGTTCCCCGGGCCTTCTCGTTACATCTCCCCCCTTTTGGCAGAAGACTAACACAGGAGAAGACCCCAGACGGGTTGACTCCAAAGGTAGTCCATAGTTCCATTCCCCTAATGCCGATATCCACACAGTACCCCAAATAAATTGCTCCAAACCGAGCATTACTTCCCCGGCCAACCTCTGCTTCTCTCAGAGAACATACCCGCCGCTGGGGAGAGGCCTGGCCTGGCCCTTCTCCCTGGGGTCCTTTCAGTTGCTGGAGAGAAGACAGGGTGACTGGGCTCAGTCCGTCATGCTTTTGGGGATCTGGGCCGACTGCCCAGCATCCCTGGGGTATACAAGTGGAGACTGAAGTCCCATCCACTTGCGGTAGGTGAAAATCCCCCAGTGCTTGCAAAGCAAGGCTGACCCCCTCCTGTCTCAGTGTCACACCATTTTCTGGGGTTGTGTCAGTGAGGACCGAAGTCCCATCCAGTACCACAGGAACTCCCTCTTCTGTTAGTTGAGAGCAGAGGCCCGCGGCACTCTGCTCTGTTGCCAGCTCTTGTGCTGGGTTGCTGTGAGTGGAGACCGCAGTCCCATCCACCGATATCCGCTCAAGTTGCAGTTGTGTGCAGAGGCCAGTAGAATTCTGCCCTGCTGCCAGTGATTCAGCTGGGGGTAAAAGCTTTACCACCTCAGCTTGTTGCTGGAGAGAGGAGCCAACTGCCCCGGCTCCCTGAAACTCCACAGCTGTTTCCGGTGCTGGGCAGAGGTTGCTAGCACTCTGCCCTGTTGCCAGCACTTCTGCTGGGGACTCCACACAATCTGCTTCGGCTTTAGGGATAGAAATCTCCAGATTTTCCACTGCCGATTCTCTGGCATGCTGCTGGACAGGTACATTCCTCCATCCAAGATCATCCCAAGCAGAAACAGGATCATCAAGGTCAGTCAGCACTTCAGCTTTGGGGATGGCAATCTCCAGATTTTCCACTGCCGATTCTTCAGCCAGGATTTCTGAGTTGTCCACTGGTATTTCCTGATAGTCCCAGGCAACAGTAGCACCACCCTGCTGCTGAGCAGATTCTAGCAGCTGTCTGTAGGCGATCTCCGATTGCCGTATTTCCGCCATTCTCTGCTCATGTTGCCGCTCTAGTTCTCTCTCTTGTCGCTTTAGTTCTTTCTCTTGTCGCTCTCGTTCTCTCTTTTGTCACGCATCCTGCAGCTGGATGCCTCTAATGGCTTCCTGTATGGCGGTCTCTGATGGGTTAGCACCATATAATGCCAAGCGCTGTCGAACTCGTTGCTGAAACAAGTCTTCAACTGACCGGGGTCCTGCATCACCATCCCTCTGGTCCATCTCGGCTAGCTCCCTGATCAAGGTGGCCTTGTTCTTTGTCCCACTGGTCCCTCCACGGCTCTCCAGTAGGTCTTTCAGCGTGACTTTCCAGCAGGCTGCATAGCTGGTCCTTCACTGTGGTGGTTTGAAGTGTCCCAGTAACTGGAGGGAAGATCCCACCGCTGCCAACCAATGTAACAGCACCCCAAATATGAAAGGGGTTAAACGCTGTTTAAGATCTCTTCCCTCTCCTGGACACACATTCGCTGCCGCTACTCCTCAGTCAGGCAACCACTTCTCATAGGAATTAATCCTTCCAAAAGAACGAGACACACTCTGTATCTTTCCAGAATAAACTGACTCTTTATTGCAAAAGTACTACAACTCTTATACACACAGAGAGAAGATTCTGACCCTCCCCTCATCATACACCTCTGACCAGACCCAATTTACATGAGCCAATTCTCTACAGCTGATGACCAATACACATCTCAGTTTAATGATTATGCATGACCCTTTTGTGTTTAGCTTTTGTCTCCCAATCCACATTATCAAAAGACTTCACTCATTGAAAGGATGTGTAGCATATTTGAGGTTCATTAACATTACTCAAGCAGACAGGTGACACCTCAGCATCTCTTCAATTAACCTGTCTGTCTGCTAGTTCCACAACCTATAATTACAGGCTTAACTCCCACAAGCCACAATAGACAATAGCATGAAATCACACACCATCACAGCAAGTATTACATAAACAGCCCAGACACAGTATATACCCAATATGTGCCCTGTATGTACCGTATTGGATATGGTTATCACAGATCATGGTGGGGTTTTCATTCACCCTGTGCCCCTAATAGGGACACAGGGTGGTTTACACATAAGAGGCATTGGGGAAGCTGAAGCAAGGATATCTCATACTTTCTAAGGGATTCTGGTTTCCCCGGGCCTTCCCGTTACATATATATATATATATATATTGTGAGGGGGTTAGCTCGGCAGCGGGTGTGTGTGACCCCCGGGATGGGCTCCCCACACAAAAACAGGCCCAGCAAACGGAGGTTGTGGTTTTCAAAATCAAAAAAAAGGTGCGGTTTATTTTCTATTTACAGTGACAAAACACAGCAAAGCCAAAAGAAACATATAAACAAAATAAATCCTGGTCAACTTGACCTCTGACTAAACATACAGGTTTCCTAACTAACAACTGGGATCAGCCTAGTGCTGTCCTAGTCCCTAAGTCCCTGGTTTTAAATGTCCAAGCAAATAGCCACACAGGCTTTGTCTCACCGCACAGGGGTTCACTCTCCCTAGACAGTCCACACAGGTCTGGGTCCAGGCATGAGCAAACACCTAATGAATCTGGGAGTTTTTATAGAGGCCTAAATGAGCTCACAAGCTTCAGCTGGCCTCATCAACTCCCTGTCTGTACGACGCCCCACACTCTCCCTAGAGGTATGAGTCATCCATGAGCCCACTAGCCTTATACAACTCTCCACCTAGTTGTATAAGTCGGCGTAAAGCCTGAATCTGGGCGAAATATATCTACCCCCCTGGATGCAACCAGGTGACTTTACCTTCCTGCTGTCACATACTCCCCCCTCTTGTTTTAACCTCGGGGTTGGAACACCAGCAATCAGGCATTCATGTACTCGAGACAAAGCATCCACATTCCCCATTTGAACGCCAGGGCGATGCTTTACTGTGAAGTTGAATTCCTGGAGGGCCAGGAACCACCTATTCACTCTTCTATTTGTTTCCTTGTTTTGAGCCATCCACTTTAACGGAGCGTGATCCGTAACCATGTCAAAGTGCCTACCTAGCAGGTAGTACCGAAGGGAATCTAGAGCCCACTTCACCGCTAAACACTCCTTTTCAACGGTGGCGTAATTTACCTCATGGGACTTCAACTTCCTGCTGAGGTAAATGACTGGGTGCTCTTCCCCGTTCCAGACCTGGGACAATACTGCTCCTAACCCCACATCTGACGCATCACTTTGTACGACAAAGTCTTTAGAGAAGTCGGGTGAGTACAACACTGGCTGGCTACATAAGGCTTGTTTCAAGAATTGGAATGCTGCCTCAGCCTCGGGGGTCCATTTAATCATGACCGACCCTTTCCCCTTCGTTAGGTTGGTTAGGGGCACAGCCTTAGAAGCAAAGTGGGGAATGAATCGCCGATAATACCCAGCGATTCCCAGAAAGGCTCGTACCTGCTTCTTGCTGTTGGGACGTGGCCAACTCTGGATGGCCTCGACTTTGTTGAGTTGGGGTTTTATTACTCCCCTCCCAATGGTGTACCCAAGATATTTGGCCTCCTCCTGCCCAATGGTACACTTCTTGGGGTTAGCCGTAAACCCCGCTTCCCGAACAGAGTCCAGGACTGCTTGCACTTTTGGCAGATGTGAGGCCCAATCTGTGCTATGGACAATTACGTCATCCAGGTAAGCCGCAGCATACTTCCGATGGGGCCTCAGCATCTGGTCCATTTTCCGCTGGAATGTGGCCGGCGCATTCTGTAACCCGAACGGCATTCTTTTATATTGGAACGCCCCGTCTGGGGTTACAAATGCGGTTTTCTCTTTGGCCAATTTGGCCAGGGGGATTTGCCAATACCCTTTTGTGAGGTCAAGAGTCGTCATGTATCGGGCTGTTCCCAGCCGGTCGATCAACTCATCTATACGTGGCATGGGGTAGGTGTCAAATTTTGTAACTTTGTTCAACTGACGAAAATCGTTACAAAATCGCCAGCTCCCATCCGGTTTAGGCACCAACACAATGGGACTAGACCAATCACTTTGGGACTCCTCTATCACCCCTAAGTTCAGCATTTTCTGTACTTCCTCCCGTATTGCCTCCCGTCGGGCCTCTGGGATCCGATAGGGTTTTAACTTCACCCTTTCACCGGGCGGGGTAATGATGTCATGCTCTACCCCAAATGTTTGTCCCGGCAGCTCAGAGAATACCTCCTTGTTGCGAAGCACAAACTCCTTAACCTCCTGTTGTTGGGGTTGTGACAAGGTGGCTGCTATACCAACCTCAGGAATCACGCAACCAGTTTGAGCTGGTGACCAAGTGTCTGCGACTAGGGACTCTCTATCCCTCCAGGCTTTCAACAGATTAACGTGATAGATCTGTTCGGGCTTTCGCCTTCCTGGTTGTCTGACCTTGTAATTCACTTCGCTCACTTTTTCCATTATCTCGTAGGGGCCTTGCCATTTGGCAAGGAATTTACTTTCAACCGTAGGGACAAGTACCAGTATCCTATCCCCCGGGGAAAAGGTACGGGTCTTGGCTCCACGGTTGTACACTCTCTGCTGTGCTAACTGCGCTTGGGCCAAATGTTCCTTCACGATGGGCATTACCTGTGCAATTCGGTCTTGCATCAGGGCGACATGCTCAATCACACTCCTGTGGGGAGAACTCTCACTTTCCCAAGTTTCCTTGGCAATATCCAACAGCCCTCTTGGGTGTCTCCCATACAGTAACTCAAAGGGGGAGAATCCCGTAGAAGATTGGGGCACCTCCCTAATAGCAAACATCAGATAAGGAAGTAGACAGTCCCAATCCTTTCCATCTCTATCCACCACCTTCTTCAACATTTGTTTTAGGGTTTTGTTGAATCTTTCAACCAGCCCATCGGTTTGGGGGTGATACACAGATGTACGTAATTGCGTCACTTTGAACAATTTACACAGCTCCTTCATAACCCGGGACATAAAGGGTGTACCTTGGTCCGTAAGCAGTTCTTTACAAATACCCACCCGGCTAAACACAAGAGATAGCTCTTTGGCTATGGTTTTGGCCGAGGTATTTCGGAGAGGGATCGCTTCTGGATAACGGGTGGCATAGTCCATTATAACTAATATGTACTGGTGCCCCCTAGCGGACTTGATTATAGGACCTACCAAATCCATGGCGATCCTCTCAAACGGGACCTCAATGATGGGTAGAGGGACCAGCGGGCTACGGAAATGTGGCATCGGGGCCGACCTCTGACACACAGGGCAGGAGGAACAATAATTTTCTATGTCCTTCATCACCCCCGGCCAATAGAATCTCTGTAATACCCTCTCTCGGGTTTTCTCTGTCCCCAGATGACCTCCAAGAATGTGCCCATGGGCCATCTCCAACACCAACTTCCTGTAAGGTTTGGGCACCACAAGCTGCTCAACGGTTTCTTCTGCCCTTTTTGCCACCCGATACAGTAGGTCCTTCTCTACGCTGAAGTATGGGTAAGTGCAGGTATTATCTGGGTTCACTAACTCGCCATCTATTTTCACTACGTTTTCGCGTGCCTTTATTAGGGCGGGGTCTTTCAACTGTTCTGTGGCAAAGTTTTCCCTGTGAACCTCAAGATCAGAAAACTCCACAGACGGTAGGTTTTCGTCTGAGGAGGTGGGCTCCTCTCCCGTTTCTTGAGTCTCCCCTGCCAATACTGATAAGGGAAATTCCGGAGAGTCCTCACCACTCTCAGGGGAGTTCTGGCTATCACATTCCTGGTACATAGGGGCACCAGTGGGGGGCTCAGGATCATCCCACAGTTCCCAGAACTTCGGAAAATCCCTTCCCACAATGGCGTCATACGGTAACTGAGATACTAAGCCCACTGGATGAGAGAGGGTACCTTTGGGGGTCTCGAAACACACTGTAGTCACTGGATACTCTCGGGTGTCCCCATGCACACAAATAACAGCTACCTTGCTATTCCCAGAGACCTCTGTTTTAACTAACTCAGCCTTTATCAGGGTCACAAGGCTACCTGAATCCAGCAATACCACAACATTTCTACCATTAACACACATTTTGCATAAATGTTTCTCAATTCCTCGAATGGCAGTGCATGCGACTGTCGCACACAGCGACTGACGTCTGCCCGTCAGAAAGTCACACTGCATGGGTTCCTCCACAACCGGGCAATTGGCTGCAATATGTCCCGCTTGCCGGCAGCGGTAGCAAACGATCCTTCTTGCGGCCTCTTGAGCCGCTGATTTCCCAGGCTGTTCTCGCCAAACTTGGGGTAGAGCTCCCACCCTCTCACTCTCTCCACCCTCACCCCTTGGAATCCTCTTATCCGCCCCTGGGGATGGTCTGGTCTTAGGGTGGAAAGTCCGAGTGTCTCTGGAAGAGGCCGTCAGGTTCTCTGTAGCCAAGTATTTCTCCACACGATCCACAAGACCATCGGCCGTCTCTGGGTCTCCATGGCTTACCCACTTTTGGATGGCAGTAGGAAGAGCTCTCAAAAACCGATCCATTACAACACGTTCCACAATCTTTGGTGCGGACAAAGTCTCTGGCTGTAGCCACTTTCTGCTCAGGTGAATGAGATCATACATTTGAGACCTGGGGGGTTTTCCAAGCTGGAAAGTCCAGTTATGCACACGCTGAGCCCGGACAGCCTGGGTGACACCCAGCCTTGCCAATATCTCAGCTTTTAGCATCACATAGTCTTTTGCTTGGTCAGGCTCTAGGTCATAGTAAGCCTTCTGCGATTCACCAGTTAACAGAGGAGCCACCAGTCCAGCCCACTGCTCCTCAGGCCACTTTTCTCTTTCAGCAGTCCTTTCAAATGTGGTCAAAAATACCTCTGAATCATCCTCTCCAGTCATTTTTGTCAATAAACGACTCACCCCAAAGGACGCGGTATTAGTGGGACGGCTTTCCTCACTGGTCTGCGGACGTTGCTGCATTACTGCTTCCATTTGTTGTAGTCTCTGCTCTTGCTTCTGTAACAGGTCTATGAAGCGGGCCTCAGATTGCTGCTGGGCTTGTTGCTGAGCTTCCAGACTCTGTTGGTGAGCTTGCTGCTGGGCTGCAAGGCTCTGTTGATGAGCTTGCTGCTGGGCTGCGAAGTTCTGTTGTTGAGCTGCAAGGCTCTTTTGCAAACCTGCATTTGTCTGCTGTTGATTGGCATTTGCTAGAGCCAGCTGCTTCAGTATCTCCTCCATGCTGGCTTAAAAAAAACTGCCCGCATTCTCCACCAACTGTGAGGGGGTTAGCTCGGCAGCGGGTGTGTGTGACCCCCGGGATGGGCTCCCCACACAAAAACAGGCCCAGCAAACGGAGGTTGTGGTTTTCAAAATCAAAAAAAAGGTGCGGTTTATTTTCTATTTACAGTGACAAAACACAGCAAAGCCAAAAGAAACATATAAACAAAATAAATCCTGGTCAACTTGACCTCTGACTAAACATACAGGTTTCCTAACTAACAACTGGGATCAGCCTAGTGCTGTCCTAGTCCCTAAGTCCCTGGTTTTAAATGTCCAAGCAAATAGCCACACAGGCTTTGTCTCACCGCACAGGGGTTCACTCTCCCTAGACAGTCCACACAGGTCTGGGTCCAGGCATGAGCAAACACCTAATGAATCTGGGAGTTTTTATAGAGGCCTAAATGAGCTCACAAGCTTCAGCTGGCCTCATCAACTCCCTGTCTGTACGACGCCCCACACTCTCCCTAGAGGTATGAGTCATCCATGAGCCCACTAGCCTTATACAACTCTCCACCTAGTTGTATAAGTCGGCGTAAAGCCTGAATCTGGGCGAAATATATCTACCCCCCTGGATGCAACCAGGTGACTTTACCTTCCTGCTGTCACAATATATATATATATATATATGTAGCGGGGGTCCCAATTTAGGGGGCAGCTATGCTAAATTTAGGGGTGATTCGAGTGGTAGTTGGCTCGGATCTTCCAATTCTTATTGGACTCTGCCTTGCTGCTGTTTTCACCTGGCGTGCAGTTCCCCTTAGAAGTATGGGTGGTGCTGTCACTTGTACTCGTGGTTGAACCACAGTTGATGGAGTGGCGATTGGGTGTCCTCTCTCGGCAGCCGTGCAGTGGGCGTGGTCTACCCGCTGTGCATGCCGGGAGAGGGTACAAAAGGGGCGGACGCCATTAGAGAGCGAGCAATTCCCGGGGCCCATGCCCGGAGGAAGAACCTACGGTCCAAGTTCAAGTGCATGGCCCTCCAGGCCATGGGGCCACATGGGCCTCAGTCCCAGGCACCTTTAGTTCTGGGACTGCAACTTCAGCCCTGGGCCCAGCACCTTTAGCTGGAGCCCACTTCGGGGAGGAGGAATCTCAGGGTGCCGCCTTGCGAGGGGACCTGCATCTAGAAGAGGAGACTGGGGGAGGACCGTTCTGAAGGACTGGTGAGAGATCACAGTGAAGGAAGGGGCCCAGTAACTCTCTGGAGGGATGTCATCCATCCGAAAAGGGATCTAAACAACGTGACCATTAGGAGGTTCGGGACACTATAGATTCTGTGGAGGGGATCTCCCGATCGCATCCATTAAGGGAATCTGATTGACTGTTTGAGCTACATGCCGGCTGCTAGTGCCCTTGGGTGACTATCTGGGTGAGCTATACCCACTCGGGATTGAGTGGCGAAGAAGCCAGGAGTGACTGAATCTGATCTATCCTTGATAATACCTTTCTGTCTTCTCAACTTTGTGGTTATTCGTGCATAAGGAAAAATAAACTCTACGTTGGAGTTGCTGCTGGTGTGGACCTTGGAGTTACTTGGGGTATAGAGACTTGTCCCTTACATTCTGGGGGACGAGAACCACTTTGAGGGGAGAACCTTGCTGCAAGACCCGTAAGTTATAAGTGTGCCTAACCTCTGCAAACCGGAGGGTGCGGGCATGGTGGCATTCTGCGCCTTTTCCTCCTGTGAGTGAGCCAAAGACGGGAGAGAGAAGTGGCCCGGGTGTTACATATATATACACACACACATGTATATTATATACACATGTATGCCCGCCCAAGCATATGACTTTGGGATCTATCCCCAGATCTTTTGTAGACCTAGCAACGCCCCTGATCCACACATATATACAGTATGTATGTACATATATGCATTACATATCTATAAAATTTAGGCAATAGCCATGCAAATATATTCAAAGTAGATATTATATAAGTAAGTAAAAAGATACAAGTACAATATTTGCAATTGAAGGATAAAATACCAAGCTGCATTAAAATTCCTGGGAGTATGCATATAATGGATATTACAGCTCTGGGAAAGAAGCTGTACTTCAATCTATTTGTACTTCAATCTGATTTTTGGTGTCTCAGCAGCTGTTCATAATCAATCCAAGAACACAACTTTAATATATATTTTTATTTATATAAGGATACTTATACCCTTATATAAGGAATTCTGCACTTCCTACCAAATAAAGCACCCTATAAAACAGAATAAAACTTAGAATCTAGAAGACCATAAACAAGGTTTTTAATTTATTATACCAAATTCTCTGAATAAATCTTTCTATAACTCCACTCTTAAACTCAATAAACACACATATTTTTGTATAGACATATATGTGGAGACCAAAATATAGCCTACCTTGACATAGGCGTCTGCAGGCAGGGCCAAGGGGGGTAAAGTGCCCCCCCGGCAGGGCTGGTGCTACCTATAGGCAATTGTGCATATTAATGGGGGGGCACCACGCTGCATGTCCCAGGGCCATCACATACACAACATGGAGTGTCAGGGAGTGGTGGTGTTTGCAGCCCCTGAGCTGAGGGGAGGCAGCGCGGCCAGTAGCTGGAAATACAAAGCTCTCCCGCAGCTGCCTGTTACCTTTCACAAGCAGACCGACCAGATCACTAATGATTTATCTCCTCTCCTCCTCGGCTCGGACTGCCTGGACATGTGTGAGAGGCTCAGCACTCCCCTCTAGATTAGGGTGACCAGACATCCCCGGTTTCTGGGGACAGTCCCCGGATTGGGGACACTGTCATCGGACCAAAATCGGAATTACACAGCCCCGCTCCGCCGCTCCTACTAGCTTAGCGGGGTGTATTTTTTTCCATTATCTGTGCCCCTTTCTGATGGTCATGTGCTGGTCGGAGCGGAGGGAATATTTCTTCTGTGTTGGGTGCATGCCCATTCACCTCCGCTCGCATGCTCTTCTGCCTTGGCTCAAGTCCCGAACCAGCCGCTTGGCTGCTTATCTCCTTGCCTTACCTGGTGGAGTGATCTTCCTCCGCTCCCCATCCAGTAGTAGCCGGGGCCTGGAAAGTAAGACTTGACAAGCTGTGAGGCGGGCGGCAGGGGCGATGGGCAGAGAGTCGCTGATTGCCGCCATTACTAGTAAAAATAAAAAATGTCCCCGGATTTCATTTTAAAAATCTGGTCACCTTACTCTAGATAGGGGCCCCAAGAACACCCACCGCGTGGGACCCCAGCCTCATCTGAGCTGCTTGGCATGTGCAGCAGTTGTTGGAGCCTTCCATCTGTATTTTCTGGGATTAGTAATCCATTTAATTCTCTCTAATGTCATCTGAAGCTTGCAATATAGAAGTTGATTGGAGGGGAGTTCTCCATACTAATGATTGTGTGTGTATGTGGGGGGAGTAATGTATCTGGGTGTAATATGTGTGTATTGGGATGTAATGTATTTGTGTGTATGGGGGTGTAATGTATCTGTGTGTATGGGGGTGTATCTGGGTGTATGGGGGTGTAATGTATATGTACTTTGTCCGCAGTCTCTGACCCATCTTCTTTAGTATGTCTGCAGTCTCTGACGGTGATGACATTGTCGAAAAGTGGCGAAGCATGGGTGACCTTAAAATTATGCCCCCTTGAAAAAACTTCTGCGGATGCCCATGTACCTTGACCAACTTGGACTACATTACATCCAAAATTCCCCAGCATTGAATCCAGCTGGAAAAGAAGAAAAAAAAAAAAGCAAATGAAAATCATGTAACATTTAATTTTAAAAGAGATGATTTGTTGCCTACATTTGAAAAAACACAAACTGCTATGCCAAAGTACCTCTGATAAGTACACACGATCGGATTTCCGATGGAATTTTCCGTCGGAATTCCGATGAACCTGACTTCCATCAGTCTTGCATACACACTGACAGACTAAATTCCAACCGTCCAAAACGCGGTGACATAAAACACTATGACGAGCCGAGAAAAATGAAATTCAATGCTTCCGAGCATGCGTCGACTTGATTCTGAGCATGCGTGGATTTTTCTCTAAAACACGTTCTATTTTTTTACTTTTTTTATGGAAAAAAGTCAGATGGGGCCCACACACGATCGGAATTTCCGATGAAACAAGTCCATAGGATTTTATTTTATTGGAAATCCGATCGTGTGTACAAGGCATAAAGACCCCTTTCACACTGGCAGCACCCAGCCGTTAGCGCTAAGCGCCGCTTGTTTTTGCGGTGCTTCTGCAGCGCTTCTCGGCCGCTAGCGGGGTACTTTTTACCCACAAAAAATGGTAAAAAGTCCAGTTTTGCTGCGCTTTCAAATCGCTTTTCAGGCGCTTTGGAAGCGCTGCCCATTCATTGCAATGGGCAGGGCATTTTGGGAGCGCTATTTACAGTGATCCCAAACCGCCCCAAAGATGCTGCTTGCAGGACTTTTCATAATGTCCTGCAAGCGCACCACCCCAGTGGGAAAAGACACACTACAATGAATGCAGTTTTCAGGCGCTTTTCAGAAGCTATTTCTAGCACTGAAGCACCTGAAAACCGCAGTAGCCTAAACCATCTGAACAACTTGGAACTCATATTAACCACTTGGCGCCTGCCCAACCACAATGTACTGCAGGCGAGCGGCCGCTGTAGGCAAAGCAATGTACACATATGTAGCTGCCTACTTCAGGGTTTAGGGTGTGCACATGCGTGCCCCCCGCCCATGTCTCACTATGATTTTACGCAGCGGGAGCCTGTCAGCAAGTCCTGGCCAATGATTCATGGCCAGGACCTGCTGATTGGCTCTGTGTTGGTAAGAAACACAGAGCTCTTTACAGAGGGAATGAACTGTCAGTTTCTCATCCCAGAGAGATCTTTAGTAAAACACAGCACACTTCACACACATTGCATATAGTTAGGCACATTAGTTAACCCCTTGATCGCCTTAGATCATAGGTGTGCGCAGCCCATTGCATTAGGGTGTGCACCCCAAAGCTCAAACACACACACCTTTCTCTGCAGCCTCGCCAGTGAGAGAATGGGAAGTGCTCTGTGCAGTTTACTATGCTACATTTATGATTGAACACAGTGAGTGAGTGTATTCACTGTGTTCATTTAGAAAAGGAAGGGGCCAGTAAATGACATATGGATTAGCCCCTTCCCATGCTCCCCATCTTAAAACATCACCTGCAGCAGCAGGGGGGAGAGGAGAGGAGGGAAACCAGCAGCACTGCGGTGGGCAGAGCGCAACACGGGCGGAAGTCCAGGCAGTGGGGGGAATCGGCACCACCACACAGAGTGATTAGAGTGTGCCCAGGCACACCTGGCACACCCCCTGCACACACCTATGCCTTAGATGTTAATCCCTTCCCAGCCAGAATCATTAGTACAGTGGCTGAGTATAGCATTGGCACTGATCACTGAATTAATGTCACTGGTGATGTCAGTACCAGTTACTTAGTTCCCCAGCACCATTGAGTGTCAGATTGTGCGCCGCACTATTGCAGTCCCATTATAAGTTGTTAATCGCCACCATTAGTAGTATAAAAAAAATAAAAAAAATAGGCGCTATAACTTTTATGCAAACCAATCAATATACACTTACTGGGATTTTTTCTTATCAAGAACATGTAACAGAATATATTTTAACCAAAATTTATGAATTTATTAACTTATAAAAAATTTATTGGATATGTTTTATAGCAGAAAGTAAAAAATATTGTTTTTTTCCTCCACAATTTTCTTTATTTTCCATTTATATCGCAAACAATAAAAAACCCAGTGTTAATCAATTATATATCTCCCCAAATAAGCTCTATTTGTGTGAATTTTATTAATTTTTTTTACACATTTGGGTGCAGTGTTGCATGATTACTGTGCAATTACCAGTTAAAGTAGCGCAGTGCCGAATAGCAAAAAAATGGCCTGGTCATGATGGGGGTAAAATCTTCCGGAGCTCAAGTTGTTAATGCAGAAATTGGGAGCAGGCTTACCTGAGGTAACCTCAGTCCCCCTAAAGTTACAGCTTCACAGCATGGGCATCCGCTCCATAGGGCAAGGGGGGTCGTTTGCCCCCCCCTGGAATCGAGAAGGTGTTGGCCAAATTGGAAGTGTTCTACACCCTCTGCCGCCCTTACTCTCACTTCCAGCCCCGCTGGACCTGCTGAAGGTGAGAAGGAAGGAGAGCCGGCCTTTGTGTGTGGTATGGGGGGAGGAGGAGAGGTCCTATAACACGTGTGTGTGTGTGATTGCAGAGACATGACGTCATAGGACACGTCAAACATATGGTCAGTGTGGTCAGTGTGCAGTGTAGTGGTCAGTGTGTAGTGTGTGTAGTGTCCAGAGATGCAGGGTGCTGCTGTGTAATGTAAAGGGGTGCAGGGTGCTGTGTAATGTAAAGGGGTCCAGTGATGCAGGGTGTTGTGTAATGTAAAGGGGTGCAGGGTGCTGTGTAATGTAAAGGGGTCCAGTGATGCAGGGTGTTGTGTAATGTAAAGGGGTGCAGGGTGCTGTGTAATGTAAAGGGGTCCAGTGATGCAGGATGCTGTGTAATGTAAAGGGGTCCAGTGGTGCAGGGTGCTGTGTAATGTAAAGAGGGTCAGTGATGCAGGGTGCTGTGTAATGTAAAGGGGTCCAGTGATGCAGGGTGCTGTGTAATGTAAAGGGGTCCAGTGATGCAGGGTGCTGTGTAATATAAAGGGGTCCAGTGGTGCAGGGTGCTGTGTAATGTAAAGAGGTCCAGTGATGCAGGGTGCTGCTGTGTAATGTAAAGGGGTCCAGTGATGCAGGGTGCTGTGTAATGTAAAGGGGGTCAGTGATGCAGGGTGCTGTGTAATGTAAAGAGGTCCAGTGATGCAGGGTGCTGCTGTGTACTGTAAAGGGGTCCAGTGATGCAGGGTGCTGTGTAATGTAAAGAGGTCCAGTGATGCAGGGTGCTGTGTAATGTAAAGGGGTCCAGTGATTCAGGGTGCTGCTGTGTAATGTAAAGGGGTCCAGTGATGCAGGGTGCTGTGTAATGTAAAGGGGTCCAGTGATGCAGGGTGCTGTGTAATGTAAAGAGGTCCAGTGATGCAGGGTGCTGCTGTGTAATGTAAAGGGGGTCAGTGATGCAGGGTGCTGTGTAATGTAAAGAGGTCCAGTGATGCAGGGTGCTGTGTAATGTAAAGGGGTCCAGTGATGCAGGGTGCTGTGTAATGTAAAGGGGGTCAGTGATGCAGGGTGCTGTGTAATATAAAGGGGTCCAGTGATGCAGGGTGCTGTGTAATGTAAAGAGGTCCATTGATGCAGGGTGCTGTGTAATGTAAAGGGGTCCAGTGATGCAGGGTGCTGTGTAATGTAAAGAGGTCCAGTGATGCAGGGTGCTGCTGTGTAATGTAAAGGGGGTCAGTGATGCAGGGTGCTGTGTAATGTAAAGGGGTCCAGTGATGCAGGGTGCTGTGTAATGTAAAGGGGTCCAGTGATGCAGGGTGCTGTGTAATATAAAGGGGTCCAGTGATGCAGGGTGCTGTGTAATGTAAAGAGGTCCAGTGATACAGGGTGCTGCTGTGTAATGTAAAGGGGTCCAGTGATGCAGGGTGCTGTGTAATGTAAAGGGGGTCAGTGATGCAGGGTGCTGTGTAATGTAAAGGGGGTCAGTGATGCAGGGTGCTGTGTAATGTAAAGAGGTCCAGTGATGCAGGGTGCTGCTGTGTAATGTAAAGGGGTCCAGTGATGCAGGGTGCTGTGTAATGTAAAGAGGTCCAGTGATGCAGGGTGCTGTGTAATGTAAAGGGGTCCAGTGATGCAGGGTGCTGCTGTGTAATGTAAAGGGGTCCAGTGATGCAGGGTGCTGTGTAATGTAAAGAGGTCCAGTGATGCAGGGTGCTGTGTAATGTAAAGGGGTCCAGTGATGCAGGGTGCTGTGTAATGTAAAGAGGTCCAGTGATGCAGGGTGCTGCTGTGTAATGTAAAGGGGGTCAGTGATGCAGGGTGCTGTGTAATGTAAAGAGGTCCAGTGATGCAGGGTGCTGTGTAATGTAAAGGGGTCCAGTGATGCAGGGTGCTGTGTAATGTAAAGGGGGTCAGTGATGCAGGGTGCTGCTGTGTAATGTAAAGGGGTCCAGTGATGCAGGGTGCTGTGTAATGTAAAGGGGGTCAGTGATGCAGGGTGCTGTGTAATGTAAAGAGGTCCAGTGATGCAGGGTGCTGTGTAATGTAAAGGGGTCCAGTGATGCAGGGTGCTGTGTAATGTAAAGAGGTCCAGTGATGCAGGGTGCTGTGTAATGTAAAGGGGTCCAGTGATGCAGGGTGCTGTGTAATGTAAAGGGGGTCAGTGATGCAGGGTGCTGTGTAATGTAAAGGGGTCCAGAGCTGTGGGGTGCTGTGTAATGAAAAGGGGTCCAGAGGTGCAGTTGTGGAAAGGGGGTACACAGTAGTGACAAAGAGATATTTAAAGATGCAGGGGGCACAGTGGGGTGTTTTTACATTTTAACGTGGGGGGGTCGCTTTTAACCCCCGCTAGCGGTCGAAGAAAGGGTAAAATGCGACTGTGTATCGCCGCTGCTGAAGCGCCCCCCCCCCCCCCCCCGAAAACATTTCAGCGGACGCCCATGCTTCACAGGTACAGCAACAATAAACAAATTCCCACAACTCAATCCAGTTAATCAATGCAAAAAAATAAAATAATTCAACTGTTCTAACATGTAGGTTAAACATAGAGGCAAAAAAGAAAATGCAGTAATGTATAAATAAAATCATACAGAGTGGTTTTGCCTTGAAAATAGATAATTGTTTATTTAGATAACATGCACCTGTGCGTTAATACGTTGCTCATATCATTTTACATCATTGACATCAATGACTGCCCTGCTTGCTCCATCATATATCATACTTTTATGCCAACTCACCTCCACAAAAACCTATTTAATACATGAATGATCTATTCATTTTCATTATCAGCAACCTCACCATCTCAATGAGTTAAAGTCTATCATTTCACCACTAGAGAATATCTTCTCCCAGTATCTACTGGGCAATTTGTGTGGAATTAGAATTTTTAGTTAGTGAAACTAATTTTATTATTATAAATAATTATTATAAAGTGTTCTAATGAAGGGGGCCATAGAGCCGTGTGTCCAAGTTATATGCAAAAGATAGCATCAAAATGTTAGTAATTTTAACAGGTAGGTGATAAGATTATCTACATCTTGGTTAGCCAGTCTGATATTTTCTCTATATACAGTGCCTTGAAAAAGTATTCATACCCTTTGAAATTTTCCACCTTTTGTCATGTTACAACCAAAAACATAAATGCATTTTATTGGGATTTTATGTGATAGACCAACACAAAGTGGCACATAATTGTGAAGTGAAAGGAAAATAATAAATGGTTTAAATTTTTTTTTTTTACAAATAAATATCTGAAAAGCGTGGCGTCCATTTGTATTCAGCCTCCTTTACTCTGATACCCCTAACTAAAATCCAGTGGAACCAATTGCCTTCAGAAGTCACCTTATTAGTAAATAGAGTCCACCTGTGTGTAATTTAATCTCTATAAATACAGCTGTTCTGTGAAGCCCTCATAGGTTTGTTGGAGAACCTTAGTGAACAAACAGCATCATGAAGGCCAAGGAACACACCAGACAGGTCAGGGATAACGTTGTGGATAAGTTTAAAGCAGGGTTAGGTTATAAAAAAAATCTCAAGCTTTGAGCATCTCATGAAGCACTGTTCAATTCATCATCCGAAAATGTAAAGAATATGGCACAACTGCAAACCTACCAAGACTTGACCGTCCACCTAAACTGACAGGCCAGGCAAGGAAAGCATTAATCTGAGAAGCAGCCAAGAGGCCCACGGTAAATTGGAACTAAGAGATTGCGACTTTTAGGTGAGGCCAACTAGATGTACCTCCATCCCCGATAGGTTGATAGGAAAGAACAACATTTGGGACTTTGAATTGAAGCGTACAGCCAGGAAAATAGCATTGCATGGTACTGTGATACTGCCTGGTGATAAAGCCATCTAAAGTGCCATATACAGTAGTAAATGCATAGACATGTAGTAACCATCATAGTAAAGTAAAAAACTTTTATTCCATGACATGATACATAGTAATAAATAACAGAATAGCATGATGACACATTGATAGCATGTTGGCCTAGAGCCATAGTATTAACATATTAAAAACACACAAGACTAGTTGCAACGTATTCCCACAGTAGGTTATATAGGTATATTCCAGTGAGCCGTAATAATGGTAGCTTGGATAAAAATGATAGCAGGAAAGGTATCGAATAGCTCAACGTGTTTCGTAGCTGTAGCGCTACTCTTCAGGAGCAGATGCAGAGAAATTGTTCGCAAGTCAAATCGGAGTCTGGACATGGACCCGGAAGACCGGTGGTAGGCCGGCAAATTAATCAGCCCCGGAACCTGAGGCGGCAAGCCCTCAAAACCCAGATGGAAAAAGCCACTAAGGGAAGAACCTTCCAAGAGTGGTTGCCCCATGGATTGTGAGAGTAGTGTAGGACACAAGGGTATATACCATCTGTGTTGCCTGTATAAAAGGTTGAGTCCAGATAATGGCATAAGGGTGTACATGAGGGAGGTCCCAGAGAAGGCTTCCCAGGGTGGACCGAAGTATGGAAACTTCAGTATGGGGGGATAGCGCCAATGTCCACAGGACAACTACTAGTTGTGCACTCCACAAATATGGCCTTGATGGAAGAGTGGCAAGAAGAAAACCATTGTTGAAAGAAAGCCATAAGAAGTTCCGTTTGCACTTTGCGAGAAACCATGTGGGGGACACAGCAAACACGTGGAAGAATGTGCTCTGGTCAGATGAGACCAAAATTTAACTTTTTGGCCTAAAAGCAAAACGCTATGTGTGGCAGAAAACTAACACTGCACATCACCCTGAACACACCATCCCCACCATGAAACATGGTGGTGGCAGTATTATGTTGTAGGGATGCTTTTCTTCAGCAGCGACAGGGAAGCTGGTCAGAGTTGATGGGAAGATGGAAATACAGGGCAATCTTAGAAGAAAACCTGTTAGGCCGCGTACACACGATCGTTTTTTCTGATGAAAAAAGACCGATGGACTTTTTTCATCGGACAAACCGATCGTGTGTGGGCCCCATCAGTCTTTTTTCCATCGGTATAAAAAATAGAACATGTTCTAAATTTTACAGATGGAAAAAAAACGATAGCAAATTCCGATCGTCTGTGGGGAACTCCATCGGAGAAAAAAAACATGCATGCTCAGAATCAAGTCGACGTATGCTCAGAAGCATTGAACTTAATTTTTCTCGGCTTGTCTGAGTGTTTTACCTCATGGCGTTTGGGAGGGTCGGATTTTTGACTGATGGTGTGTAGGCAAGACTGATGGAAGTCAGCTTCATCGGATTTCCGATGGAAAAATCCATCTGAAATCCGATCGTGTGTACAGGGCATTAGAGTCTGCAAAAGATTTGAGACTGGGGCGGAGGTTCACCTTCCAGCAGGACAACGACACTAAACATACAACCAGAGCTACAATGGAATGTTTAGATCAAAGCATATTCATATGTTAGAATGGCCCAGTCAAAGTCTAGACCTAAATCCAATTGAGAATCTGTGGCAAGACTTGAAAATTGCTGTTCACAGACGCTCTCCATTCACTCTGACAGAGCATGGTAGAGACATACCCAAAGACTTGCAGCTGTAATTGCAACGAAAGGTGATTTTACAAAGTTTTGACTCTGAATACAATTGCACGCCACACTTTTCACATATTTATTTGTAAAAAAAATTGAACACCATTTATCATTTTCCTTCCACTCCACAATTATGAGCCACTTTGTGTTGGTCTATCACATAAAATCACAATAAAATTAATTTACGTTTTTGGTTATAACATGACAAAATGTGGAACATTTCAAGGGGTATGAATACTTTTTCAAGGCACTGTATAACGATTTAAAGGCTGAACTGTCCTGGATTTGGTACAAGGCAGGTTCAGGGAAGTTCAAAGAAGTTTAGATGCCAAACCTGAACCTCACTGAAATCACTGGAAGCCAAATCTGTCAAATTAAAAATTTCTATTTTCTGGGCTTATAGGCAAAGAGTGCCAGCACCCACTGCTTCCCTAGCAACCATAGACAGCAGAAAGTTGTCAGCTATAGAAGTGGTAAAAATGGTGCTTCTATACATGATGCTTGGCTTCCACCAAACAGGGGGACAAATGGGCAAAAGTTTGGGCATTCGTCTGAAAGCCAAAGTTCAGTTGAAACCGAGGTTAAACCTAACCAGAGGCTCATCTCGATTTATATCCTAATGCCGCGTACACACGATCAGAAATTCCGACAAGAAAAGTTCGATGTGAGCTTTTGGTTGGAAATTCCGATCGTGTGTAGGCTCCATCAGACTTTTTCTATCGGAACTTCCGACAACAAAAATTTGAGAGCTGGTTCTCAAATTTTCCGACAAGAAAAGTTCTGCTCGGAAATTCCGATCGTCTGTATGCAATTCCGACGTGCAAAAAACCATGCATGCTCGGAATCAATTTGACGCATGCTCGGAATCATTGAACTTAATTTTTCTCGGCTCGTTGTAGTGTTGTACGTCACCGCGTTCTTGACGGTCTGAATTTTGTGTGACCGTGTGTATGCAACACAAGTTTGAGACAACATTCCGTCGGAAGAAATTTCACGTTTTTCTTATCGGAATTTCCGATCGTGTGTACGCGGCATTAATCTGCATTTGAACTAAAGAGTATAACTGTGAAAATTATCACTAAATAAAGGAGCTTTTTTACCATCTTGAATCAATGAATATGATTGTCATTAACTGTTCGTGTAATCCTGTCAATGTAATGTGATTCATTACATTGACAGGCTTAAAGTGGAATTTCAGGCAAAACCTAACTAACGCTAAACCTGCTCTCTGCCACATTCTAAACCTATTCTATCTAACCCTGTAAAGAAAAAATAGCTGTACTTACCTATTCTGCAGCCAATCCGGTCCCAGCATCAGCTGTCAGCGGCGGCTTCAGTGTGAAGGTGGGGGCAAGAGAGGCAGCCGACAACGAAAGCCTCATAGTAAGTCTATGGGTGACATCCCTTCCCAGCCATTTTACAGCTATTGTCGGTCCTCCACTGCACACAGCTTTTGCCGCTGGAAACTGGGCCGGATTGGCTGCAGAATAGGTAAGTGCGGCAGTTTTTGCTTTACAGGGTTAGATAGATTAGGTTTAGAATGTGGCAGAGAGCAGGTTTAGAGTTAGTTCGTTTTTGCCTTGACTTACACTTTAAGACACCTATATACTATGTGAATTTTGGTTGGTTCATCAGTAAATTCACTTTGTGGGTGGACCTGTTGACCCACTCACGCCTACCATCCATTGATTTAAAAATGTAAAGAGCTGGGCTAAAAAATTTTGCTCGGACAGCAGTTGGATTGAATCAGAGGCAGCCACTGATCAGGTAGATTTTTCTCCTTCACTGATGTGCACTGATGACGCTGAACTGATGTGCACTGATAAGCTGCACTGATGGGCACAGATGAGATGGCACTGATGGGCACTGATAGGTGGCACTGATGGGCACTGATAGGCAGCACTTATGGGCACTGATGGGCAGCACTGATGGGAAGCACTGATGGGCACTGAAAGGCAGCACTGACTTGCATCACTAATGGGCACAGATTGGCATCATTAATGTGCACAAATTGGCATAAATTCTGGGCACAGATTGGCATCACTTCTGGGCACTGATAGACAGCACTGCTGGGAACTGTTGGGGCTTCACTGATGATCAGTGCCCTAATTACCTACACAGGTCTCTCCTGTGAGGAAATTCCACTGATCGGCTCTCCTCTCCTCACACTCTGTTAGCATGAGGCAAGGAAAGCTGATTGCTGACACTTCTGTGTTTACATGTAATAGGCGGTGATTGGACACCGCCGACCACATGGGTAAAGAGCTGTTTCATGGGCTCTTTACCAAGATCGGAGATGCACCGTGTCCCAGGGTCATATGACGTCGTCCCAGATCGAGAGAGGATCCTACCCGCCATCAACTGTCTATACGGCAGGTGGGAGGTGGTTAAAGTGGAGTTCCACCCTAAAGTGGAACTTCCGCTCATCGGATTCCTCCTCCCCTCTCCGGTGCCACAATTGGCACTTTTCAGGGGGGAGGGGGGTGCAGATACCTGTCTAAGACAGGTATTTGCACCCACTTCCGGAAATACACACTGTGGGTAGACTGCGGGCAGTGCGTCACTTCCTGGTCCCCCCCCCCCCCGTTGTGTTCTGGGAAACAGACGGCTCCCAGTGAAAGATGCGCAGCGCTGCTCACGCATGCGCATTAGGGAACCGGGAAGTGAAGCTGCAACGCTTCACTTCCTGATTCCCTCACCCGTGATGGCGGTGGGGGCAGCCAAGAGACGAGCGATTGCACATCTTCTGATGCCGACGTCGCTGGACTCCGGGACAGGTAAGTGTCCTAATATTAAAAGTCAGCAGCTGCAGTATTTGTAGCTGCTGGCTTTTAATATTCTTTTTACGGCGGAGCTCCGCTTTAAAGTGTTTTTACTGCATGTTCAGAATATTTAAACACTTTGTGTGCATCATCTGGGCATAGGTTCACTTTAAAGTTGCATTTTCTATTCTGAAAATCACTGCAACCTTGCAGCCTTTTAGGGCTGGTTCATACTGATGTGATTTCTGATGTGACTTGAGTCAAACAGAATTGCATGAGAAGGGAAATCACATTATTTTCAATGGTGCCCATTCACATCAATGCGACTCTGTGTGGTGCAATTTTGGATAAGGTTCCTGTGCTAATTTTATTGCAATTTGGCTCCATAGAATATGCTAACCAAATCCAAAGACATATCAAAGACATATCTAATTACACTGAAAAAATCACATCAAAATTAGATCGCAGTAGTGTGAACCAAGCCTTTGCCAAGAAAAAAGTTATGAAGATAAATACTGTTCATAAAAGTTACATTATATGGAACATATGTCTTTCTGCAAGAGTTGTATGTTGACTCAGTGGCATGCCAAGATTTTCAATGGGTACATGTTGGATCTATCTAAGCCAACAGATAAATTGTAGCGAATGTAACAGATGTAGAAAGATGTTGTCTGTA
The DNA here is from genome assembly GCA_029206835.1 of Rana muscosa. Taxonomy (NCBI): domain Eukaryota; kingdom Metazoa; phylum Chordata; class Amphibia; order Anura; family Ranidae; genus Rana; species Rana muscosa. The sequence goes on along the minus strand of CM055126.1, from coordinate 141,913,094 downwards.
GTGGTACACAGAGGCTTAGTGTCTTACTTATGTGGTGCCCCATCATTCCCATTATCTAGGCCAGAGCCGCTTTGTACTGTTGCTGAGCAGCAGTCTTTAATTAAGCCTGAAAGAAACATACGTAGCCTTTGTTCACTCTTGAACCATGTGTATTTGGGTTCTGGATGTAAAATAGGGTAGAGAACAAGCTTACGTGAAATGTTTATAAATTATACCCTGAATTTTAACATATAGGGTAACAATCTGGAGGTAAAAAGCTGTACTTTCTTTGGACTGCAAGAGTTGCCTAATAATAACTTTTTTTTGTAATGCTGACCAGATCCTTGGAGAGATTACACTATGAATAAAGGATGCTGTGGTCTCTGCAAACACATCTACACTAATTACATGTTGCAGGTTTATATTGAATATCAAAATGCTGAGAACAAGTATATTATATTCTGGATAAAGCATGTAAATACAGAACCTTCCTAAAATATGAATGGTCCTGATGCAGTGATAAAATTAGTGGGGTTTGCCAAAAGTGTGACACAACAAGTGAATATATGCTGATACCTTATGGCTTATTTACTAAAGGATACAAAGAAAGTATAGATGGTTAAAAAAAAGAAAGAGTGAGAATGATCAATAAACTTAGTTAATAAGGTGAAGCTCTGTTCATGTTGAATACCCAGTCATGTGTAATGTAGCGTACACACGATCGTTTTTAATGTCATTTTAAAAAACAACGTTTTTCTCGACGTGATTTTTCTTGTTTCCTCTCAAGCCTGCCTTGCATACACACGTTCATGAAAAAAAAACGCTTGAGCAAAGCGCAGTGACGTAGAACACGTACAACGGCACTATAAAGGGGAAGTTCCGTTCGGATGGCGCCACCCTTCATGTTAGTAAAGTTTGTTGAGCGGCGATTCGCGCTTTTCAGCCTCTTGCTTTTCAGTCCGTTACAGCGTGACGAATGTGCTATCTCCATTACAAACGCTAGTTTTACCAGAACGAGCGCTCCCGTCTCATTACTTGATTCTGAGCATGCGCGTTTTTTTTTCCCCTCGTAAAAGCATACACACTACTGTTTTTCACGACGTTAAAAAAGAACGACGTGAAAAACTACGTGAAAAAATAGAGCAGGTTCTCATTTTTTTTAGGCCATTTTTCACGTCGTTAAAAATGTTCTGGAGCCTACACACAATCGTTTTTAATGCCCAATTAAAAAAATTGAATTTTTGACGTCGTGAAAAACGGTCGTGTGTATGCGGCATAAGGGAAAAAAATGTATTATCTATGCACTCTAGCATTTTTTTAAGCTCCTAGAAGCCGTTATTAGCATTTTTCCTTTTGCTCCTAGAAGCTAAATAGTGTTATCCTATGTGTCCATGCACACTACTATAGGCTGTTAACATTTATTTAACTTCAGCAGAAAAAAAAAATGTGTAGAGTTTCTTGGAGCAGTTTTCCAGCAGAAATAGTCCTAAACGTTACTAATAGCATGTTTTTAGTTTTTAGTTTTATTTTTAGGCTCCATGCACACTAGCATTTTTTTAAGCAAAAAAAAAAAGCTGGAAAAATCACTGGATAAAAAACACTGGTAATAGCTTTTTGTAATAGCGTTTTAGCAATGTTTTAGGAGTTTTTAGGAGCATTAGGATTTTATTGGCATTTTTGCAGCAAAAGGGGGTAAAAAAAGTAAAAAAAAAAACGCTATTAGCAGTGTTTAGGAGCGTTTAACAGCGTTTCTGCTGGAAAAATGCTCCAGAAAACTTTACAAAAACATTTATTTTTCTGCTCCTACACGCTGAAGCTCAAAAAACGCTAATAGCCTAAAGTATGGACACAAAGGTCCCAAACATCCCAAAATGGTATAGGCACAGGGAAATTATTCCTCTAGTGCATGGATATGCAATTAGCGGACCTCCAGCTGTTGCAAAACTACAAGTCCCATCATGCCTCTGGGTGTCATCCTTGCTGCTGTCAGGGTCTCGCTATGCCTCATGGGACTTGTAGTTTGGCAATAGCTGGAGGTCCGCTAATTGCATATCCCTGCTCTAGTGGGACTTTAACAGGTAAACTCCTCTATAAGTAAAGGCATAGGGTATGAGTATCAGGTATTTGTTAAGAATAACAGAAGATGAACACAATCTGCAGTGCAAACAATGAAAAAGAGGGGGATGTACAGGATGCATAGAAATGATGAATACAAACATGCAATACATTAAGGTACAATCATTGCGTTGCATAGATCAAACACAAACGGGGAGAACGCGTTTTGAGTTTAAACAGGTATTTCTCTTCTTCAGGGGTATGTGATTGAACCCAGGACGGAAAATATGTCATATGGTATTGAGACATCAAGCATTACTGCATCCACTTTAAAAACATGGGGGGCATAGTGCTGCTGTCTTGAACAACGCTAAGTCCGGGACAACCAAGCCAGACACATCCAGCGAAAGCCAAGAGAAGGATTCCCCACAGAGGGCGTCAGGACCCGATCCGTGTGGCCAAAGCCCAGGAAGCAAAAGGTAGTCGCTGCTTTGAAGCAATCGTCCAGTATGGAGCTGTGCCTAGGATGTTAAACTACCACCGGAGCACCAGGATAACACTCGGGTGGTAGGGAAAGCAGGAGTAGGGGTGGGGGTACCTACACACAGCAGTGTGTGACCCAGTGTGTGACCCAGTGTCATGCCCTGTGTGTCCTGGAACTGTACTGATTAAACGAAAATTGTACGATCTGGTATCGTACAAGAAATTTTTTCATGCTTGTCCCATCGGATAATAGCAGATGAACTGTGGTGATCGGCTCTCGAAAGCTGTGTACTAACCATCAGATTATCTTACAATCGCTTTTAGATCATGTGTATGGGCCATTAGATACACCTTCATTCCACTACAGTGGAATCTTGGTTTATGAGTAACGCGGTTAACGAGTGTTTTGAAAGACAAGCAACTTTTAAAAAAAAATCCTGACTCGGTTTGTGAGTGTTGTCTCGCAAAATGACCAGGATTCAAGCCTCTGCGGTGTGCAGTACCGCATTTGGCCAGAGGTGCGGGGATGTCGGTGACACTCGGAACGGTTCTAAGCCGTCCGGATATACTCAGAAACGCTCGGAAACTCGGAGGGTTTCCGAGATCAGCCGTGCTGTCTCCGAGTATTTCCGAGTCTCTCAGGCGCCCCCCACACCTCTGGCCACATGCGGTATTGCATGCATTAGAAGTCAATGCGGAACAAATTATCTTTGTTTCCATTGACTTCTATGGGGAAACTCGCTTTGATATGTGAGTGCTTTGGATTACAAGCATTCTCCTGGAACGGATTATGCTCGTAATCCAAGGTTCCACTGTATATGCTTTCATTGCTATTGGCACATGGACTTATTTCCATATTGAACTTTATGGACTATTCAATTCACTGTTTGTACAGTGCTAAATTTTCAGTATTATATTTCTTGCATAGTAACCAGAAGCGCACTATTTTAGTATATATAGGTTTTCACATCACTTTTGGTATTCGGATGATATATAGGTACAGCTCTTTGATAACTCATTAAACTTCAGTGCAGAAACACACTTTTATTTTAAAAAAATTCTAAGCTACTCAAATCTTTCCCTTTTCTATTCTGCACAAAATAGAGACTAAAGCCCTGTACACACGATCGGATTTCCTATGGATTTTTAACCAATGGATTTTTCCATCGGAAATCCGATGAAGCTGACTTCCATCAGTCTTGCCTACACACCATCAGTCAAAAAACCGACCGTTCCAAACGCTGTGACGTAAAACACTCCGACAAGCCGAGAAAAATGAAGTTCAATGCTTCTGAGCATGCGTCGACTTGATTCTGAGCATGCGTGGGTTTTTTATCCGATGGAGTTCCCCACAGACGATAGTAATTTGCTATCGTTTTTTTTTTCCATCGGATAAATTTAAAACATGTTCTACTTTTTTACACCGATGGAAAAAAAAACGATGGGTCCCATACATGATCGGTTTGTCCGATGAAAAAAGTCCATCGGACTGTTTCCATCGGTAAAACCGATCGTGTGTACACGGGCTTAATAATTTCGTAGTCCCAAGATAACTAGGCAGAATAGTTAGACTCCTTGAAATAACAGTGTACAATAGACACAGGGCATCAGGACAGCTCCGGAACTTTGGCATGACCATTTGGCATTTTTTGGACATATTAAAAAAATAAACCAAACGCCATTAATAATATATTTAAAAGACGAATAGGTAGCATAGCAAAAAGGAGAAGTTCATTGTTATGCCGCGTACACATGACCGTTTTTAATGACGAGAAAAATGAAATTTTTTAAAATGGTCATTAAAAATGATCGTGTGTGGGCTTTCCAGCAGTCTTCCCGACGAGAAAAACACAGAGAATCACGACGAGAAAAATTGGAACATGCTCTAATTTTTCATGTCGTTTTTTACATCGTCGGTTTTCTCGTCATGAAAAACGGCCGTGTGTGGGCTTTAACGACGTGAAAAAAAATGCGCATGCTCAGAATCAAGTATGAGATGGGAGCGCTCGTTCTGGTAAAACTAGCGTTCGTAATGGAGATAGCACATTCGTCACGCTGTAACGGACTGAAAAGCACGAGGCTGAAAAGCGCGAATCGTCGCTCAACAAACTTTACTAACATGAAGGGTGGCGCCATCCGAATGGAACTTCCCCTTTATAGTGCCGCCGTACGTGTTGTACGTCACCGCGCTTTACTCAAGCATTTTTTTCCACGTTAGTGTGTAGGCAAGGCAGGCTTGAGAGGAAGTGATTAAAAATCAAAAGGAGGTGATTAAAAATCACGTCGAGAAAAATGCTGTTTTTTTCAAAGACATTCAAAACGGTCGTGTGTACGCGGCATTAGGGTTTACATACACACAATTATTGGAGTTAAGAGTGTGTTCTTTTGTTTGGTTATATGTCAAAAAACCCATTGGTCAAATTTGTAATGCCCCGTACACATGATCGGAAATTCGGTTGGAAAAAACTTGGATGTTTTTTCCGACGGAATTCCGCTCAAGCTTGGCTTGCATACACACGGTCACACAAAAGTTCTCTATACTTTCGAGCGTTAGGAATGCGGTGACGTACAACACTACAATGAGTCGAGAAAAAGAAGTTCAATGCTTCCGAGCATGCGTCAAATTGTTTCCGAGCATGCGTGTTTTTTTCCCGTCGGAATTGCATACAGACGAACAGATTTTCCGATAGGAATTTGTTCCGTCGGAAAAATTGAGAACCTGCTCTCTATCTAAGTTCGTCGGAAATTCCGACAGAAAACGTCAGATGGGGCATACACACGGTCGGAATATCTGACGAAAAGCTCCCATCGGACTTTTTCCATCGAAAATTCCGACTGTGTGTACGCAGCATTATTCTTAAGGGGTCTTTAATCCTTCTTGGTCTCTATGGAGATACAAACTTTTAGGGGTTGATTTACTAAACCTGAAGAGTGCTAAATCAGGTGCAGCTTTTCATAGAAACCAATTAAATTCCATATTTTTTTTTGGGTAAAGCTTAATTGAACAAGCTGAAGTTAGAAGCTGATTGTCTACTATGCACAGTTGCACCAGGTTTTGTACACTTCAGTTTTAGTAAATCAACCCCTGAGCCTGGGTTCACACATATGCGAACACAGACATATGCGATCACATGTGATGTCTGTGCAACGCGAGTTCAGCCGTACAGTTTGTATGGCTGAACTCGCATTGGATTTGCACAAAAAAGGTGCAGTGACCTTTTTTTCCCTGCACTGGAATCGGATTGCATGGGTATTCACACCCATTAAAAAAGCGATTCCTGTACGAATCCACAGTTCGCACTGTGATCTGTGAACCGAACTTGGGGTGTCACTAACTTTGTATTGACACCCGCAGTGGTTCGCAGAGGGCAGTGTGCACTGCCTGCGGGGGAAATGCAATGCGGGAACCGGCACTGCGATTGCGCCGGCTCCCGCATTGCATATGTGTGAACCCAGGCTTAGCGTATTAAAAAAAATAACAAATTAGAGACAAGCAGATAGTTATCATGTGAGACTTGAATCAAGATATTCCAAACGGTAACCCTAAATGTCAGCCAATTGCTTTGACCTAGTTTAAAGTGGTTGTAAACCCTCATATTTTTTTTTTCTTTTTTAAACTAGCTGTAAGAGAAAGGCATAATGAGCTAATATGACTAGCATAATAGTTCATTATGCATCACTTACCTTAGATCGGGGCCCCCGAAGCCATCCTCGTCTCCCTCTTCAGCCGCATCCATCTCTGCGGCGATACCCGGAAGGTTACTTCCGGGTATCGCCGCTCCAGCCAATCACAGCGCCGCTCTGGCGCTGTGATTGGCCGGAGCGGCGAAGACGTGACTCCGCGCATGCGCACATGAGTCGTTGAATTCGGCTACGTCGTCGAATGCTGCGACCTAGCCGAATTTGTGAATGGGGTTAACCCCATGCGCATGCGCGTGACGTCAGCGTCGCCGCTTTTAAATGCAAATATCTCCTTAACCGTGTAGGTTAAGGAGATATTTCATGCACCTACAGGTAAGCCTTAATCTAGGCTTACCTGTAGGTCTTTGTTTATAAAGTGGGTTTACAACCACTTTAAATATATAAACTAGCGTATGGACTATTTTGAAAATATATTGTCCAAGCACAGCAGGAATACAATCTCATATTTATGTAGTTAGAGGGTCATCTGTGGGCCCCAAATTCTGACCCTACTTTTAATTTCTTTATTTTTGTTTTCAATAACAGGGGAAAAATGAACAGTCCTACTGTATATATAACATTACATTTCTGTACATACAGCCAGCCAAAAAGAAATCATATTAACCACTTAAGCCCCGGACCATTTGGTAGCTAGAGGACCAGAGGTGAATTCAGAATTTTGCACTGCGCTGCTTTAACTGTAAATTGTGCGGACATGCAATGTTGTACCCAAACGAAATTTGCGTCCTTTTCTTCCCACAAATAGAGCTTTCTTTTAATGGTATTTGATTGCCTCTGCGATTTTTATTTTTTGCGATATAAACGGAAAAAGACCGAAAATTTTGAAAAAAAATGATATTTTCTACTTTTTGTTATAAGAAAAATCGAATAAACTCAATTTTAGTCATACATTTAGGCCAAAATGTATTCAACCACATGTCTTTAGTAAAAAAAATGTCAATAAGCGTATATTTATCGGTTTGCGCAAAAGTTATAGCGTTTACAAACTAGGGTACATTTTCTGGAATTTACACAGCTTTTAATTTATGACTGCCTATCTCATTTCTTGAGGTGCTAAAATGACAGGGCAGTACAAAACCCCCCCAAATGACCCCATTTTAGAAAGTAGACACCCCAAGGAAATTGCTGAGAGGCATGTTGAGCCCATTGAATATTTTTTTTTTTTGTCCCAAGTGATTGAATAATGACAAAAAAAAAAAAAATACAAAAAGTTGTCACTAAATGATATATTGCTCACACATGCCATGGTTATATGTGGAATTGCACCCCAAAATACATTCTGCTGCTTCTCCTGAGTACGGGGATACCACATGTGTGGGACTTTTTAGGAGCCTAGCCACGTACGGGACCCCGGAAACCAAGCACCGCCTTCAGGATTTCTAAGGGCGCAAATTTTTGATTTCACTCCACACTACCTATCACAGTTTTGAAGGCCATAAAATGCCAAAATAGCACAAAACCCCCCCAAATGACCCCATTTTAGAAAGTAGACACCCCAAGGAAATTGCTGAGAGGCATGTTGAGCCCATTGAATATTTTTTTTTTTTGTCCCAAGTGATTGAATAATGACAAAAAAAAAAAAAAAAAAATTACAAAAAGTTGTCACTAAATCATATATTGCTCACATATGCCATGGTTATATGTGGAATTGCACCCCAAAATACATTCTGCTGCTTCTCCTGAGTACGGGGATACCACATGTGTGGGACTTTTTAGGAGCCTAGCCACGTACGGGACCCCGGAAACCAATCACCGCCTCCAGGATTTCTAAGGGCGCAAATTTTTGATTTCACTCCTCACTACCTATCACAGTTTTGAAGGCCATAAAATGCCAAAATAGCACAAAACCCCCCCAAATTACCCCATTTTGGAAAGTAGACACCCCAAGCTGTTTGCTGAGAGGCATGGTGAGTATTTTACAGCTCTCATTTGTTTTTGAAAATGAAGAAAGAACATTTTTTTTTTTCTTTTTTTTTTCAATTTTCAAAACTTTGTGACAAAAAGCGAGATCTGCAAAATACTCACAATACCTCTCAGCAAATAGCTTGGGGTGTCTACTTTCCAAAATGGGGTCATTTGGGGGGGTTTTGTGCCATCTGGGCATTCCATGGCCTCCGAAACTGTGATAGGCAGTGAGAAGTGAAATCAAAAATTGACACCCTTAGAAAGCCTGAAGGCGGTGATTGGTTTTTGGGGTCCCGTACGCGGCTAGGCTCCCAAAAAGTCTCACACATGTGGTATCCCCGTACTCAGGAGAAGCAACAGAATGTATTTTGGGGTGTAATTCCACATATGCCCATGGCATGTTTGAGCAATATATCATTTAGTGACAACTTTGTGCAAAAAAAAATAAAAAATAAAATATATATTTTTTTTCCGCAACTTGTGTCAACATATAAAATATTCCATGGACTCGACATGCCTCTCAGTATATAGCTTGGGGTGTCTACTTTCCAAAATGGGGTCATTTGGGGGGGTTTTGAACTGTTCTGGCATTTTATACACAACATTAGGAAGCTTACATCCACTCTTCTAACCACTTGAAGACAAAGCCCTTTTTGACACTTTTTGTTTACATGAAAACATATTTTTTTTTGCAAGAAAATTATGTTGAACCCCCAAACATTATATATATTTTTAAAGCAAAGGCCCTACAGAATAAAATGGTGGGTGTTGCATTTTTTTTTCTACACAGTATTTGCGCAGCGATTTTTCAAACGCATTTTTTGGGAAAAAATACACTTTTTTTAATTTTAATGCACTAAAACACACTATATTGCCCAAATGTTTGATGAAATAAAAAAGATGATCTTAGGCCGAGTACATAGATACCAAACACGACATGCTTTAAAATTTCGCACAAACGCGCATTGGCAACAAACTACATACATTTTTAAAAGCCTTTAAAAGCATTTACAGGTTACCCCGTTAGATTTACAGAGGAGGTCTACTGCTAAAATTACTGCCCTCGATCTGACCTTCGTGGTGATACCTCACATGCATGGTGCAATTGCTGTTTACATATGACGCCAGACCGACGCTTGCGTTCGCCATTGGGCAAGAGCAGGGCAGGACAGGGGTGCTTTTTTTTTATTTATTTATTTTTTATTATTAATTTTGCTTTTTTATTTTATTTTTAAACTGTTGCTTCCATATTTATTTATTTTTATCACTTTTATTGTTATCTCAGGGAATGTAAATATCCCCTATGATAGCAATAGGTAATGACAGGTACTCTTTTTTGAAAAAACTGGGATCTATTGGACCCTAGATCTTTCCTCTGCCCTCAAAGCATCTGACCACACCAAGATCGGTGTGATAAAATGCTTTCCCAATTTCCCAATGGCGCTTTTTATATCCGGGGGGGGACATTCTCTCCCACTGCTTGTAAAAGCAGTCCAGAGGCTAATTAGCCACTAGGATTGCTTTTACATGAAAGCCGGCCACTGGCTGAAAAGAATGATACCAAGATGATACCTAAACCCGCAGGCATCATTCTGGTATAAACATTCAAAGTCCAGCACTATACCAGTACGTTGCTGGTCCTTGTTGGACATGTATTGTAATCTTTTTTTTCATGCAGCCTGTTGGCTGAACGAAAAAAAAAGATCGATCGGTGGGTATGCCCACCATTAGAATACCGCCCTTCATCCACCCACTTCCAATGATGGGCATACATGCACCATTTATATATGCCGAAGCATGGGGGCATCTTCTCGCAAAAGTTATGCCGCGTACATATGGTCAGACTTTTCCACGGGCAAGCCTCCGTCGGAATTTCGACCGTATATACGCGGCATTAGGAGCAAAATCGCTCCTCCGCTCCTGCGAATGCTACAGTTATGTGTGTTGTGTTTTGCAAGTGACAGTGATCGATCGATACTGCACTTCGGTGGCCTGGGCTGGACGGAGGGGCAAAACGCAGGTGCTAGCAGGTATCTGGGCTGATCCCGCTAACACTGCGTTTTTGGGAACCCTAAACTGCTGGGGACGCTAGTATAGATCTGATCAGATCAGATATTGAGCTGATCAGATACTATACCACTAAGGGGGGTGTATGCTTCACGTGTGGGTGTTAGCGCTACTGGCACTAACCTGACGCTGCCTGGGGTGTGACGCAGACCCTCTCTGACGCTAAAACCTAACTGATATCACCCGCCGGGCGATCAGGGGGTTAAACCTTTATTGGGTTATATATGGCGGGTGCCCTGACACTATAAAAAGCAAACTAACTAACCAGCGTCACCCGTAACACTTATATGATGATCACTGGTGAAAGGGTTAACTAGGGGCAATTAGGGGGTTAAAACCTTTATTAGGTAATATATGGGGGTACCTGACGCTATATAAAAACCTGACGGCGAACCTAAAAAAAAATTACTGGCTACCTATCGGCATCACCGACACTAAGACAACGATCATAAAAACGATTGCTTAGCGACAGTGGTGATAGGGGGTGAAAGGGTTACCTGGGGGGCGATCAGGGGGTTAAACCTTTATTAGATAATATATGGGGGTACCTGACTCTATAAAAACCTGCGGCGAACCTAAAAAAAATTACTGGCTACCGATCAGCATCACCGACGCTAAGACATCGATCAGAAAAATGATCGCATAGTGACGGCGGTGCTAGGGGGTGAAAGGGTTACCTGGGGGGTGATCAAGGGGGTTACACCTTTATTAGGTAATATATGGGGGTACCCGACGCTATAAAAACCTGCGGCGAACCTAAAAAAAATTACTGGCTACCGATCAGCATCACCGACGCTAAGACATCGATCAGAAAAATTATCGCTTAGTGACAGTGGTGATAGGGGGTAAAAGGGTTACCTGGGGGGGCGATCAAGGGGGTTAAACCTTTATTAGGTAATATATGGGGGTACCCGACGCTATAAAAACCTGCGGCGAACCTAAAAAAAATTACTGGCTACCGATCAGCATCACCGACGCTAAGACATCGATCAGAAAAATGATCGCATAGCCACGGCGGTGCTAGGGGGTGAAAGGGTTACCTGGGGGGTGATCAAGGGGGTTAAACCTTTATTAGGTAATATATGGGGGTACCCGACGCTATAAAAACCTGCGGCGAACCTAAAAAAAATTACTGGCTACCGATCAGCATCGCCGACGCTAAGACATCGATCAGAAAAATTATAACTTAGTGACAGTGGTGATAGGGGGTGAAAGGGTTACCTGGGGGGCGATCAAGGGGGTTAAACCTTCATTAGGTAATATATGGGGGTACCCGACGCTATAAAAACCTGCGGCGAACCTAAAAAAAATTACTGGCTACCGATCAGCATCACCGACGCTAAGACATCGATCAGAAAAATGATTGCTTAGTGACAGTGGTGATAGGGGGTGAAAGGGTTATCTGGGGGGTGATCAGGGGGTTAAACCTTTATTAGGGGGGTTAGGGGGCTACACTGGACCTAAAACTAAATGTACTGACACTTTTACAGTCACAAATGTCACTGATTGCAGTGATCACTAAATAAATGGTCACTGCAATCAGTGACACTGTGACTGGGGGCTGGGCTGGGCTGGGGGGTGATCTGGGGGTGTCTGGGGGGGCCTGGGGGGGCGATTTATGTGCCTATGTGTCCTGGTGTCAGTGTGCTGTTCTGTGTACTAACCTGGCATCTTCTCCTGTACGGCGCTCGGTATATGTGAGCGCCCCAGGAGAGATGACATCACTTCCTCCTTCCTGGCAGGCAGGGGAAGCTCTCTCATTCGCCGGGAGCGATCGAGAGGGGGTGGCCGGAATCGAACGGCCGTCCCCTCATGCCGGATCGCTCCCGAAGGTAAAACGACCGCTCACTGTAAAGAAGGGGGGTCCGATCGGACCCCCCAACTATACAAAGGCAATCACGTACATATACGTGATTCTGCCTGTCGGTGCCATTCTGCTGACGTATATTTACAGTGGGCGGTCGTTAAGTGGTTAATAACTTAAATTCAATTCTGACCCTACTATCTGAATTTCGCAGCTTAAATCAAGACTCATCAGACCAGGCAATGTTTTTACAATCGTTTATTGTCCAATTTCGGTGAGCTTGTGCGAATTGTAGCCTCAGTTTCCTGTTCTTAGCTGACAGGAGTGGCACCCAGTGTGGTCTTCTGCTGCTGTAAATCATCTGCTTCAAGGTTCGATGTGTTGTGCATTCAGACATGGCATTCTGCATACTTTGGTTGTTACGAGTGGTTATTTGAGTTACTGTTGCCTTTCTATCATCTCAAACCAGTCTTCCCATTCTCCTCTGACATCAACAAGGCATTTTCATCCACACAACAGCCGCTTACTGGATATTTTCTCTTTTTCGGACGATTCTCTGTAAACCCTAGAGATGGTTGTGCGTGAAAATCCCAGTAGATCAGCAGTTTTTGAAATACTCAGACCAGCCCATCTGGCACCACCAACCATGCCATGTTGGAGTCATCCTCGAATCATCGTTATCCAGGTTATTGGGGACCTCAGGGTGGCCCAGTACTGGAAGTAGCAGTGATGGTGAAGGAGATCTTCGTGTTTGGGAAGGTTGATATGCAACCTTGAGGGTGGCTCCAATGGTTAGGGTGGGATTGGGGGCTTGTTACACAGTGAGAGGAAGCCATGAATGATTAGAGAGGCGTAAAGAGAATCAATCTTCTTTTATAGGTACCTAGTTTTTAAGTGTCGGCTAGGTGCCTATACTAATTTTTTACATATGTAAAGTTGAATGTGTATATGTGATTTCTAGTCTATGTGCTGCTTGGGTGAGGTTTTCAGTGATCAGTCATTCATGCCTTTGGCTTGTGACCTCCAGATCTGAAATTATAGGCATTTCTAGGCTTATGCCTGAGAATTTGTAATGTGTATTTACATCTCTTGATGACAATTTTGTAATAAAGGAGACGCTATCCCCAAAAGAGCTACTTGGTAATTTGGTCTCTCGGTTCTTTGCCTCACCTCCAAGAACAGCCTCTGCCCCTCTGGTACAAACAAAAAAACCTTGTGCCAAAGAAAATGAATAATCTGTAAACAAACAATTGCCAGCAGCAGTGTAAATGTGAGCTGACTAGCATCACTGAGCAATGAAATGGTAGGATACTGCGCTTAGCAAGTACAGGATTCAAACATATTAAACATGAATAAGTGAATCAAACATGTAATTCAATATAAACGTCCCACTGGTGAAGTAAAGTGCTCATGCATAAATAAATGATAGGTGCTCCAATATTCAGTGTTCAGACAGAGGTGCCCCACATGGATGTGCACTCACACCTAAACGTTGACCACCTATCGCTAGAGTGGTCACTTGCCCTTTGTGGGGCGTAACGACCCCTAGATGACTTTATGCAAGGTCAGCTTTGCTTAGGATAATCCTTTATGGATGGGAAGAGAAAATGACAGACGGGGGGCTCCCATAGTGTAAAACCGTATTTTATTATTAAAATCAAGAGTAGAATATAAAAGATGCACTCACATGGTGTGATCAGCATGTGTTTTTAGGTAGGGTAATCCCGCCATTCTCCATTGGACTCCACTAATTTGTTTCAAGGCTTTATCCCTGTGCTTAATTTTCGGACGGATCTGGTGTCGCGATGATGCGATCAAGCCTCAACGCGTTTTAGCCGAAAAGGAAAGGCCGTCATCAGGAAGCTCTAAATCCGCCATCTTATACCTCTGGTACAGCTGGTGGAGTGAAAATTACTGCAAGCACTTAACAAGTGTGGATACCTTTAAAATGACTGTATTAATATTAGAAATATACACATAACCATTTATCGGCAAATTAACAGAAAGTAGTTTCAGACACAGTCTGCTAGACAGTGTAATCACTATGCCAAAGTAGCTTAGAATAGACTTCTGTACCACTAGACCGTAATTAACTCAAGAATCAGCAAAGTGAGCAATAAATGGTGCATATAAGTGTAGCGCCCGTCCCAAATGGTTGGGACGCTATTCAAATTTAGAGGGGTGTCTGAGCCAGTAGTTGGGCTCAGACAGTTGATAATACATTTAAATTCACCTCTGTCTCAGTTATAGTTTGCCTGGTAGTGATTTCCCTTTTTGCCTGTAGGTGGCGTTACCACCTCAGGCACTTGTTGGAACACGGGCAGATTATGGTGCATTGAGTGGCCCCTCTCGGCAGTGGTATAGTGGGAGTGGTCAACCTGCTGTGCCTGCTGGGAGGGGATATTTAAGGGGCAGTCGCCATTGATTGGGGTTCGTTCACGCCCCGCAGCCCTCCGGGCGTGAGGTGTGTGTGTGTGGTCCTCGTCTCTGGGCCACGTTGGCCAGAGGCTACATCGCTACTTAGTAGGCCCAGCTAGGCTGGCTGGGGCCTATATCCAGAGAAAGGATCCCAAGCTGTCCATCTAAATGGGGAGAAGGCATCTTAATGAAGGAGACCAGGGGAGGACCTACCCTGGAGGAGACCGGCACAATACTGCTGTCTCGGGTGAGGCCTTTATTAAGGAGGGATCCATCACACTACAAGCCCTGCAGTTCGCCAAATTGGCTTAACCAGTTAACAACCACCTGCCGACAAATAACGTCGACAAGGTGGTTGCTTAGGACGTTATATAACGTTCTCCCAGAATCACGCTCCCGCGCGCCCCCTGGGGCGCGCACACGGGAAACTCCGTGACCGCCGGGTCCAGAGGACCCGGCGGATCACAAATCGCGGTAAATCGCCGCTGATAGCGGCCGTTTACCACGTGATCGCTCCGTCAAATGACGGAGCAATCACTTGTAAACAGACCGGCGTCATGTGATGATGCCGGTTCCTCTCTCCCCTCTCTGTACCGATCGGTACAGTGTGAGAGGGGAGGGGGAGAGAGCGGATGGCAGCAGCAGCACTGTGGGCTGGATCTGTGACAATTGCAGTCACAGATCCAGCCATCCATCCATCCCTGCTCAGCCATCCCTGTGCAATACCCTGCCAATACTCTGCAAAATACCCTGCCAATACTCTGCAAAATACCCTGCAATACCCTGGTGCAATACTCTGCAATACCCTGGTGCAATACTCTGCAATACCCTGGTGCAATACTCTGCAATACTCTGCAATACCCTGCGCAATACTTTGCAATACTCTGCAATACCCTGGTGCAATACTCTGCAATACCCTGGTGCAATACTCTGCAATACCCTGCGCAATACTCTGCAATACCCTGCGCAATACTCTGCAATACCCTGCACAATACTCTGCAATACCCTGCAATACCCTGCGCAATACTCTGCAAAATACTCTGCAATACCCTGCGCAATACTCTGCAATACCCTGCACAATACTCTGCAATACCCTGCGCAATACCCTGCACAATACTCTGCAATACCCTGCACAATACTCTGCATCACCCTGCGCAATACTCTGCAAAATACTCTGCAAAATACTCTGCAATACCCTGCGCAATACTCTGCAATACCCTGCGCAATACTCTGCAATACCCTGCACAATACTCTGCAATACCCTGCACAATACACCCTGTGCAATACTCTGCAATACTCTGCAATACCCTGCAATACCCTGTGCAATACCTGACGGTGCAATACCCCATGCAATACCCTGCCATACTCCGCAATACCCTGCCATACTCCGCAATGCCCTGCCATACTCCGTAATGCCCTGCCATACTCCGCAATGCCCTGCCATACTCTGCAATGCCCGGCAATACTCTGCAATAACCACTTCCCGCCCGCCGGCCCTGCCATACTCTGCAATACCCTGCAATACCCTGCGCAATACTCTGCAAAATACTCTGCAATACCCTGTGCAATACTCTGCAATACCCTGCACAATACTCTGCAATACCCTGCGCAATACCCTGCACAATACTCTGCAATACCCTGCACAATACTCTGCATCACCCTGCGCAATACTCTGCAAAATACTCTGCCAAATACTCTGCAATACCCTGCGCAATACTCTGCAATACCCTGCGCAATACTCTGCAATACCCTGCGCAATACTCTGCAATACCCTGCACAATACTCTGCAATACCCTGCACAATAAACCTGTGCAATACTCTGCAATACCCTGCGCAATACTCTGCAATACCCTGCAATACCCTGTGCAATACCTGACGGTGCAATACCCCATGCAATACCCTGCCATACTCCGCAATGCCCTGCCATACTCCGCAATGCCCGGCAATACTCTGCAATAACCACTTCCCGCCCGCCGGCCGTCATATGACGTCCTTGACTTTGTGCGGGGATATCTGAATGATGGGTGCAGCTACAGGCATCATTCAGATATCAGCTTTTTCAGCTGGCGATTCCCTACACCATAACAACAATCATAGTGGCTGTTCCACCGCTTGATCATTCTTACGGGAGGCGAGAGGGGATGTCCCCCCCCGCCGCCCTACGGTGCTTCTACCGACTCACCGCTACGATCAAAGCCAGGATTTTTTATTTTTTTTGTTTTTTTTTCAGGCTTCCCAGCCTAGAGGTGAGATGTGGGGTCTTATTGACCCCATATCTCACTGTAAAGAGGACCTGTCATGCCATATTCCTATTACAAGGGATGTTTACGTTCCTTGTAATAGGTATAAAAGTGATCAAAAAAAATTTTGGGGCGGAAAAACATGTCAAACTAAAATAAATAAAGTAAAATGAACAATAAAAAAATATAATTTTTTTTAAAGCGCCCCTGTCCCCGTGAGCTCGCATACAGAAGCGAACGCATACTTAAGTCCCGCCCACATATGAAAACGGTTTTCAAACCACACATGTGAGGTATCTCTGCGAACGTTAGAGCGAGAGCAATCATTTTGGCCCTAGACCTCCTCATTAACTCAAAACATGTAACCAGTAAAAATATTTAAAGCGTCGCCTATGGGGATTTTTAAGTAGCGAAGTTTGGCGCCATTCCACAAGCGTGTGCAATTTTTAAGGGTGACATGTTAGGTTTCTATTTACTCGGCGTAACTTCATCTTTCACATTATGCAAAAACATTGGGCTAACTTTACTGTTTTTTTTTTTTTAAGCACAAAACATTTTTTTCCGTAAAAAACGCGTTAAAAAAATTGCTGCGCAAATATCGTGCGAGATAAAAAGTTGCAACAACCACCATTATATTCTCTAAGGTCTTTGCTAAAAAAAAATATATAATGTTTTGGGGTTCTATGTAATTTTATAGCAAACAAATGATGATTTTTACATGTAGGAGAGAAATGTCAGAATTGGCCTCGGTGCTCCAGAACGCCTGAAGGGGCTCCCTGCATGTTGGGCCTCTGTATGTGGCCACGCTGTGTAAAAGTCTCACACATGTGGTATCGCCATACTCGGGAGTAATAGCAGAATGTGTTTTGGGGTGTAATTTGTGGTATGCATATGCTGGGTGTGAGAAATAACCTGCTAATATGACAATTTTGTGAAAAAAAGAGAAAAAAAAATCTTGATTTTGCAAAGAATTGTGGGAAAAAATGACAACTTCAAAAAACTCACAATGCCTCTTTCTGAATACCTTGGAATGTCTTCTTTCCAAAAAGGGGTCATTTGGGGGGTATTTGTACTTTTCTGGCATGTTGGGCTCTCAAGAATTGAGATAGGCCGTCAGTACTTCAGGTGTGATCAATTTTCAGATATTGGCACCATAGCTTGTGGACTCTATAACTTTCACAAAGACCAAATAATATGCACCAATTTGTACTTATTTTTACCAAAGATATGTAGCAGTATAAATTTTGGCCAAAATTTATGAAGAAAAAATAGTAATTTGCAAAATTTTATAACGGAAACGAAAAAAAAAACATTTTTTTACAGAATTTTCTGTCTTTTTTCTCTTATAGCGCAAAAAAAAAAAAACCCCAACAGTGATTAAATACCACCAAAAGAAAGCTCTATTTGTGTGAAAAAAAAGACAAAAAATTCATATGGGTACAGTGTTGTATGACTGAGTAATTGTCATTCAAAATGTGAGAGCACCGAAAGCTGAAAATTGGTCTGGTTATTAAGGGGGTTTAAGTGCCCAGTGGTCAAGTGGTTAAAGGCTCTTTAAACTGTACGGCTGGAAGTTTGGGACTTTGAAATCCTGTGGCAGAGGATTCCTGGACTATCCATTGCTCAACTTCAAACAGGTCTGTGGCAGGGACCTTGTACATTTGACCAGGTCTGTGGCAGAGACCCTTTTCACCTGGGGCAGTCTGTGGCAGAGACTGCCCTCTTGCTGATTCGTGTGTCATCCCGGCTGCTAGGCCATGTGAGAGGGGACTATCCGGATGACCAATACCCACTCTAACATTGAGAGTGGTGAGTGACTTTGAACTTCTACCTTTGTCAACTTTTGTGGCGAGTGCCTGAACCTTCCCCTACTCTTCCGTACCTTCTACTTCTCAAAGTTATACTGCATAAGAAAAATAAAGCCTAACTGTTTGAGGTTTTACATCTGTGTGGACATTGCATTACTACAGACTTTCCTACCCGGACAACGCAGCTGAAGAGGTAACGTGCAAAACCCAAAACTAACCAGCAGCTCCTATGGGGGTAGTGCTACATAAGCATTATGTCACATACCTGGTAGAGATCAAGCTGTAGAGGGGGCTTCTCTTGCACCTCCTGTCTAACACCCCTGGTAGAGATGACAGGGATTATAGGACACAGAGTGGCACGAGGGCCGGTATAGCAGGCGGCACCAGCTGAGGCTTGACAGGAAACTGATGGCGGTGGATCATCAGACAGGCACCTGGAACTAGGACTCCATGATACTGGATCAGTAGGCAGGAGCATAGCCGAAACACAAGCCAAGAGGTCATCAACAACCGGGCAATGCAGGCACAGGAACCTGAGACTAGAGCAGGATCAGGATATAGGCTGACATGAGGCAGGAGCAAAGTCAAAGCACAGGCCGAGGTCACAGGTAGGCAGGCAGGAATCCAGCGGAGGGTCGAGGTCAAGCCAGGTAATTTCTTCTTGTGAACACGCTAGCGTGCCTGCGCATGAGTTTGGGTTCAACTGGACTTTTCTTACACATTAACTGCAACGAGAAAAGTAATACTATAACTAGTCCAAAGTGCATTCTAGGAGAATTGCTAGAATATGGTTCAATGTCCCCTGAGAAGTACCTCTTAGCATTGGCAATAAGAAAAGGTCTCGGTGTAGCAGCTGCAAAGGGGCAGAAAAACAAACAAGGCGCCTCTAAGTGCAGAAGTATAAAACTTTTAATATCCCCTAAAAGGGTTAAAAAAACTTACAAGATAGTGGATGAAACAGGCATGTAGCAGTTAAGTGCGTCCAGGAGATGTTCCAGTAGCAGGGCAGTCCCAGTCTGTGATGGTAAAGCTTCCAGGGAAGTCCACAAGATAACAGCTAATTTATGCTGTGAATGTTCAGAGGACACAGTAACGCTGGAGCCTGGGGATGACGTCAGAGGAAGCGAGACAGAAACCAGCATGGAACACACTGCAAATGGGCAGTCTCTGGTTCTAACCTAAGTCGGCTAGGATTGGGGCCCAATTCTACCATTGGTGCAGATGAGAATAGTCCCTGTCACGCCTGCAGGCAGCAATAAGACTACTAGATGGTTGTATGGTCAGTTCTTAAAGGGCTCAGTCTCTCTAGCAGAAGATAGTATATCCCCAAAGCAGCAGCTTACCAGTCCTGGCGATTTTACAGCTCACCATCTGGCCACACACAACGATTATTCTTCTTTCTGCTCTGCTCCCAGGTGACTCTGTCTGTTGGCACCTCTGAACTCAGCACTCCAGATCTTGCTCAGGCTGCCAATATGCAGCAGTGGTGGTGCACACTGTAAAGCGATGTGCACTCTCCGGTCCCCCTCACGGCAAGAGGAAACTGTGTTCTGTACAGCCCCTCCTCCTGGCAATCTCTCTCTGGGAAATGCAGTTCAAAAGCTCTTTATTACAGTAGAGTCTCTACTCTGTGGACTACAATTCCCACCGTGCAGTGCTACCTGACTCGGTCTATTGACAGCTTTCTGCTCAGCAGCTCCCTCCTCCCACAGAGAGCAGCTGCAGCCAGTGTTTCTCACTTTCCACTTCCACAAGCACCTGGCTACAGAAATCTAAACACATTGTTTTATAAAATGGTGTGTTCTGCCTATCAGGTTTACAGTATATATATAGATATATATATATATACATACATACTAACTGTTAGTATGTAAACAGCAATGTTTAAAACAGCAATGGTTAATTGAACCATTACATGACATAGGTTGGGTCAAGTGTATGCCATGTGAATCATTGTTTGTCACATACTAAATAGCACAATGTGCACTATAATTTAACCAGACATTTACTTCACCCACTACTGCAGTGGTAAGTGATTTTTTTTAAGAAACCTAGGGCACTTCAAGCATCAGCCAGCGCCTGAAAATGACAGAAAATAAACCTCAATTCTAAACACAGATAATACCGCTATTTCAAAAATACAATTTGGGTTTAGTTAACAAGATAATTCAGAGTGCACCG
Source organism: Rana muscosa (assembly GCA_029206835.1). Taxonomy (NCBI): domain Eukaryota; kingdom Metazoa; phylum Chordata; class Amphibia; order Anura; family Ranidae; genus Rana; species Rana muscosa. Next base: position 141,892,452 of record CM055126.1, on the reverse strand, counting down.
ATGCGTCATAACTTATAGCAAACAAGTGTAGCCATTTAAAAAGGAGGGGGTTGATCCGATTATCTTTATCATATACATAGACAAGCTTTTTTTTAACCCAACAGCCCCTATTCAATCCATGTTAAGTGATTTCCCCCTTTACTGCCTATGATGATGTAATCCAAAGGGCTAAATTATTACTATTAGGCCCCTTTCACACTGGGGCGGGCAGGTGCGGTGGCGTATAGCGGCGCGATTTTCAGCGCCGCTATACCGTCGTTATCACCGCGGTATGCGGCCGCTAGCGGGGTGAATTTAACCCCCGCTAGCGGCCGAAAAAGGGTTAATACCGCCCGCAAACCACGGCAATAGCCGCGGTTTACGGGCGGTATTACCGCGGTGTCCCATTGATTTCAAAGGGCAGCCGCGGTAAAGGAGCGGCGAACACACCGCTCCTTCACCACTGTAAAGATGCGGCTAGCAGGACTTTTGGAGCGGTCCTACTAGCGCACCGCTTCAGTGTGAAAGCCTTCGGGCTTTCACATTGAAGAATACAGGGCACGATTTTTTCAGGCGGTATAACAGCGCTAATATTAGCGCTAAACCGCCTGAAAAACGTGCCAGTGTGAAAGGGGCCTTAAACTCTTCTATATATGCAAAACTAAAGGGCAATTCCAACACACCTGATTATTATCAACACTTCTCCTGCATTTTTATCAACTGTCTTAGGCCCCTTTCACACGGGGCGGATCCGTGCAGATCTGCCCCGTGAAGCTCCGCTTGCTCAGCAGGGATCGCTCCGTTGATCCCCGCTGAGCCGACAGATGACTGGGCGGTCCCCGCACACTGTGCAGGGACCGCCCTGTCAGAGCGCCGCTCTCCCCTATGGGGAATCGGATGACGACGGACCGTAGAGTCCGTTGTCATCCGATCCGCTCCGCCGACGGAAGGAAAAATAGGGTTTTCCTCCGTCACACTTTGGCGGAGCGGAGCGGAGCGGATGTCAGCGGACATGTCTCCGCTGACATCCGTGCTTCCATAGGGGTACATGGAGGATCCGTTTCAGGTCCGCCTAAAAAACTGACAGGCGGACCTGAACGGACCTCCGTGTGAAAGAGCCCTAATGCAGTTTTTCATTACACTCATTTGTACTTCATATACTGGAATATGGGCATTTGATTGTCCTGCAAACACTGCATCATGCAATTATCTCTACTTCTAAAGATAACTTAGCCCTGGTTCACATTGGTATGATTTGACATGTCAAATCACATCTCAAATCGTCGGCAATTGCTGGCAATGGCACCGTCCTAATCGGTGCAAAGCTGCATTTGTGGCTCTTCAGGTCTGGTATGGATTTTAAGGGGAGCCCTGTGCCCATTTTTTTTTATATGGCGTGGGGGTCTGAGCATGCAACCTGGCAGGCTACAGGAAAAGGGGGGGGCGAGAGAGCGGTCCATCCCCCCTTTTTAAACTGTACCAGGCGGCATGCCGTCAACATGGGGAGGGTGCTTTGGGGTCCCCCCAAAGCACCTTGTCCCCATGTTGATGGGGACAAGGGCCTCATCCCCACAACCCTGGCCATTGGTTGTAGGGGTCTGCGGGTGGGGGCTTATCGGAATCTGGAAGCCCCCTTTAACAAGTGGGCCCCCAGATCCCGCAACCCTATGTGAATGGGTATCGGGTACATTGTACCCCTACCCATTCACCAAAAAAGTGTCAAAAAAGTAAAAAGGACAGTAGACAGTTTTTGACAATTCCTTTATTAAAAAAATAAATAAAAAATTGTCCTGCGATGTCCATCCTTCTTCAATCACGGCACCGACAGACCCAAAAAATAGAAAAACATAAAAAATCTCTGCCTCGATTTCGCAGTGACAGCTGTTATATAACCAATATAGCTGTTATATGACATCATGTGACATCAGAGGGGGGTGGGGTCACTCGTTTACGTCACCGGGTGGCCCCACCCTTGCCTATATAACAGCTGTCACCGCAAAAAGATGGCAGCCGGTGTGACGCCTTCCATGGAGGTAGAGTTTTTTTCTCGGGACCGTTGGACACCGTGAATGACAATGAATTTACATTGCGGGACACTTTTTTATTTTTTCATAAGGGAATTGTCAAAAACTGTCTCCTGTTGTTTTTACCTTTTTGACACTTTTTTGATGAATGGGTAGAGGTACAATGTACCCAATACCCATTCACATAGGGGGGCCTCCAGATTCAAAGGGGATTGTCAAAGGGGGCTTCCAGATTCTGATAAGTCCCCCCGCCCGCAGACCCCCACAACCGCCGGGCAAGGGTTGTGGGGATGAGGACCCCAAAGTACCCTCCCCATGTTGAGGGCATGTGGCCTGGTACGGTTCAGGAGGGCGCTCACCCCCCCTCTTTTCCTGCGACCTGCCAGGTTGCATGCTCGGATAAGGGACCCCAACTCCATTTTTTTTGGCACAGGGTTCCCCTTAAAATCAATCAAGTTTTGGCGTGGAGTTCCCATTAATATCCCTACCAGACCCGAAGGGCCTGGTGGGACTGGGGAAACACCGCACACTGTTTTTTTCAATGATTTTTTATGTATATTGCCGGGACCCGCGAGCAATTTTAAATTACATTTTTTCCTTTAGAAATGTCATTTTGCTGTGGTACTGTTATAAACATGGGAAAGATGCAGTACTTTACAGGCAAACTAAGGGGACCCCCAGGCACGACATTTCATTTATATTGTTTCACTTTAAGCATTTATTAAAATCACTGCTCCTGAAAAAACGTCAGTTTTAAAACCTTTTTTTGCATTCATACATGTCCCCTGGGGCAGTACCCGGCTCCCCATACACTTTTTATGGCAAAAACTTGCATATAAGCCTTTAAAATTACCACTTTTGATTTTTCACGTTCGTGTCCTATAGACTTTAACGGTGTTCACATGTTCGCACAAATTTTTTGTCAGTTCACTCGTTCTTGTGTGAACCAAACCGGAGGGTGTTCGGCTCATCCCTATTCAAATTTTGACTTGTCAGTCCAGAGCAAATGTTGCCATTTTTCTGCAGCCCTGGCCCTATGTTTTCATGCAAAAGTGAGTCGCTTAGCCTTGTTTCTACATCCGAGGTATAGGTTTTTGGCTGCAATTCTTCCATGAGACAACTTCTGGCCAGACTTCTTCGGACAGTAGATGGGTGTACCTGAATCCCACTAGTTTTCGCCTTTTCAGCACTGCACTACTGCACATCTTCTGATGTCAAAGGAAAGTAAGTATGAAGTATCTTTCATCTGCTGCATTAAGTTTCCTTGGCTGACCACTGTGTCTACAGTCCTCAACCTTGCCTGATCAATGGTGTCCTTGATACTGAGATATACAGAAGATCTGTGCTTAGTTCTCTAAGATATTTGGAACAACCTACCTGGTGTGTTCCTTCAAGAACTTTGTGCAAGTACACCGAGAAGAATTGATGCTGGTTTGAAGCCAAAGGGTACTCACATCAAATATTGATTTGTATTGGATTTCTCTTCTGTTCATTTAATTTCCATTTTATTATTGAGACAAATAAACTATTAACACTTCCATTTCTGAAGGCATTTTTAATTTACAGAATTTTTTCACGCCTACCTAAAACGTTTGCAGATGGACTGTTGTCTTTATTCAACCTTACCAACTATGTATCTATGTATCTATGTATCTATCTATCTATCTATCTATCTATCTATCTATCTATCTATCTATCTATCTATCTATCTATCTATCTATCTATCTATCTATCTATCTATCTATCTATCTATCTATCTATCTATCTATCTATCTATCTATCTAGCTAGTTATCTATCTATCTATCTATCTATCTATCTATCTATCTATCTATCTATCTATCTATCTATCTATCTATCTATCTATCTATCTATCTTTCCTTCATTTCCTTTCCATATGTTACCCCCTGTCTGATATCTATCATCTATCTATCATCTATCTATCATCTATCTATGTATATATCTATCTATCTATATATTGTATCTATCTAATACCATCTATCTAGCTTTGTACTCTCTATCTATCTATCTACTGTACATATGTATGTAAACAAGTGTCATACATATACCGTATATACTCGAGTATAAGCCGAGTTTTTCAGCACATTTTTTTGTGCTGAAAATGTCCCCCTCGGCTTATACTCGAGTCTGTGTCCATCTTCACATTTGTGCACCTGATCCCATCCAGGCGTAGGTCTCCTGGACCCCAAACTTGGCACACATTTAGCCCCACCCTTCCTCTATAAGTGTGCACAGTTTTTTGTCCAGGGGACCTACATCCGGGGAGCACCTATTTTTCAAACCCAGGCACCCCTTCCATAGACTCCCATGTTAAATGGTAATTTCTCTGGTGATTTTGGGGACCCGGTACCGGCCGACCCTAGGTCCCATGGACCCCAACCTTGGCACACATATAGCCCCACTCTTCATCTACAAGTGTGAAAAGTTTGTGGTCCAGGGGACCCAAGTCAGGGGAGAACCGATTTTTCAAAGTCAGGCACCCCTTTCATAGACTCCGATGTTAAATGTCAGTCTAGTCACACAGCGCCGGAGATCAGGTAGGGATAGGGTTGCCACCTTTTCTTCAAGCCAAACCCGAACACTTTAGCAGTGCATGACAAAAAAAAAATGTAGTATACACTATAGGATTGTAAAGACATGGGACAACTTTGGGTGCACTAAGGAAAGCAATAATGCGGCACGCTTTACTGGACAGTGTTACCTCCTATAACACAGGGGTCATTGTCACCCTCCTTCATAAAATACGGGTCAGTGTTACCCCCTCCATAATTTAGGGGTCCCCCATAGAGGACCCCCATTAGGTCCCCTTATATCAGCACCCCCTCTTAGAGACCTCTATTAGATCAGGGAACCCCCCCATCAGTGTCCCCTGCCCCTAAAGACCCACATTAGACTGCCTTACCGAGAGCTGTTTCGAGACGGGAAGTGCGGGAGCCGGAGTTTCTAAATGAGAGGGGGGTAGCTGACAGGGGGGTAGCTGACAGAGGGAGGGGGAGTAGCTGACTGAGAGGGGGTAGCTGACTGAGAGGGGGTAGCTGACTGAGAGGGGGTAGCTGACTGAGAGGGATGCTAAATGAGAGGGGGTAGTTGACAGGGGGGGAGCTGACTCGGGGGGTAGCTGACTCGGGGGGGGTAGCTAACTCGGGGGGGAAGATGACTCGGGGGGGTAGATGACTCGGGGGGTAGCTGACTCGGGGGGGGGGGTAGCTCGGGGGGGGTAGCTGACTCGGGGGGGGTAGGTGACTCGCGGGGGGAGTAGCTGACGGGGAGCAGCTGACAGGAGGGGTAGCTGACAGGGAGGATACTAAATGAGAGGGGGAGTAGCTGACTGAGAGGGTAGCTGACGGGGGGGTAGCTGACAGGGGGGGTAGCTGACAGAGGGGTAGCTGACAGGGGGGATGCTAAATGAGAGGGGGTAGCTGACAGGGGGGGTAGCTGACGGGGGGTAGCTGACAGGGGGGATGCTAAATGAGAGGGGGGGTAGCTGACAGGGGGGTAGCTGACAGAGGGAGGGGGAGTAGCTGACTGAGAGGGGGTAGCTGACTGAGAGGGGATAGCTGACTGAGAGGGGGGTAGTTGACAGGGGGGATGCTAAATGAGAGGGGGTAGTTGACAGGGGGGAGCTGACTCGGGGGGGGGAGCTGACTCGGGGGGGGGAGCTGACTCGGGGGGAGCTGACTCGTGGGGGGGAGCTAAATCGTGGGGGGGAGATGACTCGTGGGGGTAGCTGACTCGGGGGGGGTAGCTGACTCGGGGGGTAGCTGACTCGGGGGGGTAGCTGACTTGGGGGGGTAGATGACTCAGGGGGATTAGCTGACTTGGGGGGCTAGCTGACTTGAGGGGTAGCTGACTCGGGGGGGGGGGGTAGCTCGGGGGGGTAGCTGACTCGGGGGGTAGCTGACTCGGGGGGGGTAGCCGACTCGGGGGTAGCTCGGGGGGGTAGCTGATTCGGGGGGTAGCTGACTCGGGGGGTAGCTGACTCGGGGGGGTAGCTGACTGGGGGGAGCTGACCCGGGGGGGAGGAGCTGACTCGGGTGGAGGAGCTGACTCTGGGTAGCTGACTGAGAGGGGATAGCTGACTGAGAGGGGGGTAGTTGACAGGGGGGATGCTAAATGAGAGGGGGTAGTTGACAGGGGGGGAGCTGACTCGGGGGGGAGCTGACTCGGGGGGGAGCTGACTCGGGGGGGAGCTGACTCGTGGGGGGGAGCTAAATCGTGGGGGGAGCTGACTCGTGGAGGTAGCTGACTCGGGGGGGTAGCTGACTCGGGGGGGGTAGCTGACTTGGGGGGGTAGATGACTCAGGGGGATTAGCTGACTCGGGGGGCTAGCTGACTTGGGGGGTAGCTGACTCGGGGGGGTAGCTCGGGGGAGTAGCTGACTCGGGGGGTAGCTGACTCGGGGGGGGTAGCTGACTCGAGGGGGGGTAGCTGACTCGGGGGGGGTAGCTGACTCGGGGGGGGGTAGCCGACTTGGGGGTAGCTCGGGGGGGTAGCTGACTCGGGGGGTAGCTGACTCGGGGGGTAGCTGACTCGGGGGGGGTAGCTGACTGGGGGGGGAGCTGACCCGGGGGGAGGAGCTGACTCGGTGGAGGAGCTGACTCGGGGGAGCTGACTGGGGGGGGAGTAGCTGACTGAGAGCGGCAGGCTGACAGAGAGGGGTGTGAGGGCAAATGAGAGATACCTCAGCAAGGACTCGGAGACACAGCAGAACACACGCCAGGCAAGGAGGTGGGACTCCGGGCGGCCGCGATCACCCACAGTCCAGCCCCGCCTCCACATGTGACCAAGTCCACCAGGCCAATCGCAGCCCCTCGTGTTCGCCGCCCGCTCGTGACCTATTCAGCAAATCACAGGCTGAATAGATATGCCTGCTGCCCATCGCTGAGCTCCGCTCGGAGGCGGAGCGCACAGGCAGTAATATATGTGTAACACTGATGGCGGGCGCGGGAATCGGGATGCACTGCTTATATGTGCCCGGGTTTCAGACGGCTTGAAAACCGGGCACATGTGTCCAAACCCGGACTGTCCGGGTCAAAACCGGACAGGTGGCAACCCTAGGTAGGGAGATTGGGCACAGTGAGGCATGGGCATAGTGACAGTGAGGCATGGGCACAGTGAAGCATGGGCACAGTGAGGCATTGACACAGTGAGGCATGTACACAGTGAGGCACAGTGAGGCATGTACATGGACACAGTGAGGCACAGTGAGGCATGCAGATGGACACCCTAGGCTTATATTTGAGTCAATACATTTTCCCATTTTTTTGTGGTAAAATTAGGTGCCTCAGCTTATATTCGGGTCGGCTTATACTCGAGTATATACGGTACATTTTCAGAACAGTATTCCTAAAAACGTATTCACTTAGCATTTTGTAAATTAGTAAATTGATAGAAATAAACTATCAACAATTAAAACATATATTTTTGAAAGCAATTTTGTGGTAGTCAGGCTCAGATGTGCCAATTGTTAGGTCTCATTGACCATTTCTATCCCTGGGAGATAGTACTGGTGGTTAAGTTCAATGGGGCCTGTAGGTGGCACTGTTGCCGTGGGTCCCGGGTTGAACTGCAGTACGAGGTTGTGTCCTTTTTTGTCCCCTCTCAGCAGCGGTGCGGCGGGGCGGGGAACCTGCTGTGCCTGTCGGGAGAGGATATAAAAGGGGGCGGCCATTTTCCAGGGGGGTGGACCTTAAGCCTGGGTGCAGGTGTGTCGCCTTAAGCCTGGGTGCGGGTGTGTCGCCTCCGGGTGCCCTAGGCCCAGAGGCCTGTCGGGTGGTCTCTGGGTGCTCTAGGCCCAGAGACGGAGCTGCTGTTCCATCTCAGACACCTTCAGTCTGGGGTGAGGTACTTCGAGAGAGGCCCGGTGCCCAGTACCTTCGACTGGGTCCCACAAGGAATTGAGGGCTCCTAGGGTGCCCCCTGGAAGTGGGTGCCTGAATCTAGGACGAGGAGGCCAGGGAGGTGACCCTTCCCGAAGACCCGGCGCAGTATCGCTGGTGACGGTGGGGCCTCTGGTAACTCTCTGGATGGAGGTCCTTTCCCTGACAGGGGTCAATACTTTTAGAAGGTAATCCACGTTCTCATGGTCTGTGGCAGAGACCCATCGTGAATCAGGTCGGTGGCAGAGACCCAACAACCGGGCCTGTGGCAGAGGCCCTACTCACCTGGTCTGTGGCAGAGACCCCTCATGGTCGGTGGTAACGACCGTGCGCCAAGCCTGTTAGTGCTATTCAGAACAGGAGAAAGAAACCCAAATTTGAGTTTGTGCCTGGACCTCCTCCCACCTCATCTGACCCGTGTTTGTCTCAACCGGTCTGCTCTTAAAGAGACTGTTTGTTGTGCAAGAAGGAATAAACAAGTGTTGGACCTTTCAGTTGGTGTGGACAGTTGCTTACTGGGGAAAGTTAAAGACTTGTTCTGATTACTGCAGAAACTAGGTCAGCACTGGAGGCTTTTCTTTACACCAGTCGCAAGCAGGCCCGAGAAACTAACACCGCTCAACCTCCCTATTCAGGAGGGTACGGGCTTGTGGTGCGGTGTGCCTCATTCTTTTCCTGCGGAGGAGCCAAGCAGAAGAAAAGCAGGTAAAGTCTGGGGTTGGTGCGCTACATATATATACTGTAAAATGGGGATCATATTCTAAGTGGGATTTTCTAAAAAGTGCCAGGAGGTTGTGGCATTCGTTCCCCCTTAGCAGCCTTCCCCTGAGCATGGAGTTGTTCTTTAATTGGCAATATATAAAATATATACTGTACATAAACCTACAAGTCTCAACCTTCCAAACTAACATTCTGACATAAGCAAATAGTTTTTGCATCACCAATCACCTGAGACAAACACTCCTAGATATATAGTAGAGAACGAAATGGTCCTGTGATTGCTTGCTCCATTCTGAGCTGTAGAAACTTCTGCGATAATGCATCACAATGCGTTCACAGGCAGGGAACTCGCTGAAACGACACATAAGTGCCATTATCACAGCCTGAGTTCATTCCCTGCAGTTTGCCACAGAGCCGCATAAACAGCTTGCCTTGCCTCTCATTCTCAAAACACTGGGAGGGATGTGCACTTATACTCCTAAAACACATTCTGTCATGCTCTGCTCACTGCAGCTTGGAGGGCAATACACTAACTGTGACATGCTTAACGCAGCGGTTATTAGTGATGAACATTGATTAAAAAATATATTGACTTAAATATTCCTTTCATTCACATCATTTATGATGTCAAGAAAGAAAACATTTTAGTATTATTGAGTAGGTAACGAAGCTTGGGAACCTAGGGGAAAAGGAAGGGGGGACTATGATGACTGTTAAGGAGGTTGTCGGACAGCAATGATTACAACTGTGCAAGTTAATTTTTGGTAGAAACAAACTGGAATTTGGTGTAAGTTATAGAAATAAATTGCAGAAACAGTATGGGCTACTTACCTGCATATTTTACTATTTTTACTTTGTTAATCGAACTGTAACTGTATTAACCACTTCCTGACCGCCGCACGAACATTTACGTCGACAGAATGGCACGGACAGGCAAATGAGCATATATATAAGTCCCATTTAATTTGCCGCCGTGTGGTCGTGCGCGCGCCACCGCCGGCGCACTCGTGACATGCCGCAAGCTCCGTCACCGTGCCCGTGGCACCCGCGGACTCGATGTCCGCCGGTGTCCCGCGATCGTGTCACGGAGCTGAAGAACGGGGAGATGTTAGTGTAAACACAGCATCTCCCCGTTCTGCCTAGTCACTGATTGTCTGTTCCCTGTCATCGGGAACAGCGATCAGTAACGTGTCACGACAAGCCACTCCCCCAACAGTTGGAAGCACTCCCTAGGTCACACTTAACCCCTTAAGCGCCCCCTACATGTTAACCCCTTCACTGCCAGTGTAATTTTTACAGTAATCAGTGCATTTTTATAGCACTGATCGCTGTAAAAATGACAATGGTCCCAAAATGGTGTCAAAAGTGTCCGATGTGTCCGCCATAATGTGGCAGTCACGATAAAAATCGCTGATCGCCGCCATTACTATTAAAAAAAAGAACTACTAATAAAAATGCCATAAAACTACCCCCAATTTTGTAGACGCTATAACGTTTGCGCAAACAATCAATAAACGCTTATTGCGATTTTTTTTACCAAAAATATGTAGAAGAATACCTATCGGCCTAAACTGAGGATTTTTTTTTTATATATATTTTTTAGGGATATTTATTATAGCAAAAAGTAAAAAATATTGCATTTTTTTCAAAATTGTCGCTCTATTTTTGTTTATAGCGCAAAAAATTTAAACCGCAGAGGTGATCAAATACCACCAAAAGAAAGCTACATTTGTGGGAAAAAAAGGACGCCAATTTTGTTTGGGAGCCACGTTGCACGACCGCACAATTGTCAGTTAAAGCGACGCAGTGCTGAATCGCAAAAAGTGGCCTGGTCTTTGACCAGCCAAATGGTCCGGGGCTTGAGTGGTTAAAGCTGACGTCTAGCAAAAATTCATTAATAAATAAGCCCAGGTCATATAGCCCACCTTTAGAGGATAATCAATCAGGAGAAGGACGGCCTATGACATCACACAACTGGACCAAAGATCCACAGTAAGAAGGTATTTATAAAGGGGGGTACTGAGGAGAGATTGTAGGGGGGTGGAGGGGGCAAGGATTACACTTCAGCTTGTGAAATGATCAGAAACAATGGACCTGATCACAATATTTAAGCTGCACAGTATTTGTAGCTGCTGACTTTTCTGTCTTTTTTTTTTTTAACAGACTAAGCTGGCCATACACAAAGTGAATTTATCAGGAAATTGACAAAATTTAAGCCGTGGGTAACCCTGTTGCCACCCTCCTGACTGACAGGCTTTGATCTGAAAATCGAAGGAGCTAGCCTAACTATTTTCAGCCAAACTGTGGCTGTATCCAAGTAGATGCAACCACTGTTCAGACATTCTAACAGCTACAGATGCTGGTTGTCAGTATATAATAGCCAGCAGGGGAGATTCTTCTATCCATGTTGTTTAGGGTACATGGGGGAGCCTCCTTCAGCCCATAGGTTTAGCTATACTATAGGATGCCTATAAGAATTATGTGGAAACCTTACCTTTATCTGGAGTGTGGCCAGTTAGTTTTTCTGTGTTTGCTTTAGCATCTATGTTATATCCTGCTTAACTATTTCTTTACTTTTTCTATACTCTGCAGATTTTTCCTAAGCTCAGTATATTGACTGCTCCTTCTTGCAGTGCAGCTGTTGATGTGTTTCCAGTAGCCAGTGTTGGAAGAACCAATAAGTGATTTAAAAATATGTAGTGCACCCCCTAGGGCGCTGCGTGTAGAATGGGATCCCCCACCCTGCACAGCCAGGAATTTTCATAGTCTCCCAGAGTCAGAAAAGAGTCCAGTACTTTGTTTTGTTATTTTATTGAGGGATTGGAACTTGGATGGGGAGTATGAATATTATGGGATGCATACTTGACTTCAAACAACTTCAGGGACAACTTTCCTATATACTGTCTATATACACTCCTACAGTCTATATACACTTCCTCCAGCACTAACTTGCTTGCAGAACTCCACTGGCACACTGGAGGTTAGTCTGACACAAAGCACTCAGTCAGATTTTTAGCAATAGCCCTTTACGGGCAGGGACCCCGGGCCCCTTGGTTGTGTAGCAAAGTCCAGTGTCCAGCTTACATCCCTGTGAAAACTGATCACAGCACCACCTCTTCAGGCACTGCCAGTCTGCCCAGCTGCAGCTGCCCCTTTCACTAGCCCTCCTGGCTAACTTCTATACAGTCCTCCCAGACTGATGCTCTCTCCACAGTCCTCCCAGACTGCTCACTCACCAGCCCACCTGGCTGACTCCTCAGGAGATCTCCTGGATGTGCTGACCTGCTCCTGCTGTCCTCTCCTTGCTCCCGTGCCTGCAGGAAGGATTCCTCCGTGTGTTGTACAGGGTCCCTCCAGCACCCAAGCCCCAGGCCCGAGGTCACCCCCCCCCCACCAGACTAAGGGGCACCCTCAAGTGCCACCAACAGTCTCCTTAGCACTCCATCGCCATCTTCCATCCAACTCCCCTGCTGGCATGACTCACAAGCATTCAAGAGGTGCCTGCCCCCTGCCAGCCCATTGTGCTTGGCATTGGCTGGGACCCTCATCAATACTGCAAGCAGCTCCTCCTAGACTTCACCCTCTACTTCTGGAAGTTTCTCCAATGTTCCAGAGAGCAGGGGGAGTTACCAGAGGTTCTTCTTGCTGAATCATCCAGCCTCCCTGAGTTACTCAGCCCTGACTGAGATTTAGCCCAGGCCCGGCTCTTAGCCAGGCCGAATTTTACTACACTAACAACTATGTACACTAGCACCTAGGTAGAGGGTAATACAAATATGTCCAGCCAATCACTTAGGGTTTGTACAGTGGTGGAGATGAGGGAAGGTAATATAAGTTTGGAACAACCTTCCAGAGTGTTTTTTCTCCTCTGGCCAGTGTTAAAGTCCTATGGATTTTGGTTGCCTTGTTGAAGGGTCTGTCCAAACAGAATTGAACAAGACGATATCTGGAATGAACATCCTAATCTGAATCTTCTTTCCTGATAGTTCTGTCTGAGTATCCAGGGAGAGATGGATAGAAGCTGCTACTGCTTGACATATCCAAATGGATTCACTACTTAAGCTGGTCACACACTAGTAGAACGTCTTTTGAAATGTTTGGTTTTAGGAACGTTTGTTTGATTTTCTAATTGTTAGTGGGGACAAAGCGACATTAATTTTCAACCTATTGTGACAAGAAAACTTGTAGGAATAGGATGGAAACATTTTCCCAAACAAAACAAATTCGATAAACGAATGAACAAATAAATAATGTTATTTCTTTGGGAAATTACATTAATTTTCAAAATTAACTGTTAATGAAACTTGAAAGGAGAGAGAGAGGAGAGAAAGAGAGAGAGAGAGGGAGAGAGAGAGAGAGAGAGAAGAGAGAGATTTAGAACAAGAGAGATAAGAGAGAGAAGAGAGAGAGAAGAGAGAGAGAGAGAGAGAGGGAGATAGAGAGCTGCATTACTGCAAAACTATAGTTTATCCAGGCCAGAAGGATAGACTATTAGGTATTTGTTTCTGTGCCCTGGCTTCTGCCCATAACTTCTTAATATGAATCCTAGTGATAGAGAGAGTATCTCTGTCCTATTGTTATTATCTCACATGCACAGTGCCAGATAGCTAGGTCACGAATAAAAAGAGAAATTTTAATTAGTTAAAAAAAAAAAAATGGAGGCCTTGCATTACCTGATTTCTCTAGATATTTACAAGCAGCATCACTGATTAGAATAATAGACTGGTATCATAACATAGAAAATAAACAATGGGTTAATCTAGAAGAAGATATTATAGGAATACAACTCAAATCCCTTCCATGGATAAAACCCTATCTAAGACCCGAGAAAAAGATTTAACAATCTTGTTATCAGCTACATTAAAAATATGGGATGCAGTATTAAAAAAAGGGAAACTATCCACTATGATTGGACCCATGACCCCGCTGTGACAAAGTATTTAAAATGGAATAAATTGGAGAATGCAAGGTTGGTTCAAATCCTAGTGGATGGTAAACTTCCAAAGCTGCAAGATATGGAGCTTGAATATAAAAATAAATGGCTACAATATTATCAATTAAATACATACATTGAATCAAAAATACAGTTATCCTTAATAAATAGGCCAATAACTAAGTTTGAACAAATATTAATAGAAGAACAAGAAGTGACTAAAAAACTGTCCAAGGTATATGACCTGTTACTCCCCTCTGGATCTCTTAGAGAACTAGTAGGCATGAAAAAATGGGAAGAAAAAATAGAAAGCCCAATAGCAGAGATGGAATGGGAGAAGGCATTTTCAATAATACATAAAACATTGGTAGCAATTAAACATCAGGAAAGAAATTATAAAATTATGATGAGATGGTATTGGAGCCCAGGAGCCTTAAATAAAATAAACAAAGAGAATTCAGAGACCTGTTGGGGATGTCTGGAAGAACATCCCCAACAGGAGGATGTTCAGGAGCATATCTGGTTCGGATATCATGTGGTGAGGGATTTCTGGAGCAAGATATTTGAGATTTATCAGAAGGTGTCTGGAGTGGAGATAAATCCAAATGTAAATATCTCAATATTATCTATAATGCCAGGGTCAATAAAAACTATAAAGACGGATATCCTTCATCACATGACAACTGCGGCCAGAATAAAAATAGCTCGTAAATGGAGAAACACAAAAAGTCCGACCATAATTGAATAGATATGTGAAATGAACGAAATCCAATATATGGAAAAACAAATAAGGGAAGAAGGATATATAAAAAATCAAATGCCAGAAATATGGCAACGATAGGAAGAATTTCTGTCTTTAAAGAAAATAATAGAATATTTATAAAGATGAACAACATATAGCCCCATGGGGTGGGAGAGGGAGAGAGGGGGGAAAGGAAAGAGGGATTATGTTGTTTTTTTTTGGATGAGAGGAGAAGTATGAATGTGAAAATTGCAGAACTCCTGGAGAAGAATACGGGAAAGAAAGATAGGAATAAAGAAGGACCCTATAGTATAAGTATGGATCCTAATAGACATATAGGAGAATAAGCATTGGTACAATGTAATGTAATGAATTGTATATTTGGGTATTTTTGTATAAAAAAATAATAAAAAGAGATTGAGAACAGATAGCTAGGTCTGTGCTACTATATGTGTAGTGGTTACCTAATATATTAGTAGGTGAACCTGTTTATTGCAATATAGTTTATATGCAGTTCCTGTGGGGGGGGGAGGGCAGCCAAGACAATTGTCCTGGGCACAGGGCCATCTTAATAACATCATGGGCCCCTGGGCAAAGTAATGCACTAGGGCCCCTACCATGGAGAAGGTGACCAGAGGTGCGCTATGCGTGTGGTGGCAAGGAGTGGGTGTGTCTAAATAATGCTACATTTTGAGTGTGGCTTTTTAGTCTGATTAGAAACAACAAATACAGAAAACCAGGGAATTATCCCAAATTAAATTCACCCCCCTATACACACTGTCCCCGTATATACACTACTCTTTGTATACACTGACTCTATTTTCCTGTACACACTGCTCCTACCCCTTTTTGAAACTATCCGGCTCCTTGTACACATTGCCCCCCTGTCATAAATGCCTCTCTCAGCCATTTAGCAGCCTGTATTTATATAGGACTGTACACAGTACAGGGGGGGGGGGCAGGAAGGCACAGTACAGGGGGGTTGGAGGACACAGTAGAGGGGAGGTCAGGAGGGTACAGAATAGGGTGTATTAATGTATAGTGTCAGGTTTGGGTAGTATAGGGTGGCATAGTGGCAGGCTAGGGTAGTATAGGGCAATATAGTGGCAGGTTAGTGTAGTATGTGGCGGTATAGTGTAAGGTTTGGGTAGTATAGGGTGGTATAGGGGCAGGCTAGGGTAGTATAGGGCGATATAGTGGCAGTTTAGGGTTGTATGGGGTGGTATAGTGGAAGGTTTGAGTAGCATAGGGTAGTATTGTGGCAGGTTTGAACAGTATAGGGCAGTACAGAGGTAGGTTTGGATAGTATAGGGCAGTACAGAGATAGGTTTGGATAGTATAGGGCAGTACAGAGGTAGGTTTGGATAGTATAGGGCAGTACAGAGGTAGGTTTTGATAGTATAGGGTAGTACAGTGGTAGGTTTGGATATTATAGGGTAGTACAGTGGTAGGTTTGGATAGTATAGGGCAGTACAGGGGTAGTTTTGGATAGTATAGGGCAGTACAGTGGTAGATTTGTATAGTATAGGGCAGTACAGTGGTAGGTTTGGATAGTATAGGGTAGTACATGGGTAGGTTTGGATAGTATAGGGCAGTACAGGGGTAGTTTTGGATAGTATAGGGCAGTACAGTGGTAGATTTGGATAGTATAGGGCAGTACAGTGGTAGGCTTGGATAGAATAGGCAGTACAGAGGTAGCTTTGGATAGTATAGGGCAGTACATTGGTAGGTTTGGATAGTATAGGGCAGTACAGAGGTAGGCTTGGAAAGTATATGGCAGCACAGAGGTAGGTTTGGATAGTATAGGGCAGTACAGTGGTAGGTTTGGATAGTATAGGGAGGTATAGTGGTAGGTTTGGTTAGTACAGGGAGGCACAGTGGTAGGTCTGGGTAGTATAGGGAGGTAAAGTGGTAGGTCTGGGTAGTATAAGAAGGTATAGTGGTAGGCCTGGGTAGTATAGGGAGGTATAGTGGTAGCTCTGTATAGTATAGGGAGGTATAGTGGTAGGTCTATATAGTATAGGGAGGTACAGTGGTAGGTCTGGGTAGTATAGGGAGGTACAGTGGTAGGTCTGGGTAGTATTTGGAGGTACAGTGGTAGGTCTGGATAGTATAGGGAGGTACAGTGGTAGGTCTGGGTAGTATAGGGAGGTAAAGTGGTAGGTCTGGGTAGTATAAGGAGGTATAGTGGTAGGTCTGGGTAGTATAGGGAGGTATAGTGGTAGGTCTGGATAGTATAGGGAGGTATAGTGGTAGGTCTGGGTAGTATAGGGAGGTATAGTGGTAGGTCTGGGTAGTATAGGGAGGTATAGTGGTAGGTCTGGATAGTATAGGGAGGTACAGTGGTAGGTCTGGGTAGTATAGGGAGTTAAAGTGGTAGGTCTGGGTAGTTTAAGTAGGTATAGTGATAGGTCTGGGTAGTATAGGGAGGTATAGTGGTAGGTCTGGATAGTATAGGGAGGTATAGTGGTATGTCTATATAGTATAGGGAGGTACAGTGGTACAATTTACACAACAACTGGTCACAGAAACTCTGCCACCTTGGTATTAACTTGGTTTCTGACAAAATCATGGTCATCTGAAACATCTGTGCTTAGCACTTTAAAACAGGCAGGAATGTTAACTTCTTGCGGCCTCTCGGCCCTTTAAGGGGTTTCAGATGCCGGGAGGCGGGGTTTGTGATAATGTGACCACATGATCAGAAAGCTCCCGATCACAAGCGGTGAACAGGAGCTTTCCGTTAGCCGCTGGTAACTGTGTTGGGAGCGTGCAGGGCGCACGCTCTCGGCACAGCTGTATTTACATTCTAGTATGCAAATATGGGGCCTCACGTTGTTAAGGCCCACCTGCCGAGAGGCCTCATATTTGCGTACTTTCTGCTCCAAGGAGTTAACAAGCTGGGTCCCCCTGTGCATGAGTAACTATATGAAGATCTACCACCCAGCTCGATATAGGGCCCAGTTGGCTCAGAGGACAGATCGTCTGACTAACCCTCTCCAGCCACTGTAGCTGTTCCTGCCATACAAATAACTTTGCTGCATCCATGAGAGAGATAGGCAACTTTGTCTAGGAAATTTAGGAGGATTTTAGCCTTCTCTACCTCCAGCAGTAACAAATGGCAGTGGCAGAGCCCGAAGTGGAAAGCAGAGGCTGGAAGTGGAGCTATCACCCTCCCCATCACCTCATTACACTTCAAAATCTACTGTATCAGTGTTCCCTGCCAACCTACCATCCCACGGGTTTTGGAGTCAAAGAAGATCACCCCTAGTCACTCCAGTGCCTCATCACTAACCTTGCATTACTTCTAGTGCTGCAACTGTTGGACTAAAAATTTGTGGACGAAGCCTCAGCCAGCTTTTATCATCCCTGAGGGAACTGGCACACTTGTCTGTGAGGTGGTTTGGGATTCTTACACATGTACTTTCATCATTTTCAAGATTTTGCATTTGGATTTTTTTTTCTTTGAAGCTTACTTCTTTATTATGCATAAGTGAATTATATGTTATGGGACTGCTATTTTATCATTTATTTGATGCGCATTGTTTATTATGGTTAAATATGAGTTAACCTTATTTTTTCAACACATATTTTTGTATTGCTCACTACAAAGATATTGTTTTTTTTTTCACATCTTTTATAGTAATTATTTTCATGGCTCATTGTAAATCTCTTATACATTTTGATTCACGTGTATTGGAAATGCTTTGTAAAGCCTCGTACACACGGTCGGACTTCCATCAGACTTTTCCGTGGATTTTTGTCCGAACGGAGTGCACACACACCACAGGACTTTTCTGCAAACTTTCACAAAACTTTTTCCAACATCACGTGGTTTTTCTGCTCTTTACCGCCACCCTTTGGTCAACTTCTGCTATTGTTGGTTGATTTTAACATTGTTTGTTTTGTCCATCGGACAAAAGTCTGATGGTTTTCTGTACACACGGTCGGACTTTGCTCCATCGGACTTTTGTTGGCCAAAAGTTTGTCCGTTTGCAGACCGAACTTTTGTCCGATGAAAACCAAAAAAGTTTGTCCGATGGAGCGTACACGCGGTCTGATTTTTTGGCAAACTTGCTCAAAATGAAGTTTGTTGGCAAAAAGTCTGACCGTGTGTACGGGGCTTTACTGTCAACTCACATGCTTTTTGTTGGTTCTTACCATATTAATATAACTCCACATTGATTGTCTCGACAAAACTGAACATGAGCCCAACTGGCCACTAGTATTACTTTAACCACTTACAGACTGGAAGATTTGGCTGCTTAATGACCAGGCCATTTTTTGCGATACAGCGCTGCTTCGCTTTAACTGACAATTGCGCAGTTGTGCAATGCTGTACCCAAACAAAATTTGCATCCCTTTTTCCCCACAAATAGAGTTTTCTTTTGGTGGTATTTGATCACCTCTGCGGTTTTTATTTTTTGCGCTATAAACAACAACAAAAAACGACAATTTTGAAAAAATAAATATTTTTACTTTTTGCTATAATAAATATCCAATTTAAAAAAAAAAAATAATAATTTCTTCCTCAATTTAGGCCAATATATATTCTTCTACATATTTTTGTTCCAAAAAAAATCACAATAAGCATATATTGATTGGTTTGCGCAAAAGTTATAGCGTCTACAAATTACGGGAAAGATTTATGGCATTTTTATGGCATTTTTATTATTATTATTTTTTTACTAGTAATGGCAGTGATCTGCGATTTATAGTGGTACTGCGACATTGCGGCGGACAGATCGGACACTTTTGACACATTTTTGGGACCATTGACATTAATAAAGCGATCAGTGCTATAAAAATGCACTGATTACTGTGTAAATGTCACTGGCAGGGAAGGAGTTAACACTAGGGGCGATCAAGGGGTTAAATGTGTTCCCTAGTTAGTGTTTCTAACTGCGTGGGGATAGGACTAACTGGGGAGGAGACATATCATTGTTCCTATTTAGTAGGAACAAACAATATGTCTCCTCTCCCCTGACAGAACAGGGATTGGTGTGTTTACACCAATCCCTGTTCCTGCTCTTGTGCACGCGATCGCGCCACCGGCCACACACATTGGGTTCTCCGCTGATGCCCGATGCCCCGGAGGCAGGTTATGCATCTGATAGACACTTCTGGCAGTTAGAGGTCTGGTTGGATATCAGACTAGAAATTACTGGGGAGAGACTAAAATGCACAGTAGATAGGCTGGCTCCAGTCTCAGTGTAACAGCACAGTTCCTGCTGGTAAAAGTTCCATTCCAGTCTAGATAGACAACAGTTGGAGAATCTCCCCATGACTGCTAATCTTTTCTTCAGGTCTCTGACACAAAGGCAGACGCTGCATCATCCTCAGGGACCCCTGCAAATGGACTTTGCTGCAACATTCATCTGGCGGTATCTCTATTAATAACTATATATACCTAGGTATTTGTGCACAAATCCACCAAGACTCCTATCGCGTCCTTTGCTGTTAACATCTGTTTTTACATTGGATGCATGTACTGTTATTAATATCTTTATATATAAAGCTTGTATTATTTCCATACTGGTGTGCATACTTTTGGTAATGGTACATGCTGGTTGCAGTTGCTCTTCTGCTCCCAAATACTTTGCTAGAATACTGATTATTTCCCAGGAAGGGAGTCCCTTCTATTCACAGAGGCCCTATCTTAGTAGTATGAACTGCCGATTTTATTATCAAACCCATTTTTCCACTTAGCAAAGATTCTGGTGCTCTAATTTGCCTTTGCCCACAGGTTAAAGTGGAGTTCCACCATAAAAAAAAAAAAAAAAAATAGCCAGATAGGCTAAATAAAAAAAAAAATAAAAAAAAAAGAAAGAAATATACTTACCAGAAATACCTGTTACTAGGCAGATCGTCCTAATCTGCCTCTTCCTCTTCCGCGGTGAGGTTCTGTGTTCTCCTCCTCGCGTTGCCCCCTGGGAAATGGAGGCGCGCTGCCTTCTGGGACACACAGGATGGTGTGCCCATTCACAAAGAGCCGTGCGACTTGCGCATGCGCAGTAGGAAACGGGCAGTGAAGCCGCAAGGCTTCACTGCCTGTTTCCCCTTAGTGAGAATGGCGGCGGCGGGACCCGGTCCGAGGGACGGATCAGCCTTGGGTGGCCGACATTGCGGGCAACCTGGACAGGTAAGTGTGCTTATTAAAAGTCAGCAGCTACAGTGTTTGTAGCTGCTGACTTTTAATTTTTTTTTTTTTTTACCGCCGGACCTCCTCTTTAAGCACAATATTTTGTTTGAGAGTGTCCATTTCTCATAACCCCCCCTCCAAAGAAGGGTACATACAAATATTCGTATGAATGTTCATGAAAAAAATCTAGTAGTGTATGTCAAGCTTTACAGATTATAGTACCAGTGGCTGCTCCATAATTGTCCATGGAGAGAAAGATCCATTGCAGCTAAAGAAAAAGACTGTGACTACTCTTCCAAAGGCATTAATCCAAACTGTGACTGCTATTATAGGTATTGGACTCATTTGGCTAGTCGTACATGGCCAAAGTAACAAAAAAACATAAGAAAGGCTACACTAAATTGGGGTTTGGAAAATTAGATTCACCCTGCTACCTGTATGAGCCCATTTTGATGTTATCTTTAACAATTATGATAAGACTGATCTGACTGGCATCCATCTTATTCTCCCCACCATATGCAAAGATCCACTCCTGAGAGAGGATGCACCTAGAAGAATTAGTACTGTGTAATTTGAAGCTGTTAGCCTGGTATAAAACTTTGGGGATCATTCTGAATCCGCACCAAACCAGCATGGGGCTGATGAGATTTTTTATGTGAGAAATTTAGAGATTTCATCCTGGCAAGGCTTCTAACCAAAGAATGGGATAGAGTATAAATCAGAAATGAATTACTTTACAGAGGAGCACCTGCTACCCAGGAAAGTGAGAAATGGCAAATAATTACCACTTCCTCAGAAGCACAAAGATACAGTACTCATGTCACCACATGATGAGCATGGCATTTGGGCTATGAAAGAGATTTGGGTCTTGTTAGATTCTACTGGCCCTGTATGAAACAAGAAGTGAAAGACTACAGTAGATTGTTTCTTTGCTACCTTCTAAGGGAATTTCTTGAGCTGCCCCTTAGGGACAAGGAGAAAGTGCTGGGCCTATGAGATGTATCTGCATAGATCTGCATAGATCTCCCCAAGAACTGAGCCAGACAAAGAAGAAACTGGCGATGTGCTGGTAGTGAAAGACCAATATTATGAGTATGCTCAAGCCTTCCCTACTCATGATAAAGAGACAATCACAATAGCAGATACTGTATACTTGTCTGAAAGTTCTCTGCTCACTATGACCAACCCAAGAGAATTAGTTCAGAGCAAGAAATTGACTTTCAGAGAAAGCTTGTCCAAAAATCTTTCCTGGAATTTCAAAAGAGTTGTGATATTCCGTAAGACCCTCAGCCTGAGCATTTCAACAAGACCTTGCTGGATATGCTAAGTATGTTGTCAGCTGAGAAGATGACCCATTGGAGTAAACATGTAGCTACTGTTGTGAATGCTTACAGCAGTACCAAATATAATGCTACAGTATTTTTCACACTATTTTCTATTGTTTGGGAGAGAATTCACTATTTCAGTTGATATGACTGTTGAAGTTCCTGCTGATGTTACTTCTATTATTTGCATACAAGCTAGAGAGAGAGAGATTATTTTGTGCTACAGTGACCGTCTCTCAGTTTTTTTTATTTTTTTTATTTTGCTACTGTACTGCCATTTTTTTTTTTTTCAACCAGGAGGTTGAAGAAAAAAAAAAAGATCCAATTCTCCCACCCACACATTCAATGTGGATGGGGTAATCCTTCCCGCTGTGGTATTGTATTCTGAGAGCTGGGAGACTTCCCACACCATCACAATAAAATGAGGCTGAACTGGCCGAATTTCGATCCATGTATGGCCGACTTTAGGTAAATACAGATAATAAATACAGAAGATTGGTTATAGGAGGCTCCATTATATAAACCAAGCTGACTTAGAAGAGACATTGTTCAGAGTGGCACATCTTAAAGCAAACCATTTTTCTTATTTTCAGCATGCAGCCACCACTAAATAAAGTTGCAAATCTTTTGTCTCACTGTGTCACAAGATTTCCAGGGTTTCCAGATTCAGGTAAGAGCTGTACACATATATGTATCAAATCTAACCCTTATGCCGTGTACACACGATCATTATTCACGGCGGTTAAAAAACCGCTGTGAATAATGTCATTAAAAACGAGGGAACAGCTTGTTCCCCACACACGGTCGTTTTTCACGTCGTTTTTTCTCTTGTCGAGAAAAACGACCGTCTGTGGGCTCCGCGGCAGTGTTTCCCTATGGGAAACACTGCCGCGGAAAACATGTCGAAAAAAACTACGAGAAAAATTAGAACATGTTCTAATATTTCTCGTCGTTTTTAATGCCGTTTTTCTCGTCGAAAAAAACTACAGAAACCCCACAGACTATCGTTTTTCTCGTCGAATGGGAAAAATGTCGTTTTTCTTGACGAGAAAAACGGCCGTGTGTACGCGGCATTATAGGTGTGCTACAGTTATCTTCATTTCTGTCTTCCTCATAATGGATTTTTCTGTTGACACTGTAGAGGTATGATAACCCTTGTGACAGATACATGAGTTAAAATAGAGAACCAACCTTTCTTACCTAAAAGCCTTGAAACCGATGCAATAGCTCCCTTTTTTTATATTATAGAATATCATCTTAATTGCTGCTTCATCGTTTTGCCGCTGAATTCCTTCATAATTAAGCCTTAGAAAGGTAGCAATGGCCGCTGTTTATAAATGCTGTGTCGTATTCAGGAGAAGCAAGGAAGGACCCATTTAAAAATGAAAAGCACCACTGTAAATGCAATCACCTTGCACGGCTGCTGCCATTGTTGCCGCAGAGTAAAAGTATTGCTAATTGTCCTGCATTTTAGTTGGGTTTTTACAGCATTATGCAGCAGACTGAAGGGTCAATTTGCAGAGTGAATTACTTAGCATGCACACCGTAATACAAGATGCTCGGTAATACTTGACCTCCCAGCATAATAATTGCATCTGTGAAATGCAAACCATTGAATGGAGAGTGAATGAGGACTGAACAAAACCAGAAAAATGTTCTCGATTCCCCCCTCCCTTCCCTGTGTGTTATCTTTTTTAACTAAGCGAAAATTATTCCCTATAATGGGCGCAGTCACAATTAGATGGCAGTTGCCGGAATAAAGACATCAGGGGCGAGGGATTTTTTTATTACTAAATCAGACTTTCTTCAGGGACCTGCAAATTACCTTGATTTGAAATGGCGATTATGGCAACAAGGCATTCATAACAGGGGCATGGGCTCCAGCTTCTTCTTAACTGCAGCAGCGTGGTCCCTGTCTTTTGACTGATTCTGTCTATTGTAAGTTAATCCAGTTACAATGGTACCTGTTGATTCCTAGGATACAGGAAAAACATGTTTTCAGAGAAAGAAAAGTTGTACATAATTTATTACTTATTATCCATACAGAAAAATTATAACTTAGGAAACAAGTTTTTCTTAAGAATAAAGTAGCACTTTACAGCATTCACAGTATATGTAAATAAGTAGTAAGTGTAAAGTAGATGTAAAACTTAACCGAGTAACATTTAATTTGCCAGAGCACTGTGTACCATAAACAACTGCCATTTCTTATGCATATCTTTGCTGATGATTTCCTGTAGCCTCTACCTACCTTGTGCACTGCATAATGAGCGTTAAGTCAGCCACTTGTAGTCACTCTCCATCAGAAATCTGTCTAATGCAGAAGCACTGTTGGGAAACAGAGACATATTGTCACCCTATAAATGGAGGTGCCTGAACAGGAAACTTCATGGCAGGATCACCAGGTATTATTTAATGAAATTTAAATAATAAGAGGGCTGCTGGAATAATTCTTTTGGGCCCCTGTAATGCACCCTGTCAACCCCCGGCAGTTGGCTCTTACCTCCCCTGACACAGCTAGTAGGAGATGGTAGGATTGTGTAGCCTGCAACTCACGGAGACACAATCCTATATTAGAACACATACAGCAATGTACTTTAACTGTCCTTACCCGCCTTCTCTGCAAGTAAATGACACAACACCGGTATACTTAATCCTTGCACTTTTACTTAGTTGGTTTGGTAAGAATATAATCACAGTTTACATATCATGTGCAGAGCCCTGCAATAAAAGAGTATCTCAGCAAACAGACAGATATACAGTATGATGCATAAGTCTAACAGTACCCGCTGCAGCTATTCTCCCTCGTGGCAAAAATGGCGCCCAGTAATATCTACGCTAAGTCAGGCCTGACTGTACTATGTAGAAGTTCTGTAGGAGAAATTCTTCGCTAGCAAACGGTGGTGCACTTGCTGAAGAAACAACTGTAATCCACAGGGTAAAAGGGGTTTTGATAACTTGGTGAATAAAGGAAATCTCTAAAGCTGCTCCGATGCACTGTCCCTCTGGTGCGCAGCACAACACTAATGAAAAACTCCGGTTAAACAGTTATTGGGCCTAGAGATCCTATGTAGTTCTCTGAGCAGGTGCTCTCTCACCCAACCGGACCAGTCCGTGTCCGTTTCTTCTGCTGCTGTGTCTTGGTACACAGGTCTCACGACATTCAAGTCTTCGGTCCTCCGGGAAGCGATGCGGCAACGGTATGCAGAACATCCCTCAGGTTCCTCGGTGAGAGCGGAAGGCTCTTTGGAGAAAGGCCCAGGCTTCAGGCCTTGTAGCACCACAGGCTCTGAAAGGAGTCCCTCTTGCTGGGCAGGCGCTGTCCAAAGAGACTGATGTCGGCTCCGCCTGTTGCTTATAAAGTCCACCCCAGCAGTCTTTGCAATGCACCCTGGGTGGCCAGTGGGGTTATGGGTACCGTAGTCTCTGAGGCCTTAAAGGAAACCCCTGCTACACATACAAAAATTTATTTGAAACTAGATCTACTGTGGGCTCAATTTATTAAGAGGGATGAGTCATTTTTGTTATTATACCCGAGTATCATTTTCACAAACACATTGATATCTTTTTGGAGTAGATTTTGTTTTCCATATGAAATGAAAATGTAACCATTAAAAGTCTAATTTAATAATTAGATGAGCCTCTTGAAGCGATATATTCAGAAGCACCCCCCATGCAAAAAATTTGGTTGACTCTTCAAACTGATAAAATCCTTTTGGCTGTAAAATCATCTGATCCATGCAGTAATAGGAACTGAGGAAGCTGTGCCCAAAAAATGCAAGCGTGATATATTTTCTCTGTAGTGCTGGTATCCTGGGATACTCCTGTCCTGTTATTGTTAATTGAAGTGATATGTGTGCAAGGTGTCCGGACCTAGGGCAGGCGTCTTTTACATAACAAAGGATTCCCACAGTCATCTTGGTTTGTGATGCAAAAAAGCCATTATGTGGCGGAAAAGAGCGCCACACCATTTATTCACCATGAGTCCACGTACAAGTATAGTCTAAAGTAAAATCAAGCAGAAGATTGTATAAGAAAGCCTTTGCGTTTCTGGAGTCAAACCTTGCCCCCTTCATTTTACTCCACACATTTTCTGCTTCAATATGACTCTGTTTTCAATTGGAAGCTTTCTTCTTCCAGGTTGTCTT
Organism: Rana muscosa; assembly: GCA_029206835.1. Lineage (NCBI taxonomy): Eukaryota > Metazoa > Chordata > Amphibia > Anura > Ranidae > Rana > Rana muscosa. The sequence goes on along the minus strand of CM055126.1, from coordinate 141,866,544 downwards.
CTTCTGGTGCTTCTTCTGCTTGGTCCTTGTCTTTGGTGTCTTCTGGTTCTTTTTGGCTCTTTTAGGGTCTTCTGGTCTTCTTAGTGTCTTCCTTTTTGGCCCCCGACTGTTCAAAGCAGCTTGATAAAGAAATCATGTGCCTCTACTGAAGGCACCTAGGACAAGGTTTTGTCATTTTTTTCTGTAGGACAGCCTTCCCTGAAGAGTTGAAGCTGTTATAGCTGCTAAGGGTGGGCAAACTCAATATTGAACCATACGGACTAAGACTGGGGTGTCATTAAAGTTCATGTGCGTGTAAAGGTGGGCATCCCAATACTTTTTTCAATATAGTGTGTGTGTGTATATATATATATATATATATATATATATATATATATATTTAGGAAGAAAGGAGAGAGTGGGATTATAGCGGTGCTGAAATATTACAAAGTCAACATCATAGATTTTTAATTTTTATTAAAATATCCTATGGATATTAAACAAAATACACAATGAGAGAAATTTTGTAAAAACACGGTTTGAACAAACACAGGTATTCTGGGTCGCTGGTCTTCCCATTTAGGATGTGACGGGGGTCAGGTGGGATGTTATGTCCCTATATATTTTTCCAATCCTGGCTTCCTCAGGGGAGTACACTTTGACCACCCAAATTTAATTACCAGCTCTATCAAAATAATCAAAGACAAAAACTAATTATCAGAGACATAAATTCCATATAACATTAATTATATGTAAATAAAGATTTCAAATTCATAAATGCACTATCAGGATTACCTATAGAGGAGCCCACCTTCACTCAGCCCAGATAGGTAACTCTACAAGTGATCCCACATAGAGTGTTTTAGCATTTTCCAAAACTGTGAGACCACGCAGGGAGCTACGTTCAGCCGTAGGGGGGAGAAAAGACCCAGCTATAGGGAACAGAGATCCTAGTAAATACTGAGTTCCAACATAAAAAGTCAAAAAAGTATAAATAATATATGTTAAAGGCCAGCGGGCTCAAAAAACAACTTACTTTGTTTAGTATATTAGAGCAAAAACATTAGCGAGGACGACCAAAGGGCAAATTCCGCATATATTACCAGAAAGTAGTAACTGCAAAGCCAACCATGACAGTTCAGTATATTCTGAAAATAAATTAACAAACACTATTCAAAACTATTGCAAACATAGGTGTTGATACATAGTTTAGTGATTGGCATTCAAAGAAAGATATAAGGAAAGGAGGAGGGGGGAATCAAACAGTGAAATGGTTTACACTGACAAAAATAGAGTGAATTAGCCATAGATTGAAAAGCCAAATCACATGTATCCAGAACCACACCATGCTATACAGCAATTGAAAGGCAAAAAACTTGGAAGAAGCATTAGTGCGGAAGGATGGATGTTTACCTGGGTCAGGAGAAAGCAGAGTGAGGTCGCCTCCGTGTATCAGCCTGCTGATAATGGCGATAATGCCGGCATTTAAACCCCTCGCTCACTCGGGCGTCTGACGTCACCGAGCGAGTGTGGACAAGCAGGTGCCCATTGACCATGCGCCGAAGAGAAGAGCCGCCGCGAGCCTACAGTCCCCATGGTGCCTTGCCGCGCGCGCATGCGCCGTGGTGACGGCGGTGAGAATTCTCTAGCCGGCGTCACTGACAAATGCCAGAACTAATAGGCAGCGGTATGATGGGGCGTATGAATGCCCAACGAAAGCAGGGGGAGGTGGAACAAGAGTAAACAGGGCGGGTCAGCAGTGGTATATCAAAACGGGCATGAAATGACGGCACAGAGTCGGGCTCCAAACAAAGCTTGAAGCCCTAGGGTGTCCATACGGCTAAACAAACAATAAAGCCCCAATGCATAGTGTCCAACAGCGATGAAAAAATAGGGGGAAAAAACGAATCGTTAAACATGTAGTCCCAAATGCTGGGCTAGAGACCTGCCATCTCACTGCATCAGAGGGGTGAGTTGAACCACCTCCACTGTGCATGTACGATGACGAGAAAGAGAAAAAAGAGAGGGCTTCCAGAGAGGGAATTAAGGACCCAATAGTGCATAAATAGATATCATATAATACAGTCTCACAGTAACCAAATTCAATTTAACAATGGTTATTACTGTACAGTAGATTATATATCATAACATGCACAATACATCTAGTAATTTAATTTTATACATGAAACGAAATATATACGAGATATATTATCAGCAATCTCAATGAAGAGGAAGGGGGAAGGGGTATGTAGTAGGTGAAGAAAAAGAACTGAAAAGAAGAGTGAAGGGGAAATTGCAAGTTACAGATAAAACATGACTTGAGTCCCAGATGGAGATTAGGAAAGGACTGAGGACCAAAAAGGATAAATAATTAAACAATACATATGAGAATATCAGAATACAATCTAGTACAAACATAAATGCATAAACTTTGTTCAACAGTAATATATATTTAATTTTTTATTTATTTTTTTAAAGAAAAGATTTAAAACTAATATACTCATTTAAGCCAGGATAACGAGTTGCTTTTAATTGATGAATCTATTTGGTCTCAAGTTGCAGGAGCGTACGGTCAATGCTGCCGCCTCTGACGTGTGGGTACATGCTCAAGAGCTGAAAATTCGATCATTCCCACCTCAAAGTCATGTTCGCAATGACGGCTGATAGCAGTAGTCATTAATCGTTTGCGAATTGGGCCAATGTGGTCCTTAATACGTTTGAAAAATGGCCTTTTGGTTTTTCCCACATAGAAGCTGCCACAAAGACATTTGGCTAAATATACGACACCAATAGTTTGACAGGATACTCGATGGTGAATAGAATGTATATGACCATTCGGAAGAAGGACAGTCTGACCATTTAAAATGAATGGGCAGATGTCACATTTGTTGCATGAGAAAGTTCCTGTTTGTATGTCACATGTGGGATCTATAGAATCAAAATGGCTTTGGACCAGTCTATCTCTAAGAGAAGGAGCGCATCGATATGTAATATCAGGGCGTTTATTGATGTATTTACTAGCAGAACTATCGGCTAGTAATAGGGGCCAAAATTGGGTTAGAATATCTCTGAAGGACGCATGATGTTTAGAATTTTGCGTAATTAACCGAATTGGTTGTAATGTAGATTTAGTCTTTTTGGAAAAAATTAGGTCTTTACGATCACATTTTGAGGCTCTATTATAGGCTCGTTTCAAGATTCTATGGCTATAGCCTCTTTCTTTTAATCTATGATAAAGGTTTTTTGCTGCCATTTCATAGTCGTCATTGTGGGCACAGTTTCTTTTTAATCTTACATATTGGCTGTATGGAATACTTTTTATCAGAGGTTGAGTATGCCCACTTGAAGCATGTAGAATTGTATTGCCAGAGGATGGTTTACGATACAACAATGAGTATAGGAGACCATCCTTGTCAATTGAAATTTTTAGGTCAAGAAAATTAATGTGATTCTGACTGCATTCCATGGTAAATTTTAAATTAAATGTGTTAGCAGCCAATATGGTCATAAACTGGGTTAATTCCATTCTGCTGCCAGACCAAAGGAGTAGGACATCATCGATGTACCTGCACCACGATATGATGTGGGACAGGTACATTGATATGTCCTCACGTGAAAAGAGTTCCTTCTCCGACCCCCCAGGTACAGGTTTGCGTACGAAGGGGCACACTTGGTCCCCATGGCAACCCCCTGTACCTGGAGGTAGTGGGAGGAACCGAAAAGGAACACATTGCGAGTCAAAATAAATTTCAAAAGATCCAAAATGAACGTATTGTAAGCCTGTGCCAAGCTACCTCTATCTTTTAGAAGACGTCCCACAACTTCAATGCCCCGAGTGTGCGGAATTGCGTTGTAGAGACTTTCTATTTCAATCGCAACTAACCAAGTATCAGGGGGAACACACGTCCCCTCAATCGTTTGCAATAAGTCAATCGTATCTTTAATGTATGAGGTCAAAGATGTCACATGGGGATGAAGGTATCGGTCAACCAGGGCACTAGCGTTTTCTGTAAGGCTCTGACATCCAGATACGATAGGTCTACCTGGTGGGTTGGACATAGACTTATGTAATTTTGGAAGTGCGTACATGGTAGGTATTTTGGGCTCTTTGGTGTGTAAATAATTCCATGTATCTTTATCAATGAGCCCATTTTGGAAGGCTTTGATGATTAAAGAGTAATATTCCAAATTGAAATGGGTGATTAAAGTTTTGGAAATGGGACGATACCATTCTTTATTTTGGAGAGTTTTTAGACACATGGTTTCGTAGTCAGCTGTGTTCATGACTACTACATTGCCGCCTTTATCGGCTGGCTTGATTACAATTTGCCCATTATTCTGAAGAGATTTAAGGGCTTTTTTGTGTTTCAAAGAAAGATTATTGCTGGAATTATCTAAGCCCAAGTCAAGCTTCTCTATCTCTCTAGTGGTTTGTTCCACAAAGGACCATATACTGGCATTTTTGCTTAAAGAGGAAAATTCATTGATTTGGGTCTATATGATGGAGGTGGGGGGAAGGTCACACCGGGGGCACAGATGCCCTCAAGGGGTGGGGCAAAAGGACCCTCGAGGTCCGTGTGGCCCTCCTCCCATAGTTCCATCAGATCTTCGAGGGCTTGAATTTTGTCAGCGTCATATTTGCGTTGTTCAAAAGAGGAAGAGTCAGAAGAAATGGAAGAATCAGTTGATGGTCTGTCATATATGACTTTAAACATTAGTTTACGTGCAAATAGATGTATATCTTTGATCATCTGAAACTTGTCACCTCTAACTGAGGGACAAAAGGTTAAGCCTAACTTCAGAACATCAATTTCATCTTGAGTTAGGGAGATAGATGAAAGATTAACAACTTCCAATTGGACTTTGGTGTCTAATGTGAAGGTTGTGCCATCAGTGATATTGTGGTGCAAGGATGATCCGGAGTTTTGGCAAAAAAAATGGGAGCCAATTTAGGATCAAGAGACGCTGTGCTCTGTGGGAATAAAGACGAAAGATTAGGTTCACTTACCCTTCGGGTGGGAGTGATTCTGGGTGATAAGGAAAAGGCCTGGACAGGTTGTGCAGAAAGTAAAGCCGGTGCATACGGTGTATCAGCTCGAGAAGGTCGCATAAGTGAAGAGGAAGGGCGAGCAGTATCAAGTATGGAGGAGCTCGCTTGAGAGTGCCGAGTAATAGTATAGCCAGTGCGTGAGAGTGAATCTGATGACACTGAATCTCGGTCACCCTTTCGTTTTTTTGGGAGTCGATCATGAGACAAGTCTCGATAGACCGTAGATTGACTGGATACTGCTGGGGAAACTGAAACAGAAGGCATATTTGGAATATTATCAGTTACTATACGAGTGCAAGGGTATGTAGATGGTCTATTAAATGCTGATTGATTCCATTTGTATGCATAATTATTGTCATAGGCAGATTTGTCTTTCAGAAATTTGCCTTTTTGACACTAATTATGTCTGAGGTATATTCCTCCAAGTGTTCACGCAAGGCCTTTTCTTTCTGTATAAAGAAAGAAGTAGGAACTGCAAGCACCATTTCATCATACCATGCATTGATTTGTGTGTCTAAGTCTGCAATTTCGCTCTCATATTGATGGCATAAAATAGCCATCATCTCAAATGAGCAACTTTGCAGATTATGTTCCCACTTCAATTTCAGTGAATCATCAATTTTCTTGAGATTTGGAAATATTTGTATTCTGAGTCCCCATGGGGTAATTCTATTTTCAGAGTATTTTTCAAAATAGTGCCTGTGCCAAAATACTCTGACTTTTTTCTCACTGGGATGAGGTGCATTAACCAATTTTGAAATTTTGAAATTACTCGGATCTTCCAACCCATACAGTATATATATATTCTATGATGGACTTTTTGCACTGAGCATGGGGACTTTTTCTTCATGACTTTTCCTTGGTCTTTCATGCTGTTGTTCATTTTGCAAATGTATTTGATGAGCCTACTTTGCTTTTGCATTATAAGTGTTTCATTATACACCAACAGGTGAAAAAATAAATAAATTAAAATGCACATATATAACTTTTTCACAGTAGCGCTCAATTTTTTTTTATTAATATCTATAAATGTGTCCAAATAAGTTTAAGCATGAATAAAATGAAAAGAAGTTTGAAAATATCTCGCAATTCCACACAAAACATTATTGGCCTTAAAATCAGCTAAATCCCTATTGTATGGGTTGTAAAGGTTTTTTTTTTATTTTCTAAATAGGTTCCTTTAAGCTAGTGCATTGTTGGTTCACTTACCTTTTCCTTAGATTTCCCTTCTAAATATTTTTTTTCTTTGTTTTCTTTGTCTGAATTTCTCACTTCCTGTTCCTCCTCAGTAAGCTGTTCAGTAAGCTGTTCTGGCTGACTCGACACCTCTCGGATGATGGTGTGAAGTTTACTGAGGAGAAACAGGAAGTAAGAAATTCAGACAAAAAAAAAAACATTTAGAAGGTAAATCAAAGGAAAAGGTAAGTGAACCAACAATGCACTAGCTTAAAGGAACCTATTTAGAAAATAAAAAACGAACCTTTACAACCCCTTTAAACTTTTTAACTTTCGTTTTCTGTGCATCTGTATACATTTTTTCTAATTTTCTTTTTAATGTGTCATTAAACTCAATAGTTTGTGGTTTGTCCTTGATTGGTTCTATTTTAGACTGAAGGTCCTTAATTTTTAACTCTAAAGTTCAATTTTCCTTTTTTTTTTTTCTTTTCAAATTAAATTAATTCTATTCTATTAGTATGTTGATATAAATTCATTGAGTTGTAAAAGCATCAGCATCGCTCCTCCTACCTTGAATTCATTTGTTTAATATTGCGAGCATTTGTCCATTAATTGAATGTGGATGGAAATAAATCGCCATGCCTGGGTCTTCACCCACTAAGTTAAACTTATATCTAGCAATTATGTGGTTAATTGCACATATGGATGAAGCTGCAGTAGATCTGTGGGGTGTTTTCATTCCAGTAGTTGGTACTAAGAGGTTAATGGAACAGACGGACAACATCGTACGTGATTACATGCACTTGATGTTGTGTTGAGCTGAAAGCAGTTTCCATTGGCCAATTAGGAAGGAGGAGGATATTTTAGCTTGGTTGTCTTGCTGTTAGGTCCCCCTCTGTGATGAAGTCAGAAGTGACGAAATGCGTTGGGGCGTGGCTACACAGCAACTGTATGCTGAGGCTGGGAATGTGATCTGATGCCTAGCGAGTGAAGGAGCTGTGAGATCGCAGCACAGTGCCTCCTGGCATGTCTTGTTTAATGTAACATGAAGGTTTGTCTTACTTTTATCTGATGTACGTGCTATATATTTTAATAAATGTACTACCTTATTTGATTTTACACTGTCGGAGGCTTTATCTCTACTTTTATTCCTACATGTGGAGTTTAAAGCCAGGCATTTGAACGGAGTGTGGCATCTATCAACGGCTCTTCAATTTATTTCCTGAGTGTATTTTGCAAAACACGAGAGTGAATGGCAACAGCATCTGGTGAGCCTGTTTCCTAAGGGAGCTGAACTCCCACTTATCACTGTGGTGGAGGCATTGGTGTTATTATATCAGTTTTTTGCACTTTTCAAGAGGACTGTCATTTATGTTTTGTGTGGAATTGCAAGATATTTTCATTCTTTTTTTTTCATTTTATTCATGGATATTTATTTATGTTTACACTTTTATTTGGACACATTTATAGATGTTAAACACTTAACGACCGCTCACTGTATATATACGTCGGCACAATGGCACCGACAGGTACAATCACGTAGAGTGTACGTGATTGCCTTTGTACAGTTGGGGGGTCCAATCGGACCCCCCTTCTGTACAGTGAGCGGTCGGAATTCGTTGGGGAGCGATCCGACATGAGGGGACGGCCGTTCGATTCCGGCCACCCCCCCGCGATCGCTCCCGGCGAATGGAAATGCCCCCTCTGTCTGTCGAATGTACACACAGGCAGAGGAAGCAGGAGGAAGTGATGTCATCTCTTGTGCGGCGCTCACATATACCGAGCGCCGTACAAGAGAAGACATCAAGGTTAGTGCACAAACACTACACTAACACCAGCACACATAGGCACATAAATCGCCCCCCCAGGCCCCCCCAGATCACCCCCCAGCCCCCAGTCACAGTGTCACTGATAGCAGTGACCATTTATTTACTGATCACTGCAATCAGTGACATTTGTGACTGTAAAAGTGTCACTACATTTAGTTTTAGGTCCAGTGTAGCCCCCTAACCCCCCCTAATAAAGGTTTAACCCCTTGATCACCCCCCAGATAACCCTTTCACCCCCTAGCACCACCGTCGCTAAGCGATCATTTTTCTGATCGCTGTCTTAGCGTCGGTGATGCAGATCGGTAGCCAGTAATTTTTTTTAGGTTCGCCGCAGGTTTTTATAGCGTCAGGTACCCCCATAAATTATCTAATAAAGGTTTAACCCCCTTGATCGCCCCCCAGGTAACCCTTTCACCCCCTATCACCACTGTCGCTAAGCGATCATTTTTCTGATCGCTGTCTTAGCGTCGGTGATGCAGATCGGTAGCCAGTAATTTTTTTTATGTTCGCCGCAGGTTTTTATAGCGTCAGGTACCCCCATAAATTATCTAATAAAGGTTTAACCCCCTTGATCGCCCCCCAGGTAACCCTTTCACCCCCTATCACCACTGTCGCTAAGCGATAATTTTTCTGATCGCTGTCTTAGCGTCGGTGATGTAGATCAGTAGCCAGTATTTTTTTTTTAGGTTCGCCGCAGGTTTTTATAGCGTCAGGTACCCCCATAAATTATCTAATAAAGGTTTAACCCCCTTGATCGCCCCCCAGGTAACCCTTTCACCCCCTATCACCACTGTCGCTAAGCAATAATTTTTATGATCGCTGTCTTAGCGTCGGTGATGCAGATCGGTAGCCAGTAATTTTTTTTAGGTTCGCTGCAGGTTTTTATAGCGTCAGGTACCCCCATAAATTATCTAATAAAGGTTTAACCCCCTTGATCGCCCCCCAGGTAACCCTTTCACCCCCTATCACCACTGTCGCTAAGCGATAATTTTTCTGATCGCTGTCTTAGCGTCGGTGATGCAGATCAGTAGCCAGTATTTTTTTTTTAGGTTCGCCGCAGGTTTTTATAGCGTCAGGTACCCCCATAAATTATCTAATAAAGGTTTAACCCCCTTGATCGCCCCCCAGGTAACCCTTTCACCCCCTATCACCACTGTCGCTAAGCAATAATTTTTATGATCGCTGTCTTAGCGTCGGTGATGCAGATCGGTAGCCAGTAATTTTTTTTAGGTTCGCTGCAGGTTTTTATAGCGTCAGGTACCCCCATAAATTATCTAATAAAGGTTTAACCCCCTTGATCGCCCCCCAGGTAACCCTTTCACCCCCTATCACCACTGTTGCTAAGCGATCATTTTTCTGATCGCTGTCTTAGCGTCGGTGATGCAGATCGGTAGCCAGTAATTTTTTTAGGTTCGCCGCAGGTTTTTATAGCGTCAGGTACCCCCATATATTATCTAATAAAGGTTTTAACCCCCTAATTGCCCCTAGTTAACCCTTTCACCAGTGATCATCATATAAGTGTTACGGGTGACGCTGGTTAGTTAGTTTGCTTTTTATAGTGTCAGGGCACCCGCCGTATATAACCCAATAAAGGTTTAACCCCCTGATCGCCCGGCGGGTGATATCAATTAGGTTTTAGTGTCAGAGAGGGTCTGCGTCACACCCCAGGCAGCGTCAGGTTAGTGCCAGTAGCGCTAACACCACGCGTTAAGCATACACCTCCCTTAGTGGTATAGTATCTGAACAGATCAATATCTGATCTGATCAGATCTATACTAGCGTCCCCAGCAGTTTAGGGTTCCCAAAAACACAGTGTTAGCGGGATCAGCCCAGATACCTGCTAGCACCTGCGTTTTGCCCCTCCGTCCAGCCCAGGCCACCCAAGTGCAGTATCGATCGATCACTGTCACTTACAAAACACAACACACATAACTGCAGCGTTCGCAGAGACAGGCCTGATCCCTGCGACTCCAGTGCTGTAGGAGGTGATTTCACCACCACAGTTAAAAAAAAAAGCAAATATGCCGAAGCATTGGGGCAGCAGGGGCGGAGGAGTGATTTTGCTCCTAATGCCGCGTACATACGGTCGAAATTCCGACGGAGGCTTGCCCGTGGAAAAGTCCGACCATGTGTGTGCGGCATAACTTTTTTGTGGGAGGATGCCCCCATGCTTCGGCATATATAAATGGTGCATGTATGCCCATCATTAGAAGTGGGTGGATGAAGGGCGGTATTCTAATGGTGGGCATACCCACCGATCAATCTCTTTTTTCGTTCAGCCACCTGGCTGCATGAATAAAAAAGATTACAATACATGTCCAACAAGGACCAGCAACGTACTGGTATGTTGCTGGACTTTGAATGGTTATACCAGATTGATGCCTGCGGGTTTAGGTATCATCTTGGTATCATTCTTTTCAGCCAGCGGCCGGCTTTCATGTAAAAGCAATCCGAGTGGCTAATTAGCCTCTGGACTGCTTTTACAAGCAGTAGGAGGGAATGCCCCCCCCCGGATATAAAAAGCGCCATTGGGAAATTGGGAAAGCATTTTATCACACCGATCTTGGTGTGGTCAGATGCTTTGAGGGCAGAGGAAAGATCTAGGGTCTAGACCCCAGTTTTAAAAAAAAAAGAGTACCTGTCACTACCTATTGCTATCATAGGGGATATTTACATTCCCTGAGATAACAATAAAAATGATAAAAAAAAAAATATGGAAGGAACAATTTAAAAATAAAATAAAAAAGCAAAATTAATAATAAAAAAATATGTAAACAGCAATTGCACCATGCATGTGAGGTATCACCGCGAAGGTCAGATCGAGGGCAGTAATTTTAGCAGTAGACCTCCTCTGTAAATCTAACGGGGTAACCTGTAAAGGCTTTTAAAGGCTTTTAAAAATGTATGTAGTTTGTCGCCAATGCGTGTTTGTGCGAAATTTTAAAGCATGTCGTGTTTGGTATCTATGTACTCGGCCTAAGATCATCTTTTTTATTTCATCAAACATTTGGGCAATATAGTGTGTTTTAGTGCATTAAAATTTAAAAAAGTGTATTTTTTCCCCAAAAAATGCATTTGAAAAATCGCTGCGCAAATAATGTGTAGAAAAATAAAATGCAACACCCACCATTTTATTCTGTAGGGCCTTTGCTTTAAAAATATATATAATGTTTGGGGGTTCAACATAATTTTCTTGCAAAAAAAAATATGTTTTCATGTAAACAAAAAGTGTCAAAAAGGGCTTTGTCTTCAAGTGGTTAGAAGAGTGGATGTAAGCTTCCTAATGTTGTCTATAAAATGCCAGAACAGTTCAAAACCCCCCCAAATGACCCCATTTTGGAAAGTAGACACCCCAAGCTATATACTGAGAGGCATGTCGAGTCCATGGAATATTTTATATGTTGACACAAGTTGCGGAAAACAGACAATTTTTATTTTTATTTTTTTGCACAAAGTTGTCACTAAATGATATATTGCTCAAACATGCCATGGGCATATGTGGAATTACACCCCAAAATACATTCTGTTGCTTCTCCTGAGTACGGGGATACCACATGTGTGAGACTTTTTGGGAGCCTAGCAGCGTACGGGACCCCAAAAACCAATCACCGCCTTCAGGCTTTCTAAGGGTGTAAATTTTTGATTTCACTTCTCACTGCCTATCACAGTTTCGGAGGCCATGGAATGCCCAGATGGCACAAAACCCCCCCAAATGACCCCATTTTGGAAAGTAGACACCCCAAGCTATTTGCTGAGAGGTATTGTGAGTATTTTGCAGATCTCGCTTTTTGTCACAAAGTTTTGAAAATTGAAAAAAAAAAAAAAAAAAAATTTCTTTCTTCATTTTCAAAAACAAATGAGAGCTGTAAAATACTCACCATGCCTCTCAGCAAACAGCTTGGGGTGTCTACTTTCCAAAATGGGGTCATTTGGGGGGGTTTTGTTCTATTTTGGCATTTTATGGCCTTCGAAACTGTAATAGGTAGTGAGGAGTCAAATCAAAAATTTGTGCCTAGAAATCCTGAAGGCGGTGCTTGGTTTTCGGGGTCCCGTACGCGGCTAGGCTCCTAAAAAGTCCCACACATGTGGTATCCCCGTACTCAGGAGAAGCAGCAAAATTTATTTTGGGGTGCAATTCCACATATAACCATGGCATGTGTGAGCAATATATCATTTAGTGACAACTTTTTGTAATTTTTTTTTTGTCATTATTCAATCACTTGGGACAAAAAAAATAAAAATTATTAATGGGCTCAACAGGCCTCTCAGCAATTTCCTTGGGGTGTCTACTTTCTAAAATGGGGTCATTTGGGGGGGTTTTGTACTGCCCTGCCATTTTAGCACCTCAAGAAATGAGATAGGCAGTCATAAATTTAAAGCTGTGTAAATTCCAGAAAATGTACCCTAGTTTGTAAACGCTATAACTTTTGCGCAAACCAATAAATATACACTTATTGACATTTTTTTACTAAAGACATGTGGCTGAATAAATTTTGGCCTAAATGTATGACTAAAATTGAGTTTATTCGATTTTTCTTATAACAAAAATTAGAAAATATCATTTTTTTTCCAAATTTTCGGTCTTTTTCCGTTTATATCGCAAAAAATAAAAATCACAGAGGCAATCAAATACCATTAAAAGAAAGCTCTATTTGTGGGAAGAAAAGGACGCAAATTTCGTTTGGGTACAACATTGCATGTCCGCACAATTTACAGTTAAAGCAGCGCAGTGCAAAATTCTGAATTCACCTCTGGTCCTTTAGCTATCAAATGGTCCGGGGCTTAAGTGGTTAATAAACAATTTTGAGCGCTACTATTGAAAAAGTTATATATGTGAATTTTCCTTTTTTTTTTTTTACCTGTTGGTGAATATTTTGTGATTTAAGTAGCAGCACTATTCATCATTATTTCTGCTGTTTTACGCACAGTGCACACAGATGTATAAGTGTTTCATTATTTATATATTCTTTGATGCAAAATATATAAGCACTAGCACTTTATTTGATAGCGCAACACAATTTTTTATTTATATTGGCAATTATATTTATGTAAGAAAGGGGAGGGGTGTATCCGCGCTAACTCTGATCTCCTGTGAATACTCTAAAACCATATAAGGTAAAAAGAGTAAGTGGAAAAAAAATGTGAAGGGTATCATGTATATGATTAGATACACATGGAAAACATGTATATATAAATATAAATATATATATATATTTTCTATTTGGCTTTAGGTGCTGCAAATGAATAACTGGAATATGCAATTACAAATATATAAGAAATAAAAAATAAATGCGCAACCTCTTAGTGACAAATACTATACTAAAAATTTGCAGCTGACATGGTGCTGCAATATAGTGTATGTAAAACAACAAACAAACTTTTCATAAAAAACACAACAAAGTTCATAGAAGGGATGGCCACTCGGAATATTATCCTATATTCCCCACATTGAAGATGGGTGCAGGTAAAAATTCAACACTTCCCAACTTGCTCAGGTAGAAAATGGATGTACAAACTGCTTACCAGATCAGACGGATCCCCATTACAGGGATCTTTTGAGGCTCAATGTCCTTCACGGATCACTCAGATGGTAGGAACCCAGCAGCACATCCAGCGGGAACTCCAAGGAACACGTCTGCAGAGGCAGGGAAAAACCGAACCACCTTTCTGTTGCTCAGCTTGTCAATTCCCCCTCCAGGCGTGTTAGATTGTATAGTGGGATTAAAAGGAAAAAAGACGCTTCATGGTGCAATATTCTTAAAAATAAGATACCCTTTATTTGCAATCCTGGGTATTATACATGAAAGCGCCAAACTTTTCAAACGAAAAAAAGGATTCTCAGCTGCGGTGTGATCCGAACAGCTGATGCGTGGTGACGTCAGGATCTTTCAGCTCCGCCCGACGCTGCGTTTCTCCGTATGAGGCTTTGTCTGGGAGAGGAGGCTGGATACGGACGTCACACACCACAAGTTATATATCCGCAGGTAAGGTTGACACCGGAAATTCCAAAGCAACCTACATCCGGGTATCACGATTCATTCCTCTTACTGAAAAATGCAAACGTGATCCCACAGCAGTCAGATAACTAACCATTGGTGGGACATGCAGTGACATTACACATATCACCCGCACATCCCAGCAACGGAACTACTGAGAACTAAAACAAAACATCTCTCACATTTAAAAAAATGTTGTTACTACCCAGTTTTTAATGTACACTGCTACCCTAAAAAAGACTTTTACTAGTACCTGCTGCAAAAGTTTCATAAACCCTTATCCATTTATAAAAATCAATTTATACAAAAAAACAATTTTATAAAAAAACAATTCATAAAAATGAACTTTCTTTAAAATATATTTAAAATGCGATTCAATTTCCTCTCCTTACACGACCATTTATTGGTATGCAAAAAAGAAATTAAATCGATAAAACCCATGCATATGAACATAAACACAAATTTATGTATACATATATATGTGCACAACCCTCCAATACCCTGTATCTCACCCCTCCAGTGTCAGTAAAACAAACGGGCACATAAAGGATAGATGGGTATTTATATACACATATATATACATATATACATATATATATATGTAACACAACCTTTTATGGATATCATTACAATTGTTTATCATACATTTCAGAAACACATTAAACATATCAAACATGTCTTAAAATAATGACCTCTAGTGGTATATGTATAAACTGACCAAAAGAAAACTCTAGGGTAATAGATGGCCTAGTATGTTCCCAAGAGACTCTACCACACATTGGCAATTTCAGGCATATTTCCAAAAAGTGGCAGTGACCCCTATTGGTATATGTGGGAACCACCCAAAACATTCCCAAAGAAATTTTAAACAAATGGGTGGCCTAATGTGATCCTATAACTAAAAAGGATATAACTGTAAATAAAAACAACTGAAGTGTATAAAAAATGTCCTTCCTAACCATTATTAATATAACAGTTTATATCCCACTCAATGTTAAGGCCATATGGCCGATAACATTGGAGGTCAAAAATCCACCGCGTTTCTCTGCGGGATATTTGCCGCTTCAGATCGCTACCTCTCCAATGTGGGGTATAAGCTTCAATGCCTATCACTTCTAAGAGGGATGGATCTCTATTATGGCACAAATGAAAGTGCCAGGAGACACTATGATCTTTGAACCCCCTCCGAATATTGGAGAGGTGTTCTCCTATCCTGATCTTTAGGGCACGGGTGGTCCTTCCCACATACTGAAACCCACATGGACAACGCAGCAGGTATATCACCCCCACTGTTGTACATGTAATAAATCCAGATATTTTAAATTCTTTAGAGGTGGTATTGGAAGAAAAAGAGGAGGTCTTTAAGGTTTTTGAGGACTTACATACCTTGCATCTTCTGCAAGGAAAGAAGCCCTTTAAATTACCAAACATGGTCACTTGTGGAGGAGGATCTACCATACTCGGGGCTATAAGGTCTTTCAAGTTTTGATTCCTTCTAAACAGGACCTGAGGCTTTTCTGGAAGTGTAGGCCCCAAAACTTGGTCACATTTCAGAATTTTCCAATGCTTTCGTATCACTTTGTTGACCCACCAAAAGTGTGACGAAAAGGTGGTCAGGAAGGACCATTGGAAATCTGTGGTCAAATTCTTATCTTTCACTTTTGGAACTAGGAGCTTTTGTCTATCCAGACTGCCTACTTCCATTAGGTCCTTTTCCAACATAGATTGCCCATATCCCTTTTCAGCAAAACGTCCTTGTAGTATCGTGGCCTGTAGTTGGTAATCTTCTAACCGTGAACAGTTACGCCTTATCCGCTGGAATTGACCTTTGGGTATGGCTTTCAGCCAGTTGGGATGATGTCCACTATCGATAGGGATATACCCATTCTTATCTGTACTTTTAAAGAAGGTTTTCGTTAACAATAGGTCCTCCTCTTTAAAGATCACCAAATCTAGAAAGTTCACTGATGACACACTATATTCATACGTGAATCTTATCCCCCAGTTGTTAGAATTGAGAGTGTTCATGAATCCATGTAATGACTCTGCATCCCCTTTCCACAAAAAAAAGGCGTCGTCTATGTACCTCCGCCATATAAGTAGGCGGGGCTCTTGTAGAGAGAACAATTGATCCTGTTCCCATAGGGCCATGAATAGGCCCGCAAGGCTGGGGGCAAACTTAGCCCCCATAGCGACGCCAGTACTTTGGAGATAGAACTGTCCACCATAAAAAAAATAGTTGTGTTCCATTGCAAAATTTAATAATTGCATGACAAAATCCAATGTAGAAGATCTTATTGAGAGGTCTTTGCGAAGGAAAAATTCTGCAGCCTTATAGCCCAACTCGTGAGGTATGATGGTATATAGAGAGGCTACATCAGCCGTTACTAATAGAACATCACTTTCCACTTTATATGCCGATATCTCCCGAATTATCTGCATTGAGTCCTTTAGAAAGGCTGGTGTTTTGGCTACAACTGGTTGAAGAAATACATCAATAAACTTCCCGACTCTTGATGTCAGAGAGTCTATCCCACTCACTATTGGGCGACCTGGTGGTTGTATTGGGTTTTTATGAACTTTGGGGATATAATAGATTATTGGAGTGCGTGGAGCCAGAGGTATAAGGAAATCAAATTCCTTGTCATTAATGACTCCTTTTCTGTGTCCATCAAGCACTATGTTGCCGAGTAGTTTTTTATAACTTTCAATGGGGTCCTTACGAAGGATAGTATAGGTTTCCCTGTCAGCCAGCAACAATTCCATTTCCTTCAGATAGTCCTCCTTTTTAAGAATCACTATCCCCCCCCCCTTGTCAGCCGGCCTAGAGATGAGATTCTTTCTTTCGCACAGGGATGTTATCCCTTCCTCTGCTACATTGGATTTTTCCCTCCTAAATTTGGTTTGTGATAATTCCTGTAAAACAAGTTCCCTAAACACAGTAATACTCGGAGCAGGCTTGCCTGGTGGATTGAACAAAGACGCATTTTTAAGGCCTGTCCCTCCTCTTTCTTCCTCCTCCATAGGAAAGCTGTTTCTTGAAACTGGATTGCTCAGAAAGTGACGTTTAATACTTAGCTTTCTAGCATATTTTTGTACGTCCAGAAACATCTGGAACTTGTTCAAGGATTTTTTTGGGGCATATTTGAGTCCTTGGTTTAATGTCATTTTTTCTGATTTTGTGAGCTCCTCGCCACTGAGGTTGAAAACCCCTTGGCATGTTACTTCTTTTTCAATTTCTTTGGTGTTGCTCCACTGTCCTCCTCTACATCCTCTCTTAGTCTTCCCTTTTTTCCGTGCCCCCTTCCTAAAAAATTATCTGTTTTATTCCTAAGGGGTGCTGCTATAGGGGGACCTTCATATTGCCATCCCTGTGAATTGTTTTGGGTCCTAGACCCACTGTTATACTGTTCTGTCTCCTCAGTATTTTGTAATGATCCATATTGGTT
This sequence comes from Rana muscosa, assembly GCA_029206835.1. Classification (NCBI taxonomy): domain Eukaryota; kingdom Metazoa; phylum Chordata; class Amphibia; order Anura; family Ranidae; genus Rana; species Rana muscosa. The sequence goes on along the minus strand of CM055126.1, from coordinate 141,849,065 downwards.
GTGTACTGGGATATCATACCTCCATGGTACCTGAGGGGAAACGAACGTACTCTCCCTCTGTCCATCTCCCATGCGACTCCTATAATTTGGATCTTCATAATATCCATTATGGTCCATATGGGAAGATCCATTTGGGGGGTATATATGTGTGCTGGTGTTATATTGATTTTGTCCTTGAGGGTGTCTATTACCCCTATTTCCCCCTTGATTGGGAACTCTTCCTTGATTTTTGGGCTGTTGGTAAATTTGCTGGTAAGGAAGTGGGTAGTAATTATTAGCACCACTTGTTGGAGGTCTTCCTTGATTGGGATTCCCCTTCTTTTTATTTTGTTGGGGAGTCCTTTGACCTCCTGTCCTTCCCTGTGTATGATCCATATAGCCTGAGATAGGCGGGGGAGGGGGAGCCCCCTGGTGTCTAAAGTAACCAGGGACAGGGAGCATTGGCACTGTATCACCTATGGCTTCCTCCTCCATACTAACGGCTTCCGACTGCTTAGTGAAACTTTCACGATGATTTTCCTGCCATTTGAAGACATTGTGGGACTTGTAGTCCTCAACGTCTCTAAAATATTTTTTTCGTTTTTTGATACGTTGTTCCTCTTCTTCCTCAATCATAATCTCTCTAAGTTCCTTGGTATATGTCTGATATAGTCCCTCTTTATTCCTAGGGGCTAATTTCTCTTTAATTTCATTGATCTCCTGCTGTAATTTTTCTACCTTTGCTTTCTTTCTGGTAACAAGGAATTCCAGGAAGGCCAACCCTACACCATTAAAGTATAGGAACCATTCCTGCAATTCGCTATCGCCCCTATCAGGAAAAACATTCCATCTAAGACTTCTTGGAATCATTTTTTCTTTTAGGTACCGTTCCAAAAAGACAATATCCCAAGTGGCATGTAACTCAGCCATGAGCACATTCTTGAGTCTCATAAAGGTACCCCTAATCCCATCTGTTTCTGAACTGGCCTGGTCAAATATTTCATCAGGGTTGATCTTTCTGCTTTTATGAAAGTCAAAAATATCCATAGTGAGAAACTATAAATGTGGGCTACCTTTACAGAAAAAATGTTAATAATAATGAAATTATAACAAATAATGTGAAAATATTGAAAAACTATGTGATAGGAAAGCTGCGTGATATTGGTATTCAAGTACAAATATATTTAAGAAAGGGGAGGGGTGTATCCGCGCTAACTCTGATCTCCTGTGAATACTCTAAAACCATATTAGGTAAAAAGAGTAAGTGGAAAAAAAATGTGAAGGGTATCATGTATATGATTAGATACACATGGAAAACATATATATATAAATATAAATATATATATATATATTTTCTATTTGGCTTTAGGTGCTGCAAATGAATAACTGGAATATGCAATTACAAATATATAAGAAATAAAAAATAAATGCGCAACCTCTTAGTGACAAATACTATACTAAAAATTTGCAGCTGACATGGTGCTGCAATATGGTGTATGTAAAACAACAAACAAACTTTTCATAAAAAACACAACAAAGTTCATAGAAGGGATGGCCACTCGGAATATTATCCTATATTCCCCACATTGAAGATGGGTGCAGGTAAAAATTCAACACTTCCCAACTTGCTCAGGTAGAAAATAGATGTACAAACTGCTTACCAGATCAGACGGATCCCCATTACAGGGATCTTTTGAGGCTCAATGTCCTTCACGGATCACTCAGATGGTAGGAACCCAGCAGCACATCCAGCGGGAACTCCAAGGAACGCGTCTGCAGAGGCAGGGAAAAACCGAACCACCTTTCTGTTGCTCAGCTTGTCAATTCCCCCTCCAGGCGTGTTAGATTGTATAGTGGGATTAAAAGGAAAAAAGACGCTTCATGGTGCAATATTCTTAAAAATAAGATACCCTTTATTTGCAATCCTGGGTATTATACATGAAAGCGCCAAACTTTTCAAACGAAAAAAAGGATTCTCAGCTGCGGTGTGATCCGAACAGCTGATGCGTGGTGACGTCAGGATCTTTCAGCTCCGCCCGACGCTGCGTTTCTCCGTATGAGGCTTTGTCTGGGAGAGGAGGCTGGATACGGACGTCACACACCACAAGTTATATATCCGCAGGTAAGGTTGACACCGGAAATTCCAAAGCAACCTACATCCGGGTATCACGATTCATTCCTCTTACTGAAAAATGCAAACGTGATCCCACAGCAGTCAGATAACTAACCATTGGTGGGACATGCAGTGACATTACACATATCACCCGCACATCCCAGCAACGGAACTACTGAGAACTAAAACAAAACATCTCTCACATTTAAAAACATTTTGTTACTACCCAGTTTTTAATGTACACTGCTACCCTAAAAAAGACTTTTACTAGTACCTGCTGCAAAAGTTTCATAAACCCTTATCCATTTATAAAAATCAATTTATACAAAAAAACAATTTTATAAAAAAACAATTCATAAAAATGAACTTTCTTTAAAATATATTTAAAATGCGATTCAATTTCCTCTCCTTACACGACCATTTATTGGTATGCAAAAAAGAAATTAAATCGATAAAACCCATACATATGAACATAAACACAAATTTATGTATACATATATATGTGCACAACCCTCCAATACCCTGTATCTCACCCCTCCAGTGTCAGTAAAACAAACGGGCACATAAAGGATAGATGGGTATTTATATACACATATATATACATATATACATATATATATATGTAACACAACCTTTTATGGATATCATTACAATTGTTTATCATACATTTCAGAAACACATTAAACATATCAAACATGTCTTAAAATAATGACCTCTAGTGGTATATGTATAAACTGACCAAAAGAAAACTCTAGGGTAATAGATGGCCTAGTATGTTCCCAAGAGACTCTACCACACATTGGCAATTTCAGGCATATTTCCAAAAAGTGGCAGTGACCCCTATTGGTATATGTGGGAACCACCCAAAACATTCCCAAAGAAATTTTAAACAAATGGGTGGCCTAATGTGATCCTATAACTAAAAAGGATATAACTGTATATAAAAACAACTGAAGTGTATAAAAAATGTCCTTCCTAACCATTATTAATATAACAGTTTATATCCCACTCAATGTTAAGGCCATATGGCCGATAACATTGGAGGTCAAAAATCCACCGCGTTTCTCTGCGGGATATTTGCCGCTTCAGATCGCTACCTCTCCAATGTGGGGTATAAGCTTCAATGCCTATCACTTCTAAGAGGGATGGATCTCTATTATGGCACAAATGAAAGTGCCAGGAGACACTATGATCTTTGAACCCCCTCCTTGTCATTAATGACAAGGAATTTGATTTCCTTATACCTCTGGCTCCACGCACTCCAATAATCTATTATATCCCCAAAGTTCATAAAAACCCAATACAACCACCAGGTCGCCCAATAGTGAGTGGGATAGACTCTCTGACATCAAGAGTCGGGAAGTTTATTGATGTATTTCTTCAACCAGTTGTAGCCAAAACACCAGCCTTTCTAAAGGACTCAATGCAGATAATTCGGGAGATATCGGCATATAAAGTGGAAAGTGATGTTCTATTAGTAACGGCTGATGTAGCCTCTCTATATACCATCATACCTCACGAGTTGGGCTATAAGGCTGCAGAATTTTTCCTTCGCAAAGACCTCTCAATAAGATCTTCTACATTGGATTTTGTCATGCAATTATTAAATTTTGCAATGGAACACAACTATTTTTATTATGGTGGACAGTTCTATCTCCAAAGTACTGGCGTCGCTATGGGGGCTAAGTTTGCCCCCAGCCTTGCGGGCCTATTCATGGCCCTATGGGAACAGGATCAATTGTTCTCTCTACAAGAGCCCCGCCTACTTATATGGCGGAGGTACATAGACGACGCCTTTTTTTTGTGGAAAGGGGATGCAGAGTCATTACATGGATTCATGAACACTCTCAATTCTAACAACTGGGGGATAAGATTCACGTATGAATATAGTGTGTCATCAGTGAACTTTCTAGATTTGGTGATCTTTAAAGAGGAGGACCTATTGTTAACGAAAACCTTCTTTAAAAGTACAGATAAGAATGGGTATATCCCTATCGATAGTGGACATCATCCCAACTGGCTGAAAGCCATACCCAAAGGTCAATTCCAGCGGATAAGGCGTAACTGTTCACGGTTAGAAGATTACCAACTACAGGCCACGATACTACAAGGACGTTTTGCTGAAAAGGGATATGGGCAATCTATGTTGGAAAAGGACCTAATGGAAGTAGGCAGTCTGGATAGACAAAAGCTCCTAGTTCCAAAAGTGAAAGATAAGAATTTGACCACAGATTTCCAATGGTCCTTCCTGACCACCTTTTCGTCACACTTTTGGTGGGTCAACAAAGTGATACGAAAGCATTGGAAAATTCTGAAATGTGACCAAGTTTTGGGGCCTACACTTCCAGAAAAGCCTCAGGTCCTGTTTAGAAGGAATCAAAACTTGAAAGACCTTATAGCCCCGAGTATGGTAGATCCTCCTCCACAAGTGACCATGTTTGGTAATTTAAAGGGCTTCTTTCCTTGCAGAAGATGCAAGGTATGTAAGTCCTCAAAAACCTTAAAGACCTCCTCTTTTTCTTCCAATACCACCTCTAAAGAATTTAAAATATCTGGATTTATTACATGTACAACAGTGGGGGTGATATACCTGCTGTGTTGTCCATGTGGGTTTCAGTATGTGGGAAGGACCACCCGTGCCCTAAAGATCAGGATAGGAGAACACCTCTCCAATATTCGGAGGGGGTTCAAAGATCATAGTGTCTCCTGGCACTTTCATTTGTGCCATAATAGAGATCCATCCCTCTTAGAAGTGATAGGCATTGAAGCTTATACCCCACATTGGAGAGGTAGCGATCTGAAGCGGCAAATATCCCGCAGAGAAACGCGGTGGATTTTTGACCTCCAATGTTATCGGCCATATGGCCTTAACATTGAGTGGGATATAAACTGTTATATTAATAATGGTTAGGAAGGACATTTTTTATACACTTCAGTTGTTTTTATTTACAGTTATATCCTTTTTAGTTATAGGATCACATTAGGCCACCCATTTGTTTAAAATTTCTTTGGGAATGTTTTGGGTGGTTCCCACATATACCAATAGGGGTCACTGCCACTTTTTGGAAATATGCCTGAAATTGCCAATGTGTGGTAGAGTCTCTTGGGAACATACTAGGCCATCTATTACCCTAGAGTTTTCTTTTTTTTTTTGTTTACAAAAGTTTTATTTGGAAGACAGTAAAATGACAAACTTCAGTATAAAGTGATATACAAAGTACGGTAGTGCTTGGGTTTACAAAAGATTGTACATGAGAATGGCAACAAAGGTTATATCCATATGCAATCAGTATCAACCATAAGGATAAGATAACATTTGGGTGTGAAGGTGGGGTGGTGTGGGAGAAAGAAAAAAAAAAAAAAAAAAAAAAGGACCCATAGTAGTACGCTCAATAGTATGTTATAGCGGTATGTTCTGTTAAGTTGGAGACCAATACATCCATTTTCCATTGTATGTGTGTATGCTATCTAAGAGAGTATGGTGGATACTTTCAGATAATCTAAGAGCCTCCATTCTGGCTAAGACCTGGGACCAAGGAAGGTTGTGTGTTTTCCAGTTTAGGGCGATCATCCATTGAACGGAGCTTATCAGTGTATGAAGTAGTCTAGTACAAGGTAAGGGGATATCCGAAACCTCAGCATAAAGAATGCAGATTTGTGGTGAGAGGTGGATTTTTTTTTTGAGTGTGGGTTCTAAAGTGTTTACTACTGCTTGCCATATAGGTTCAAGGAGTTTACAGCTCCAGAAGATGTGGAGATAGTTCCCTTCATCAGGGCAGCCTCTAAAGCAGGTATTGGAGACTGAGGGATAAAATGAATGGATCTTGGCAGGGGTCATATACCATCTAATAAAGAGTTTAAGGGGGGATTCCCTAAAGGCTGCAGCGCGATTGCTTTTGCGGAGGTTGTCTATCATCTTTAACCAGGTTTGTATGGGGAGGGAGCAGCTCAAGTCGGCTTCCCAACGTAACATAGGGCCTGTTTTCTCGGGCTGGTGTAGATCGTTTAAGGAATTGTACATTTGTGAGATGACACCCTTATCTCTGTAAGAGGAAGTGCAGATGCGCTCAAAAGTGGTGCATGGGGTGTCGATGGAAAGGGAATAGTGAGTGGCAAAAAAGTTTTGGATTTGGAGATATTGGGGGAGTTCAGAGTCAGGGAATTTGTGACTAGATTGTAGGGATGCGAAGGTTGGGAATTTTAGGTTGGACACTAGTGATCTAAGAGTGGTTAATTTAAGTTGAATCCAGTGGTGAAAGAGATTGTAGTTTGGGAACGCGGGGGTAAATCTGGGATCTCCCAGGAAGTTGGCCAAAGGGGGGGTAGTTGAGGACAAGGCGTAATAGTCTTTGACTTTATTCCATAGTTGCAAAGAGTGGGCGATAATCATGTTTTCCTTAAGAAGAGAGCGGTATTGAGTTATAGGGGACCATAAAATGCCTTTTAATGATAAAGGGGAGATGGAAGAAGATTCGAAGATTAACCATGGAATGTGTGTAGTGGGGGAATGCCATTGGGCCATATGTGAGAGTCTGGCTGCTAAATAATAGTGCCAGAGATTTGGGAGGCCCATGCCGCCTTTGTTTTGTGGGTTATGCATAAGCGCATAACTACACCTGGGTTTTTTATTGTTCCAGATAAATTTATTAATTTCCCTTTGAAGGGATGTTATTCTGGATTTGGGGACATTAATGGGGAGCGCTCTGAAATAGTAAAGAAGCTTGGGGAGGATCGACATTTTGAACGCACAGATTCTGCCTAAGAAGGAGATATGATGATTGGACCATGATTTAAGTAGTGAATTTATGTGGGAGAAGAGAGGAATGTAATTGGCTTTATAAAGAGATGTGTGGGTGGGGGTAATATAGACTCCCAAGTATTTGATTGAGTTGGATGGCCAGATGAAGTTAAAATTATTTTGGAGTGTGCTTAGCATGTTTGGGGGGTAGTTAATAGGTAGAGCAGAGCTTTTGTTGGTGTTTATAGATAGGCCAGAGATTGCATGGAAGGAGTTGAGTTCATCTAATAAGTTGGGAATGGAGGTAATTGGATCGGTCAGAAATAATAGAGCGTCGTCAGCATATAGGCTAATTTTAAATTGAGTAACCCTAGAGTTTTCTTTTGGTCAGTTTATACATATACCACTAGAGGTCATTATTTTAAGACATGTTTGATATGTTTAATGTGTTTCTGAAATGTATGATAAACAATTGTAATGATATCCATAAAAGGTTGTGTTACATATATATATATGTATATATGTATATATATGTGTATATAAATACCCATCTATCCTTTATGTGCCCGTTTGTTTTACTGACACTGGAGGGGTGAGATACAGGGTATTGGAGGGTTGTGCACATATATATGTATACATAAATTTGTGTTTATGTTCATATGTATGGGTTTTATCGATTTAATTTCTTTTTTGCATACCAATAAATGGTCGTGTAAGGAGAGGAAATTGAATCGCATTTTAAATATATTTTAAAGAAAGTTCATTTTTATGAATTGTTTTTTTATAAAATAGTTTTTTTGTATAAATTGATTTTTATAAATGGATAAGGGTTTATGAAACTTTTGCAGCAGGTACTAGTAAAAGTCTTTTTTAGGGTAGCAGTGTACATTAAAAACTGGGTAGTAACAACATTTTTTTAAATGTGAGAGATGTTTTGTTTTAGTTCTCAGTAGTTCCGTTGCTGGGATGTGCGGGTGATATGTGTAATGTCACTGCATGTCCCACCAATGGTTAGTTATCTGACTGCTGTGGGATCACGTTTGCATTTTTCAGTAAGAGGAATGAATCGTGATACCCGGATGTAGGTTGCTTTGGAATTTCCGGTGTCAACCTTACCTGCGGATATATAACTTGTGGTGTGTGACGTCCGTATCCAGCCTCCTCTCCCAGACAAAGCCTCATACGGAGAAACGCAGCGTCGGGCGGAGCTGAAAGATCCTGACGTCACCACGCATCAGCTGTTCGGATCACACCGCAGCTGAGAATCCTTTTTTTCGTTTGAAAAGTTTGGCGCTTTCATGTATAATACCCAGGATTGCAAATAAAGGGTATCTTATTTTTAAGAATATTGCACCATGAAGCGTCTTTTTTCCTTTTAATCCCACTATACAATCTAACACGCCTGGAAGGGGAATTGACAAGCTGAGCAACAGAAAGGTGGTTCGGTTTTTCCCTGCCTCTGCAGACGTGTTCCTTGGAGTTCCCGCTGGATGTGCTGCTGGGTTCCTACCATCTGAGTGATCCGTGAAGGACATTGAGCCTCAAAAGATCCCTGTAATGGGGATCCGTCTGATCTGGTAAGCAGTTTGTACATCCATTTTCTACCTGAGCAAGTTGGGAAGTGTTGAATTTTTACCTGCACCCATCTTCAATGTGGGGAATATAGGATAATATTCCGAGTGGCCATCCCTTCTATGAACTTTGTTGTGTTTTTTATGAAAAGTTTGTTTGTTGTTTTACATACACCATATTGCAGCACCATGTCAGCTGCAAATTTTTAGTATAGTATTTGTCACTAAGAGGTTGCGCATTTATTTTTTATTTCTTAATTATATTTATGTGGATATATGGTGAGTGCAGCTATAACTATTAAGTCACAGTCATATTTTTTAACACTTAGAGCAACCATTTGTCATTTTTGTTTTCCTTTATTATTATATTAATATTTGAACTAGACGAGGGTGCAGACTTCCCTGCGTACCAAAAGGCCACTTAACTAAAACGTAACCTTTATTGTAAATCATAAAAAGTATGTAAATGACCATAACAGGTATGCCTATAGGATGAGGTCAATGCCATTGTATATAAAAATCAATGTTCTATCTCCATGTGGTAATATTAACATTAGGGATGAGCCCGATGTTCAAGTCAAACGTAAGTTCAACTCGAACATCGGGTGTTCGCCCGTTCGCCGAATTTAGAACATTATGGGGTGTGGGAAATTCGAGTGCCCACGGAACGCCCATAATGAATGGCGGGACCGTCAATGCACTGCGAGATCGCAGTGCATTGACGGCTGCTGATTGACCAAAGCATGCACCTGATCTGCCAATCATGGCTCAGGGGGCTGAGTCCACGCCCCACACTGTTAGGCTGCTTACATAGCGGTCGTGCATAGTTTTTTGAATGAGAGACGCAAAATTACATTTGTAAAGGAAAAAATTTCATTTAAAACTGCTTGCGGCTGTAATGTATTGCCAGATCCCAGCAATATAGAGAAAAATCATTGAAAAATAACGGCGTGGGTTCCCCCCAGTCCATTACCAGGCCCTTTGGGTCTGGTATGGATATTAAGGGGAACCTTGCACCAAAATAAAAAAACTGGCGTGGGGGTCCCCCCTAAAATCCATACCAGGCCCTTAAGGTCTGGTATGGATATTAAGGGGAACCCCGCACCAAGATTTAAAAAAAAAATATCTGAGGTTCCCCCCAAAATCCATACCAGGCCGTTCAGTTCTGGTATGGATTTTAACCACTTGCCGACTGCTTCACACATATATACGTCGGCAGAATGGCTTGGCTGGGCAAAGCAACATACCCGTACGTCGCTTTGAATTTCCTGCCGTGCAGGCACGCGCCTGCCGCGAGCTCCGTATCCGTGCCCGCGGGACCCACGGACTCAATGTCCGCCGGTGTCCTGCAATCATATTCGCGGAGCTGCAGAACCTGCCTGTGTAAACACTGTGACAGGACACTGATCTACTGCTCCCTGTCATCGGGAGCAGTGATCAATGTCGTGTCACAGGTAGCCCAGCCCCCACACAGTTAGAATCACTCCCTAGGACACACTTTACCCCTTCCTTGCCCCCTAGTGGTTAACCCCTTCCCTGCCAGTGTCATTTACACAGTATTCAGCGCATTTTTATAGCACTGATCGCTGTATAAATGACAATGGTCCCAAAATAGCGTCAAAATTGTTCGATGTGTCCGCCATAATGTCGCAGTCACTGCCATTACTAGTGAATAAAAAATTATTAGTAAAAATGCCATAAAACTATCCCCTATTTTGTAGACGCTATAATTTTTACGCAAAACAATCAATATACGATTATTGCAAGTTTGTTTTACCAAAAATATGTAGAAGAATACATATCGGCCTAAACTGAGAAAGACATTTTTTTTTTAATATATTTTTTGGGGATATTTATTATAGCAAAATGTAAAAAATATTGCTTTGTTTTTCAAAATTGTCACTCTTTTTTTGTTTATAGCGCAAAAAATAAATACCGCAGAGGTGATCAAATACCACCAAAAGAAAACTCTATTTGTGGAAAAAAAAGGACGTTAATTTTGTTTGGGTACCACGTCGCACGACCGCGCAATTGTCAGTTAAATCTATGCAGCGCCGAATCGCAAAAAATGGCCTGGTCATTCGGCAGCCAATTCTTCCAGGGCTGAAGTGGTTAAGGGGAACCCCGCGCCAAAATAAAAAAAATGGCGTGGGGGGTCCCCCCAAAATCCATACCAGGCCCTTATCTGAGCATGCAACCTGGCAGGCCGCAGGAAAAGGGGAACGATTAGAGAGCGCCTCCCTAATGAACCATACCATGCCACATTCCTCAATATGGGGAGGGTGTTTTGGGGTCCCCCCTAAAACACCCTGTCCCCATGTTGATGGGGACAAGGGCCTCTTTCCCACAACCCTTGCCCGGTGGTTGTTGGGGTCTGCGGGTGGGGGAGCTTATCGGAATCTGGAAGCCCCCTTTAACAAGGGGACCCCCAGATCCCGGCCCCCCTATGTGAATGGATATCGGTACATTGTACCCCTACCCATTCACCAAAAAAAGTGTCTAAAAAGTAAAAACGATAGTAGACAGTTTGGGACAAGTCCTTTATTAACAAAAAAATGTACCCCTACCCATTCACATAGGGGGGCAGGGATCTTGGGGTCCCCTTGTGAAAGGGGGCTTCCAAATTCCAATAAGCCCCCCGTCCACAGACCCCCACAACCACCGGGCAAGGGTTGTGGGAAAGAGGCCCTTGTCCCCATCAACATGGGGACAGGGTGTTTTGGGGGGACCCTAAAACACCCTCCCCATGTTGAGGGCATGTGGCCTGGTACGGTTCAGGAGGGGGGCGCTCTTTCATTGTTCCCCTTTTTCTGCGGCCTGCCAGGTTGTGTGCTCGGATAAGGGTCTGGTATGGATTTTGGGGGGGACCCCAAAATGAGACACCACCCGGTATCAAAAGATGGAGGTATATCTGTCTCTCCTCCCATCTATTGGCCACATAGAAAAATTAGATGAACAGTAAAAGATAAGGTATGCTAGTAAATCTAAAAAAAGAGGAGATAAATGACAATAACCGTATAGGCCAGTAAAGGAAAAAAAAGGAGATATCAAAAAGTCCCTTTCTGGTCTTGAAACTGAGTAAGAAAAATAAATGTTTATCCAAATCTTGTGCAACACACTACACAGTTCATAATAACAGAAGGCTGGAATATGCTGTGTGCAACTTATCCATTCTATCCCTTCCACTTGTGCACTCCCTTATGGGAATCTACTCACCAGATGATGAGTTGGTAAAGGCCTGTAGCAAGATCTCTCTAGATGCTGTGGTAGAAAACTCCCTGGATAGGCGATGATCCGGTTGTCAGCCTGATTGCATGCAGCCGTGCAGGTCAGAGGATTTTTGAGTGTAGCAGTGCAGGCATGTGAAAATAAAAACAAAAAGGGGGGGATTTTGGGACTTTAGATGAGTCACATACAATGTGACTCCATCCCTGGTTCAATGAGAAAATTATGGAGATTTGGCACTTTGAATGAGGTCATGGACAAGGTGGGGGTATACTGAAAAATACACATTTGTTTCAACATGGTAAAGTGTACAGCACATATCAAATGACAAAGAACTACTGATAGAAAAAACATTGTAGTAAATATAATTTCATAAGATTTACAACCACATGAATATGTGCATATGCAAAAATTGGCAACAAGGGTACATAAAATATGTGACACTAGTGCCACGTAGTAGTCACAATATAGAAGTATACATATCCCAAAATTGTTATTGTACAAACAATAAAAACAGCACTGGCGGAGGAAAAGAGCGAGGAGCAGGGGAACCATGATTGATAGATAAGATTGTGTCTAAGTTGCTTGTATGATATCATCACATTTCTGAATCTTAGAATGTCCGACGCGTTTCGTGTAAACCACTCATCAGGGGCAGATAGTCAGAGATGTCTAGAATAAAATAAAGTAGAGTAAATCTAGTTGTACGGATCATAGTAGGGAGGAACAAATGAGTCCTCCCTAGAGTACTTACATGGAATGGCTGCAATGGAATGTGGCCGGTAGAAAGCCAGGACCAAGAAATTGTCTGTTCCGGGAGCTGAGGTACAAAAAGGCCGCGCGCTGGCGGGGCGCCCAGCCCTGCCCCTCCAAACCGAAAAACCCAGGGTGCCAGTATGGGAGTTGGACAGGATGCTTAGCCAGTCATGGCTTCCTAGGGGAAGTCTGGAAAAGGGAGTACATAGTAAATGTATCATTGTATGCTGAGCAAATACAGGGTACTATAGTCTTTTTAAATGGTCAAAAGTAAAAAATGGGGATGTCTATGCATAAAAATATAATAAATGGCCATGAAATATTATATCCAAATGGCCAAAGAGTGTAATTAAGGAAAATGAGTAATCAAGTGGCAGAGACAATCCAAATTGATAAGGACCAATAGACTAAAGAGCAAGACTGGCTAACCGGGATATATACTGGGACCTAGTATGACTTACATGCATCCCAAAGTGATAGAGATGGGGTGCTCTGGCAGGGTATGCCGTCCTCGATGTTGTGACACCTGGACTGTGTTGGAGGCAGGACATGACCGCCCCGCACGTGTGCACGCTGACTTGTACCAGCGTCATACGGGCGTGGCCACGGTGGGGAGGGGCTCTGATGCGGGCGGCTGTCCGCCCGTGGAAGACGCCCATATTCCCCGTGCTGGACCAGCTGAGATGGAAGAACTCGTGCCCCACGTCATGACGCCACCACGTGACGTCACACGTGAGGCAGGATGTATGGCGCAGATGCGTAGAGGGCGCCCACCCACCCCCCACACCTGATGTGATTCCCCGCCGCCTCTGGAAGAGGTGGAGGGGAGGGGGAGGGGGGAGCACACAAGAAGCATCGCAGCTTCCAGGTAACAAAGAAAAAACAGGACCTGGATGTACGAGGGCAACAAACCAAATCCAAATCCTGACACAACGCAGCTGTGCTGCTAAACACCATGGACACAAAATAATTGCGTCCATGGTGTGCGGAGCACAGGAGGTATTGTAATGCCCTCCTGTTCACCAATACCTCCCACGTGAGTGGCAGGGGAAAACTGCCAGCCCTGTCCAATGACCTCCATCCCTAGCAAAGACAAAAAGATGGGGATTTTGGGACTTTAGATGAGTCACATACAATGTGACTCCATCCCTGGTTCAATGAGAAAATGATGGAGATTTGGGACTATAAAAAGGGGTATGCACTACATAGTGTAAATCCGTTTATTTAAACATAAAAATTCCCCCGCATACACGAAATGCTTACAAGATAAAAGATCAAAAAAGGCTTGTCACAAATCGCTTGGCATCCACTCACTTGCGGCAGCGCTATCACGCTGTGTGTCTGCTCCTGTGAGTCCCGGGTTAACGCCAGCTAGTATGGACAACTAAGTCACGTGATCACCCTGACTAGTTTCGTTATTACGTCTTCAGAGGGCGTGATCACGTTGCGCAGCTGCTTACTTAAATACTAAGGGGGGCGGTGACTTCTCTTTCCCAAAAATTCAGTCAGGGAGAAATTCTCATCTCCCCATTGTGACGAGAATCTGAATCACTGCTCCCTCCAGTGGTCAGATTGATTCATTACCAAAGGCCTTATTCTGATAACATACATAGGGTAATGATCAGAGATAAAATCTCTATAACACTGCTGACAGTTACTCTTGATGTGGTATACAAACTACACCCTCATTCTGCATAGTATAAAGAGTGATTGCTTCAAATATAAGTGACTCTTTGTTTTTAATAATAAAAAAAAAAAAACGCATTTCATATTAACCATGATTGCTTATATCAACAAGTCATCCTATGCATCCTAGTGATTGCAATCTTATCAGTAAGTAATCAATCAATATTAGAATCAATAAATAATTACTACTCGAATATAAACATTACTGATTTGTTAATATTGGTACACCATACCATAATAATCAATGAACAATAATCAATAATCTAAAAAAATTAAATAAAAAATTAATACAGAAGAGATATGTGGTCTAAACCTAAAAATCATGTGGTCTAAGCCTAAGCATCACCTGAAAAATAATTATTAAAATGAGATTAAATATAATATGAATGTGGAAAAAGTATATGGTCATTCTAGATCCACTGTTATAGTCTTAGAAGCTATGGGTACAGTAAAGGCTGAACTAGCCCTGTAACCCATATATATAAATGCATTATGGATTACTTCTATATTAATTTGTCTGGTATGCCCATATATACCATAATACTGGTCAGCCTCAGTACTACTTATGGGTATATAGCTGGACACTGGCATGATAACGTATCCAAGTTATTTTGAATATAAAATGAAAAAATGAAAACTAAATCAGTATTAGCTAATAAAGCAATTACGGTCCAGGTCTATGCATTTCACATTTCGAAATTTCTCTCACCTAGTTCGCCCCTCTCCATCTGGGGTGAACTTTATCTATGCCACAAAATTTGAGACCAATAGGGTTCCTGTTGTGCTTTTCTCTGAAATGTAATGAGACACTGTGATCTTTATAGCCTATAGTGATGTTATAGTGATGTTATATATATGTTCAGAAACTCTCTTGGCTAGTGTTCTCTTCGTGCGTCCTATATACATAAGCCTGCATGGACATTCCAGAGCATAAATTACATGTGTTCATGCACATGTAATGCATTCTTTAATTTCAAATTCTTTCCCGTTTGCTGTGGAGACAAACCTAGTTAGGCCCCTTAAATGGGTTGATGGCATGATTTACAGCGTCTGCAGGCATAGAATCCCGTACGATCGCAAAACATCTGTACTGTCTTCGGCTGATCTAACAATTTCTTTACTACCTGATCTCCAAAGGATGCTGTTCTCCTGTAGATGAAGGGTGGAGCTTGCGGTAGTGCTGGTTTTAATGTTTTATCCATTGTGAGTATGTTCCAATGTCTTCTGAAAATATTTTCTATCTCACGGTATTGTTCATGATAGCCACTAATAAATCCCCACTCCTGTGTGGTGTTTGGTTGCCTGACTTTTGGTATCAAGCAACGCTCCTGTGAATTGGTTCCCACTTCCTCTATCAGTGCATCTAAACGTTGTTCGTTATAGCCCTTTTCCACAAAGCGTTGTTTAATCTGTCTCGCCTGGAAGAGGTAATCTATATCTTGTGAACAGTTCCGTCGAATCCTCATAAATTGCCCCTTTGGTATATTTCGTAGCCATTGTGGGTGGTGGCCACTCTGAACTGGTATGTAACTGTTCCGATCCGTGGCCTTAAAATATGCTTTTGTGGTCAAACGTTCCTCTTCTTTCATGATCGTCACATCCAAATAATGTTAACTATCGGTCTCGCCGGTGGCTCAGTTGGGTGTTTGTGGATCTTTGGAACTGTATATATCGTAGGTATCTGATTAAAACTAGGGCATAAATGTATCTATATTTCTTAGTGGGGTCAACTTTCAGAGGAAAATAAGTGGTCTCATCATTCAGCATCGTCTGGAGTTGAGAGTGGTAGTAGGATTTATCCAATACCACCACCCCCCCCCCCTTATCTGCTGGGCGGATGATTACCGTATATTTTTTTCTGTTCTCCAGGGCTTTAATGCCTTCCCTGATGTGTTTAGGGTTAAGGCTTTTCTTCTCAGGTAGTGCCTCAAGGTCTTTTATTACTAGTTGTTTAAACACCTCCACCTGATGATTGGCTGGCTGGGGTGGATTAAACAGTGATTTGTTCTTTAAACCACTGTCAATCCCCACTGCATCATTCATTTTTTACTGTTAGTATTTCTCACACTAGAGTTACCCGACAAAAAATATTTCTTGATATTCAGTTTCCTGATATATTTGTGAATATCAATGTACACATTAAATTTGTTCATAGGTTTAGTCGCTGTACACTTTAAGCCTGCATTTAAAACGTTGGCTTCTGTGTAAGAGTGACATTGGAAAGATTGAAAATTCCACTCACTCTGTTTGTCTGGGTCTTTTTTTGCTGGACTCGACAGCCTGCTCTACACCCTCTTCGTGTGGTGTCCTTGGGTTCATAGTTGAACTGTATTGTCTCTCCCATTGTGGAGGGTTCCACCACTCTTGCCTCGTCCCCGTCCTCTGGGGTATCCCCTCATGCTCCTCCCTAAAAAAGGAGTCGGGCGTGGGGATGGTGCGTTTTGCGTGTAATTCCAATACTCTTGATTTCACAGAGATTCATATCGGTTTTGGGTATTAATTGTATATGGTTCATTATATCCTGCATCATATGAGGGGTATCTAGGTTCCACATTTCCATTATTTCTGCCCCTTGCAGGTTGTTTATTGCCTCTTCCTCGAGGATTTTTAAAAGACTGCTCTGTTCTGTTCCCCCTATGCGTGGGCGTCTCAATGCTTCTATCGTTTCCTTGCGTGTTGTCCTGTTTTGATGAGGCATAATTCAAAGGTTGTGGCACACTAGCCGTAGTATTTTCATCATTATGAACACTCTGCCACAGGTAAATCAAATTTTTCTTAAAATCATTCATATCTCTTCTGTATTTTTTAATCTTTTTCTTCTGTGTCTCTTTATCTATTTTTTCCAACTTCTTCTTAATGTCAATATCAAAGTTGGTTAGTTGCTGTGTACCTTTTTAAAGGTTCTAGTTTAGTCTGTAATTCAGAGATCTTTTTCTCAAGCAATAGCATTTTTTCTTTTTTCGCTTGAGTACTAGTTGCTGCAGTTTAAAGCCTACACCATTAAAGAAGTCTAACCATTCTGATGTAGATTCATTATCATCAAGGCCATCTTGGGGGCTAACCTCCCACCTTATTTTTCCTTTACTGGCCTATACGGTTATTGTCATTTATCTCCTCTTTTTTTAGATTTAGAGGAATATTTTTTACCGTGTTTTATACTGCAATATATGGAAATGTGTAGTTTGTGGAAATTTGTATTGCATTTATAGCGCTGTTAATGCATTTTATATTTTTAAGATGCATATATTTTTTATGAACTTAATTTTTATATAATAGCAGCTTTTAATGCAGATCATTTATTAATCTATTTGAGCGCTGGGATCTGGGCACCTTAGGGAGTGTTCTGATAATTTTTTCATTATATGCTAGTAAATACTGTCTTACTGAAGATACGGGCTAGCTATCTTCTCCCCTATCAAATTATCTATCTCTCAGATATGCAATACGGTTACACTCATCCATGTGGACACAAATAACCACTGATGGACAAGCCCCATGTACCACCATATCCACAAAGCTTCTCTCCTAATCAAGACTACATTGACACAAGGCATATATCACCCCACAAAAAAGAAAAATGGGGGGGGGGAGAATGTGTCAGAACAAAAATAAAATTATGTGAACCTAAATGGAAATAAAGTCAGAAGGTGCTTCCAAAATCAAATCACCCAAACCTAACATGTTTTTTTATTTTAGTCCTGACACATTCTTTCCCCCCCCCATCCCTCCATTTTTTTGTGGGGTGAGATATGCCTTGTGTCGATGTAGTCTTGAATAAGTAAGAAACACTGTTGTAGATATGGTGATGTATGGGGCTCTTCCATCAGTGGTATATGTGTCCACATGGATGAGTGTACCCGTATCGCACATCTCAGAGATAGATCATTTCATAGGGCAGAAGATAGATAGCCCATATCTTCAGTAAGATAGTATTTACTAGCATACCTTCTCCTTTTCTGTTCATGTAATTTTTATACAGTATGTGGCCAATAGATGGGAGGAGAGACAGATATACCCCATCTCTTGATACCAGGTGGTGTTGGTGAGTAGACCTTTAATTTACATATCCTCAAATACCGCCTGGAGCCTTTATATTAAATATAGGAGGAAATTATAACCCACATATTGTCTATACATATATATTTAACCACTTGCCACCCGCCCTATTGCAAAAAAACGTCGGCAAAGTGGTTTCAATACCCTGACTGGACGCCATATGACGTCTTCAGGATATTGAGCCGCTGCACGCCCCCGGGGGGGCAAATCGCCGCGATCGTTATTGCGGGATGTCAGTCTGACACCCCGCAACACCGATCTAGGTTAAGAGTCTCCGACGGAGACTCTTTACCACGTGATCAGCCGTATCCAATCACGGCTGATCATGATGTAAACAGGAAAAGCCGGTGATCGGCTTTTCCTCACTCGCATCTGTCAGACGCGAGTAGAGGAGAGCCGATCGGCTGCTCCTCTGACAGGGGGGGTTTGTGCTGATCGATTATCAGTGCAGCCCCCCCGAGGATGCCCACACTGGACAACCAGGGATGCCACCAGACCACCAGGGATGCCCACCATAAGGTATGCCACCCTAGACCACCAGGGATGCCAATTAGAAATGCCTAATGGATGCCAATCAGTGCCCACAATCGATGCCAATCAGTGCCCACAATGGGCACCACTGATTGGCAGGCATTATTGTTTGGCACTGATTGGCATCCATTAGTACAACACATTACAGTACAGTGCCACCTATCAGTGCCCATCCATGCCACCTATCAGTGCCCATCCATGCTGCCTATCAGTGCCCATCCGTGCCGCCTATCGGTGCCCATCCGTGCCGCCTATAGGTGCCCATCCGTGCCGCCTCATCGGTGCCCATCAGTGCCGCCTCATTGGTGCCCATCAGTGCCGCCTTATCAGTGCCCGTCAGTGCAGCCCCATCAGTGCCCATCAGTGAAGGAGAAAACGTACTTATTTACAACGTTTTGTAACTG
Organism: Rana muscosa; assembly: GCA_029206835.1. Taxonomy (NCBI): domain Eukaryota; kingdom Metazoa; phylum Chordata; class Amphibia; order Anura; family Ranidae; genus Rana; species Rana muscosa. The sequence continues at coordinate 141,830,006 of CM055126.1, read as the reverse complement.
AAACAAAAAAAAACTTTTTTCATTTTTTTTAGCAGAAAATAAAAATCGCAGAAGTGATCAAATATCACCAAAAGAAAGCTCTATTTGTGGGAAAAAAATGATAAAAATTTAGTTTGGGTACAGTGTAGCATGACCGCACAATTGTCATTTAAAGTGCAACAGCGCAGAAAGCTGAAAATTGGTCTGGGCAGGAAGGTGTATAAATGCCCTGTATGGAAGTGGTTTAGAGAAGTTTTCACCATTTAAACTTGGTAGATGTTAACATTACCACATGGGGGGGGCGTGTCCGGGAGCCGACTGAGGAGGACGTGCAGACATTGAGCTCCACAACTGCACCCTCAATCTATAGCCATCCTCGCTCCTAATCCACTGGAAATTGCTCCAACTCTTCCCCTGTCGTTCCTAAGGATTCCCTACCTGCAACCCAGCCTGAATTGCGACTCCGGGCCGGCCGTGCGGCAACTACCAGGCCCGCTCTACACAGCCCAGGCCCGACGCCATCTTGGGGCCCACGAAGCATCCAACGCCTCCCGGAGGGTCTCCGGATACCCCACAGACATTCTGCATCTCCATCCAGGCTTGGATGGAGGTGTTTGACTATTAGGGAACCCCTTCGGTCTTCTTCTCGGCTCGTGGTCGGCTCCGGGGCCTGGACGCCATCTTGCGGCCTGCGGGACCAGCAGCATCCTCCGGCCTAAAGTGCTGCGGTCGGCGGAGTGTGCGGCGGGCGGATCGGCCGCAAGTGTGCCTGCACTGATCTGGTCTGCATACCTGAGGGATCCCGGGACGTTCGGCCTGACACACCCGCGGCGGCCAGTTCTAGGAAAGTCCGCGGCTTCGGCCTACTCCTGGAAGTCGGCGGCCATCTTGCTGCTCCCAATACACCCAGAGCAACATCCAGCACAAAGCACCATCTCGCACGGGGTAAGCGGGGCGGGGGCAGAGTAAAAGGCACCAGAAATAGGCTGATCCCTCCCCAGCTGGCAGTCAGAAAGGAGCACTCGGTGGGAGCCCTGACCCCATAGGTTCGAGGGGCGGCCATCTTGCTATACCCGACCATAGGACTGCTGGGTCCCCCCTTGCCCGTTTAAAACCGCTTCGCCCTACCCATCAAGGTCTGATTACTCTGGTGTACGGGGCAGCTGGGCCTCCACCTCATTCATCTTGCCCTCCCCGTTACCCTCCAGTCACAGACTAGCAAGCAGTGTAGTGGCCATCTTGCTCCACCCGGACTCCGTGCTCCCCCTTGCCACTAGCCTTGCTCTGCCCCCTCCTCAGCCGCCAGTGCTGCCCAGGCTGCCGTACCGCTGTCCTGTAACACAAACACCGGCACTCCCCTGCGCCTGCTCCAATACGTCAGTAGCAACAAAGCAAGCGTCTATTCCCATGTACGACACGGGTCGCACTTTCTGTTCTTCCACTCCACCTATGGGGATGCGTGGCTGAGGATGGACGGCTGAAGACATGTACTGCTGAGCATTGTGCTCTCCCGACGACCGCAGGCTGCGTTCCCAACCAATCACGCCCAATCTGCTGATGGCGGCTTCCAGCTCTACCTCTACTGATTCCGCTGCACTGCAACCAGGTAATATCCAACGGTACCTGCTACGCACAGCCTCACAGGACTCCCGTACAGGGAAAGACAGGGCTTCATCAGCCCGAACCCCAGGCAAACCAACACCTCCTCCCCCGGCTGCAGCAGCTTTCTCTGTCGGTGGGACCGGCCCAGGTGTACACCCGACCCCTCCGATGGATCCCGCTACTCTTAGCGTGAACATGGCCTCAGCAGAGATGCTCTCCCAGGGCTCCACATCCGCTGCCGTACTCTCTGCCTTCCGAGCTGACTTTGATTCCTGGGCTTCCAAAATGGAAACTTCTCTCCATGTTGAACTGAATGCCCTCAAACAACGGGTTTCCGCGTCGGAGGTCACGGTTTCTGCTATGGCCACCACCCAGGAGGACCATTCAGCCCGCATAACGGCGCTTGAAAATGCATCTACGGCTCACCTTTCCCGTCTACGGCAACACCAGCTCCGGATAGAAGATAGTGAGAACCGGAGCCGCAGGAACAACATCCGGCTGCAGGGGGTCCCGGAGGCTACATCAGGTGCCGATCTCAAACCCACTGTCATCGCTATCCTCAATCAGGTCCTGGGCAGGGAAGTTACATCTCCCATTGAATTGGACAGAGTGCATAGAGTGGGAGGCATGGGGGGTGACCGCAGGGACCGCCCCCGTGACGTACTTTGCCGGGTGCACTACTATACCCTGAAGGAAGAAATTTTGCGCAAGGCCTGGCGCCTGGGGCCACTGGACTTTCACGGATCACCTATACACCTCTACCCGGACCTCTCCCGCAACACGCTGTACATGCGGCGAGCGGTCCGTCCTCTGCTGGACTTGATTCGCCAAGTAGGCGCCACGTACACTTGGGGCCACCCCTTCAGCATCAAAATGACCCGAGAAGATAACCACAAATTTGTGCTGTCAGACCCGGACCAGCTTCCTGCCTTCTTCCTGTTCCTGGACCGGGACCCTATTGTCATCCCGAACTGGTTGGACCCCCCAGATGACCGCCAGCGGCTACCGGGCCCTCCTCTACAGCGTCGAGGACGCCCACAGTCTAGATCGGTACCTTCCGGTCCTAGAGTACGGCGAGCCACGTCACCAGAAGACTGATCCAGATTCTGTCGTCCGAGACCTGAAATGGTTCTTTTTTGATATGTCCTTTTGTCCACCAGGTGACTACAGTTCCTCTATGAGACTCCGGCCAGGTTTGCCTACTGTTTTCTCTATTTTGTTTTGTACTCACGGTTTTACTTGCGTATCCACCCCGCTGACTCTTGCTCACTTTGTTATCTAAGTGCTGCTGACGGTTTAGTTGTCTCGCTTGGCACGGAGAATGTTTCCTTGCCCTCAGCTGGTGCGGTTGTACTTGCGGGGGCTTTGGAAAGGCGGTCGGTGGTGTTGATATGTTCTTTCACGGCATTGGCTCTACTGGCTGGCTTGGTGTTTCCCGGGCATAGCCCTTTGGCTTGTCCGGGGACCTCCGGGTCTTCCCTCGGGCTCTGGACATCTATGTCCCTGGAGCTTGGGACTGGCTGGCCTTATCACTGACACCTTCTGTGCGTTTACCCAGATATCTGAGCTAAGCCGTGACAACTATCATAGTTAATGCTGCTATAAATGTAGTAATTGGTGCTTCCAACCCTCGCATGCTTACGCGGGAATACCTGTGCCTTTATTCTGTCACCAGTTTGTGTACACCTTGTTCTACGTTGATGTTATTTTTCTATGTAATTTTAGACTGTTTATTACACTCAAGCGTACCAATGGTATTAGTCTGACACTCTGCCCTTTAGTGACTAGGCAGTTGAGCATTAGATGCCACGGTCATTGGGTGTGTTACACTTACAGTTATGTTATATATGCCTGTTAGGTTGTCGGGATCACAACTCAGCTGTTCTAACCCCGTTCTCTCCCCCTAAATAGGATTGGCACAGTTAGTGCCTACTACGTGATATTTCACGAAGTGTTACGTTTTTGCGCACACTTTAGTATTTTTGAGCCACCTTCCCCAGGTGCTCTCTCTGTTCAATCTCTCCCCCGCCTCGCTTTACCTTCTCTCTTCCTCCCCTGTTGTGTTTCCCCCTTTTTTCTTCCCCGCTTTTCTTTTTTTCTTCTTCTCTCTCTCCTTCCCCCCCCTACCCCCCATCGCTCCATCATGGCCCACACAGTGACCTCTCACCCTAGGTTACAATTCTGTTCCTACAATGTCAATGGGATCAATATTGCCTCCAAAAGAGGACAAATCCTGTATCAAATGCACAAACGCCAAGTCAATGTGCTTCTTCTCCAAGAGACACATTTTCACTCTGCCTCCACCCCTTCCTGTTCCAACAGATACTTCAACAGGTGGTTCCACAGCACTAGCCCAACCCAGAAAGCCAAGGGAGTGTCTGTGGCCTTCCATAAGACGCTCCCTATAGAGGTGCTTGACCACCTCTCGGACCCCCAGGGGAGGTATGTTTTTGTGAAATTCGTGTTATGGGGTACCAAATTTACAGTAGCTAATATTTACCTTCCTAATGTTAATCAAGTATCGGCCGCGTTACAATACATGAGGATTTTGTCAGGATTCAGGGAGGGTAAGCTCATATTGGGGGGAGATTTTAACACCCCTCTTGAACCACTTTTAGATTCCTCCACCTCGCGATCGTGTATCTCCTTCCCCAAACTGAGGGCTCTGAAACGGGCATTCTACGATCTGCGTCTGGTGGACGTTTGGAGAGTGCTGCACCCCACGGCCCGTAACTATACCCACTTCTCCCATGTTCATCACACCTATAGTCGCATAGACTACCTAATGAGTGACCATAGCTGCCTGGACTGGTCCCCGGAATGCACCATAGACCCAATGGTCTGGTCTGACCATTCTCCTATACACATGACATTCTCGCTCCCTTCCACTCCGATTAGGGAATGGTCATGGCGCTTGAACGATTCGCTGCTTACGAACCCGGAATGTGTGACAAGGGTTTCAGATACAATCTCTAACTTTTTTGCGGACCACGCTTTGGATACGACATCGTTGCCCTTTCAATGGGAGGCACTTAAGGCTGTCCTACGTGGTACCTTTATCCAAATGGGTACGCATCTTAAAAAGGAGCGCTCAGCCGCCATAGAGGCAGCAAATAAAACGCTTAGAAACTTAGAAACTGAGCACAAACGATCCCCGACAGTGACAATGCTGGCGGACGTTTCTAGGGCACGATCACAACTTAGAGAACTTTATGAAGCCTCTGCACGCACATATGCGGATAAGCTCACTTTCCATCAATATAAGTTTCGAGATAAATGTGGTAGGCCACTGGCTCGCTCCCTGCACCCAAAAACAACCTCCGCCTTTGTGCCTCATATTCGGGGGGCACAGGGAGAAATGGTATCCTCACCCACTAAGATGGCGGGGGAATTCAGGGACTTTTATCAGTCCCTGTACAATATCCCTAAGACTCAAGGGACAAGTTCCCCTTCTTCCGGGGTGGAGGACCAGATGTCATATGTATTGGAAACCGCGCTCCCTACATTAGACGATGACGTCATCGCTGATCTGGAAACCTCAATCACAGAAGACGAAGTCGCCAAAGCCATAGCGGGTACACCGAGTGGAAAGAGCCCGGGCCCAGACGGCTTTACTCCTAAGTTCTACAAACTTTTTGCCGCCCTCCTCACGCCCTTTCTAACTAAGGTGTTCAACTCTTTGTCGGAGGGTTCAGTGTTCCCTCCACAAACACTTGAGGCTCACATATCCCTCATCCCAAAGCCAGGCAAAGACCCCACTCTTTGTGCAAGCTATAGGCCGATCTCCTTGATTGGGGTCGATTTGAAAGTCTTTGCTAAAGTCCTAGCCAATAGATTACAACCATTGTTGCCTGGGATAATACACCTAGACCAGGTCGGCTTTGTGAGTGGCCGTGAGGCTAGGGACAATACCCTGAAGACCCTTCTTTTAACCAACTATGCCCGGTCCCACGATATCCCACTATGCCTCTTAACAGTCGATGCCGAGAAGGCATTCGACCGAGTAGACTGGCAGTTCCTTCGACTATCCCTGCAACAAATAGGCGTGGGAACCAATATGATGGCGAGAATAATGTCCCTTTACTCCTCTCCATATGCTAGGATTAGACTAAATGGCTCGCTATCTCCAGCCTTCTCTGTATCTAACGGGACGCGACAGGGATGCCCACTGTCCCCCCTCCTCTACGTTCTCACTATGGAACATCTAGCTATTGCTCTACGTAACAATTCTTCTATCCAAGGCATAACAGTCGGGCCCACACATACTAAACTTGCCCTCTTTGCAGATGATCTGCTCCTGTTCGTGACACACCCTCACACATCCTTGCCCTTGGTATTGCAGGAGTTTCGGAAATTTGGAGAAGTTAGCAACTTCAAGGTCAACTACAATAAATCGGAAATCCTCAACATATCTCTGCCTACGTCGGCCCTACGAAGACTATCGTCTTCTTTCCCCTTCAAAACTGGTTCCCCCTCCATAAGGTATCTCGGAATTCAAATACCGGCGGATGCTTCCCAACTTTTTTCCTTGAACTTTGCCCCCCTACTTCTTAGGACCCAGGCAGATTTAATCAATTATGCGTCCAAACAGCTCTCATGGCTAGGTAGAGTGAATGCCCTGAAAATGGATGTTCTCCCTAGGTTCCTGTATTTGTTTCAGACCATCCCTATTCACATACCTAATTCGTACTTTAAGAAAATACGCCAACTGTTTTCCAAATTTATTTGGAATGCGGCCCGTCCCAGGATACGGTATGAAACACTTTCTCTTCCAAAGGCTCGGGGGGGGGGGGCTGGAGCCCCAGATGCCTCCCTATACCATAAAGCAGCGGTGCTCACCCGCATACTAGATTGGTTCCATCATTCTTCAACCAAGCTTTGGGTTCAGTTGGAAAGCCACATGAGCCCAATTGAGCTTTCCGCTCTCCCCTGGACCTTGCCTACGGTACGGGGGGGTTCGGGCCCTCTTAATGACCTTACCCATCAAACGATCCAGATTTGGGATCGCATGCTGTCCAGAAGGGGCTTATCAAACCGCATGGGGCCTATGACTCCCTTCTTTGGGACCCCGGCCTTTCCGCCAGCTATGTCGGTAGCAAGATTCGGACCATGGCGAAGAGAGGACCATAGGCGACTTGCCCAGGTCCTTCGTGCAGACCCCACTTTGAGGTCAGATACCTCTACCGGTCTGACCTCCCGTCACCCCATGCAGTGGCTTCGGAGGCAACAGACTGCCTCCTACATCCGGACTTTCCCATCTATTACAGACATTCTTGCTGAACCGACGGGATTCGAGGAACTGCTCCTGCAGGTGGAACCTCCAACGCATGTTGTATCGCAACTATACTCCCTTCTGCTCGATGTTTACTCCCCTGGCCTCCCACCGTATACGGTGGCCTGGGAGACAGACCTCCGTCACACTATCTCCCCTATTGACTGGCAAAAATGTTTTACCCTGACGCACAAATTGTCCATAGCCACCAAGACCCAGGAGAAGGGGTTTAAACTGTTAACAAGATGGTACAGATGTCCATCAACTCTTCACCACTTCAATCTGGAGGTGTCGGATGCCTGCTGGCGGTGTCTCGGCTCCCGAGGAACCATGCTCCACATCTGGTGGGAGTGCCCTCCTGTGCGGAGGTACTGGCAGCGGATTTTCACACTCTACTGCAAATTGATGGCGACCTCTATCCACCCTTCACCTGAGGTGGCTCTCTTGTCTATTATCCCAGGATCATTTAAATCCATCAGAAATTATGTCTTGCGACACTTTCTGGCGGCGGTCAGGGTAGTGATTCCCCGTCACTGGAGAACGGCAACCATGCCTTCCCTGGGGGATTGGGCTGTTGAGGTGGACCGCATTAAGGACCTGGAGCGCCTGGTGGCCGAGGAAAATAACAAAAGTGAACAGTTCTCTCTCACATGGACTTCGTGGTCCGTGTTTCGGTACTCCTCGGAGTTTATCTCTTGGGCGGAGTGTGCCCTGGACGAGACCACTTTCGGACCTTGATGGAGTGATTCTGATCCATGTCCCCTATCTGTGTACCCCTACTATTTGCCCCTGACTCTGACTCTTTCTCTTTTCTCTACACATAAATACACCTCTAAGAACCCAGTAGGATAACGTACCAGGGCTTCAATTTACCTACTACCTATAACCCATTGAGTGACCCTACTTCATACTCTCCAAATAGGTTTGTGTATACTTTCATCTGATGGTACTTAGCCCTGCTCTGTTCTGACACACATGATGCCTGTTGAGGATGTATCCTATTAATGTTTGTAATGTTTAAGACAATGTATGTCTTTTTCTGTCGTTTCATTGCATAAACAAATAAAATAAGATTGAATTAACATTACCACATAGAGATATAACGTTGATTTTTATATATAATGGCATTGACCTCATCCTATAGGATACCTGTTATGGTCATTTACATACTTTTTATGATTTACTATAAAGGTTAAGTTTTAGTTAAGTGGCCTTTTGGTGCGTAGGGAAGCGCACCCTTGTCTAGTTCTAGTCAAATTTTGTCACAGTTAAGTGTAATCAATACCACAGGCTTTTGTATATATGTTATATTAATATTTTCAGAAAGATACCATAACCCTTTTTCTTCTTCATTATGTAAGGACATGTAGCCTTTATCAGCTTGAGAACCATCTGGTTCTCATTTTATTTAAAATGTTAAGTCAATGAGAAACACAAAGAAGGAGTACAGTATGAGGAGTGAAGCTCCAAAACAGTAGTTTGACATGCCTTAGTTAAAGCATTACTGGCAACATAAATAAATTTGTGTGACGTAGCCCCCTGATCCAATTAAATATACTCTGTGTAAATCAGAACTCTTGATTCAGATGTAAAATGCATGAAGAAGACCTGGAAAAAGGCACACTGTGTCCCACTGAATCAATATTTATTTAGCAGGCTATTTACAGGACACCTGATCAATACATTTTTCCTCCAGTATAATTACAGACACATATGTTACAATACACTCTGGCAATTATCAATCACTCGCTTTCTGGACCATAAAATAGGGTCAAGCGTAATAATTATTACATGACTTTAGACAAAGTTAAACAACCCATGTATACTCAAACACATATTAACCTTGATACCTGTGTACTATACAAACTGTGTGTAAACACATAATGTTTTTGTCTTTGTTTAACCACTTACCCACTGGGCACTTAAACCCCCTTCCTAACCAGACCAATTTTCAGATTTCGGTGCTCTCACATTTTGAATCACAATTACTCAGTCATGCAACACTGTAACTATATTCATTTTTTGTTTCCTTTTTTCACACAAATAGAGCTTTCTTTTGGTGGTATTTAATCACCGCTGGGTTTCTTACTTTTTTTGCGCTATAGAAGAAAAAAGACCGAAAATTCTGTAAACAAAATGTATTTTTCTTCGTTTCTGTTATAAAATTTAGCAAATTAGTAATTTTTCTTCAAAATTTGGGCCAAAATTTACACTGCTAAATATCTTTGTTAAAAATAACCCAAATTGGTGTATATTATTTGGTCTTTGTGAAAGTCCACAAGCTATGGTGTCAAAAATCAAACATTGATCACACCCGATGTTCTGACGGCCTATCTCATTTTTTGAGGCCCTAACAAGCCAGGAAAGTACAAATATCCCCCAAATGATCCCTTTTTGGAAAGTAGACATTTCAAAGTATTTAGCAAGAGGCATGGTGAGTTTTTTGAACTTGTAATTTTTTCCCACAATTCTTTGCAAAATCAAGATTTTGTTTTTTTAATTGACAACATTTTTATATTATTAGGTTATTTCTCACACAAAGCATATGCATAGCACAAAACACATTCTACTACTCCTCCTGAGTTTAGCGATACCACATGTATGAGACTTTTACACAGCGTAGTCATATACAGAGGCCCAACATGCAGGGAGCACCACCAGGCGTTCTAGTAGCATAAATTACACCTATCATTTCCTGACTACCTCTTGCACTTTTGAAGGCCCTGGAGCACCAGGACAATGGAAACACCCCAAAAATTACCCTATTTTGGAAATAAAACACCCCAACGTATAATCTATGAGTAGAGTTGAGCGGACACCTGGATATTCGGGTTCGACAGGTTCGGCCGAACTTCGGAAAAAAGTTCGAGTTCGGGACCGAACTTGACCCGAACTTGACCCTGAACCCGAACCCCATTGAAGTCAATGGGGACCCGAACTTCTGAGGACTATTCACGCTTTTTTCCCGTGCTTAGAACTGTCCCTGCACAAAGTGTAATTTCTGAAGGAAAAAAAGTCATTTAAAACTCACTCGCGGCTATAATGAATTGTCGGCTCCCGGCAATACATAGAAAAGTCATTGATAAAAAAAAAAATGTGTGGGGGTTCCCCCAAATTTTATTACCAGGCCCTTCAGGTCTGGTATGGATTTTAAGGGGAACTCCACCCCAAATGTAAAAAAAAATGGCGTGGAGTTCCCCCCAAAATCCAGACCAGACCCTTTATCCGAGCACGCAACCTGGCAGGCCGCAGGAAAAGAGGGGGGATGAGAGAGCGCCCCCCCTCCTGAACCATACCAGGCCACATGCCCTCAACATGTGGAGGATATCCCCATGTTGATGGGGACAAGGGCCTCATCCCCACAACCCTTGCCCGGTGGTTGTGGGGGTCTGCGGGCAGGGGGCTTATCGAGATCTGGAAGACCCCTTTAACAAAGGGGACCCCCAGATCCCAGCCCCCCCCTATGTGAATTGGTAATGGGGTACATTGTACCCCTACCATTTCACAAAGAAAGTGTAAAAAATTGTAAAAAAAATACACAGACACCGTTGGGAAAGTCCTTTATTAAAAATAAAAATATAAAAAATAAAAAAAAAACATTCCAGCGATGAAATCCAGTGTCCCAGGGCGATCCGATGTCCGGCGCTGTCCACACGAAATGTCATTGGCTGAGCCTGAGCAGATCTGATGGGGAACTTCCTCCGCAGTGTAATAAATGAATAGACCCACCCCTTCTAAAGTTCCCCATCAGGTCCGCTCAGCCAAAGACGTAGGTGTAAGGCTGAGGACCTGATGCGGGTCGTGAGAAGGGGTGGGTCTATTCATGTATTAAACTGTGGAGGAAGTTCCCCATCAGGTCCGCCCCCATCGTATGTCAGACCCCGCCTACGTCATTGGATGAGCGGACCTGATGCAGTACCTGATGCCCCCGCCCCTTCTCACGTTCCGCCTCAGGTCCTCAGCCTTACACCTACGTCATTGGCTGAGCGGACCTGATGGGGAACTTTAGAAGGGGTGGGTCTATTCATTTATTACACTGCGGTGGAAGTTCCCCATCAGGTCCGCTCAGGCTCAGCCAATGACATTTCGTGTGGACAGCGCCGGACATTGGATCGCCGTGGGACACTGGATTTCATCGCTGGAATGTTTTTTTTTATTTTATTTTTTATTTTTTTAATAAAGGACTTTCCCAACGGTGTCTGTGTATTTTTTTTTACAATTTTTTACACTTTCTTTGTGAAATGGTAGGGGTACAATGTACCCCATTACCAATTCACATAGGGGGGGCCGGGATCTGGGGGTCCCCTTTGTTAAAGGGGTCTTCCAGATTCCGATAAGCCCCCCGCCCGCAGGCCCCCACAACCACCGGGCAAGGGTTGTGGGGATGAGGCCCTTGTCCCCATCAACATGGGGACATCCTCCCCATGTTGAGGGCATGTGGCCGGGTACGGTTCAGGAAGGAGGGGCACTCTCTCGTCCCCCCCTCTTTTCCTGCGGCCTGCCAGGTTGCGTGCTCGGATAAAGGGTCTGGGCTGGATTTTTGGGGGTACTCCACGCCATTTTTTTATTTATTTGGAGTGGAGTTCCCCTTAAAATCCATATCAGACCTGAAGGGCCTGGTATGGATATTTGGGGGAACGGCACGCATTTTTTTTAAAATTTGCATCAGGGTTCCCCTTAATATCCATACCAGACCTGAAGGGCCTGGTAATTGAATTTGGGGGAACCCCCACGTTTTTTTTTTTTATCAATGACTTTTCTATGTATTGCCGGGAGCCGACAATTCATTATAGCTGCGAGTGAGTTTTAAATTACTTTTTTTCCTTCAGAAATTATACTTTGTGCAGGGACAGTTCTAAGCACGGGAAACAAGCGCTGCTTTACATGCATATTGCCGAACACCGGACCCGAACCCGAACATACAGTCAATTGTTCGGGTTCGGGTCCGGCACCCAAAAGTTCGGTACGGACCCGAACTTTACAGTTCGGGTCCGCTCAACCCTATCTATGAGGCATAATGAGTCTTTTGAACATGTCATTTTTTTCTACAAGTTTTTGGAAAATGTGGAAAGAAAATGAAAACACATTTTTTTTTACACAAAGTTGTCCATTTATACAATATTTCTAACACATAGCATGTACATACCAAAAATTACACCCCAAAATAGATTCTCCTACTCCTCCTGAGTATAACGATACCACATATGGCAGACTTTTCCACAGCCTGGCCACATACAGAGGCCCAACATACAGGGAGCACCGTCAGGTGATCTAGGGGCATAGATTTCCAATCTAATTTGACTACCTATTACACTTTTGTGAGGCACTGTAGTGGCATGGATGAGCACAATTGGGGATGGCTGAGTATGGATGGGATGGCTGAGTATGGCTGAGTATGGCTGGGTATGGCTGAGTATGGCTGGGTATGGCTGGGTATGAATGTGGGTGGATGGGATGGCTGAGCATGGATGGATGGATGAGTATTGCTGAGTATGGATGGCTGAGCATGGATGGATGGATGAGTATTGCTGAGTATGGATGGATGGCTGAGCATGGATGGATGAGTATTGCTGAGTATGGATGGATGGCTGAGCATGGATGGATGAGTATTGCTGAGTATGGATGGATGGCTGAGCATGGATGAGTATTGCTGAGTATGGATGGATGGATGAGTATTGCTGAGTATGGATGGATGGCTGAGTATTGCTGAGTATGGATGGGATGGCTGAGCATGGATGGATGGATGAGGCTGGAATTGTCACAGAGCAGCGCTGTGGGCACTACAGATCCAGCCCACAGCGCTGCTGCAACCGATCTCTCCCCATCTCCTCTCACACCGTACCGATCGGTACAGAGAGGGGAGAGAGGAACCGGACATGACGCCAGTTTGTTTACAAGTGATCGCTCCGTCATTTGACGAAGCGATCACGTGGTAAACGGGCGGTGTCAGTGGCCATTTACCGTGATCCGTGATGCTCCGGGTCCTCGGGACCTGGTGGTCACGGATAATCCCATGTGCGCGCCCCAGGGGGCACTCGGGAGCGCAATTCTGGGAGGACGTCAATGTATGCCCTCCCAGAGTTATCGAGCCGCACTATAGCCGTCATTCGGCTATGGCACGGTCGTTAAGTGGTTAAACAGATAATTTAGCCTTGTGCTGGCAATTGTCTCTGTGGCAGAGAATGTGCCCCAAACAAGAACAAATTACATTCAAGTTCAAGGCAACCTACTAGAAGCCTTAGGCCCGGGGTTTGTGTGTGTGTTTATATATGTGGTTAGTTGGGGGGTGGCCTATTTTTCCACCACTATCCTGAAGCTTGCTCATCAGTCTTCTGGATGCAAGTCAGGTACTGTGTAGGGATGGGAGAACGGTTTGGGCCAAACATTGGCTATTTCAGGGTGTTACTGCATGTTTAACGCAGTATATTTTAATGTGTTACATGCCATTTAACGCAGAATATTTCTGTGCGTTAGTGCACGTTTAATGCAGTAAATTTCTGTGGATTAGTGCAAATTTAATGCAGCATATTTCAGTGTGTTAGTGCACGTTTAACACAGTATATCTCTGCTCATTAGTGCACGTTTTAAAGCAGTATATTTCTGTGTGTTAGTGAACGTTTAACACTGTATATTTCTGTGCGTTAGTGCATGTTTAAAGCAGTATATTTCTGTGTGTTGGTGCACGTTTAAAGCAGTATATTTCAGTGCGTTAGTGCACGTTTAACGCAGTATATATCTGTGCGTTAGTGCATGTTTAACGCAGTACATTTCTGTGCTTTACTGCACATGTAATGCAGTATATTTCTGTGCATTAGTGCACATTTAAATTAGTATACTTCTGTGTGTTAGTGCGCATTTAACGCAGTATATTTTTGTGTGTTAGTGCACGTTTAACGTAGTGAATATCTGTGGGTTAGTGCATTTTTTAAAGTCGTATATACAGTAAAGGAAAAAAGTATTTGATCCCCTGCTGATTTTGTACGTTTGCCCACTGATCAGTCTATAATTTTAATGGTCATTTTTTTTTTAACAGTGAGAGACAGAATAACAACAAAAATATAAAGAAAAATGCATTTCAAAAAAGTTATAAATTGATTTTGCATTTTAATGAGTGAAATAGGTAGTTGACCCCCATGCAAAATATGACTTAGTACTTGGTGGCAAAACCCTTGTTGGCAATCACAGAAGTCAGACGTTTCCTGTAGTTGGTCACCAGGTTTTCAGACATCTGAGGAGGGATTTTGTTCCACCTCTGCAGATCCTCTACAAGTCTTTAAGGTTTTGAGGCTGACGTTTGGTAACTCGAACTTTCAGCTCCCTTCACATATTTTCTATGGGATTAAGGTCTGGCGACTGGGTAGGCCACTCCAGGACCTTAATGTGCTTCTTCTCGAGCCACTCATTTGTTGCCTTGGCCGTGTTTTTTGGGTCATTGTCATGCTGGAATACCCATCCTTGACCTATTTTCAATGCCCTGGCTGGGGGAAGGAGGTTCTCACCCAAGATTTGATGGTACATGTCCCCTGTCCACCTTCCCTTTGATGCAGTGAAGTTGTCCTATCCCCTTAGCAGAAAAACACCCCCAAAGCATAATGTTTTCACCTCCATGTTTGACGGTGGGGATGGTGTTTTAGGGTCATTGGCAGCATTCCTCCTCTTCTAAACACAGTGAGTTGAGTTGATGCCGAAGAGCTTGATTTTGGTCTCATTTGACCACAACACTTTCACCCAGTTATCCTCTAAATCATTCAGATATTCATTAGCAAACTTCAGACGGGCCTGTACATGTGCTTTCCCAGCAGGGGGACCTTGCGGGCGCTGCAGGATTTCAGTCCTTCACGGCATCTTGTGTTACCAATTGGTTTCTTGGTGACTATGGTCCCAGCTGTCTTGAGATCATTGAAAAGATTCTCCTGTGTAGTTCTGGGCTGATTCCTCACCGTTCTCATGATCATTAAAACTCCACGAGGTGAGATCTTGCATGGAGCCCCAGACCAAGGGTGATTGACAGTTGTTCTGTGTTTTTTCGATTTGCGAATAATTGCACCATCTGTTGTCTCCCTCTCATCAAGCTGCTTGGCGAAGGTCTTGTAGTCCATTCCAGGCCTTGTGTAGGTCTACAATCTTGTCCCTGACATCCTTGTACAGCTCTTTGGTCTTGGCCATGGTGGAGAGATTGGAATCTGATTGATTGCTTTTGTAGACAGGTGTCTTTTCTACAGGTAACAAGCTGGCATTAGGAGCACTCCCTTTAAAATTTTGGGTTGTCCCCAGAGAAGTAATAGAGGGAAAATGGGGGACACTAGTTCTGGTGACTTGGGGGTCCCCAAGGAACTCCCTAAATTTGCAGGGATTTCCACTCACCTACTGTTTTGGCTATGGGACAGGAGGTGAAGTGAAATCTCTGCAATGGCACACAGATGGCAAAGCAAATCTGACAGTGGTTACTACCCTCCCTTGCGCTATCCAAAATGAAAAAAATAACAAATTACCCTCTTTGGATTTTCTATGCCAAGTAGGGGTGACTTTGACACTGAGATACCCAGGAGACCTACTTACATAGACCAGTATCTACTTTTTGACTCCCACCGCCCACTAAAATACAAACTGGAGGTTATTATAACTCGGCAACATTGGGCTGCTATGGTAACAACAAACACATGCTAAAGAAAAAGAACACTGACATCTCAGGAATGCTTTGAAGGTTTGTGGCTACCAAGACTGGGCTTTTATTTCCACAAGGTCAAGCAAAGACACAGGAACATCGCTCGAATGGACAAAGCAGAACATGAAGTAATATAGTCCTGTATGTAGCTTGTGTCTGTAGAAACTCAAATTGACCTTTAACAAACATCATATGTTTGTGTCTTTTTAAGCTCAGCAGTACAGAGCAGTGAGACAGAAACTTGTGAGTAGGGATGAGCTCGGTGTTCGAGTCGAACATACGTTCGACTCAAACATCGGCTGTTCGATCGTTCGGCGAACATCGAACGATTTGGGCCATTCGCGACAAATTCGAGTGACGTGAACGGCCCACAATACACTGCGCCATCGCAGTGCAATCCCGGCGCTGTGATTGGCCAAGCATGCACTGTGACCCTGCATGCTTGGCCAATCACAGCGCCGGCAGCTAGGAGAGCCATAATTGGCCACAGGCAGGTTGCCTGTGGCCAATTATAGCTCAGGGGGTTTAGCACACGCCCCACACTATAAAAGGCCGCCAGCGCGGCGGCCTTGTGTAGTGTGTTCCGGCGCAGGGAAAGAGAAGGATAGGCAGGGACACTGTTGATATTCTTTGTGCTATTCTTGTGTGCAGGGAGAGAGAAGGATAGGCAGGGAGAGTGTCAGTGTCATATTCTTTGCTAAACCTTGTGTGCAGGGAGAGAGAAGGATAGGCAGGGAGAGTGTCGGTGTCATATTCTTTGATAAACCTTGTGTGCAGGGAGAGAGAAGGATAGGCAGGGGACAGTGTCAGTGTCATATTCTTTGATAAACCTTGTGTGCAGGGAGAGAGAAGGATAGGCAGGGGACAGTGTCAGTGTCATTGTTGCTAAGCCTCCTGCACAGTATACACCTGAAGCTAGCCCTTATTGCTGTGTTTTCCTGGTGTGTTACACTAACAGGCCTTTGCAGCACTTACAGCGGGCGGAGTGTGCCTCCTGCACATTATACACCTGAAGCTAGCCCGTATTGCTGTGTTTTCCTGGTGTGTTACACCAAGAGGCATTTGCAGCACTTACAGCAGGCGTAGTGTGATTCCTGCAAAATATACTCCTGAAGCTAGGCCTTATTGCTGTGTTTTCCTAGTGTGTTACACCAACAGGCATTTGCAGCACTTACAGCAGGCGTAGTATGATTCCTGCAAAATATACTCCTGAAGCTAGCCCGTATTGCTGTGTTTTCCTGATGTGTTACACCAACAGGCATTTGCAGCACTTACAGCAGGCGTAGTGTGTTTCCTGCAAAATATACTCCTGAAGCTAGGTCTTATTGCTGTGTTTTCCTAGTGTGTTACACCAACAGGCATTTGCAGCACTTACAGCAGGCGTAGTGTGATTCCTGCAAAATATACTCCTGAAGCTAGCCCGTATTGCTGTGTTTTCCTGGTGTGTTACACCAACAGGCATTTGCAGCACTTACAGCAGGCGTAGTGTGATTCCTGCAAAATTTACTCCTGAAGCTAGGCCTTATTGCTGTGTTTTCCTAGTGTGTTACACCAACAGGCATTTGCAGCACTTACAGCAGGCGTAGTGTGATTCCTGCAAAATATACTCCTGAAGCTAGGCCTTATTGCTGTGTTTTCCTGGTGTGTTACACCAACAGGCATTTGCAGCACTTACAGCAGGCGTAGTGTGATTCCTGCAAAATATACTCCTGAAGCTAGCCCATATTGCTGTGTTTTCCTGGTGTGTTACACCAACAGGCGTTTTCAGCACTTACAGCAGGCGTAGTGTGATTCCTGCAAAATATACTCCTGAAGCTAGGCCTTATTGCTGTGTTTTCCTGGTGTGTTACACCAACAGGCATTTGCAGCACTTACAGCAGGCGTAGTGTGATTCCTGCAAAATATACTCCTGAAGCTAGCCCGTATTGCTGTGTTTTCCTAGTGTGTTACACCAACAGGCATTTGCAGCACTTACAGCAGGCGTAGTGTGATTCCTGCAAAATATCCTCCTGAAGCTAGACCGTATTGCTGTGTTTTCCTGGTGTGTTACACCAACATGCATTTGCAGCACTTACAGCAGGCGTAGTGTGATTCCTGCAAAATATACTCCTGAAGCTAGGCCTTATTGCTGTGTTTTCCTAGTGTGTTACACCAACAGGCATTTGCACCACTTACAGCAGGCGTAGTGTGATTCCTGCAAAATATACTCCTGAAGCTAGCCCGTATTGCTGTGTTTTCCTAGTGTGTTACACCAACAGGCATTTGCAGCACTTACAGCAGGCATAGTGTGATTCCTGCAAAATATACTCCTGAAGCTAGCCCGTATTGCTGTGTTTTCCTAGTGTGTTACACCAACAGGCATTTGCAGCACTTACAGCAGGCGTAGTGTGATTCCTGCAAAATATACTCCTGAAGCTAGGCCTTATTGCTGTGTTTTCCTAGTGTGTTACACCAACAGGCATTTGCACCACTTACAGCAGGCGTAGTGTGATTCCTGCAAAATATACTCCTGAAGCTAGCCCGTATTGCTGTGTTTTCCTAGTGTGTTACACCAACAGGCATTTGCAGCACTTACAGCAGGCGTAGTGTGATTCCTGCAAAATATACTCCTGAAGCTAGCCCGTATTGCTGTGTTTTCCTGGTGTGCTACACCAAAAGGCATTTGCAGCACTTACAGCAGGCGTAGTGTGATTCCTGCAAAATATACTCCTGAAGCTAGGCCTTATTGCTGTGTTTTCCTAGTGTGTTACACTAACAGGCATTTGCAGCACTTACAGCAGGCGTAGTGTGATTCCTGCAAAATATACACCTGAAGCTAGCCCGTATTGCTGTGTTTTCCTGGTGTGCTACACCAAAAGGCATTTGCAGCACTTACAGCAGGCGTAGTGTGATTCCTGCAAAATATACTCCTGAAGCTAGGCCTTATTGCTGTGTTTTCCTAGTGTGTTACACCAACAGGCATTTGCAGCACTTACAGCAGGCGTAGTGTGATTCCTGCAAAATATACTCCTGAAGCTAGCCCGTATTGCTGTGTTTTCCTAGTGTGTTACACCAACAGGCATTTGCAGCACTTACAGCGGGCGTAGTGTGCTTCCTGCAAAATATACTCCTGAAGCTAGGCCTTATTGCTGGTTTTCCCATCTCCCTGCAGGCCATTAGAATGTCTGGAAGGCAAACAAGGAGAGGCAGACAGTCAGGAGCCAATAAAAGAGGGCAAGCAGGCTCTGTGTCTAGAGACAACAGTGCTGGTCGTGGACGCGGTGCATCGCCATCAGCACGTGGCCATGGGACATGCTTGTCCTTCTTTTCGGCAGCTGGACGTGTTGAGCCGCATCATGCCGAAGACTTGGTAAAGTGGATGACCAAGCCCTCCTCATCCTCTCTCACCCAGGCTCAGGGTACTGGCAAAGCAGCTGCCAAAGCGTTCTCTTCCCTGGTATCAATGTCATCATCAGTCACTCCTTCCCTAGATCCACCATGTCCTCCTGAGGAGTCCCCCGAACTGTTTGAGCACAGTGTTGGGTACATGCTCCAGGAGGATGCCCAGCGTTTCAAAGGGTCTGATAATGATACCCAGCTAAAGGAAGCAGTAGCGTGAGAGCAGAGAGAGGGGATTCTCAAGAAGGACACCAATCTGGCAGTCATGTTCCAGCAGCTGCAGCATACTGCCAGATTGGCTCCAGTGATGAGGAGGGAGGGGATGATGAGGTCACTGACTCCACATGGGTGCCTAATAGGAGAGAGGAGGAAGAGGAGGATGAGGAGGAGGCACATCTCCAACGAGGCAGGATGCCCTCGGGGGGCCAGCGTAAGGGCAGCACACCGACGGAATCACACCGCAGGGCTCCGCCTGTGCAGGGCGCTGCCTCTGCCCGTTATTCAAAAAGTTCTTTGGTGTGGGCCTTTTTTGAGTCGAGTGCATCAGATCGCACAGCTGCTGTTTGCAACATATGTCTCAAGCGTATATCGCGTGGCCAAAACATCAGCTGCTTGGGCACCACATGCTTGACCAGACATATGTTGACCTGCCATGCAGCTTGTTGGCAAGCCTACCTTAAAGACCCACACCAAAGAACAAAGCGGACCTCTCCTTGCACCGCATCAGCTGGGATCTCCAACCCCACTATACCTTCAGTCCTCTCTGAAACCTGCACTGAGAGGAATGAAGGTGTAGAATTAGGTGTGTCACAGCCAAGTACTTGCGGGCACTCTGCTAGCAGTACACCGACGTCCGATTCTAGCAGGCAAATTTCCCTGCCCCAGCTGCTGGACCGTCGAAAGAAGTTCACTCCCAGCCATCCACACGGTTGAATGCTAGCTTGGCTAAATTGCTAGCACTTCAACTGCTGCCTTTTCAGTTGGTAGACTCTGCCCCCTTCCGTGAGTTTGTGCAATGTGCGGTTCCTCAGTGGCAGGTTCCCAAATGCCACTTTTTCTCACGGAAGGCGATTCCGGCTCTCTACCGGCATGTGGAAGGCAATGTCTTGGCCTCGCTGGACAGGGCGGTCAGCGGTAAGGTGCATATTACCACTGACTTATGGTCCAGCAGGCATGGACAGGGATGTTACCTTTCATTCACGGCCCATTGGGTCACTCTTTTGGCAGCTGGGAAGGATGCAGGACAAGGTGCAGTAGTGTTGGAGGTTGTTCCGCCGCCACGCCTCCAAAATGCTACTACTGGTTGTGACACACCTCTCTCCTCCACCCCCTCCTCTTCTTCTTCCTCCATGGCCTCTTCCTGTGCTTTGTCCCTGGAACCAGCGGTACTCCGTAGGCGTTCAAGGGGCTACGCAAGTACGCAGGCAAAAAGATGCCATGCCGTGCTTGCGCTAGTGTGTTTGGGGGACAGGAGCCACACTGGGGCAGAGGTTCTGTCTGCTCTGCAGGGGCAGGCCGAGAGGTGGTTGACGCCACGCCAGCTTAAGCCAGGAATGGTGGTTTGCGACAATGGCACCAACCTCCTCTCCGCCCTCTGACAGGGACAACTGACCCATGTGCCCTGTGTGGCTCACGTCCTTAACCTGGTGGTGCAGCGGTTCTTGGGCAGGTACCCGGGCTTACAGGATGTCCTGAGGCAGGCCAGGAAAGTCTGTGTGCATTTCCGCAGATCTTATAATGCCAGTGCTCGCATGGTTGAGCTTCAAAAGGAGTTGAACCTGCCCAAGAACCGCCTTATATGTGACATGCCCACCAGGTGGAACTCAACGTTGGCCATGCTGCAGCGGCTGCACATGCAGCAGAGGGCCATCAATGAGTACCTGTGCGACTACGGCACCAGGACAGGGTCAGGGGAGCTCAGGTTTTTTTCACCACGCCAGTGGGCCATGATCAGGGATGCATGCACTGTCCTGGCACCATTTGAGGAGGCCACGAGGATGGTGAGCAGTGACAGTGCATGCATCAGTGACACTGTACCTCTTGTCCACCTGTTGGAACATACGCTGCGTGGAATAATGGACAGGGCACTTGAGGCAGAACAGAGGCAGGAAGAGGGGACTTCCTTGCTTCTCAAGGCCCCCTTTACCCAGACAGTGTTCCTTCTGTCCCAGCCATCGCACAGGAAGAGGAGGAGGAGGAGGAGGAGGATTGTGTCAGCATGGAGGTGGAGCCTGGCACTCAGCATCATCAGCAGCAGTCTTTTAGGGATGATTTACAGTCCCAAGAAACCCGTGGACTTGTACATGGCTGGGAGGAGGTGGCTGCAGATCATGTCGTCCTTAGTGACCCAGAGGACTCTGGACCGAATGCCTCAGCTAACCTACGCTGCATGGCCTCCCTGATCCTGCAAAGTCTGCGGAAGGATCCTCATATTCTTCGGATCAAGGAGAGGGACCATTACTGGCTGGCCACTCTCCTTGATCCACGGTACAAGGGTAAGGTTGCGGACCTTATCTTACCATCGCAGAGGGAGCAGAGGATGAGTCAACTCCGGGAAGCCTTGCAGAAAGGTCTGTGCAACGCGTTCCCAGAGACTGGGAGGTTACAAACTCCTGGTCCTGGACAACGAGTTGCTGAGGCTTCGGTCAGTCAAAGAAGGAGTGGTGGGGAAGGTGGCCGTCTGACCGATGCGTTCAGACAATTCTTTAGTCCGCAGCCCCAAGGTATGATCGGTTCCAGCAACCATCGCCAGCGTCTGATATACATGGTGCAGGAATACCTAGGGGCAAGGTCAGACTTGGACACCTTCCCCACCGAAAATCCTCTGGCTTACTGGGTCTTGAGGATGGATCACTGGCCAGAGCTTGCACAGTATGCAATTGAGCTACTGGCCTGTCCTGCATCCAGCGTTCTTTCAGAACGCACATTCAGTGCTGCTGGAGGATTTGTCACGGATCACAGGGTGCGCCTGTCCACCGACTCGGTTGATCGACTGACCTTCATAAAGATGAACCAGTCTTGGATCACCACCAGCTACCAAACACCTGAAGCTGATATAACAGACTAATTTATTTTCAAATGTCACATCCCTTCAAGACTGATGCTGATGCTGAGAGACTGTCCTGTTATGTTGACTGACTATCCTCCTCCTCCTCAATGATCCGATTGATGATGATAGCTTGGAAGAACATTTTTGTTTCTGGGTGCCGCCACCAGTGGCTAAGGCCCAATTTTTCAGCCCCTGTTTAACAGGGGCATGTAATTACAATTTTTTATGCAATACTTTGCAGCAGGGCTCATTCCTGCACTCCAACTAGAGTATCTGGGAGAGGTTGCAGTGTCGTGGCACCAGCATCAGTGCCTAAGGCCCAATTTTTCAGCCCCTGTTTAACAGGGGCATGTAATTAAAAAATGTTATGCAATGCTTTGCAGCAGGGCTCATTCCTGCACTCCTGATGGGGTAGCTATGCCATTTTTCTTAAAGATTTGTATCCATATTACCGGGACCAGACATTACATTAAAGCCGCAAGCAGTTTTAAATGGCTTTTTTTCCTTTAGAAATGTAATTTTGTGCAGGGACAGTTCTAAACACGGGAAACATGTGGCACTTCACAGGCATACTTTAGACACCCCCCAGGTACGATATTTAAAGGAATATTTGACTTTTTTTTTTCACTCTATGCATCATTAAAATGACTGCTCCCGAAAAACGGCCGTTTTTAAAACTTCTTTTTGCATTGATACATGTCCCCTGGTGCAGAACCCGGGTTCCCAAACCCTTTTTAGGACAATAACATGCATAAAAGTCATTATAATTAGCACTTTAGATTTCGAACGTTCGCATCCATTGTATTTAATAGGGTTCTAACATTCGTGCGAGCTTTCGGTCCGTTCGCCTGTTCCCGTGCGAACCGAACCCGGGGGTGTTCAGCTCATCCCTACTTGTGAGTACATCCAAAAGACTCAAGACCCAAGCACGAGCAAAGCAACATGGTATTTGCAGTGTAGTGAGAAATTAAAAGACCTGTACATTGGGGAAACAAAACAACCGTACAACAAACAATGACCTAACAAAGATCAAGACTCTGCTTTTTGAATATATATACAGTATAAACACCTATGTAGTTTTAATACATGTCAAGGAAAAGTGACATTCTTTCCCAGACAGTGAGCTGCACACTTCGTGCAGAGAGGCCAACTGGTTGATAGGAGGCATGAAGACAGGCATCTAGGTCAAATAGGAACAACCATCCCTAAAATTTGTTGAGTAAAAAACAATCCCCTCTGGGTGATCAATCCACATTGCAATGATTCCAGCCAGTTTCTACTCTAGGTTGGATCATGTCTTCTGTAGGACTGATTCTGAAGGTATGGGGGGGGGGGGGTTGACTTTTTCATTTTTGATCAGCTCATGAACTTGAAGGGCTCTAATGAGGAGAGTGGTAGAATCTGCAGTCCTTTAGAAGTGATTAAAGTGATTGTAAAAGCTGAAGTTTTTTTTTACCATTCTATGCATGAAGGTGAAAAAGACTTCAGTGTGCTGCTCCCCCCACAGCCCTCCCTAATACACACCTGTGCCCCCTTTCGATCCAGCGATGTGCACGAGAGCCTCGGCCAGCCCGGGCTCCCTATCCTCATTGGCTGAGACAGCAGTGGGAGTCAATGACAGCCAGTGATCCAATGAGGAGAGAGTGGAGGGCAGAGTTGAACCATGGCTCTATGTTTTTTATTGACACATACAGCAGGGCTTGGAAGCGAGCATGCACCAGTGCCCGCAAAGCAAGTGGCTTGCTATTTAGGGCAGTGGTCAAGGGGGAGGAGCCAGGAGTTTCGGCAGGGGGACCCGAGAAGAAGAGGATCAGTTCAAATACTCTTTATTAACCACTTACCTACTGGGCACTTATGCCCCCATCCTGCCCAGGCCAATTTTAAGCTTTCAGTTCTGTCGCACTTTGACAATTGCGCAGTCATGCGACACTGTACCCAAACAAAATTGTTATAATTTTTTTCACACAAATAGAGCTTTCTTTTGGTGCTATTAAATCACTACTGGGTTTTTTATTTTTTGCTAAAGAAACAAAAAAAGATCAAATTTTTTTTTCCCCTAGTTTGTAATAAAATTTTGCAGACAGGTAAGTTTTCAACTTCACTTATGTGCGCTGATGAGGCTGCACTGATGGGCACTGATAGGCACTGATGAGGCGGCACTTATGGACACTGATGAGGTGGCACTGATGGACACTGAGGCAGCATTGGTGGGCACTGATGAGGCGACACTGGTGGGCACTGATCAGGAGGCACTGATAAGGCTGCACTGATAGGTGGCACTAATGGACACTGAGAGGTGGCACTAATGGGCACTGAGAGGTAGCACTGATAGGCGGCATTGATGGGCACTGATAGGTGACACTGATGATCACTGATAGGCACTGGTAGGCAGCACTGACAGATGACACTGATGGTGAGGCACTGATTGACAGCACTGGTGGGCACCGATAGGTGGCACTGGTGGGCACTGATTAGCGCCACTGGCAGGTAACGAGGCAGGGGCCGATGTCCCTGTAATAGAAGCCGGTTACTGGCTATATACTTCTCTCCTCGCCCTGACCGTGAGGAGAAAAAGAGCCAATAACTGGGTTGTTTACTTCTAAAATCAGCTGTCATTGGCTAACAGCTGATCACGTGGTAAAGGGCCCACTTTCATTGGCCTTTTACCCTGTTCTGTGGCGTGCGAGCAGCGCGATCATGGGGGGATGTCTACTGACGCCTTCCCAGCACTGGAATCCTGCGCTGTAGCCGTCATTCGGTTAAAGTGGTTAAACTTTTCCTTTTTCCATAACACATATGTACATTAAACAAAACACTTGCCTCCAGTTATCATAATAGTTAGCCATTCCATTAACATACAGTGAATGCTTAAATATTTAAAACACCTTTAATTATTTAATTTATTTAAATAATAATTTAAATAATAATAATTTAAATAATTATTTTAATCTACCCATGAATACCTATATATATATATATATATATATATATATATATATATATATATATATATATATATACTGTATATATAGTATATATGCAGTGCCTTGAAAATGTATTCCTACCCCTTGAAATTTTCCCCATTTTGTCATGTTACAACTAAAAGCGTCCAACCATGCTGATGCATGCGATGCGTTTTCAAAGAAATGCGCTTGCCCCCGTGCTGTGATCTGGAGCCTAACAGGGTAAAGCATAGCGTATGGTGCCTGCAATTTTTGTAGACGCCTTTTGACTTTGGTAAAGCGTGCCCTGCGTTTCTGCACATCCGAAGAAAAGTCAGAGTAAAAGGAGATCCGCACTCCATTAAACTGCATGTTTTTCTTTTCCCGGGCCAGTGTCAGAATAATCTCCCTATCCCTGTAGTTCGTCTTGGTGGGTGGCCAGGTGGAAGGAGCCGCAGCGGAACTCTATGTGCTCTTTCAATTGCATACAGGGTGGTGAAGGCCTTCTTCCCAAATATCTCAATTAGCCATTGCTCCACAAAGTCTGTGGAACACTCTTTAAAAGTCTATGGGAGAAATCAAAAGTGCTAATTTTAAAGGCTTATCTGCATGGTATTGTCATAAAAAGTGATTGGGGACCTGGGTCCTGCCCCAGGGGACATGTATCGATGCAACAAAAAGTTTTAAAAATGTTTTTTCAGGAGCAGTGATTTTAATAATGCTTAAAGTGAAACAATAAAAGTGGAATATTCCTTTAAATTTTGTACCTGGGGGTTATCTATAGTATGCCTGTAAAGTGGCACATTTTTCCCATGTTTAGAACAGTCCCGCAGCAAAATTACATTTCTAAAGGAAAAAAAGTCATTTAAAACTGCTCACAACTATAATGAGTTTTCGTATCCCGGCAATATAGATAAAACTCATTGAAAAAAACGGCATGAGTCCCCCCAGTCCATTACCAGGCCCTTTGGGTCTGGTATAATCATTAAGGGGAACCCTGCGCCAATTAAAAAAAAAAAATGGCTTAGGGGTCCCCCTCAAAATCCATACCAGACCCTTATCCGAGCACACAACCCTTCAGGTCTGGTATGGATTTTAAGGGTGATTTAATTTTATGCAATTTTTCTTTTTTGGAAAAATTTTGGTAATGGGATTGTTAAACCATGCCGCTTGGTAATGGTGTGCCTACTAAAGCGCATCAATAATGTAAAGGTAATGTACAGAGTTAGGAGGGGGTGAAGGGGTTAATGTAAAGGTCAAATACAGATGAGGATGGAGATGAAGGGGCTAATGTTCACGATATGGGAGATGAAGGAGTTAATACACAGTACATCACAGTTATTTTTGGACGCACTGGTCGACTCGCCTGTGTGTGTTTTCTGAAGTTTATAAACGGCACTCCAGAAATACATGTCTACCTCCCCTTGTTTTTTTACAATATGGCAGAAGGGAGGAGGTAATTGTAATATGAGATAATATTATTATATTTAAAGATTGAGACATATTAACCAATCATTTTTTCAAATATAATTAATTTTTATGGTCAAGAAAAATGAATGGCCGATTCATCATAAAAACTGATACATGGGAGATGTGTATACATGTATTTGAAAATTCATATGTGTCTCAAACAGGGATTTACAAATCAAACTAGTAAAGACAATCATGAAAATTCCATTGATTAGTAATTTAAATGGTTTTATTAGATCTGATTAACAGAGAATTTAGTTATTAATTAAATAAGGGTATAACCTTATAGTGTGTATTAGTTTAATTGAATGTTAAAGTTGTTAACTGGTCTGGATTGCCATTAAGAAACAAGATCAAAATGATTACCTCATTATGAAATTATGGTGTTAAAAGAAACCTATGAGAAAAACAGGATGTGGGCTGCCTTTACTGAACTCCTACAAAATAAGTAATGCCTGACTGTCTCTGGCCTTAATAATTTCTTAGCCATTGAACAAACATAGGGGAAGGTGGGTCCTTATTTGCATACTTGTTTTGCATCAGTATTTTGAAAAGTAACAAAGCTCGTGGATCACCATGGCAAACAGGAAATTAGCATTTTTACGAGGAGAAGTCAGTAGTGGTAGTCTACATATTTCTCTAAGTGCAGGTTTCCTTTAACTGCTAAGAACATTATACAGGCGGTCCTCGGGTTACAAACAAGACAGGGTCTGTAGGTTTGTTCTTAACCACTTCAATACCATGCACTTATGCACCTTCCCGCCCAGACCAATTTTCAGCTTTCAGTACTCTCACACTTTGAATGACAATTACTTAGTCATGCTACACTGTATCCAAACAAAATTTTTATCATTTTCTTCTCACAAATAGAGCTTTCTTTTGGTGGTATTTATTCGCCACTGGGTTTTTAATTTTTTGCGATATAAGCAAAAAAACAGCAATTTAAAAAAAAAAAAAAACACTTTTTTTTAGTTTCTATTGTAAAATTTTGCAAATAAGTAATTTTTCTTCATAAATTTGTGCCAAAATGTATACTGCTACATATCTTTGGTAAAATGAACCCAAATTAGTGTATATTATTTGGTCTTTGTGAAAGTTATAGAGTCTACAAACTATGGTGGCAATCACTGAAAATTTATCACATCTGATCACGCCTGATGTACTGAAGGGATATCTCATTTCTTGAGACACTAACAAGCGAGGAAAGTACAAATACCCCAAAATTACCCCTTTTTGGAAAGTAGACAGTCCAAGGTATTTACTAAGAGGCGTGGTGAGTTTTTTGAAGTTGTATTTTTTTCCCACAATTCTTGGGAAAATGTAATTTTTTTTTTTTTTTTACACAAACTGGTCATATTAACAGTTTTTTTCTCTCACACAGCATATGCATAATTGCAACTACACCCCAAAATACATTCTTCTACTCCTCCTGAGTGTAGCGATACCACATGTGTGAGACTTTTACACAGCCTGGCCATATACAGAGGCCCAACATTGAAGTAGCACTTTCAGGCGTTCTACAAGCATAAATCGCACATATCCTTTCTCAACCACCTATTACAATTTTGAAGGCCCTGGAGCACCAGGACAATGGAATTTTCCACAAAATGACCCCATTTTGGAAAGCACACACCCCAACGTATAATCTATGTAGCATTATGAGTCTTTTGAACGGTTCATTTTTTTCCAGAAGGTTTTGGAAAATGTGGAGAAAAAATGAAAATGCATTTTTTTTACACAAAGTTGTCCATTTATAAGATATTTCTAACGCATAGCATATACATAGCAAAAATAACACCCCAAAATGCATTCTGCTACTCCTCCTGAGTATAGCGATACCACATGTGTGAGACTTTTACACAGCCTGGCCATATACAGAGGCCCAACATTGAAGTAGCACTTTCAGGCGTTCTACAAGCATAAATCGCACATATCCTTTCTCAACCACCTATTACAATTTTGAAGGCCCTGGAGCACCAGGACAATAGAATTTTCCACAAAATGACCCCATTTTGGAAAGCACACACCCCAACGTATAATCTATGAGGCATTATGAGTCTTTTGAACGGTTCATTTTTTTCCAGAAGAAAAAATGAAAATGCATTTTTTTTACACAAAGTTGTCAATTTATAAGATATTTCTAACACATAATATGTACATAGCAAAAATTACACCCCAAAATGCATTCTGCTACTCCTCCTGAGTATGGCGATACCACATGTTTGAGACTTTTACACAGCCTGGCCACATACAGAGGCCCAACATCCAAGTAGCACCTCCAGGCATTCTAGCAGCATTAATTGCACATATAATTTTCTGACTACCGATCACATTTTTGAAGGCCCTTCATATATCTAACACATAGCAGGTACATACCAAATAACAAAAGATTACCTGTGGTTTTAGAAGTGCAGTGGTCCACAGAGGAGAGCATCGGTCCAGGCAGCAGGCAGGGATGAGGTCAGCGACAGCAAAAGCAATCATCCAGTCAGCAGGCAGGAATACTGTCCATAGTTCGCACAGGCAGAGATACTGTCAGCACAGCCAGAGCACAGCCAAAGCACAGGTCCAGGTAGCAGGTAGAGGTGTCCCGGCAGAAATGCTGTCCAAAGTCAGTAGAGGCAGCAGGCAGATATATGGTCAACACAGCCAAAGTATTGGTCCAAGCAGCAGGAAGAAACATGGTCCATAATGTCATGGGTCATTACAGGCAGTAATATGGTCAGCACAGCCAAATTATTGGTCCAGGCAGCAGGAAGGACCATCAAGCTTAGGGCCAGGGGGACAGGGGTAGAGGCTTCTCCCACCCAAATCGCTTTGAAGCCTCCGGGCAACCAGACCCTGTTCTTGGAGCACAGAAAACGAAAAACTGGTTTTCTCTACTCAGAACGCTATTCTGAAGCCCCTCACATATGTGAGACCCCTGTGTACTAAAAGTAGATGGCCAAAAGATCAGTCCAAGTGGCAGGCAAAAACATGGTCGATTAACAGGCCAAGGTCGGTACACGTGGAAGTCAGAAACGTGGTTTAAATCGGCAGGCAGAGGCATCGTCAGTAAACAGGCTGAGGTTGGTGCACGTGGAGGTCAGAAACGTGGTTTAAATCGGCAAGCAAAGACATCGTCGGTAAACAGGCCAGGGTCAGTTAATTAACATGGAAGGTAGTTAGTAACATGGTAGCAGGCAAATAGGGAAATGGCAGTCTGTTAATAATAAGGGGAACTAATGGATGTATGATAATTTTTGAAGCAATTTCCGATGCACAGGCCAGGTTGGGAGGGGCAATCGGGACAATAATAGCTGGTGTCTCTTCTTACTCCTCCTCTGCTGCATACACAGCATTTCTTTTGGCGTCTTCTTCCAGATTCTGTGGGGGGGATGCTAAAGGGATAGTGTCGCTCGTGAAGCCGACTCACACTATCAGAGCGAATGCTTCCTGGGGCGGGATCTTGTTGGTAAATGAGGGCATCGATGATATCTTCGATATATTGGAGGTAGTGGAGTCGGTGATTTTGAGTTGCTTTTTGGTAGCAGACAAACGAATTAAAAAGGGCCATGTGAAACAGGTGAAACGCAACTTTTTTGTGCCAATAACGGGACTTTCTGGTTGATAAGTAGGGCTGTAGCATCTGGTCGTTTAAATCCACCCCCCCCCATGTACAAATTGTAGTCGTGGACACATTCGGGCTTTACAATGGAGCCGCGTCTTCTTGGGATCTCCACCATGGTGTCATTGTGGATCGTAGAGAGGATGTGGACATCTTTCTTGTCCCTCCACTTCATGGCCAACACCTCCTCGTTCCTCATGGATGCCGATTCTCCAGGTCGCAATTTTTTTGTCAATAAATTTTGTGGGAATCCCTTCCGTTTTTTTTTTAAGGTACCGCAGGCCGGGGTTTGTTTACTGTAAAGGTGGCGAAAAAGGGGCAGGCTGGTATAATAATTATCAACATATAAATGGTAACCTTTTCCGAACAGGGGGTATGCCAACTCCCAGACAATTTTCCCACTGGTTCCAATATATGTGGGGCAATCACGGGGCTGGGAGTCTTTGCCTTCGTAGATCCTGAATTTGCAGACGTATCCAGTGGCTCGATCACATAATTTATTTAATTTTAACCCATACCTGGCTCTCTTGCTTGGTATGTACTGCTTGAACTGCAGTCGGCCGGTGAAATGTACGAGGGACTCGTCCTCACAAATGTTTTGGTCTGGGATGAAAACTTCTTCAAATCGCTGGGAAAGGCATTGATTCGGGGACTTGGACTCTGAGCCACTATCCTCCACTGGCTCGTATTCCGAACCAGAATCGGATAATGGGAGCTCCCCGCTGCTCTCATCATCCGACATGGCAAGAATGGCATATGCCTCCTCAGGTGTGTAAACCCTTTGGGACATTATGGCAGTGCTTATTGGTGGGCCTGTGTAATGGTACTGCTGGTGGTAGTGGTGGCGGTCTGTGTGGTAGTACCGATGGAGGTATTAGTGGTGGGCCTGTGTGGTGGTACCGATGGCGGTATGGGTGGTGGTGGTACCAATGGCGGTACAGGTGGTGGTGGTACCGATGGCGGTACGGGTGGTGGTGGTGGCGGCGGGTACCGATGGCGGTACAGGTGGCGGTACGGGTGGTGGTGGTAGCGATGGCGGTATGGGTGGTGGTGGTACCGATGGCGGTACAGGTGGTGGTGGTACCGATGGCGGTACAGGTGGTGGTGGTACCAATGGCGGTACGGGTGGTGATGGTACCGATGGCGGTACAGGTGGTGGTACAGGTGGTGGTGGCACTACCGACGGTGGTACGGGTGGTGGTACTGGTGGTGGTACCGATGGCGGCACTAGTGGTGATACTGGTAGCGGACCTGTGTGGCAGTATAGATGCTGGGCCTGGTGGCGGTACTGGTGGTGGTACTGGTACCGATGGCGGTACTGGTAGCCTGTGTGGCGGTGCCAATGGCGGTACCGATGGAGGTGGGCCTGTGACAGATGATTGACAGATGGGCTGATTGATTGACAGATGGGCTGATTGATTGATTGACAGATGGGTTGATTGATTGACAGATGGGGTGATTGATTGACAGGTGGGGTGATTGATTGACAGATCGGCTGATTGATTGACAGATGGGCTGATTGACAGATGGGCTGATTGGCTGGGCTGATTGATGTGCTGGGCTGTGTGACAGGTCCTCTTTATGGGGGGGGGGCGTGTTGTGCACTGTAAACTTATGTAGACAAACTACACTGAGCTAACTTACTGATCTCTTCTCTCTCCTCACAGATCGGTGTGTGAGGAGAGAGCAGGGATCAGGTAGTAACTCCTGTGGAGTTTGTTTACATTTGTGACCGGCTGTGATTGGACACAGCCGGTCACGTGGTAAACAGCCAATTCATTGGCTGTTTACTCTGATCGGGGACGCGCTGTGTCCAAGGGACACTCGCCTTCCCCGATCCCCGCTCTGCAAGCCTGTGGCGGCGCGCACGGGGCGCGCCGCCGAGTTTGTTTTGACAGGTGATCGGCTGTGACTTTGACACAGCCGATCACATGGTAAACAGCCAATGAAATTGGCTGTTTACCGTGATCGGGGAAGCGCTGTGTCCGAGGGACACATGCCGTCCCCGATCACCGCGCTGCGCGCCCCCGCGGGCGCGCGCAAGGCATTATCCTGCAGGACGTCATATGACGTCCAGTATCGATAATGCAACCACTTCCCGGACGTCAATTCACTATTGACTGGGCGGGAAGTGGTTAAGTTTAATCTGTTTGTAAGTCGAAAACAGGTACATTTTTTAAGTGTAGCTCCAGCCAAAAAACTATTTAGAAAATTTTTGGATAGTATGGGGATGGGTTAACACCCCTGTAACGATTGTTTTGCTGTCTGCGCTGATGTTCAGAAGATTTCACTTCACTTTCTGTCACAATGACAATTGGATTTTGAAAACTTTGGGTTGATGTGGAAACAATCGAAAATTAAAAATGTAGCGCTATCTAAATAAATATGTATAAATGTGAAAATATACACAAAAAACTGAATATGATAATATAGTGATAAACACGTGTATCACCCAAAATAACGTGCTGGGTGACTCCAGTGATGAAGTCCTCAAATTATATTAACACAATTATGCAAATATATGCAAACTAATGTCCATTATAGGCAAATGAATGTCCATTAGAAATGGAATCCATAAAACGAAGGTGATGAAGATCAGTCCAGAGAGAACGTGATGAATCAAAACGTGAAATTGTAATCAACAGTCTTCTGTGTGTGAGAGAAAGTAGCCACCACCAAAGTGAATAGAGGAAGGCTTACCAGAAGTTATGGATTTGGCGGGGCATAAGCCACCCAAATCAAATAAACTTGAAGAGTGTGAACACTCAAACATTAATAAAATAGAGATGTGATGTGAGATCCGCCACCAAGTATATGTTGAGGAGGCTTACCAGAGGTCTCGGATTTGGAGAGGCATACGCCGCCCAAATCTGAGATTGCTTAGGGGGTTAATGGACGCCAATGGAGATGGTCTTGAGTGGAGGGGTAGTCTGGAGTCAAAGGGGTTTAGCACTTCAATCAGACGGGACATCCAATAACACAAAACACCAATTCATGTAGGGACTCGGTATCCAATGCATATGTGTGGAGATAGAAAAGCTCACATAGCATAATTCCGTTTGGAAAGAATTTAATAAAAAAATCATACAATGTAACACTCACATTTTAAGATGGTCTAAAAGCATGGATGCAGGTACAAGAGCGATGTATATGGACAAATCCACCCGACTAGTTTCGACTAAAAAGTCATCATCTGACCCCATACATTGTATGATTTTTTTATTAAATTCTTTCCAAACGGAATTATGCTATGTGAGCTTTTCTATCTCCACACATATGCATTGGATACCGAGTCCCTACATGAATTGGTGTTTTGTGTTATTGGATGTCCCGTCTGATTGAAGTGCTAAACCCCTTTGACTCCAGACTACCCCTCCACTCAAGACCATCTCCATTGGCGTCCATTAACCCCCTAAGCAATCTCAGATTTGGGCGGCGTATGCCTCTCCAAATCCGAGACCTCTGGTAAGCCTCCTCAACATATACTTGGTGGCGGATCTCACATCACATCTCTATTTTATTAATGTTTGAGTGTTCACACTCTTCAAGTTTATTTGATTTGGGTGGCTTATGCCCCGCCAAATCCATAACTTCTGGTAAGCCTTCCTCTATTCACTTTGGTGGTGGCTACTTTCTCTCACACACAGAAGACTGTTGATTACAATTTCACGTTTTGATTCATCACGTTCTCTCTGGACTGATCTTCATCACCTTCGTTTTATGGATTCCATTTCTAATGGACATTCATTTGCCTATAATGGACATTAATTTGCATATATTTGCATAATTGTGTTAATATAATTTCAGGACTTCATCACTGGAGTCACCCAGCACGTTATTTTGGGTGATACACGTGTTTATCACTATATTATCATATTCAGTTTTTTGTGTATATTTTCACATTTATACATATTTATTTAGATAGCGCTACACTTTTAATTTTCGATTATCACTAGCTTTTTGTACCAGCAGTGTTGGCAGCTTCGTTTCACATTATTTCCAGCGCAGTATTACCCTTTTACTTTCCATTGATGTGGAAACAAGCCTTGGTGATAAAGCATCAGTGGAGGTACCTTTTTCCCATAATAACTCTTACAGGAGAGAATTTCCCTTCCTAGGGGAAGATTTCCTCTCACTTCCTGTTGTCTCCCTCCATTTGTAAGTAGGAGTCAATTGTAAGTCGGATGTTTGTAATTGGGGGACCGCCTGTAGTTGTTAACCACTTCTCCACCGGGCCTATTCTGGCACTTCTCTCCTTCATGTAAAAATCATAATTTTTTTGCTAGAAAATTAATCAGAACCCCCAAACATTATATATATTTTTTTTAGCAGACACCCTAGGGAATAAAATGGCGGTCATTGCAACTTTTTATCTTGCACGATATTTGCGCAATAATTTTTCAAACACCTTTTTTGGGGAAAAAAAAATGGTTTCACAAATTAAAAAATAACAAAACAGTAAAGTTAGCTAAATTTTTTTGTATAATGTGAAAGATGCTGTTACGCCAAGTAAATAGATACCTAACATGTCACGCTTTAAAATTGCGCACACTCATGGAATGGCGCCAAACTTCGGTACTTAAAAATCTCCACAGGTGACGCTTAAATATTTTTTACAGGTTACTATTTTCGAGTTACAGAGGAGGTCTAGTGCTAGAATTGTTGCTTGCGCTCTACCGCACGTGGCGATACCTCACATGTGGGGTTTGAACAGCGTTTAGATATGTGGGTGGGACTTACATGCGTGGTCGCTTCTGAGCGTAAGCTACCGGGGACAGGGGCGTTTTACTTTTTAATTTTTTTTATTTTACTGATTTTTTTTTATTTTGACACTTTAATTTACTTTTTTTTTATCACTTTTATTCCTATTACAAGGAATGTAAACATCCCTTGTAATAGGAATCATTGTGACAGGTCCTCTTTATGGAGAGATGCAGGGTCAATAAGACCCCACATCTCTCCTCCAGGCTGGAAAGCATGAGATTGGTGAAAAAAAATTCACTGATCTCATGCTGACAGCCGCAATTGCGGCTTTGTTTACTTCCAGGTACCGGGCGTGACGTCACAATGTCACGACAGGGACTCCGACGGTCCTAGAGATGACTGGTGACCGAAGCACCAGATGGCAGCGGGAGGGGGGGTGTCCCCTCCCGCCGCCTATAAGAACGATCAAGCGGTGGAACTGCCGCTATGATTGTTCTTATGGTGCGAAGAATCGCTGGCAGAAAAGAAAGATATCTGAATGATGCCTGGAGCTGCAGGCATCATTCAGATATCCCCGCTGAAAGTCACCTTGGTGGACAAGTGGATAAAGGTAAACCCCAGCCTTTCATTCTTCTTCCCCAGTTGTACAGGTTCCTCTCCAGTCATAAAACTGCCTCTTCTAATGTCACAGTACACTTTGAGCATCTCACAGTGTGCTCTGGAAGCTGCTTCAAAGATTTATTGGTTAAGAGAATCAAACACAGCAATACATTTCAGTGGAAACAAGTCTCCCCTTTCTTCTGGACTTGAGCAGTTGATGTTGGTAAAATCACAACAGAATACACTATGGGATCTATGTGTAGCGGGGTGCCACTTTACAGTGTGTTAAAGACTATGGTTATCTTGAGAAATAACCCCATCTCCCTCCGGAGTCTCTTTAAGATATTGCAGCAACTGTTGTTTAACTATATGGAACGGTGCAATGTGGAACTTATGGTACAGGGAGAAAGGGACTTCATTGCCATGAGTATCAAATAGACTATGGTACCCACAGTGCAGCTGTACTCCCAAAGTGCATTGCATCATCGCACAGCTTTCTGGGGGAGGTTACTTAAAGCAAGGGAGGGGCTACGCTCACTCTCTCTGGACATCGCCTGCTATCAAAGAGGAAGCCTGTGTTGAGGCCTGCTGCCAGAGTGTCTAGGCCAAAAGCCTGGGCCTACAGTGGTGAAGTAGGATCACTCAGCACACGGAGGGATCCTGTCCTAAGTGTCCAGCTCTCGCTCCACAGAGAACGTATCGTCCATCTATCGACACCTTGTGCGGCAGTGTGAGGGACCGGAGACTGCAAGTTGCGGAGAGGCCGTGGACTGGAACACCGTCAGCGGAACATACCAGAGGGACAAGGCCTGCTTTGGTGAGAGGGCACCTGCCCGGATTTCATTAACTGTTGCGTAGGCCTGTGACTTTTTGAAGGCCTGCCATTATTAGAGTAGTGCATCACACGAAAGGACATAGTGTATCTTGTGTGGCCGTGTGTTTTAAAGATTGGCGTTTGCACCGCCAGTAAGTTTTATATCTTCACAAACATTGAGGATATCCAGTTTCTACTTTTATAAAACCTTGTGGATTACAAATGTTTATGTGCATCAACGATTGCTAGCGAAGACTCCTAATACTGAAGGAACTTTACACTGAACTTAGTCAGGTCTGACTAGAGCAGATAGTACCGGGACACGTGTACAATATTGCCCATTAGGGGGAGCTCGCGAGCATAGGCTTTACACATATTGAAAATGTGCATTAGAACTGTGTTTTGTTATTTCTAACAAAATTCTCTGCTATATCATTGACTCTTGCAGGGCCCTGTAAGAGTCAACTGTACTGCTGTTTAACTTTGCTATCTTTTACCTGAGTAAACTTTGATTCTTGCTTAAGCAGAATACTGTGTGGAGTTATCTATTACCCTGCTGGACAAGTGTCTATTACCAGGTAATAACAATATATGCCATTTTATTGTTGTGTAGCATTATAGTGTTCCAGTCACCAGTGGGTTCCTCAATCTCTGTGCAGACCAGTTGTGCCAAGGGAGGGTTCGAGCCAAGTCCCTGGGGTTGATAGCCAGAGTACAGACCCAAAACAAAACCAGCAGCCCGATCTCAGAGAGGGGGTAATGCTACACGTGGGGGCTCGTCCGGGATTTACTGTACTCTGCAATCAAGCCACACCCCATTGGTGGCAACATGGACCCTTTCACTGTGGTCCAGTGGTGCGAATCAGTAGGCGCTCACTTAGACGCGAGTGTAGCCATTGAACTCCCTGGTGAGGACTGGGAAGAGGAATAAGTTGACAAAATTATAAAGACACTGTCCCCACATAGGAAAGCATGGGTGATTGGTCTCAGGCCAGATCAAGGGACTTCTCGAACCCATGCACTGTTGGAGTGGAGAGATGAAGTACCTGAAAGTTTCATGGGCAAGAGTGTGCAATTGGGGAGCAAGACCAAGTTCTATATAGTACACCCAAAAGCTCTAACTGAGGAATCCCTCGGTACTAGTCAGGAGCCAGCTAGGGGAACACCTACCCCCTCAGCACCCCTGACCACGATTGGTCCAGAACTCCTTAACGCCTTGGGAGACTTTGTGTCAAAGTGCCAGAAGAGCAACACAGTATGTGTGGAAGCTGGATACAGGAAACTGAGGATCTTCTCAGGAAGACAGCCTGTCCCGGCTGGGGAAGAAGAATTTGATGCCTGGATAGAGCAAGCCATGCAAGCTCTGGAAGGATGGGAACTGCCAGAGGCCCAAAAGAAGCAGCGTATAAACGAGAGCCTAAGAGGAGCCGCTGCGGAAGCTGTTAGGAACTTAGGGTTCAGTAATGCCGCTTGTACAGCCTACGACTATTTGGTCATGCTGCAAGAAGAGTTCGGACAGTTGGAAATAGCTGTTAATCTCATCTATCAGTTTGAACACACTCTCCAACAGCCAGGAGAGTGCCTTTCTGAATATATTAGATGGCTGAACAAGATATTATGCCAGATAGTCTTGAAGAAAGGAATGGCACCCTCTGCAATAGACCAAGCCAGGATACAACAAATCTTAAGAGGGGCTCTGCGCTCTGATCCAGTTTGGCTCCATTTGAAAACCTCTGTGGGTGTCATGTCACTATGTTGCCCTGACCTCATTAGAGTGGTGAGAGATGAAGAAGCGCTGCTGAATGATCAACAAGACTATTCAACCTATCTCTACCCCTTCAGCAGGGGTCAGATCTGCAATGGCCATGGAACAGAACTCTGAAGTAGCTGTTTTAAAGTCTCAGATGACACAAGTGATGGAGATGCTGACTTCATTGATGGCAAAGGTCTCAGGAACAAATAAGGAAGGAGGAATCACCACGGAAGTGATTCAGACTACTTCCACTTCCCCATCTCAACGCAAAAAGGATGATGAAGTCTGTTTCAACTGTGGAGGGACTGGACACTATCGATGAATGTGCCCCAGCCCGAAGAAAGTCGCAGCACCATACCGCAAGCCATAGGAAAACTTCAGAGGGCCCCGGTGAAGGAGTCAACCGGGTGCCCATCAGTCTCAGCTAACTCCAAAGAATTCCTCAGCACGGGGAGACAACAGAGGGAACATAGTCTTCTGCCAAACACCCCCGTTGTCACCTCTGAGCGATCTAGCATCTCCCGATCCATGTTCAAAAATGCTCAACGCCGGGAAATCAGTGCATACCAGGCCCAACAAGGATTGAGATCCAGAAAGAGGCTCAAGAGGAAAGGAAAAAAAGTACAGATTACCGAGTCAAGTAAGAAAGCTTCTCCAAGGAAACTTCCTGTCAAATTAGTGGGGCCCTCCCTGGTAGTCTCCATTCAGGTAGAAGGAATCTACACAAAGGCCCTTCTTGATACAGGAGCCCAAGTGACTCTTCTATATCAGGATTTCTACAACAAGCACCTCAGACATCTACCGCTACAAAAACTTGAAGACCTGGAGATATGGGGCATTGGAACACAGAGTTTCCCTAACGATAAATACCTCCCAATCAAACTCACATTTGGCCCCTCAGTGGCCGGAGAGGCGGAGACTAGGGATGAGCCGAACACCCCCCTGTTCGGTTCGCACCAGAATCTGCGAACAGCCAGAATGTTCGCGTGAACTTTAGAACCCTATTAAATACAATGGACTCGAACGTTCGAAATCAAAAGTGCTAATTATAAAGGCTTATATGCAAGTTATTGTCCTAAAAAGTGTTTGGGGACCCGGGTCCTGCCCCAGGGGACATGTATCAATGCAAAAAAAGTGGAATTTTCCTTTAAATTTCGTACCTAGGGTGTGTGTATAGTATGCATGTAAAGTCGCGCTTGTTTCCCATGCTTAGAACTGTCCCTGCACAAAGTGTCATTTCTGAAGGAAAAAAAGTCATTTAAAACTCACTCGCGGCTATAATGAATTGTTGGCTCCCGGCAATACATAGAAAAGTCATTGATAAAAAAAAAAAAAAAAGCGTGGGGGTCCCCCCGAATTCAATTACCAGGCCCTTCAGGTCTGGTATGGATATTAAGGGGAACCCTGCCGCAAATTTAAAAAAAAAATGCGTGGAGTTCCCCCAAATATCCATACCAGGCCCTTCAGGTCTGGTATGGATTTTAAGGGGAACGCCACCCGAAATGTAAAAAAAAATGGCGTGGAGTTCCCCCCAAAATCTATACCAGACCCTTTATCCGAGCACGCAACCTGGCAGGCCGTAGGAAAAGAGGGGGGGACGAGAGAGCGCCCTCCCCCTCCTGAACAATACCAGGCCACATGCCCTCAACATGGGGAGGATGTCCCCATGTTGATGGGGACAAGGGCCTCATCCCCATAAACCCTTGCCCGGTGGTTGTGGGGGTCTGCGGGCAGGGGGCTTATCGGAATCTGGAAGACCCCTTTAACAAAGGGGACCCCCAGATCCCGACCCCCCTATTTGAATTGGTAAGGGGTCCGCTCAGCCAATGACGTAGGTGTAAGGCTGAGGACCTGATGTGGAACGTGTGAAGGAGCGGGTCTATTCATGTATTATACTGGAGGAAGTTCCCCATCAGGTCCTCCACAGTTTAATACACCCGCCCCTTCTCACGTTCCGCATCAGCCTTACACCTACGTCATTGGCTGAGCGGACCTGATAGGGAACTTTAGAAGGGGCGG
Organism: Rana muscosa; assembly: GCA_029206835.1. NCBI lineage: Eukaryota > Metazoa > Chordata > Amphibia > Anura > Ranidae > Rana > Rana muscosa. The sequence goes on along the minus strand of CM055126.1, from coordinate 141,790,152 downwards.
TTGTATTCATTTAATACACTGCGGAGGAAGTTCCCCATCAGGTCCACTTAGGCTCAGCCAATGACGGACAGCGCTGGACATCGGATCGCCGCGGGACACTGGATTTCATCGCAGGAATGTTTTATTTTTTTTTAATAAAGGACTTTTCCAAAGTGTCGGTGTGTGTTTCTTTACATTTTTTTTACAGTTTCTTCGTGAAATGGTAGGGGTATAAATGCACCCCTTACCAATTCACATAGGGAGGGGGCGGGATCTGTGGGTCCCCTTTGTTAAAGGGGTCTTCCAGATTCCGATAAGCCCCCTGCCCGCAGACCCCCACAACCACCAGGCAAGGGTTGTGGGGATGAGGCTCTTGTCCCCATCAACATGGGGACATCCTCCCCATGTTGAGGGCATGTGGCCTGGTACGGTTCAGGGGGGGGGCGCTCTCTCGCCCCCCTCTTTTCCTGCGGCCTGCCAGGTTGCGTGCTCGGATAAAGGGTCTGGTATGGATTTTGGGGGGAACTCCACGCCATTTTTTTTTATTTGGGGTGGAGTTCCCCTTAAAATCCATACCAGACCTGAAGGGCCTGGTATGGATTTTGGGGGGAACTCCACACCATTTTTTTTTTAATTTGCGGCAGGGTTCCCCTTAATATCCATACCAGACCTGAAGAGCCTGGTAATTGAATTTGGGGGGACCCCCACGTTTTTTTTTTCTGTCAATGACTTGTCTATGTATTGCCGGGAGCCGACAATTCATTATAGCCGCGAGTGAGTTTTAAATGACTTTTTTTCCTTCAGAAATGACACTTTGTGCAGGGACAGTTTTAAGCACGGGAAACAAGCGTGACTTTACATGCATACTATACACACACCCTAGGTACGAAATTTAAAGGAAAATTCCACTTTTTTTTTGCATTGATACATGTCCCCTGGGGCAGGACCCGGGTCTCCAAACACTTTTTATGACAATAACTTGCATATAAGCCTTTATAATTAGCACTTTAGATTTCTCCCATAGACTTTTTGAATTTGCCGCGAACACCCCAAATTGTTCGCTGTTCGGCGAACGGACGAACAGTCAATGTTCGAGTCGAACATGAGTTCGACCCGAACTCGAAGCTCATCCCTGGTGGAGACCTTCGACACCCTGGCCGTAGTTTGACCTCGACCACCAGGGGCCAACAAGAGTTCCCTCATTATAGGGACCAACACTGACCTGGTCAGGAGGCTGCTGACACCTGTAGCCCAAGAACAAGAGACCACAACAACAAGAGTCCATCCTATGCTACAGCGAGTCTACCAGCGGCTGGTGTTAGAGCAAAATGCCCTGGCCGAAGGGGTTGGGAAGATCTGGAAGCTGGATAAGACGGAGAAGGTATTACAGCCAGGAGAGGTGACTTGTCTGAGAGCCTCCGTCAAGCTTACCTGGGAGCAACCAGGCCCCTTTGTCGTTCTTGAACCAGACCCACAGGAGAATCAAAGGGGACTCCAAGTAATTCCTGAAGTGGTCCCGTTGAAGGCACTTAAGAAAAGTCACGGGAAGATCTCAGTGAGCATTAGAAATACTGCTACCACACCAGTCAGGGTACCGGCTAGAATGCTGTTAGGCCAGGTGAACCCAGCCACCCCAGTTGCCCTATCTGACTTGGAGAAGGAAGAAAAGGGTGAAGTCACAGTGGAGAAGCTCTACTCTGATGACACGACCCTCCCACCAGTATGGAAAGAGAGGGCCAAGGCCCAACTTGCTCAATGGCAGAAGATCTTCTCTAAGAATGAATTTGATGTGGGGTACGCGAAAAGTGCCACCCACAAGATTCGCCTACAGGAAGATAAGCCGTTTAGGGAAAGAGTCCGACGGGTTCCCTTGGCGGACCTAGAAGATCTGGGTGAGAAATTAGCAGAACTTAAGAGGACGGGCATTATCCGAGAGTCTCAAAGCCCTTACGCCTCTCCAATATTGGTAGTCTGGAAGAAAAATGGGTCATTGAGGCTGTGTATCGACTACCGAACACTGAACAGAAGGACTATACCTGATCAGTACACCACCCCCCGAATAGAAGATGCTTTACAGAGTCTGTCAGGGGCTAAGCGGTTCAGTGTGATGGACTTAAAGAGTGGATACTATCAAATTCCCATGCACGCTGAAGATCAGGAGAAAACAGCTTTCATCACCCCAGTGGGTTTCTTTGAATTCAACCGCATGCCCCAGGGCTTGTCGGGAGCTCCAGTCACTTTTCAAAGACTGATGGAGAAAACAGTGGGGGACATGAACCTGATTGAGGTGCTGGTGTACCTGGACGACATTGTTTTCGGTAGAACTCTTGAAGAACACAAAGAGTGGTTGGAAAAGGTCTTGAAGAGGCTCCATGAAGAAGGCCTGAAGCTTTCTTTAGAGAAGTGCCAATTCTACCAGTCCTCAGTCCATTACCTGGGCCAGATTGTGTCTGCTGAAGTGGTAGCTACAGACACTGAGAAGCTGGATGCCGTCACCTCTTGGCCAAGGCCCACCAACGTGACTGAGCTTCGGTAGTTCCTGGGGTTCTGCTCCTACTATAGAAGATTTGTGGAGGGATTTGCCAAGATTGCCCGGCCCCTTAATGAACTACTGAAGAGTGAAGGGGAAGATGTTGCCCCAGAACCGGTCAAACCAGTGAAACTCACCGCAGGGCCCAGAAAACCTAAAAAGTCTATCCAGGACCAATGGACCACCCAGTGTGAAGAGGCCTTCATCCAGTTGAAAGAAAGCCTAACCACTGCCTCCGTGCTGGCCTACGTGGATACCACTAAACCTTATGAGTTGCATGTTGATGCCAGTCGAGATGGGCTAGGCGGGGTACTATACCAGGAGCACGGTGGTCACTTGCGGACTGTTGCCTATGTGAGTAGAAGTCTGGCCCCTGCTGAGAAGAATTACCCCACACACAAGCTTGAATTCCTGCCCTTAAAGTGGGCTGTAGTGGACAAGTTGAAAGTCTATTTATATGGGGCTGAATTCGTGGTCAAGACGGATAACAATCCTCTCACCTACCTCCTGACCACCGCTAAACTGGATGCAACAGGACACAGATGGTTGGCTGCCCTTTCGGGTTTCACATTCAGTTTAAAGTACCGACCTGGAGTCGGAAATAGGGATGCAGATGCCCTATCCAGAAGGTCCCATGTCCCCAGTGACCCTGCTGAAGAGTAGACTCAGTTGACCCTGGAAGGAGTGAGAGCCTTATACCAGGGAGCGGAACTTCAGGCCAGTGGAGGATCAAGGGCCGAAGAGATTGGAGTTTCGGCTGTTGGAGTACCCGGACATTATTGTAATGTGACCCAAGTCGGAGAAGAGGGTCTACCTAAACTGTCCAAGAAGGACTTAAGAAGGGATCAATTGGAAGACCCCCTGGGAAAGCTGGTATTGAAGGCCTTGGAGAACCAGTGCCCTAAGATGCTTCTAGCAGACTCTACTAAAGAAGCCCGACTGTTACACAGAGAGTGGGACCGGCTGCAGATACATCAAGAGGTGGTCTACCGAAGGGGCCCCTCTGATGATCTGGAAGAAAAGTGGCAACTATTCCTGCCCGCTAAACACAGGAAGGCGGTCCTAACTGCTCTCCATGACGATCATGGTCATCTGGGGTCTGAAAGAACTTTTCACCTCGTGAGAGACAGATTCTACTGGCCCTGTATGCGGGCCGAAGTTGAAGGGTACTGTCATTCTTGTGCCCGATGCATCCAGAGGAAGACCCTGCCCCATCAAGCCGCCCCAATGGGCCATCTACAAAGTCAGGGACCCAGGGAACTGGTGTGCATTTATTTCTTCTGCCTAGAGCCTGATCTGAGTGGACAAGGGAATGTTTTAGTGGTAACAGACCATTTCACTAGATATGCTCAAGCATTTCCAACAAAGGACCAGAAGGCCTCGACAGTAGTAAAAGTACTTGCGGAGAAGTTCTTTGTGCACTATGGTCTGCCTCAACGCCTTCATTCAGATCAAGAAAGAGACTTTGAAAGCAGATTGATAAGAAAGTTGTTAGACTTGTTAGGTATTAAAAAGACTAGAACAACCTCATACCACCCACAAGGGGGTGCTCAGCCTTAACGGTTTAACCAGACTCTTTTAGACATGCTGGGGACTCTGAGATCAGAAAATAAACAACACTGGAGCAAGCATGTAGCTGCCATTGTACATGCCTACAACAGTACCAACAGTGATGCTACTGAGAGATGCTACTGCGGTTGAGAGGCTCGGGTACCAGTGGACCTGGCCTTTGCCACATCACTGGATCATGCTTCAGCAGCATCCCACAAGGGGTAAGTGGATCGGCTATGGAAGAGTCTGGAGATAGCCTATGAGAGGGCTCAAGCTACATCTGACCAAAGGGGATTGAGGAACAAAAGAAATTTTGACCTCAAGTCCAGAATACAGGACTTGCAGCCAGGGGATAGAGTACTATTGAGGAATTTGGGTATCCCTGGAAAACACAAGTTAGCTGACCGATGGAGATCACAGCCGTATGTCATCTGCAAGCAGCTGCCAGGCCTTCCGGTATATCAGATCAGGCCAGAAGGGAGTGTAGGCCCATTAAAGACTTGGCATAGGAACCATCTGTTGCCCCTTTCTGAAGCAGTTTGCCTACCTCCCACTTCAGATTCACAAGAGCTCCCTTCAACCTCTCAAGGATCCAGACCAGTTACCAGATCTCACTCAACACTTCCAGATGTGGAAGATGAAGACTTGGAGGAGAGAGATTCTGGAGGATGAAGAGATATAACTCGATTGGTTGTGGTCATCTCAAGTGCCAGAACCCATGACCACTCCCCTGTCCCCAGTTGAAGTAACTAACAGTGGAACTCTTCACCCAGAGGCTCCTGAGTTTGTGCCGCACAGCATGCTCACCGAGGAATGAGAGGATGCTCTGGATTCCTTGCCAATAGAAGACCCTGAAGAGACTTCATCGCTTCCTGAAGGTGAACTGGACGCTTCTGAAGTGGTAGAGCCCAGCAAGCCTGAACAAGAAGGGAGAGCAACTGAAGAATCAGCAGAATCTATTGCCCTTGATACTTTGACACCTAAGGAGCAAAGAGAGAGAAGAGTGATTCACCCTCCAAAGAGACAGACTTATGATCAAATGGGTAAATGCTCTGAAGAAGCTGTTTTCACATCAAGAAGGACAGTTGATATGCCTGGTCCTTCCACTGTAAATTTGGTGGAGGTCACCCCTAGCTCACCCCCTGGCACAGCTGGTCAGGCCGTACCAGTTAAGGAGGCCTGTAGGCATGACAACCTTCCCTCTGAAGCTTGGTGGGAGGTTCCTTTGCCTTGTTCTTTTGTACATGTGAACTACATTATATCTTTACATGCTAAATACGTTTTTTTCCTACCAAACTGTAAATGTCTTTGGGGACCAAAGATTTTAAGTGGGGGGAGTGTGTAGCGGGGTGCCACTTTTCAGTGTGTTAAAGACTATGGTTATCTTGAGAAATAACCCCAGCTCCCTACAGAGTCTCTTTAAGATATTGCAGCATCTGTTGTTTAACTATATGGAACGGTGCATTGTGGAACTTATGGTACAGGGAGAAAGGGACTTCATTGCCATGGGTATCAAATAGACTATGGTACCCACAGTGCAGCTGTACTCCCAAAGTGTACTGCATCATTGCACAGCTTTCTGGGGGAGATTACTTAAAGCAAGGGAGGGGCTAAGCTCGCTCTCTCTGGACATCGCCTGCTATCAAAGAGGACGACTGTGTTGAGGCCTGCTGCCAGAGTGTCTAGGCCAAAAGCCTGGGCCTACAGTGGTGAAGTAGGATCACTCAGCACACGGAGGGATCCTGTCCTAAGTGTCCAGCTCTCGCTCCACAGAGACCGGATCGTCCATCTACCGACACCTTGTGCGGCAGTGTGAGGGACCGGAGACTGCAAGTTGCGGAGAGGCCGTGGACCGGAACACCGACAGCGGAACATACCAGAGGGATGAGGCCTGCTTTGGTGAGAGGGCACCTGCACAGATTTCATTAACTGTTGCGTAGGCCTGTGACTTTTTGAAGGCCTGCCATTATTGGAGTAGTGCATCACAGGAAAGTGCATCCCGTGTGGCCGTGTGTTTTAAAGATTGGCGTTTGCACCGTCAGTGAGTTTTATATCTTCACAAACATTGAGGATATCCAGTTTCTACTTTTATAAAACCTTGTGGAGTACAAATGTTTATGTGCACCAACGATTGCTAGTACCGGGACGCGTGTACAATATTGCCCATTAGGGGGAGCTCGCGAGCATAGGCTTTACACATATTGAAAGTGTGCATTAGAACTGTGTTTTATTATTTCTAACAAAATTCTCTGCTATATCATTGACTCTTGCATGGCCCTTTAAGAGTCAACTGTACTGCTGTTTAACTTTGCTATCTTTTACCTGAGTAAACTTTGATTCTTGGTTAAGCAGAATACTGTGTAGAGTTATCTATTACCCTGCTGGACAAGTGGCTATTACCAGTTAATAACAATATACCGTATATACTCGAGTATGAGCTGAGATTTTCAGCCCTTTTTTTGGGGCTGAAAGTCCCCCCCCCCTCGGCTTATACTCGAGTCAGCGAAATTTTTTACATTGAAAATAGTACCTGTAAAGACGTTGCGGCTGCGGCGTCCATCGTTCGAATTCCGCTGTCTCTTCCTGTTCCTTCCGTGATAGGCGATTCTCATCAGACACTCTCCGCCTATCACGATCATTCTCTCATCCTCAGTTTCCCAGCAGACGTCTGTGATTGGCGGAACACCCAACACAGTGTCTGCTGGGAAACTGAGGATGAGAGAATGATCGTGATAGGCGGAGAGTGTCTGATGAGAATCGCCTATCACGGAAGGAACAGGAAGAGACCGCGGAATTCGAACGATGGACGCCGCAGCCGCAACTTCTTTACAGGTACTATTTACAATGTAAAATAGCGAGCTAGGGAACAGTGAGGATAGGAGAACAGTGAGGATAGGAGAACAGTGAGGATAGGAGAACAGTGAGGATAGGAACAGTAAGGATGACCCTCGGCTTATACTCGAGTCAGTAAGTTTTCCCAGTTTTTTGAGGCAACATTAGGTACCTCGGCTTATACACGAGTCGGCTTATACTCAAGTATATACGGTATGCCATTTTATTGTTGTGTAGCATTATTGTGTTCCCCAGTCACCAGTGGGTTCCACAATCTCTGTGCAGACTAGTTGTGCCAAGGGAGGGTTTGAGCCAAGGTCCTGGGGTTGATAGCCAGAGTACAGACCCAAAACAAAACCAGCAGCCCGATCTCAGAGAGGGGGGTAGTGCTACACGTGTGTCAGGCTTGATAAAGACTAGCAGCTCCTGGAAGATTAACTTTTTTTACCAGGCACTCTACACACCCAAAAAGTTACCATTTGGCAAGGGCTCCCTTTGTCCATAGAAGAGACGTATTAGACTAATGCCGCGTACACACGATCATTTTTCCCGTCGGGAAAAATGACATTTTTTTTTTTCGCCGAGAAAAACGATCGTCTGTGGGCTTTATGCCGTTTTTCTCGTTGAGAAAAACGGCAGGAAAAACGACGAGAAAAATTAGAACATGTTCTATATTTTCTCATCGTTTTTTCCATCATTTTTGTCCGCGGCAGTTTTCCCATAGGGAGACACTGCCGCGGAGCCCACAGACGGTCGTTTTTCTCGACAAAGAAAAAAATGACGGGAAAAACGGTCGTGTGTGGGGGAAAATGCCGTTCCCTCGTTTGTCATTTAATTTCATGTCGTGATTCACGGCGGTGTTTTCACCGCCGTGAATCACGATCGTGTGTGTAGCGATACCTCCAACTAAGGAGGCCGCAGAATTAGATTTTGGGCCCTGAGTCTAGCTCCGCCAACCCCCGGCAATAGGCTCTATCCCCTTCTGGCACAGCTAGTACTAACAATCAATGATATGTCCTATGCAATAGAATAACTAAGCAAGGACACAGTAATGAATTGTAATAGGTAAAGTGTTTTACTCATCAATTCTCAATATGAATAAAAGGGGTAACAATAATCACAGTTCTAAACAATCACTCCTAAGGGCAGCGTCCTGCCACTCTAACACACTATATAGTAACACACGCTACAAGTGCGCCATACGGGCGACCGTTAACTAAGTGCCCTATGGCGCAGCAATCAAACACGCTAGAATCCCCACCAGGCCTGGTTCTAATATTTAGCTTAGTCCTTCTTTCTTCACCGGCAGGTCTGTAATGGTGGTGCACTTAAACAGAGTATAACTTTGTAATCCAAGGGGTATGAAAATAACTTGTAGGCCACGGCAGTCTATAGGCCTATACACAGCAACAGTATCTAAGCTGGGCTTATGCCCTCTCACCCGCCGGACTACGGATCCAGTCCGGGAAAACCTCCACCGGCCGTGTCACACACTCTCGATCTCTCCAACGATCGGGTCCCCGATCCGACAAGGCGGTAGCTCACAAAGTCAGATGCCACCCAGGCTCGCAGAGGGGAGGATGGAAGGCTCTTCGGTGCAGAGCAAGGCCTCAGGCTTCAGGCCTTGCCCCTCCGACACATCCGCACAGGAGGATCCGTCCGTGAAGTCTCGTTTCGCCAAAGAGGCCGAGCCCGGCCCCGCCTCTTCCTTTTATAACCCCTCCCATGAGTCTCTGCGGTGGAACGTCACAACAAGAATGGGGTTATGGGTAATGTCGTTTCTTCCCAATATAGGGGAACACCCCGCTACACACTCCCCCCACTTAAACTCTTTGGTCCCCAAAGATAGATTTTAGCAACAACTATATACAACATTGGACAATTCTGAAAACGATGTTGGGATAGGGGATTCCCACCATAACTGAGGGGTTGAATTCCCTTGCCCACAGGTCACATTATCTTGGGTGGCCTGACTAACTGTGCCAGAGAGTGAGCTGGGGTTGCCCTCCACCAAATGGACAGTGGAGGGATCCGGAATCTCAGCATTTCTCCTAGCAGTGACCACAGAGTCTTCCGAACTGTTCCCCATCTGGGGGTAGGTCAGCTTCTTAGGAGGTTGAATGACTCTTCGAGCTCTTTGCTCTCTTGGAATCTCTGGCTCTGGCGCCTCAGGCTCCTCTTCCTCGGAGTAACTATCATGGGCATCTTCCCAGTAATCTGTTGAAGGACTGAAAGGGATGAATTCTGTAGCCTCTGGGTTCAGCGTTTCATCTGTGGTATCTTGGGTGACTGGAAGATCTATGATAGAAGTTCCTGGAGTTGGGGAAGACCACAGCCAATCAAGCTCTCCTTCTTCATCTCCACTAAGTTGGGAGGCTTCTCCATTTCCAGCTCGGGAGGTCTGTGACCGAGTGTGCGGTCTAGGAGTATCCAAGATAGAGGCCGGTGCAGGGGAGTCTCCCACGGAAGGTATTCTAACTGCCTCCGTCAGTGGGAGCAGGTGGTTTCGATGCCATGTCTTCAGTGGGCCTACCTTTCCCTCTGGCTTCACCTTGTAGACAGGTAGGCCCGGCAACTTCCTGCAGATGACATAAGGTTCAGATCTCCATCTGTCTGCAAGCTTGTGCTTTCCGGGGACTCCCAGATTGCGCAACAGTACTCGATCCCCGGGCTGTAGGTCTTGTACCCGGACCTTCAGGTCGTAATTTTTTTTATTCCGAGCTCCCCTTTGATCTGAGGCCGCTTGAGCTTGTTCATAGGCTACTTTCAGGCTGTGTCTGAGCCTATCCACATATCCTCTGTGAGAGGTGACGGAGGAATGGTCCAGTGAGGTGCCAAAAGCCAGGTCCACCGGTAGTCTCGCTTCTCTCCCAAACATGAGTCGATATGGGGAATAGCCTGTAGCATCACTGATGGTGCAGTTGTAAGCATGTACCATGGCTGCTATGTGTTTGCTCCAATGTTGCTTTTTCTCGCTTTCCAGAGTCCCCAACATGTTGAGCAGGGTTCGGTTGAACCTTTCCGGCTGAGCATTTCCCTGAGGATGGTAAGGTGTAGTTCGAGTCTTCCTGATTCCCAACGAATCCAAGAGCTTCCGGATCAGCTTACTCTCGAAGTCCCTCCCTTGATCTGAATGGAGTCTCTGTGGCAGCCCATAATGGACAAAATACTTCTCCATAAGTACCTTGGCCACGGTGGAGGCCTTCTGATCTTTGGTGGGGAAGGCCTGGGCATACCGGGTGAAATGGTCGGTTATCACCAGAACATTTCCTAGTCCACTCAGGTCGGGTTCGAGGCAGAGAAAGTCAATGCACACCAGGTCCATAGGCCCTTGGCTCTGTAGATGGCCCATTGGGGCAGCTTGATGGGGCAAAGTATTCCTCTGGATGCATCGCGCACATGAGTGGCAGTACTCCTCTACCTCTGCCCTCATGCAGGGCCAATAGAACCGACTTCTGACAAGTTGAAAAGTCCTTTCAGCCCCTAGGTGGCCATGATTGTCATGCAAGGCCATCAAAACAGTCTCCCGATGTTTCTCTGGGAGGAACATCTGCCACTTATCTTCTGAATCATCAGAGGGGCCCCTTCGGTAGACCACTCCCTGATGCAACTGCAACCTATCCCACTCCTTCCTCAGTAGGCGAGCTTCTTTGGAGGGTTGACACATGAGTATCGAAAACAAATAAAATTATATAATACTGCGCCAACCCAAAATATTGTAGCAACAGCAGCCAAACACCAAAATCAGACAAAATTAATTAAGTGTAAATATATAATAAGTGTGGCGCTAATGAGAATTTAGGATAAAAGTCCTAAATATAGTAGGGTGTGAAAAATATTCTAATTTAATCAAAAACCCATGCTGGTATATATTTCGAAATTTGTGAAAAATATAGAAATACATATATAGCATAAATAAGTGTCTGTAATCCTTCTGTGATTACAAGTATTTAACCAACATATTAATGTACAACAAAAATTATAATGCAAATATTATGTTGTGAAACATGAATAGCAATAGAGTGATAATCCTAAACCAGTGAAATTAGAATTATATTTCTATCAGACATCAAAGATGAGTATATGTCCCTGTAGTTGTCTAACAATAGACAAAGTACCATCCAAAAAGACCAAAGTCCAATATGGGATTGTTATAGAATACGTAGATATGGATGTTCAATGTGGATATACGTGGTAACACCCGGGAGTGCCTTCACCTTGTGTTAATGGGGGAGAGATAAGGTACTCTTACCAGCTGGGATGGATCCAACACACCGTACGGCGGTGGATCTTCAAGACTTTGTCCACTTCGTGGACGGATCAGACAGCCAGGCTTTGTAGAGACGACCAGGATCTATAGGACACCTCCTCCCAGGATCAATGGCAATCCAACCAGGAAAAATCCGGATAAGCGGGTAGCAGCTACCCTATCCATTCATGACCATGGAAAACAAAAAATTGCTCCACATGGTGTAAATCCAAAAAAGATTTATTAGAAAAAAATTTCCATAAAAAGTTCACACAGTATGAACATCCAAAACAAAACTCCAAAGCATAACAAAGAAATCCAAAAAATCCACACTCTAGAATATAGGTAGGCAGCGTGATAGGAACAGCAAGAGCTGGTGTATTTGTCCCGACCGGTTTCGTCTAATAAGACTTCTACTGTCTAATAAGACATACCCCAGTAGAAGTCTTATTAGACGAAACCGGTCGGGACAAATACACCAGCTCTTGCTGTTCCTATCACGCTGCCTACCTATATTCTAGAGTGTGGATTTTTTGGATTTCTTTGTTATGCTTTGGAGTTTTGTTTTGGATGTTCATACTGTGTGAACTTTTTATGGAAATTTTTTTCTAATAAATCTTTTTTGGATTTACACCATGTGGAGCAATTTTTTGTTTTCCATGGTCATGAATGGATAGGGTAGCTGCTACCCGCTTATCCGGATTTTTCCTGGTTGGATTGCCATTGATCCTGGGAGGAGGTGTCCTATAGATCCTGGTCGTCTCTACAAAGCCTGGCTGTCTGATCCGTCCACGAAGTGGACAAAGGCTTGAAGATCCACCGCCGTACGGTGTGTTGGATCCATCCCAGCTGGTAAGAGTACCTTATCTCTCCCCCATTAACACAAGGTGAAGGCACTCCCGGGTGTTACCACGTATATCCACATTGAACATCCATATCTACGTATTCTATAACAATCCCATATTGGACTTTGGTCTTTTTGGATGGTACTTTGTCTATTGTTAGACAACTACAGGGACATATACTCATCTTTGATGTCTGATAGAAATATAATTCTAATTTCACTGGTTTAGGATTATCACTCTATTGCTATTCATGTTTCACAACATAATATTTGCATTATAATTTTTGTTGTACATTAATATGTTGGTTAAATACTTGTAATCACAGAAGGATTACAGACACTTATTTATGCTATATATGTATTTCTATATTTTTCACTAATTTCGAAATATATACCAGCATGGGTTTTTGATTAAATTAGAATATTTTTCACACCCTACTATATTTAGGACTTTTATCCTAAATTCTCATTAGCGCCACACTTATTATATATTGACACATGAGTATGTTTGGATCCTGATTTTTCAAGGCCTCCAGGACCAATCTCCCCATGGGGTCTTCCAATTGGTCACACCTTAATTCCTTTTTGGACAATCTTGGTAGGTTGCCCTCTTCCAATTGAGCTACTCCACAGTAGTGTTTGGGGACTCCCACCGTGGTAACTCCTATTTCCTCTGCTCTGGAGCATCCTCGGGCTTGGAATGCAGCTCCTTGACAAAGGGCCTGCACCCCGTCCGGTGCCACTTGGGTCCAATCTTCTATTTCAATGGTCGGGGAATGAGATCTTCTGGACAAGGCGTCTGCGTCTCGATTCCCCACTCCTGGTCTATACTTAAGGCTGAAGTTGAATCCAGACAGTGCGGCCAGCCACCTGTGTCCAGTGGCATCCAGCTTGGCCGTGGTGAACAGGTAGGTAAGGGGGTTGTTGTCGGTCTTCACAGTGAACTCTGCTCCGTACAGGTAGTCTTTGAGCTTGTCTACTACCGCCCACTTGAGGGCCAGGAACTCCAGCTTGTGAGTGGGGTAGTTCTTCTCAGAGGGGGTCAGGCTTCTACTCACATAGGCAACAGGCCGCAATTGCCCCTCATGTTCTTGGTAAAGTACTCCTCCCAGACCGTCGTGACTAGCATCCACGTGCAGTTCATAGGGTTTGGTTGGGTCTGCATAGGCCAAGACTGGTGCAGTGGTCAGGCTCCTCTTCAATTCCTGGAAAGCCTCTTCACACCTCTGATTCCACTGATCTCTGATGGACTCTCCTGGCCTCCTGGGCCCCGATCCATCCTCCTCTCCTTCAGTCTTGAGCAACTCATTCAATGGTCTAGCAATTCGAGCAAATCCCTCCACAAACCTTCTATAGTAGGAGCAGAAGCCCAAGAAGGATCTGAGTTCTGTTACTGTGGTGGGCTGTGGCCAGGAGGTAACTGCCTCCAATTTCTCAGGGTCTGTGGCCACCCCTTCTTCAGATACTATGTGCCCCAGATAGTTCACAGAAGACTGGTAGAACCGACACTTCTCAGGCGAAAGCTTAAGTCCTTCCTCACTGAGTCTTCTCAACACTTTCTCCAGCCTCTCTTCATGTTCCTCCAAGGTTCTCCCAAAGACAATGACATCGTCTAGGTATACAAGGACTTCGATCAAGTTCATGTCCCCTACTGTCTTCTCCATGAGACGTTGGAAAGTAGCTGGGGCTCCAGACAGACCTTGGGGCATCCGGTCGAATTCGAAGAACCCCACTGGGGTTATGAAAGCTGTCTTCTCCTTGTCTGCTGGGTGCATCGAAATCTGATAGTACCCACTCTTGAGATCCATAACGCTGAACCATTTGGCTCCAGACAAGCTCTGTAGGGCATCCTCTATCCTCGGAGTGGTGTATTGGTCAGGTATGGTTCTCCTGTTGAGAGTCCTGTAGTCTATACAGAGCCTCAATGATCCATTCTTCTTTCGGACCACTACTATGGGAGAGGCATAGGGGCTTCTGGACTCCCGTATCACACCAGTCCTCTTGAGTTCTGCAAGTTGTTCCCTCAGATCCTCCAGATCTGCTAGCGGGACCCGCCTGACTCTCTCTCGGAAGGGCTTATCTTCTTGGAGGCGGATCCGATGGGTGGTACTTCTTGCACACCCCACATCAAACTCATCCCTAGAGAAGATCTTCTCCCATCTATTCAACTGGGCCTTGGCTCTCTCTTTCCAAGCCCTGGACAGATTCGGGTTTTCCATGGTCAGCTTCTCCCAAACATCCGCTTCTTCACCTGTCCTCTTCACTTCTGACAGGGTAACAGGGGCCGCCGGGCTCACCTGGCCTAGCAACATTCTGGCTGGGATGTCCATGGGGTCTTTGGTAGTATTCCTAACACTCACTGGAACTCTATAATGGGCCTTCTTCAGGACCTTCAGCGGAATCACTTCCGGTATCACCTCCAGGCCTGAGGATTCACCCCTTGGGTCTGACTCCAGCATGACAAAGGGACCAGGCTGTTCCCAAGTAAGCTTCACAGTGGCCCTGAGACAGGTTACTTCACCGGGCTGCAACACTACCCCTTCTCTTCCAAGTCTCCACACCTTCCCTATCTCCTCTCCAGGGGTCTCCCGCTCTTGGACCAGCCGTTGGTAGGCTGTCTTCAGCATGGGATGGATCTTGGTAGCTGCTTGTCTTATCCTTCTGCTGGTCCTGTTGCAGCGCCTCCTCATCTCTGATAATTTTTATTAAATCAGCATAAGTCAGCAACATTCCTCCTCCCAAGGTTTTCAGGTGCAGCCAGACTGGATCGGAGCGTAGCGCTCCCTTTAAGACTTGCTTCATTCTTGCCGCATCGGCATCTTGGGGCTTCATCCCTTTCTTTAACACAATCTTGCACAGCAGCCTGTTTAGCCTTCTGACATACTCGGAAAGTTTCTCCTCCGGTTTTTGGAAAGTGTGTTCAAACTGGTAGACCGTCTCTGTCACCTTGTCTAATTGACCAAACTCTTCCTGCAGCATAGCTAGACAATCCTGCGCCGTGCACCCTGCATTCCCAAACCGGAAACTTTTCACTGCTTCTGCTGCTGCACCTTTAAGGCTTTCTAACACTCGCTGCCTCTTCTGTGCCTCCGACACCTCCCATGCCTCCACTGCCTGTAATGCCTGTTCCACCCAAGTATCAAAATCTTCTTCCCCTGCCGGGACAGGGAGCTTCCCTGAGAATATTTTTAGTCTCCGGTAGCTAGTTTCCACATGCACCGTACTTGTCTTCTGACATTTGGCTAGCAAATCCCCTATTGCATTTATCAGTTCTGGTGATATAGCAGTGGCCGATGCAGGTGCCACCGGAGGTGGCGCCCTGTCTTCTCTTTCAGGTGTAGTTCGGGCCGCAGCCTGTGGCGATCCCGTAGGGGATGGTTCCCTTTCTACAGTTATTGCGTGCGCCAGCCTAAATGTTCTGTTGTCTGGCGTCCGCAGACACTTGTGCTTACAGGCCTCTGGAATCCCGTCCCAATATTCCACTAATGCGTATTGATATGAGATGTTTGGGTCTGTCTTCATGTCTATCACCCACGGTGTGTGATCTGGGGACACTGAACTCAGCAGTTCCTCTACCGTCTCACTTGACCATTTCTCGCCAGGAAGGCTAATGGCTATCGACTGTTTTGGCTCTGTATTAGCGGCTTTGCACCACTCTTCTACCGCTCTTGGATCCATGGGGTCCATGCCGGCACTTCTTGCTGCATCAGGATCCCGGACGAGAACCCCCACGTGTAGCGATACCTCCAACTAAGGAGGCCGCAGAATTAGATTTTGGGCCCTGAGTGCAGCTCCGCCAACCCCCGGCAATAGGCTCTATCCCCTTCTGGCACAGCTAGTACTAACAATCAATGATATGTCCTATGCAATAGAATAACTAAGCAAGGACACAGTAATGAATTGTAATAGGTAAAGTGTTTTACTCATCAATTCTCAATATGAATAAAAGGGGTAACAATAATCACAGTTCTAAACAATCACTCCTAAGGGCAGCGTCCTGCCACTCTAACACACTATATAGTAACACACGCTACAAGTGCGCCATACGGGCGACCGTTAACTAAGTGCCCTATGGCGCAGCAATCAAACACGCTAGAATCCCCACCAGGCCTGGTTCTAATATTTAGCTTAGTCCTTCTTTCTTCACCAGCAGGTCTGTAATGGTGGTGCACTTAAACAGAGTATAACTTTGTAATCCAAGGGGTATGAAAATAACTTGTAGGCCACGGCAGTCTATAGGCCTATACACAGCAACAGTATCTAAGCTGGGCTTATGCCCTCTCACCCGCCGGACTACGGATCCAGTCCGGGAAAACCTCCACCGGCCGTGTCACACACTCTCGATCTCTCCAACGATCGGGTCCCCGATCCGACAAGGCGGTAGCTCACAAAGTCAGATGCCACCCAGGCTCGCAGAGGGGAGGATGGAAGGCTCTTCGGTGCAGAGCAAGGCCTCAGGCTTCAGGCCTTGCCCCTCCGACACATCCGCACAGGAGGATCCGTCCGTGAAGTCTCGTGTCGCCAAAGAGGCCGAGCCCGGCCCCGCCTCTTCCTTTTATAACCCCTCCCATGAGTCTCTGCGGTGGAACGTCACAACAAGAATGGGGTTATGGGTAATGTAGTTTCTTCCCAATATAGGGGAACACCCCGCTACATGTGTATGCGGCATAAGACCAAAACAGGCCCATCAAAACTATATTTTAATCAGGGCATTTTCCTGTCTTTTAAGCCACTGGCAATTACCATAATGCCTCTGACAAGCAAACCCACTGTTTGTTTTAGGGCTGAGGGTTCTTGAAAGCAGTACTAAGACAGTACTAAGGCAGGGTGCTGTGGTAGATGGATCAAAATTCAGCTGGTTAGCAGGGACTAGCTACATTTTGATCCATTTATGGCCATTCCCTTCAAGAAGAGTCAGCCTAGTAATCAACTTCTTTCAATTGGAAATGTTAGAAAATCTGTGCATGATCAGCACATGCAGCCATTTACAGAGAAATCCTGCTGTCAGAATAGCGCAGTGGGGAGGATTTCCCCATCCACCTTGAATGTGTTGATGGGGGAATTGGTTAATTTTTTTTTGATCAAAAGAAAAAAGATCTTCTATGACCAGCTTAAAGCGAAACTATACTCACCTCCGCTTCATCGATTTGGCATCCCCGAGCTCCCTACCACTGACATCTTTGGGCAGCCGGCTTCTGAGTCTCAATCGCCAGGTGCTTTCATTGGCCGGTCTGGGATGGTGTCCCTCCCATGCATGCACAAGATTTCAGTCAGATTTTTCAGATTTTGCAAATTTGTACAGTGAGCTGCGCGTGCGCGGCTCACTGTTCAGGGGCGGACAGGCAGGTAAGTAGCTTTAATACAGAAGAGACAAAGCATGTTTCTTCTGCATTAAAATTCATGCTTGTTCCCTCATTTTTAATTGTGGCCTAAAGTTCCACTTTAGGCTGGGTTCACACCATTGCGAATCGCCACATCCAATTCGCAACAGCAGGAGATTTTGACCGGATATCTATGGAGCCGGTTCACATAGCTCCGCTGCGGCTCTGGTGAGAATTTGCACAGGAGCCCTGTGCGCCTTTTGGTCCATTTCAGGTCCGAATTTAGCCAAAAATTCAGGCTGAAACCGGACCTGAAACTGTGAACCCGGACGCACCGGATCCTGCTGGGAGCTGCATGTGTCAATGGTGTAAACCCAGCCTCAAATCTTTCACCTTATTAAACATCAACTAGACAAAACAACCATTTAACCCATGTGTTACTGGCGGAGGGTAAATTTCATAGCAGCCCAGAGGTTTTAGGTTTATTTCTTCCGTTTCTATACGTTCTTTACATTAAAAAAGATTATTATAGTGAGCGCCAAATGAGTCCTATTTGATGATCATGTTGTCTAACCTTGCTTCATTTACCATAATAAAATGTAAATATTGTGTAGTCCTCTTTTGGGGGAGTTATAAGAAATGTCCCTCCCCAAACAGGATAGTGCGCTAAACCTGTAGGTAAATAAGAGAACCAGAACTTTTTCTAAGTGGAAGAGTGGGTTTGATGATAACATTTGTATTGCCTCCACTAAGGACTGGGCCTCTGTGAACAGAGGGGATTCCTTTCCTGGTAAATTGACCAGTAATCTAATAAAAGTAATTGGAAGCAGAAGAATTACTGCAACCACCATATAACATTAACCATAAGCATATAGATGCACACCAGTATAGAAATAATACAAGCTTAACATAGGATATATTAATAACAGTATATACATTCAATATCCAAACAAATATCAGCAAAGGGCCCAATAGGAATCCTGGTGGAAATGTGCCCATATACCCAGGTAAAATATAGTTATTTATAGATAAACCAGTCTAGATGAATGTTGCAGCAAATTGTTGCAGGGGCCCCTGAGGATGATGCGGCATCCATCTTTGTGTCAGAGACCTGAAGACAAGATCTGCTGTGATGGAGAGACCCCCCAGCTGTTACCCAATCAGCCTGGAAAGCAGCCCTAGTTATTTTGCAATAATCATCTCTTCTGATCTGGTATTAGTAGCATGGACAGGACATGTGGCTGAAACCTTCTCTCTCTTCACTTCCTCCTTCCAGGATCTTTTCCCAAAAACCTGAGAGTCAGGAAGTGACATATATAATTATACATTACAGTGTGATACTAGCAGCTGACAGTAGAAGGCAGCAGATCCCTACAATTGTTTATTGAGAAATAGGCTACTTTCAAAACACCAGCAAGCTGTTAAAGGGTCTGTAAACATAAATTATATATTTTTTTAAATTACAAACATGTTATACTTACGTCCGCTGTGCAGCTCGTTTTGCACCCGATCCACGTCTTCTGGGGTCCCTCGGCGAGCTTGCATGGTGGTGAGTGATTGCGGGCGCGCTCCTGTGATACAGCCAGCGGCTATTGCCGCTCACTGTATCACTCGGCCCCGCCCCATGGCGAGCCGCGTCATTGGATGTGATTGACAGCAGCGCGAGCCAATGGCTGCGCTGCTTTCAATCCATCCACTGTAGCCAATCAACGGCCAGGCTGAGCAGGGAAGAGGATGATGGGGATGAGCGTGTGACTTTCGAGGGGACAGGTAAGTAAAACGGGGGCTCGGGGTGGGGGCGGTATTGTCGGGTGTTTTTTCACCTTAATGCATAGGATGCATTAAGGTGAAAAAACATTTACCTATACAACCCCTTTAATCAGTGTTAATTTAGTGAACAAAAATATTTTCGTCATATATTTCGTCAGCTGAATATTTGCAGTGACGAAAACGAAAACGAGAAGTACACTACATTTGCGTCCACTGACGTAAAATATAACGAAAATCAATTCCGTTACCGAACGAAAGCTAAAAGGAAAATGTGAGGCAGGGACGTTTACCCTCAGAACTTCCAGTTTCCACGGAGCTCCTGCTTTCTATGGATGGAGCCTGGCATTTGTAGATAGGAGGCTGTCTGCAGAAGGTTGGACTATCAATGGCTGTTATCTGCAGCCTGAAAGGGGATGTTCTATTAGGATGGCAGGAGCTTAGCTGTGTAGTGAGCCCTCTCACACACTGCCACACACTCACACTTCATACTAATATATTGAGGCCCCCTGAAGGAGACTTGCTCCTTGTCAATAGGCTTCACAGCTTGTCCACTACAGGAGAGCAGCACACTGTCTGATCTGTGTAGGATTAACCCTTTTGCTGCCATGGCTGTTTTTGCACCCATACGTAAAAAATCTATTTAGTCCTGAAGATTACATAAACAACTCCCCGCCCCAAACATTATATATTTTCTTAAAGCAGACAAGTTCATGTAAATGTGCACTGCATGGTGGCATCATCAGACAAAGATTTTTTATTTTTTTATATTAACGTTACACTTCTGTCAAAAAAGCAATATTCTTGTAACAAAACTTGGTTTTCCTTAAAGACCTTATATAATGACTAAATCTTTGTCTGTATTGTATGTTCAAACCTTAATACCATAAATAATAAATAAATATATATATATGAGTGAGTGAAGAGTGAGTGAATAACTTGTATAGAGCTACAAATGCGAACTAAATCACCTCAAGGCGCTTCGCATCCAGTGACGTCCTAATCCTTCAGAAGAGGTGGGTCTTAAGTTTTTTCCTGAAGGCCCGATGGTTTTCTTCCATGCGGATGTCCGTGGGTAGAGCGTTCCATAGCCGTGGTCCTTGGACTGCAAATCTTCGTTCTCCCTTCGATTTTTAGTGGGACTTGGGGATGTGGAGGAGGTTTTGGTTGGTTGATCGGAGAATGCGATTGGGGGTGTAGTGTTTTATCTTCTCGCATAGGTATTGAGGAGCGTTTCCTTGTGTGCACTTGTGGGTGAGACAGAGGGTCTTGAATGTGATCCGATCCTTTACGGTTAGCCAATGCAGGGTCCTCAGTGAAGGGGTGATTGCTTCCCAGGGTTTTTTTCCTGTTACCAGTCTTGCTGCCGTGTTCTGGACGACTATTAGGCGTGAAATCTGATATTTAGGTAGTCCTATATAGAGGGAGTTTGCGTAGTCGAGTCAGGAATTGATGATTGTTCCAACTACTACTGCTGTGTCCTCTTCCGGTATGAAGGGGATGAGTCTACGCAGCAGGCGTATTTATTTATTTATTTTTTGTCGTCTAAAATGTACTGGAGATTTAGCTGAATAACTACTACTACAACTAAAACACTTGCAGAAGACTAAAATGGGACTAATACTAAAATACCATATTAGTCCTAAGAAGAATGCACTAACATAACACACGACCGTTTTTAATGTCATTGAAAAAAACAAAGTTTTTCTCGACGTGATTCTTCTCAAGCCTGCCTTGCCTACACACTATCGTGAAAAAAAATTCTCGAGCAAAGCGCGGTGACGTACAATACGTATGACGGCACTATAAAGGGGAAGTTCCATTCGGATTGCACCACCCTTTGAGCTGCTTTTGCTGATCCTCGTGTAAGTAACGTTTGGTGAGAGACGATTCGCGCTTTTCAGCCTCGCGCTCTTCAGTCCGTTACAGCGTGACGAATGTGCTATCTCCATTATGAATGCTAGTTTTACCAGAACGAGCGCTCCCGTCTCATAACTTGCTTCTGAGCATGCACGCTTTTTTCACATTGCTATAGCCTACACACGGGCGTTTTTTCACGACGAGAAAAACCACGACGTGAAAAACGACGAGAAAAATAGAGCATGTTCCAAATTTTTAATGGCCATTTTTCACGTTGTGAAAAATGCTCTGGAGCCCACACACGATCGGTTTTAATGTCCAAATTAAAAAATTGCATTTTTCTCGTCATGAAAAACGGTCGTGTGTACGCGGCATAAGACTAAAACGAAATCCAAATTTGCTGCCAAAATTAACATTGTGGCTAATATGTCCTAATACTGTACAACTAATACTACCCTGTACTGATACGTAAAAAAGGTTGAAATAGTGTTACAATTCCCGGAAAATTATTTGTGTAAGGCAGGGTAGACAACCCCCGGCATGGGTGCCGTGAGGGGCACGCAAAGCCTCTTTTGCCAGCACTTGACTCCCTCCCCATTAGCAGAGCAGCACAGGGAAGTGTCAGTGAGACACTAATGCATTCCAATTTCAGAATTCCCCACACGGCACCTGCACTGAGGGGGAGGCACTGTTACCCCACACATTATAAAAGATGGGAAACATTGTTTGATTCTCTAACTTTTTTGTAACTGCGATCATCAGCTTTTGTGATGGGGAAGAGATTGGGTGCAGTTCTGCTGGGGGGGGGGGGGGGCGGTCCCTGTTTCCAGGAGGACTGTCATTGACTACTGCTAAAGCCAATCACAGATGAGAAGGGGGTTACAGTGGTGGCAAATATGAGCAGAAGGGGTTCAGTGTTGGGGCAGATGAGAAGAGGGTTACAGTGGTTGGGCAGAAGAGCAGGGGGTACAGAGGTACCGTGGCAGGACAGAGGAGAAAGGAGGCACATTGGTGGGAAAGATGAGCAGGGGTTTACAGCGGTGGGACAGAGGAGCAGGGGGGTACAGAGTAGGGGCAGATGTGCAAAGGGGTGCAGAGGAGAAAGGAGGTACATCGGTTGAACACATAAGCAGGGGGTTACAGTGGTGGGGCAGAAGAGCAGGGAGAACCGAGGTGGGACAGATGTGCAGGAGGTACAGTGGTGGGGCAGATGAGAAAGGGGGTTAAAGTGGTGGGGCAGATGAGCAGATAAGTTCAGTGTTAGGATAGATGAGAAGATGGTTTAGCAGTGAGACAGAAGAACATGGGGGTGCGGCGGTGGAGCAGATGTGCAGGGAGGTACAGTGGTGGGGCAGATGAGCAGGGGGTTACAGTGGTGGCACAGAAGAGCAGGGCAGTAAAGTGGTGGGGCAGATGTACAGGGGGTTACAGTGGTGGGGCAGAATTGCAGGGTAGTACAGTGGTGGGGCAGATGTGCATGTGCAAACATTTTCTTTGTTATAAAATCGGCACGTTCAACTTCTTTGAAAACATCTTTTGGCACACTGTGCTCAAAAGGTTGCCTACTCCTGGTGTAAGAGAATTAGTATTATGTGTTGCATCACCTTGTTTTCTTATTTCAGTTTGTCAGTTATGAGCATTATATGTTGTAAATCATTTAGGAACAATAGATGATGGAAATAAAGTAATGGCATGTGTTGTCAGGATAATTACCTGTCACCCCAGGAAGCACGGAACTAAATGTTGACTTGGGCAGAATTGAAGCATCCATATACTGGACAAGATTCCAAGATGCATCCACGTAGGCACAAATAGCAGTTTGAACACCACATAGGTACTTTCAGGCACAAATAATAAAAAATAATACAGGTACTTCAAAGTATCCCATTTCAGAACTAACTGAATTGACAGCTTATAAAAGGCACATTTGAGTTCCCCCCTTCCTCACCCCACCATATAGTAAGGATCTAATGCTAATGCTTGTTCAGTCTAGGGCAGTGATGGCGAACCTTGGCACCCCAGATGTTTTGGAACTACATTTCCCATGATACTCAACTACACTGCAGAGTGCATGAGCATCATAGGAAATGTAGTTCCAAAACATCTGGAGTGCCAAGGTTTGCAATCCCTGGTCTAGGGGGATATAGTACAGGGCAGAGACATTGCTAGTAGTGTAAAAGCCCTCGGGCATTTTTGGGCACCCCAAGAAAAGTAATAATGAGGTGCATGTAGCACACTGCAGCAAACAGTGGGTGTGACCAAATTTGTTAACAGTGGGCTGGTCAAAAAGGGACAAAGTAAAAAAAAAAAAAAAACACTTACTGTATGCCACAGTCCTTGAACCATAAAATATGGTAATGTTGTGCCACAAATGGGAGCCTCATAGACGTGTATAAACCTCAGCAGACTAATCTAAAATGCTTCCATTACATATGCTTTTGTGCACATTGAAAATAAAGAGAGCTAATACTTAATCTGAGCCTACCTTAAAGAAGAGAAGAACTTCATTAAAACATTTAGAGACTGCTTGGCAACTAGCAACTGTTGAAACTAGCAACTGTTGAAACTAGCAACTGTTGAAACAATGAACACTTTGGATACAGTATGTAATGTGGTACATAGTGTATGTAGTGTAGGGATCAGGGGTGTGTAACACATAGAATTCAGGGGTCAGAAGTATGTGAAGCACAAATAAGGCAAGGGTCAGGAGTACATAACACAAAGAGTGTAGGTGTAAAACCCACAGACTAAAGGGATCAGGATAGTGCAAAATTTCCCTCTGCAATGAATATCCTCTCCTACATCCCCTTTTAGCATAAATACCCCCTCCCCCTACTAATCTGCACACTGACCCAATTCCCCCCCCCCCCAGCACAAATTCTTTCTGCAAGCCAAAATTCCCCAAAACAAAGTCCAAAACTTGCCTTCCAGCCAGTCTCCCTGCTTTCCTATTTCAAACTGACCACTCTAGGCATGAGAGCACATACATCAGAGCATGGTCTGTTTTCTGATGCAACCCACTACACAGCTAATTACTGGGAATATCAGTGTCCTGTTGTTTCTCCACTCCCAGAGATCATGTGATCACTTATAAAAAAAATAAAGGTATTTATAATGTTTTTATATACCGTATTTATCGGCATATAACACACACATTTCCCCCCTGAAAATAAGGGGGGGGAAATCACGGGTGCGTGTTATACGCCGATAGCATACCTCGGAGGAGAAGGAAGGAGACGAGCGCCGCCGGAATCACTGAGCCGCCATGTCCTGTTTACTCGGCTCTGACCTCACACACACGTCCCGCCTCCGCCACCGGCATTGGACCAGTGTTCTGTCAATCACAGGAGCTGGTCCAATGGCGATGGCGGAGGCGGGACTGTGTATGTGCCTGCCGACTAAGAGTCGTGTACTGTAAATAGAAGATGACGGCTTGGTGATTTCCTGCACTGCATGAGAGAAGGTGAGGCTGCAGATAGGCATCAGGCTGCATTGGATGGGCGCAGATCAGCACAGAGGCTGCAGGTGGGCATCAGGCTGCATTGGATGGGCGCAGATCAGGCTGCAGTTGGGCACAGAGGCTGCATTGAGGCTGCAGATGGGCATCAGGCTGCATTGGATGGGCGCAGATCAGGCTGCAGATGGGCACAGAGGCTGCATTGAGGCTGCAGATGGGCATCAGGCTGCATTGAATAGGTGCAAATCAGGCTGCAGATGGGCACAGAGGCTGCATTGAGGCTGCAGATGGGCATCAGGCTGCATTGAGGCTGCAGATGGGCACTAAGCAGGCTGCATTGATTGGCGTGGACCATTATTTTGCTTCAAAGTGGCTTATTTGAAAAAAAAAAATTTTTCTGAAACTTCCCTCCTAAATTGGGGTGCGTGTTATACGCCGGCGCGTGTTATACGCCGATAAATACGGTATATATATATATATATATATATATATATATTGTATATACATATATTGTGATCTGTGGGATGTTTAGGTGTCTTGGTAGATGCTTTTTTTGAAGTGAGTTCACGACGAACAAGTAACCAAAAATACCAAGCCACCTGGCTCTTCAGTCAGCAGCACTGCTGCTTTCTTTGATCTCCCCGACCATGGGCTTCTAAGACCCACTCAGCCTGTGCTCGCAGCACCTTACTGCTCAGGCCCCACTCCTGGCTGCATGCTCGGATAAGGGCCTTGTATAAATTCTGGGGGGGGGCCCACGCCATTTTTTTTTTTTTGGCGTGAGGTTTGCCTTGAAATCCCGAAGGGCCTGGTGAATTTTCTATTGCCGGCAATCTTTTGTTTACATTTCATCTCTCAGCGAAGAAGCCTGCTAAAAGCTGATGAGTCATCAGTTGTTAATGATGCAGTGGCTGGCTTCCCAGCCAAGCTCCTTAAAAACCAGCTATTCTTCATGCAGAATTCAAATCGGTCGATCGTTTTTTGACCAATCCAAATCGTTCTGAAATTGTGCAATTAGTTAGAAAGCAAATATATACGAAATTAAATTTGTTACAATTTCATTCGGAGATTCTGATACATCCGAATCTCTAAATAACCAAAAATTCATCCGAATTTATATTCGGACCGAAAATAATTGCACATGTCTAGCCTTATCTCCCCAGTGGGTCACCTCTCTTGGCTGGAGCACACCTCTAACCTCACACACTGGCTGTGTGTCTGAACGGCAGCAACTGCAACTCCAAATCCAACTGCAACCCCAACTGCCCTGATCTATCCTCAATCCTGCACACCTGTGCACTCACACAGCCTGCAGGCAATTAGCAAAGTCTAGACATGGGATTGAGGCTTGGTTCACACTGGTGCCACACAAAAGCCGTCCTACTTTGGATCTGACTTTTCCCTGCGACTCGAAGCCGACATACGTCTGACTTTCAATGAACGGGGATCCGACTTGAATCCCCGCCAATACCAGGCACTGTGTTTGGTATGAATCTTAAGGGGGAAATAAAAAACCGGCATGGGTTCCCCCTCCACGAGCATACCAGGCCCTTGGGTCTGGTATGGATTTTAAGGGGAACCCCCTACGCAGAAAAAACGGCGTGGGGGTCCCCCCAAAATCCATACCAGACCCTTATCCGAGCACGCAGCCCGGCGGTCAGGGTCAGGAAAGGGGGTGGGGACAAGCGAGCGCCCCCCGTCCTGAACCGTAACAGGCCGCATGCTCTCAACATGGGGTGGTGGGTGCTTTGGGGCAGGGGGGCGCTCTGCGGCACCCCCACTGCAAAGCACCCTGTCCCCATGTTGATGAGGACAAGGGCCTCTTCCCGACAACCCTGGCCGTTGGTTGTTGGGGTCTGCGGGCGGGAGGCTTATCGGAATCCGGGAGCCCCCTTTAATAAGGGAGCCCCCAGATCCCGGCCCCCACCCTATGTGAATGAGTATGGGGTACATTGTACCCCCTAACCATTCACCCAGGGGGAAAAAATGTCAAGAAAAAAACACACTAGACAGTCATTTATTAGGCAGCTCTGGGGGTTTTCTTCCGACTTCGGGGGTCTTCTTCCGACTTCGGGGATCTCTTCTGTCTCTCCGGCCTCTTCTCCCGCTCTCCGGTGCCTTCTCCGCGCTCTCCGGTTCTTCTCCCGCTCTCCGGTGCTTTCTGCCTTCTGCCAGGCACCTCCGCTATCTTCTGCCAGCTCTTTTGCTAGCGGTGGCCCGGTCTTCCCCGTCGTCTTCTTCCCTCTTCTCTTGTCCCGATGTTGACACGCCGCTCTCTCCCGCTGTAATGTCGCGTGCGCGGCGCACAACGACTTATATAGGCATGGAGCATGGTCACCGGGTGATGTCACCCGGTGACCCCGCCCCCTTATGACATCACAGTCCCATAATACCCCGGGCTGTGACGTCCTGACTGGCCGGGCTGCGTGCTCGGATAAGGGTCTGGTATGGATTTTGGGGGAACCCCCACGCCGTTTTTTTGGCCTAGGGGATTTCCCTTAACATCCATACCAGACCCAAGGGCCTGGTATGCTCTTGGAGGGGGGAACCCATGCCGTTTTTTTTATTTAAAATTTACCGTGGAGTTCCCCCTCAAGATCATCAGAGCACAAGTCGCATTCCAAAGTCAGATCATGCAAGACGGCGTTCCCACTTTGATCCGACTTCAATGATAGTCAATGGGCTGAAGTAGGATCAAAGTCAGACCAAAGTAGTACAGAGAGGATTTTCAAAGTTGGACCGACATGTGTCGGACCAGTTAAGACGGCTCCCATAGGGAAACATTGATTTTCACACGTCATGCGACATGAGCTCCCAATGTCGGAGCGTTTGTCGCACCAGTGTGAACCCGGCCTGAAGCTTCCTTCCCACCCAAGGCACTTCGGCACTTCGCCATTTATTTCTATTTTAAACTTGATTGGTTGTTTTACAAGGTAGAGGGTTCATATATACTTTAAGGTTATTTGCACAGCTGTACAACATGACAATAAGATTCTTCCCCAATGTGAAATGTTGTATTGTCTTATTATATAAGCAAACTGTATCTTGTACATATAAACAAAAATAGCAAAGCTGTAGCCACACCTCTAAACAACTACAAGCATCAAGATTGCAAATACCATGTTATAACACCACATGGTATTCACAAGCTATTTAGTGATTGGTCATGCAATTGTGCCCATTTCCAGCAAGGCCTTTTTAAATAATGCAATGAGAACTTTTGCCCTCAGGTTAGGAAATAGCATTAAGCTATAGTCTAGGTGTGATGTTTGAAAAGAGAGGCAACCACTTGTGAAATAGTCAGAAGCGACCTAGAACTATAATGTGAATAAGAAGTGGCAACTATGTCATATTACTTTTCAGTGATATGTTCCTGGATGTATATAGGAAGTATGAAATTAAAATACTTTGTGGGTTTTAGTGCCTAAACAATCTAAAAGACATGTGAGACATGTCAGAACTTCATGCTGTCATTCACAGATAGACTATGGCCTCGTACACACGGTTCGATTGTTGCACGACCGAGCGTCTGATTTTTGTCAAAAGCGATGGTGCAGGATTTTGTCTAGCATACTAACTATCCGTAAATTGTCAGTTGACAAACGCGAACGTAGTGACGTACTATGAGAATATAAAGAGGTAGTTCATTTCTCAAGCGCAACCCTTTGGGCCCCTTCTGCTAATTTCGTGTTAGTAGAAGTTTGGTGAGCGTTTAGTCGCCATTTTAAGATCGTACAAAACAAATGCCTTTTAAAAATACGTTTGGCATAACTACATCAGTATCACCAGAAAAGCAGCTTCATCCCAAGAAGATGAGAATGTGCGCTGCATTTCGACATTTCATCAATTGCCGCGCCACAAATGCTAAATCTAGATTATGAACTGTAGTTTACAAGACTAAACTCTTGCCGGTCGTTCCTTGATTCCGAGCATGCGTGTTTGTACTTTCGACTTTTATGTGACAATTTCTGTACTGACCATCCAAAAATCAGACATTGAGTTCACATCCGACAAAAAATGTGTAGTAGAAAAAAAGGGAGCCGCTCAGGTGTGGGAATCCTCCAATCACCTCCTCCCAGCAGCCAAGGGTGCAGACAATGCTACTAACAGCAAACAGGAACAAAAAAGTCTTCTGGACTGCAGCACTCCAAAGATAAAAGCCTTTATTAAAATAGGAAATCCAAAATGCACACTGTACAACGGTACACAGGTCAAAAAAATCTGGCTAACATGTTTCGCACTGTGCTAGTGCTTATTCATGGAAAAAAATGTGTAGTCTGCACATCCAGCTTTTGTCTGACGAAAAAGTCAAATCGGCTGTCGAAAGCACCGTACTAACGATCCGAAAATCCGCAGACAGCTCGTCTTACGAATTTTCCCTTCTGATTTTTGTATCGTGTGTACCAGGTCTAAGGGTTTGATTTACTAAAACTGGAGAGTGCAAACTCTGATGGAGCTCTGTATGGAATCCAATCAGCTTCCAGGTTTTTTGTCAAAGCTTGATTGAACAATAAGGATGAGCTCAGGCATGTTCGCAACTCCAGGTTCCCGAGCCCACCAAGAAGCTGACACTTCACATTGCTAATCACAGGCAGTGAGACATTTCTTGATCCGTGGCTGCACAGAACGGAAAATGTCTCACTACCTGTGATTAGAGCTGCGGAGTGTCAGCTTCCTGCACGGTCACGGGCACGTGGAGTTGCGAACACACCTGAGCTCATCCTTATTGAACAATCTAAAGCCAGAAGCTGATTGGCTATCATGCACAACTGCACCAGATTTTGAACTTTCCAGTGTTAGTAAATCAACCCCTATCTGTCAAAGTTTTGTGACCATCACACCAATACAGGCTTGTTGGACATCCCATTCCAAAACCATAAGCAGAAACAACAGCTTTTCCGGAACTCTGGGAGGGCTTCCCAAAATGTTTTCATGTGTTTGTAAGAATTTGTGACCATTGTGAGGTAAGGTACTGATGCTGGAAGAGAAGATGTGGCTCACAATTGGCATTCCAAAGGCGTTCAATAGAGTTGAGGTTCCTCTACACCAGGGGTAGGCAACGTCAGCACTCGAGTTGTAAAACGACAACTTCCACCATGCGCCTGCCTCTGTAAATTATGCCTGTGGCTGTCAGAGGCTTGCAATGTTCCATGGGATTTGTAGTTTCACCACAGCTGGAGTGTTGAGGTTGCCTTTTACTGCTCAAACCATGTCTTTATGGACTTAGGTATATACACAGTGGAACAGTCATACTGGAACAGAAGAAGACCTTCCCCAAACTGTTACAACAAGATTGGAAATGAACAGTTTTTCAAAATTTATTTGTATTCTATAGTACCCTTTACTGGAAAAACCTGAACTCAATAATTTGGAGAGGTGTCCGCATACTTTCGGACATATGGGTAGGTTGATGGTCAATATGAACAAACCTTTGGTGATGTAGTGTTTCTAAATTGCTGGGAGATCTCTGAAACCAGGCTGGGATTGTTTTTCCCTCCTCCAATCAAAGGAAATCATTTTTGCATGATTCAAATGTCCAGTCATAGCTAAGCTTGGTCTGTCAACACAATTTTCTGCTCTTCGTACACCAGTGGATTATTGAGTGATGCTACAGAACACTCTTAAATTGTCCATCTAAAAACTCCTACCTGTCTGTTGTAGCCTTATGCCACATACACACGATCGTTTTTCTCGTCGTTAAAAATAAAAGATTTTAAATTGGGCATTAAAAACGGTCGTGTGTAGGCTCTAGAGCATTTTTAACGACGTGAAAAATGGCCTAAAAAAATTAGAACCTGCTCTATTTTTTCACGTAGTTTTTCACGTTGTTTTTTTTAACGACGTGAAAAACGGTAGTGTGTATGCTTTTACGAGGGGAAAAAAAACGTGCATGCTCAGAATTTAAGTATGAGACGGGAGCGCTCGTTCTGGTAAAACTAGCGTTCGTAATGGAGATAGCACATTCGTCACGCTGTAACGGACTGAAAAGCACGAGGCTGAAAAGCGCGAATCGTCGGTCAACAAACTTTACTAACATGAAGGGTGGCGCCATTCGAACGGAACTTCCCCTTTATAGTGCCGTCGTACGTGTTGTACGTCACTGCGCTTTGCTCAAGCGTTTTTTTTTTAATGAACGTGTGTATGCAAGGCAGGCTTGAGAGGAAACAAGAAAAATCACGTTGAGAAAAACGTCATTTTTGAAAATGACATTAAAAACGATCTTGTGTACGCGGCATAATAAATAATACAGCAAGAATTTCTAACTCATTTTATATACCCAAATAAAAAATACTGCTGTCACAACAGTTGTAGTAGAATATTTATGAATATTAGAAAAATGTTGTACCTGTAGCTGAATAAAATTTTTAGATACCCGAACAGTCTATTAGTTATGATTTTTCTGTGTTCATATTTGTTTAGTCAAAGTGTAGACAATAAATACTACGCGGTGCAAAGTGAAAGTGTGTTGTTTGTTCTCCTAATACAACAACAAGGGGCACTACCCTGATATAAACTGCATAATAATGCACAGATGCAAGGCGCGGTTGAGTATTTTTAACAAAAGAGGAAGAATAAAGGTGACCAAAAAGAAAACACATTTTTACAGGTACATGTATCAGAATACATTAGTCCTTTCAGAAACAGACAAAGATACATTCGATTAGACTAGCGTTTTAGCTGCCCTAGCAGCCCCAAGCTCAAACAAAACAATGCTAAGTGCATGTCAATGTTTAATATATGGGCATTGCTATTTATGCATATAGGCAGCAAATGGATCTCATTCATACATGCTGGTGGTAACACTGATGGAGAAAAAAGCCTCATGTTAATGGTCCTAGTAATGTGCCAGAACTAAACTCTTATGCTGTGTGTTACGGAACAATGACATTGCTATACATGTGTCATTTGCTCACTCTAAAACACCTTTTAATACTTGGAATCCATAAACCATAATAATGCAGACAAATGGGCTGCATCTGCCGCAAATCATAATAACAATTTTCATTTGTATGTTCTTGGTGCATTGAAAAACTCATGAAACCATTGGAATACTTTAACAATTTGTTCATTTATGACAACATTCCCATTAGCTTCTTTTTCATTCGGTATAAAAAGGAAGCTTTCTTTGGTTATTAAAAGTATTCTTTTAACATGTGCTATCTGTATAGCAGGCAGGGAAGAGCTGTTATATGACTCTATTGGGGTTGATGCTCTCCTAATAGGTAGCAAGCCAAAAAAAGATAGGGCCATTGGTAAAATGGTGATGGGGGTGGAATATTAGGCACATATCATAAATTAAGGAACAAAATAACTGGGCCAACTGGGAAAGTGCAGTTCCTTTAATTATTTAGATAAACATGCTAAAGAGATTAGCTTGATGTCAACAATGTGTATCAATATAATATATGTATGTATGTAATGTAATGTAAATGTGACTTGCTATGTATATGTAGCGGGTACTTACTTTCCCGGGTGCATTTTTTTTAATCTGGCCGTGACATCAGTGCCATGTTCCCTGCGGTTCACTAGGTGGCGCTGTCACCGTGGCCGGGGGGATGAATGTCACTGTGTGCCGAGGCCCTTTTTATCCTCTCTCGGCAGCGGTATGGTGGGGCGGGGAACCCGCCGTGCTTGCTGGGGGAGGGTATAAAGGGGGCCGGCCATCTTGGTCACGGGGTCTTCGTCCCAAGCACCTTTAGCTAGCGGACGTGAATTCGTGCTCGTCCCCTAGGAGGCCTCGGCCTAGGGGACCAACGGAGATCGTGTTCCACCTCAGGCACCTTCAGTCCTGGGGTGAGGTACTTACAAGAAGGTCCGGAGCTCAGTGCCCAACACTGAGTTCTGCGAGGGAAGGGTCCTAAGGCACTTCGGGGATGGAGGCCTGAATCTGAGTAAGACGCAATGGACCGGGAAGAGCTCCTCACTCGAAGACCCGGTGCAGCAGACTGCCGGTGACGGGTGAGTCTCTTGTCGGAGACCGTCCAGAAGGATCCCCTTCCTCTCGTACGGAGACCATATCCCACTCTCCAGGAGGAGAGTGGAGGAGCGAATTTGTGTCTGGGCCTATTCACACTCACACCTCCTTTTCTGTCCTAACTATCAAGGAAGTCCCTGTATGGTGTGTTCTAATAAAGGAGTGTTGGACTTTAATGGTGTGAGGCTCACTTCCTGGCGGACGAAGTTCACGGTGACTCTTGGAGGGAGGATCCGGGTGCACGGCACAGACCCGAAGGTAAACAGGACATTGCTGATACTACAGGCATTCCCATGTGGTGGAGGCTAGGCGTAGCCCACCTGCTCTTTCTCTCTCCACTCTACCAGATACCCCTAGACAAGAGACAGTGCGAGCCGCACAGAGAGAGAAGAGGGGCAGGCGCTACACGTGGGGGCTCGGGTCCGGTATTGTGTTGTGCATCACAGTATTGAACAAGTCTGCTGGATGAGTTAACTGAATAGGCCAAAGTGCAGCCCTGCTCGAAGTCGTGGAATTGACCCTAGACCAGGGAAAGGCCCGCGCAGGAAGAGCGGTGAACGGGGAGAGGCCCAGCCGTGTGAGGTACTACACGTGGGGGCTTCTAATTGCACTGCGCCAACAGACACAACCCCCGCCGCTTAGTTCGTGGGCGTGGCTCATCCAAAGAAAGTGAAAAAGCCCGCGAACTGGAGCAAAGGGGAGGAGTCCAATACGTGAGAGGGCTACACGTGGGACATTGGCGCGAAAACTCTGCAGTGTGCGATGGACCAGCAACAAGTCACCATGTTTGGACATACTTCATGGATTCCAGTTCACCCTGCTACTACCACGATGACTGCTGCTGCTCCGATAACGGATACCGGGATCCGGCTGAAGCCAAGGGGTCAATTCGCCCTGTATTCGTGCATGGACGTAGAGGCCCTGGGTGTAATTTGTCCCGGGTGCTCGGGACTGGTGTGCCACCTGAAGCCCTTCGGACAATGTGAGGCCTGTGGGGAGTTCCTGTTCGAGGTGGATCCGGTAGTTGAAAGGCCGAGAACCATCTACCCAGGCCGGGCTTCAGGTAACACTACTCGCAGAGGAGGAATTACTGCTGTAAAAGCCATCCCAGCGCACACTGCAGCGACCGAGGAGGAGGTCGTTAAAACTCAACGGGAGAAATCCGAGGATGCTGACTCGGTCACCACTGTCTCACAGCGTCCGCCACTGAAGAAGAGAACCAGCATGGTGGCCCCGACCAGTGGTGGTGGCGGACCATGTCGCCAGCTTACGCCAGGCCTAGACGGATCCGTTGACGAGTGTTCCGTACATCCCGCTTCAAGTAAAGGCCGAGGTAAGCTGGACAAAGAGACTTGGTGTATGGGCGGAGATGCCGGGAAGGCATGGCCCAGTATGTCCGCGGGAGGTGTTAGCTCTGTCTCTACAATGGGCTACATACCCGCGGAGGAGTGTGATACTTCGGATCTGGAGTCGCTCTCTGATGTGGGAGATGACACAGCCATTGACGAACTGTTTGCAGAAAAGGGGTGGGACAAAGTGTCGCTAGCTTCGTTCCGAAGGCCTCGAGATTCACCCATGTCCACGGGGGAGAGTACACCCCGGGTGGAGGCTCCAGCGCCTGAACAAGGGTCCTGTTCTCAGCCCACATCTGCATCTCCGGTGCCACCTGCATCAGGTACTGGGGAACAGAAGTTGATGCTACGGGCACCTATGCCCCAACCAGAAGTGGTCAAGGCCCCTCGCCACCCGGAGTCTATTGTTCTACCCGGCGAAGGGGACAGAGTCACAATGCCTCCGCTGTCAAGGCTTCAGAGACTCCATTTGTTTGCTTTTCAAAAGGAATTTGCACCCCCTGAACTTTGCTGTTTGACTTTCTTGTTGGTGCTATCATCAGTGTTTGCCCCGCAAGAGGGGTGCTTGTGTCATTCCAAGGAAGAACTGTTCCAGTTGTTGTTCTT
Source organism: Rana muscosa (assembly GCA_029206835.1). Lineage (NCBI taxonomy): Eukaryota > Metazoa > Chordata > Amphibia > Anura > Ranidae > Rana > Rana muscosa. The sequence continues at coordinate 141,755,829 of CM055126.1, read as the reverse complement.
TCCTTTCCGGTGAGAAGTTGCAGACTCTGGGGTAGATAGGGCCGGGAGTCAAGCAGCAAGAAAAGAGAAGATGGTTCAACGGGTGCAGTTACCGCGAGGCTGTCACCAGGTGGCAGTCTCGTGCAACGTTACACATTGTACACACTTACACTGGGGGGAAAGATATTTCTCTTCGGAGGAGTTTCTTTTTCTCTCACACATACACATGTGTCAGGGTTTTATTGTTTCTTTTCTCTTTCCTCTGCAGGAGAGCGTCCCGTCAAGATTATGGAACCTGGGGTGGTTCTTAGTTAGGATGGGAGGGAAAAGTATAATGTTTTAAATGTTGTCTTTCACTCCTCTTTTGTTGCAGGGGCTCAGACACAACTTCTCCGTTAGGATAGTTTTCTAAAAATGTTTGGTTTTTTCAAATTGTTAGTTGGTTTCTGGATTGGATTATGTCAGCCGTTGAGGGCGTGATTCACTCCAGACACTGGGGTCCAGTGTCAAAAGACAGGGGGGAATGTGTAGCGGGTACTTACTTTCCCGGGTGCATTTTTTTGAATCTGGCCGTGACATCAGTGCCATGTTCCCTGCGGTTCACTAGGTGGCGCTGTCACTGTGGCCGGGGGGATGAATGTCACTGTGTGCCGAGGCCCTTTTTGTCCTCTCTCGGCAGCGGTATGGTGGGGCGGGGAACCCGCCGTGCTTGCTGGGGGAGGGTATAAAGGGGGCCGGCCATCTTGGTCACGGGGTCTTCGTCCCAAGCACCTTTAGCTTGCGGACGTGAGTTCGTGCTCGTCCCCTAGGAGGCCTCGGCCTAGGGGACCAACGGAGATCGTGTTCCACCTCAGGCACCTTCAGTCCTGGGGTGAGGTACTTACAAGAAGGTCCGGAGCTCAGTGCCCAACACTGAGTTCCGCGAGGGAAGGGTCCTAAGGCACTTCGGGGATGGAGGCCTGAATCTGAGTAAGACGCAATGGACCGGGGAGAGCTCCTCACTCGAAGACCCGGTGCAGCAGACTGCCGGTGACGGGTGAGTCTCTTGTCGGAGACCGTCCAGAAGGATCCCCTTCCTCTCGTACGGAGACCATATCCCACTCTCCAGGAGGAGAGTGGAGGAGCGAATTTGTGTCTGGGCCTATTCACACTCACACCTCCTTTTCTGTCCTAACTATCAAGGAAGTCCCTGTATGGTGTGTTCTAATAAAGGAGTGTTGGACTTTAATGGTGTGAGGCTCACTTCCTGGCGGACGAAGTTCACGGTGACTCTTGGAGGGAGGATCCGGGTGCACGGCACAGACCCGAAGGTAAACAGGACATTGCTGATACTACAGGCATTCCCATGTGGTGGAGGCTAGGCGTAGCCCACCCGCTCTTTCTCTCTCCACTCTACCAGATACCCCTAGACAAGAGACAGTGCGAGCCGCACAGAGAGAGAAGAGGGGCAGGCGCTACACGTGGGGGCTCGGGTCCGGTATTGTGTTGTGCATCACAGTATTGAACAAGTCTGCTGGATGAGTTAACTGAATAGGCCAAAGTGCAGCCCTGCTCGAAGTCGTGGAATTGACCCTAGACCAGGGAAAGGCCCGCGCAGGAAGAGCGGTGAACGGGGAGAGGCCCAGCCGTGTGAGGTACTACACGTGGGGGCTTCTAATTGCACTGCGCCAACAGACACAACCCCCGCCGCTTAGTTCGTGGGCGTGGCTCATCCAAAGAAAGTGAAAAAGCCCGCGAACTGGAGCAAAGGGGAGGAGTCCAATACGTGAGAGGGCTACACGTGGGACATTGGCGCGAAAACTCTGCAGTGTGCGATGGACCAGCAACAAGTCACCATGTTTGGACATACTTCATGGATTCCAGTTCACCCTGCTACTACCACGATGACTGCTGCTGCTCCGATAACGGATACCGGGATCCGGCTGAAGCCAAGGGGTCGATTCGCCCTGTATTCGTGCATGGACGTAGAGGCCCTGGGTGTAATTTGTCCCGGGTGCTCGGGACTGGTGTGCCACCTGAAGCCCTTCGGACAATGTGAGGCCTGTGGGGAGTTCCTGTTCGAGGTGGATCCGGTAGTTGAAAGGCCGAGAACCATCTACCCAGGCCGGGCTTCAGGTAACACTACTCGCAGAGGAGGAATTACTGCTGTAAAAGCCATCCCAGCGCACACTGCAGCGACCGAGGAGGAGGTCGTTAAAACTCAACGGGAGAAATCCGAGGATGCTGACTCGGTCACCACTGTCTCACAGCGTCCGCCACTGAAGAAGAGAACCAGCATGGTGGCCCCGACCAGTGGTGGTGGCGGACCATGTCGCCAGCTTACGCCAGGCCTAGACGGATCCGTTGACGAGTGTTCCGTACATCCCGCTTCAAGTAAAGGCCGAGGTAAGCTGGGCAAAGAGACTTGGTGTATGGGCGGAGATGCCGGGAAGGCATGGCCCAGTATGTCCGCGGGAGGTGTTAGCTCTGTCTCTACAACGGGCTACATACCCGCGGAGGAGTGTGATACTTCGGATCTGGAGTCGCTCTCTGATGTGGGAGATGACACAGCCATTGACGAACTGTTTGCAGAAAAGGGGTGGGACAAAGTGTCGCTAGCTTCGTTCCGAAGGCCTCGAGATTCACCCATGTCCACGGGGGAGAGTACACCCCGGGTGGAGGCTCCAGCGCCTGAACAAGGGTCCTGTTCTCAGCCCACATCTGCATCTCCGGTGCCACCTGCATCAGGTACTGGGGAACAGAAGTTGATGCTACGGGCACCTATGCCCCAACCAGAAGTGGTCAAGGCCCCTCGCCACCCGGAGTCTATTGTTCTACCCGGCGAAGGGGACAGAGTCACAATGCCTCCGCTGTCAAGGCTTCAGAGACTCCATTTGTTTGCTTTTCAAAAGGAATTTGCACCCCCTGAACTTTGCTGTTTGACTTTCTTGTTGGTGCTATCATCAGTGTTTGCCCCGCAAGAGGGGTGCTTGTGTCATTCCAAGGAAGAACTGTTCCAGTTGTTGTTCTTTCCTTTCCGGTGAGAAGTTGCAGACTCTGGGGTAGATAGGGCCGGGAGTCAAGCAGCAAGAAAAGAGAAGATGGTTCAACGGGTGCAGTTACCGCGAGGCTGTCACCAGGTGGCAGTCTCGTGCAACGTTACACATTGTACACACTTACACTGGGGGGAAAGATATTTCTCTTCGGAGGAGTTTCTTTTTCTCTCACACATACACATGTGTCAGGGTTTTATTGTTTCTTTTCTCTTTCCTCTGCAGGAGAGCGTCCCGTCAAGATTATGGAACCTGGGGTGGTTCTTAGTTAGGATGGGAGGGAAAAGTATAATGTTTTAAATGTTGTCTTTCACTCCTCTTTTGTTGCAGGGGCTCAGACACAACTTCTCTGTTAGGATAGTTTTCTAAAAATGTTTGGTTTTTTCAAATTGTTAGTTGGTTTCTGGATTGGATTATGTCAGCCGTTGAGGGCGTGATTCACTCCAGACACTGGGGTCCAGTGTCAAAAGACAGGGGGGAATGTGTAGCGGGTACTTACTTTCCCGGGTGCATTTTTTTGAATCTGGCCGTGACATCAGTGCCATGTTCCCTGCGGTTCACTAGGTGGCGCTGTCACTGTGGCCGGGGGGATGAATGTCACTGTGTGCCGAGGCCCTTTTTGTCCTCTCTCGGCAGCGGTATGGTGGGGCGGGGAACCCGCCGTGCTTGCTGGGGGAGGGTATAAAGGGGGCCGGCCATCTTGGTCACGGGGTCTTCGTCCCAAGCACCTTTAGCTTGCGGACGTGAGTTCGTGCTCGTCCCCTAGGAGGCCTCGGCCTAGGGGACCAACGGAGATCGTGTTCCACCTCAGGCACCTTCAGTCCTGGGGTGAGGTACTTACAAGAAGGTCCGGAGCTCAGTGCCCAACACTGAGTTCCGCGAGGGAAGGGTCCTAAGGCACTTCGGGGATGGAGGCCTGAATCTGAGTAAGACGCAATGGACCGGGGAGAGCTCCTCACTCGAAGACCCGGTGCAGCAGACTGCCGGTGACGGGTGAGTCTCTTGTCGGAGACCGTCCAGAAGGATCCCCTTCCTCTCGTACGGAGACCATATCCCACTCTCCAGGAGGAGAGTGGAGGAGCGAATTTGTGTCTGGGCCTATTCACACTCACACCTCCTTTTCTGTCCTAACTATCAAGGAAGTCCCTGTATGGTGTGTTCTAATAAAGGAGTGTTGGACTTTAATGGTGTGAGGCTCACTTCCTGGCGGACGAAGTTCACGGTGACTCTTGGAGGGAGGATCCGGGTGCACGGCACAGACCCGAAGGTAAACAGGACATTGCTGATACTACAGGCATTCCCATGTGGTGGAGGCTAGGCGTAGCCCACCCACTCTTTCTCTCTCCACTCTACCAGATACCCCTAGACAAGAGACAGTGCGAGCCGCACAGAGAGAGAAGAGGGGCAGGCGCTACATATACTTTGTAATTTTTCCTTCTGAAGGCTGTGCCAGCACCTCACTGCACCAGAACATTATAGAGTTCCAGCATTATGGAGTTTCAGATACCTTTTCTCTCTCCCAGAGGTCTGTTCAGCAAAGGAAAGCCTGTAAACATTTCCCCCTAAAAATGCAACCTAAATGTTCTTAGGGATGTGCTGACAAACCTAATGAGGAAGTAAAAGCTGTCCATTGCCTGTTTCATTTTATCATCATTATTTTAATTGTAAAACTACAGGAAAAGGAGGTATAGTAATAGTTCCCATGCTTATTATGACTTGTGACTGACTGATGTTGTAGAGAGGAGTCGTGTAGACTTTCTAGGACACCTGGGGACTACTGAAGGCTGTGTAAGGCCTCCAGGTGTCAGATAGTCTGCCATATGTACTGTAACGAAAGGTCCCACATTCCGCTTGAGTGCTTCCGTCAGCACACTGCTACCTCCCTTCTGGAACTTCAGATATCAGATTTGTAAGAACCAGGCTAGACTAGCTCCATTACAAAACTGGGACATTAACTGTTTATTGAACAAAGGCATACAGAGATACACTCAGGGGACAAGCCCCCCCCCCCTCCTTTGCATAATGAAACAGGGCGGGGTAGATTTTAGCATGACACAGGTGTATTCAAACTTCTCATCGGTAGACTGTCTTTGGGAGGGGCTGATGGAGAAACCCCCCTCCCTGTGAGAGGTCACAGCTAATACACAGAGACATATACCATAATAATTTAAGGCAGACAGACACAATAGAACTATGGAATACAGTCACACTCTTAACGACCCAGCAAAGAGTACACAACAAAATGAGACAATATACAATATATATATATATATATATATATACACACACAACATTCCAGTGTGGTTGTACAGTGAGTCTGATTAGTACAGATCAGACTGGATTTCTCAGTCACCCTGTGCCCCTATTAGAGACACAGGATGACTTAGACTTAGGAGGTGCATGGGGAGCTGAAACAAGGGTTTCCCAACCTCCCCAAGGGATTCTGGGTTTCCACGGGCCCCCCACCCAAAGTGACTCCCATCACGTATAATGTTTTGATTAGAGAAGGAAAAATAATCTGGTTACTTTAGAGTTATTTCTTAAGGGGAAATAAAAAGCAACATATATACTATATACAGTATTTGAGTTGTGGTCTCTTTAAAGGGGACAGCAAAATCAATTTTTGGAGTCCATGGCGAGGGGTTCTGATTTACAGTTTTCTTAGGATTTGTAAGTCTTCATTTGACGCTCAGAATGTAAGGCTTAAAGAGACATTGGGGGGCGTGGCCTGATGCATGGAGCAGTAAGACGTGCAGTGTCCCGGATCCCTTGGCTCTACAGGGCACATCCATGGCACAGAACTACTTCCTAAACGTCACAATGGTGAAAGATAAGTACAAGGACCCCAAGGGGACAGGGGGGTCCCGCCCTGGGAGTGATTTGGGGAACTTTTTCACCCGATCCTCGGCCGCGGCTCAGCGCCGGCCTGAATCCAAGATGGCGCCAGCGCCTCCGGCCCACTCTGAGTCAGCCCTGGACTCCCTGTCACACGCACAGGCCCTCCATCCACCCCCTGGAGACATGGATCGATCGCTAAGACGATCCAAGAGCCATTCCACCGCCTCCCTGGGTTCTGAAGATAGATGGGACATGGCACCCCAATTGAAATCCATGCACAATTACATCCGCTCTCTCCCCACTAAGGATGATTTTGAGCAATATGTCAAACGAATTGAAAAAACCTATAGGCAAGAGATAGTTGAGCTTAAAAAGGACATTGGTGCTCGTTTTGAGGACATTGAAAATACCACTGATGATCTCCATGTGGCTGTAGAGTCGCATGAAGAAATCCTCAACTCCCACACCGTTATGCTGCAGCACCTCTCATACCAACAGGATGACATCGAGAACAGGAATCAGCGCAATAACATTCGCATCCGCGGTCTGCCTGAGACTGTTGAACCCAAAGACCTCCCTCAGGCTGTGTCATCTATTTTCAATCAATTATTGCAATTGCTCAAGGACAATCACCTTGAACTTGATCGTGTCCATAGGACATCCGGCCCCAGGAAGCCTGACCCCTCTTTTGTGCGTCATACTCTCTGCAGAGTCCACTTTTACAACATTAAAGAAGCCATAATGCGAGCTGCCAGTACACAGGAGTCTATCCTTTTCAATGATACCCCAGTAATGCTTCTTCCAGATCTCTCCCGTCAGACCCTGACCATGAGGAAAGCTTTGAAGCCGCTCACGCAACTTCTCCAGTCGCAACAGATGAAGTATCAGTGGCGCTTCCCACTGGAAGGAAAGACAGACAGCTTTTGCACCCTTGGAGATCTGCCTGCCTTCCTCAGCACACTGGGGCTCCCTCAGGTATCACTGCCTGATTGGCCTTTCCACCCTGCTACTCCTGGCCTGCCTTTCCCACCACAGTGGCAAACGTTCCAGATCTTCCTCGCATAAGGATCCCAATGACTGACTTGCTCTCCTAAGGTGTTCTCCTGTTCCAGATTTGCAGGACTGTTTCCTGCGACCTCTCCTGTTCCCTGATGTTCATTAACCTGTGAACTCTCACTTACTGTTTGCTCGATGTTCATTGGTTTTTCTTCTTTTTTTTTTCTTCACTTTTAAACTTTTTTTGTGCATTCTACTCCCTGGCAACCAGGGACAGATTCTTGGCCTATGTTCGCCGCCAAGTGCACCCATGCTGCTATTATTGCACTAATGTTTTTTTTCTTGTTCTAGGTATAACGTATGTTGTTGACTGTTTTTTCTTTACCCCCCATGCTGATTGATGTTTGACCATGGTTATTTTATGTTCCTTGTGAGCGTAGCCTGGATACTGTGTCCATGGACGTGTATATTCCAGAACCATCGCACAGTCCCCAGGTCACGCCCTGCTACTCCTAGGACTATAGTGCCCAAGTTCTTGCATCCCAATAATATGTAATTTTACTGTTTTTGACATTTTTCTTTCTGCTCTATTGTCCACATTTTTTTTTATATATGCCCGTGACTGCTATTTTTCGATAACATGTTATCAGGTTTTGATTCTCATCCTGCCCTGTGGAGTTCGGGGCACCAGGAGCCCCTCCGTGCCTTCCACCTACCCCCCTAGGCATTTACGGTGCCCGCCATTGGCACTGTTCCTGGTTTTGAAATGTTCCCTATAGTACCCCATTATGTCCTTTTGTTTTTGACCGTTTGGTGCCACCTAGTGGCCTATTCCTGTGAATGTATCTCCGTCCCACATCTCTGGTCTTCAGTCTTAGTGATTGGGTACACCACAATCTCCCCCAGTGTCGACATACTGACACTGAGACCCCATACCCTCATTTCTTCCTTATGTCTTCAGATTGTCCTACCCTTCACTTTACTCTCTCACCAGCTTTTCTATCCCCCTTTCTTTTTCTTTCTTTTTTTTTTTTTTTTGGTTCTTTCCCTCTCTCCCCCTTCCTTTCCTCTGATGGGAAGTATGGTATCTCGTGGACTCATTTCATCCTCCTTTCCCTCTCCTAACCCAGGCTCCCCACCATGGCGACTATTCTGCCTCTTAATTTAGCATCTTACAATTGCAGGGGCTTCAACACCCCGGAGAAGCGCAGCCAGATTCTCTACCACTTCCACAAAATGCGAACCAACATCCTATTATTGCAGGAGACGCATTTCCGTTCTGGCTCAACGCCACCAGTTTGCAACCGCTACTACCCCATGTGGTTCCACAGCACTAACCCACTAGCTAAATCCAAAGGGGTCTCTATTGCCTTTCATAAGTCCTTCAACCCTGAAGTTCTTGATTCCTACATTGATGTTAATGGTCATTTCATATTTCTCAAATTGAAACTGAAAATTTTTCTCTTCACAGTGGCCAACGTCTATGCTCCCAACACGGACCAGGCTCGCTTTCTTTCCTCCACTCTCACCAGACTGTCCTCTTTCGGGGGTACCTGCATCATTATTGGGGGCGACCTTAATGTGGCTCTGTCCCTGTCTGCCAACACATCCGTCGGTAAGTCGTCCATGGCTGCATCCTCACTCTCACACATCAGGTCCTTATTACACGCTCACAATTTGGTGGATGTCTGGCACATAAATCATCCCACGGACAAAGATTATAGTTATTTCTCTGTAGCCCATAATTCCTACAGCAGATTGAACTACTTCCTCATCTCCCAATCTCTCTTAGACACACCGCTAACAGCCCCCCTGGGTCATGCCCTGTGGTCCGACCATTCCCCTGTCTACCTGTCCTTTGCCCGCCTACCACCTTCACGAAGGGGTGCCTCCTGGCGCCTCAATGACAACCTTCTTCGGGACTCGGTGTGTGTAGCCAAAGTCACTAAGGCGATCCAACACTTCGCATCTGATCACTCCTCTGACACTACTTCTCCACTCAACCAATGGGAATCTCTGAAATGTGTGGTCCGAGGCATACTCATACAGAATGGCTCTCGCCTAAAAAAGATTAGATCGAATGACATCAGGCGCCTCTTGACCACGGACCTAGAATCCCTTCATAAACAAACATTAGAGTCCTCCACTTTTGTACCATTATCCAACGCCCGACGCGACCTCCTTCAATTACTAGACTCCCACTCCCTGATAGCCCGAGATCGAGCCCGCAATTTTCACTATTCTGTGGCCAATAATGGTGGTCAGCCCCTTGCCTGGGATATCCATCCTAGACCACTTCGCCACTCTATTCCATTTATCACTAAACCGGACCAGTCCAAAGTCTTTAATACGCAAGGCATTTCCTCCTCGTTAAGGGACTTCTATTCCCAGTTGTATAATCTCCCTCGTGCGTCCAATTCACTAGATGCCATGCAGGCTTATATAGAGGAAACTGTCCTGCCCACGATTGACCCCCAAGAGTCTTACGATCTGGACAAGCCCCTGGTGGCGCCGGAATTTCTAGGCGCCATCAAGGGACTAAAATTGGGCAAATGTCCGGGTCCGGATGGGTACACCCCCTGATTCTATAAAACGTTTGCGCCTCTACTACTACCATTCCTGACCCGTGCCTTCAATGCCATAGATAGCTCTACCCATCCCTCTAGGGACCTCCTATCGGCCAATGTCTCCATCCTTCTAAAGCCAGGCAAGGACCCCTCTCAATGCAGTAGCTACCGCTCTATATCCATATTAAACATAGACCTGAAGTTATTTGCGAAGGTCCTCGCTAATAGGCTCGCACCACTTTTGCCGGGGATTATTCACAGGGATCAGGTTGGTTTTGTTCCGGGCAGGGAAGCCCGGGACAACACAACCAAAACGATCAATCTCATCTCATATATTCAATGTCATCACCTGCAAGCCTGCCTCCTGTCCTTTGATGCCGAAAAGGCTTTTGATCGGGTTAATTGGCGCTTTCTACGCCTCTCGTTAGAACAATTAGGCCTCGGATTCCCCTTTATCACCAAAATTTATGTCTCTCTACTCACACCCCTCTGCTTCCATCTTGGTGAATGGCACCTCGCCGGAGGCATTCGACATATCGAATGGTACATGCCAGGGTTGCCCTCTTTCCCCCCCTCCTATTTGTCATTGTAATTGAACACCTGGCGTGTGCCATTCGTCAGAACGCCTCCATTCAAGGAGTCCAAACCCCCTCTGCACACCATAAATTGTCCCTTTATGCAGATGACCTATTGATCTACGCCCGGCAACCACATATGACCCTCCCCTCACTCTTCTCCGAGTTTAAACGCTTTGGCTCTTTTAGCAATTTTAAGCTAAACATCTCCAAAACGGAGGCCCTCAATGTTTCCCTGCCAGCTCCTGCAATGTCCTCCCTGCGCTCCAATTATTCTTTCCAATGGCAGACCAAGGGCATTTCATATCTAGGCATAACGATACCTGTGGACCTGTCTAACCTCTTTGCATTGAATTACATCTCTCTCCTTTCCCGTCTCCGTAAAGATTAAGCTTCCTGGGGGGGCTCTGCTCTTCCCTGGTTTGGCCGAATCAACACCCTCAAAATGGAAACCTTACCCAAGTTACTTTACCTCTTTCAAACCGTACCAATATTAATTCCTAAATCCTTTTTCTCTGCCCTACGTTCCCTCTCCATTCGGTTTATCTGGAACCGGGGAATGTCCAGAGTCAAACATAAATTACTCACCCGGCCGAAATTGTAGGGGGGTGCAGGACTTCCTGACTATGATCTATACTACAAAGCTACTCTCATGACTCGCACATTGGAATGGTTCCCACGCCCTCTTCAGAAAGCCTCTGTAATGCTAGAACAGGACCTGGCCCCGGTGGACCTCCATGCCCTCCTATGGGGCTATAAAGATATTTTCCCGAGCGTATCTTGTGTTTCACCCCCAACTACTGCTGTCCTTACACTCTGGTACCGGCGAGGATTATGTGGGGTCCTCTCCTCAGATCCTTCCCCTCTATCCTCCCTATTCGACAACCCAGCCTTTACCCAGGGCATTGGGGTCTCTGCCCTGGGATCATTTGACCGCTCTTCCTGGCCTCAGGCCTACACTTTTATCCACCCGGAAGTGGGGACCCCGATCGTCCCTGCAGACACATGCGACTGGCTCACCGCCCTCCATTTGGCATCTTTCACAAAACACTTGTTTCTTTCCTCCCAAATACATTGCCCGCTCTCAGAATTTGAACGTTTATGCTCCCTCTACGATTTGCCCAGACATCTACTCTCCTCCATCTATAGCTTAATACAAGCCCTTACACAGGATGACCTGCCTCCTTACACCAGGATGTGGTCGGCAGACTTGGGAAAAACCCTCTCCAGAGCGGATTGGCAGATGGCGTTCCACTACACACACAAATCCTCTATCTCCTGTTACTCACAGGAGAAGAATTTCAAAATTCTTTCCAGATGGTACAGGGACCCCGCTACACTGCATAGAATTTTCCAATCTACCCCGCCCACCTGCTGGCGATGCAATGCAGCCACGGGCACGTATCTTCACGTCCGGTGGGAGTGTGAACGGATTCGACCCTTCTGGAATCAGGTTTTTCAGGTTTACAATGTTATTTATGAGGACTCTGTACAACAAACCCCAGAGATCGCCCTCATTTCTATGTTCCCGGGCTCTATAGCCTCCCAGAAACAATGTCTCCTCCGTTTTTCCTGTCTGCGGCCCGGCAACTTATCCCGCTTTTCTGGAAAACCGCCACAACTCCTCCATTGTCCATCTGGGTTTCCACCATGAACGATATTATGAGAATGGAGGAGATGCTGGCACTTGACAATAATACCTATGACAAATATACGGTCCTGTGGACTGTTTGGCTGTGCTTCTCCTCTTCTGATACCCTGGCTTCCATGCTCCCTACCCCCCCTTGTTCAGCTCAACCTCTGCCTTGAATTGTTCTCCGTGTATGATGATGTCTCCCGTAAGTTGATTCCAATATTATGCTTCATCCATACTTCCCCAGCAGATTTTCTTTCTCCCTTTCCCCTCCTCTACTCCTCCTCTGCCAACCTCTTCTTTCTTTTTCCTTCTCTTTCTCCTTTCTTTTTCCTTCCTTCCTTTTTTTTTTCTCCCCCCGGAATATTCATTGTTCGATATACTTTGTATTTCTGTTTATGCTGATTTAGGGCACGTACGCCGCTGTAGGCGATAGCCATTTGGCCCGCTCGTTGCCACTTTACATTACTTGATATATCTGTCATATTATTGTCTTGCTGTTTATATTATCAATAAAAACATTTTCAACCCTAAAGAGACATTGGGTGGGAAAGAGCCTCCAATCCTGAGTACAGAAACTGTGGTCCTGAAAGGGTTAACCCACCTGAAGGGGAATCCTGAAAGGGAACAGGAAACTGTAAGCAGGTGTCTGTGAGGTGGTGTGGCAGTACCAAAGCTAGACATTGTTTCACCGGGGGCAAAGACTTAGCTTGGCGCGCCCCCACCTGAGTGATAAGTTCTCCATCCACACACACCAAGCCCCCTGCCCAGAGAGAGAAGTTCCAATGTTATACATAAATAAGCCAAGGTTTGGTAATAATAATATATAAGGCATTTCAAAGTTTTGTTAATAGTGACTTGCTGCTGTCAGTAGGGCAGAGGACAGTGTCAGTAGGGCAGAGGACAGTGTCAGTAGGGCAGTGGACAGTGTGAGTAGGGCAGTGGACAGTGTCAGTAGGGCAGTTGACAGTGTCAGTAGAGCAGTGAACAGAGACAGACGAGCAGTGAACTGTGTCAGTAGGGCAGTGGATGGTGTCAGCACAGTGGATGGTGTCAGTAGAGTGGTGGACTGTGTCAATAGAGCAGTGGATGGTGTCAGTCAGTAGTTTTTTATTTTTATTATTTTTTACAATGTTATGCTTTATTTACATTTTACAATATAAACACAGTTTTCTATTCTTCAGTTATGAACACAGTGAGCGATCGGTACTGACCACTCACTGTGTTCACTCAGAAAAGGAAGGGGCCAGTAAATTACATGTGTACGGGCACCTTCCCCTGCTCTCCATCCTGACACATCCCCCGCAGAAGCTGGCGAGAGAGTAGAGAAGGAAAGCTGGCAGTGCTGTGGTGGGGATAAAGGGGGGGTGGGGGCAGGCAGCATAAATACATGGAACCTGGACAGGAGGGGTGGTGGGGGCACCATTTACTAGAACCGATCGGTTGTATATTCCTCCTGCAGCTGCTAAATACTGGTGGGAGAGAGAGAAGAAGAAGCTAGAAGGTGCAGTGGAAGAGGGGCAGATATGTGCGGGGGGGGGGGGGCGTTTTGGGAACGGAGTGGGCTTGTTTTAGAACAGTGGTTCTCAACTCCTGTCCTCAGGACCCACTAACAGGCCAGATTTTAAGTATTACCTTGGTGAGATGCAGACTAGAATACTGCAATCCCTGAGCAGCAAATTATATCACCTGTGATACATTTCAGTTATCTTGCAAACCTGGCCTGTTGGTGGGCCCTGAGGACTGGAGTTGAGAACCACTGTTTTAGAAGGTAGAGTGGGGGGCGGATAAGTGCTGGGGGGTGCTTTGGGAGGGAAGAGGACTTGTGCTAGGAGGTGGGGGGATTCCAAATCCAGCCGCCGCTCTTCTAGATCAAGTCCCCTCTCCTCCCAAAGTGTCCCCCAGCACACATCTGCCCCCCACTCTACCTTCTAGCACAAGCCCACTCCATTCTCAATGCACCCCCCCAGCACATATCTGCCCCCTCTTCCACCCCACCTTCCCTCCCCTCCCATAGTATTCCCCAGCACATTTTCCCTTACCGTGGTCCCCCCTCCCAAATGACTCCTCCAAGTGTATATTCTTACCTACCCCCCCTTCCTGGTCACTGTGCCCACTTTCCCATCCCCAAGTCTCCATCAACAATAAACTCACTGCAGACCTCAGGTCAGCGCGGCTCATGCAAGACAGTGTCCATCCTCCCCGGCTCCTCCTCCTCCTTCTGTCTGTGTACTGGAGAATAACAGAGCCGAGGAGAAGGCATCTTCAGTCTTCTGCAGTGTGTTCTATAGGTAGCCGTAGGGGAGAGATGTCGGCTGCCAGAGTTGCAGATAGTGGCGCCGTGACGATTCGCACTTTTCAGATACCCCGCGAGCGATGTGGAGCAGTTGTAACTTACGGGCGCCCACACTAGCGCGCACCCCTGTCAGATCAGTTACTGGAGCTCAGTGCCGAACCTCGGCACTGGGCTGTGGGATGAAGGACAGATTCGCTGGGACGTCTGGATTTAAATTAAATCTTGGACCTTCCCAGTGAAAACCCGCACAGGTGGCAACTGTAACGGTGACCCCCCCCCCGAATGTGGTGTGGTGCCCAGGATACATGTCTCCCCTGCCCCTCCTAGTTTCGGCCATATGGTGTGGAACAGCAACAGCTGTGGGAGGACTATAGGCTGTTGATTGGATAAGACCCCGCTAGGCTTTTGCAACCTCTCTGATCCTCTGGGACAAGAAGGGACTTTAAAAACCCTGTAAAGGGACAGGTTTTACAGACGGTGAGCCAAAATTGTATTTTTGTTTATCAGCAATTGGATTAATTTGTTTTGTTTTTTTCTCATTCTGAGCATAAGGCTGGCCATACATTACACAAATTTCTTGCACAATTTTCCTTTAGATTTACCAAAATCATATAATATGAGGTCTAAAATAAACATTTGCAATTTGCATGCAGTCAGGCAGGCCCTTGCACTACATAGTTGATGCTATTTACTAAAGGAAATTTAATTTAAAATTGTATATTGCATGGCCAGCTTAAGCTGTTTTCTGTTGGCCTGTTTTGAAAATGATAAAAAGGGCTGTTTGCTTTTAACTACAGTATATGTCTGGATGGTGATCCGGTGGTTATTCCATAATACAATATTATAATTATTACATATTATACATACTACTATGCAAAAATTATAGGCAGGTGTGAAAAAATGCTGTAAATTAGGAATGTTTGCAGAAATAGAAGACCTAATAGTTTATTTTTATCAATTAACAAAATGGAAAGTAAATGAACAGAAAAGAAATCCAAATTAAATCAGCATTTGGTTTGACAACCAAGAAACACTCTAAAAGGAGAAAATCTAAACAGGACTTTAAAAGTACCCCGTCAATTGATGTATAAAATATCAAAAACTATTTAATCGTATAAAAATGTTAAAATCCCAATAAATGGTTGCATACGTTTTTCAAATAGCATATTCACATAAACATGTTGACATTACACAGTGTCCATTTCACCAGATATCCCTAATTTTGATATATATAAAGTTATGAAACCCCTTACATTATCAGAGCTGAGTCATCTTATTCATTCAATGAGTTTCACAGGTCAAAGCCTGCTTCTTCAGGAAATCCAAAACTTTATGAATATCTGTAAACATAAAAAGGAACAGCTAACTTCTCATTTACAGAATATCTGACATTCAAAAATACAGCTTTTACAGATTGTGTCATATACTACCTGCTATAAAGATTGACAACGTGTGCAACTAAGTAAAATCAACACCATGCAGAAGAGCAAGCTTCATGGATTGGTGGCCTCAGGAACAGCTGCCTCAAGTGAAGAAAGAAGCCGCAAATATGCCCATCAGTGTTTAGTAGCATAATAAAATATCATATATTCCGTTTTAATAACGCATAAACAACTATCTATTCCAACTAAAGATTGTGGATTATCTTTATGTAGAGCAACATTTTTTTTTTTTTCAGATCATCAGAGAGTTCTTTGCCATGAGGTGCCACGTTGAACTTCCAGTGACCAGTATGAGAGAGTGAGAGCGATAAAACCAAATTTAACGCGCCTGCTCCCCACGTCTCACACCTGAGACCTTGTAACACGAACGAGTTACATGACACCGGGGAGGGAAAATGGCTACTTGGGCCCAATTTGGACATTTTCACTTAGGGGTGTACTCACTTTTGTTGTTAGCGGTTTAGACATTAATGGCTGTGTGTTGAGTTATTTTGAGGGGACAGCAAATTTACACTGTTATACAAGCTGTACACTCACTACTTTACATTGTAGGTAGCAAAGAGTCATTTCTTCAGTGTTGTCACGTGAAAAGATATAATAAAATATTTGCAAAAATGTGAGGGGTTTACTCACTTTTGTGAGATACTGTGTGTATATATATATATATATATATATATATATATATATATATATATATACAGTTGTGCTCATAAGTTTACGTACCCTGGCAGAATTTATGATTTCTTGGCCATTATTCCGAGAATATGAATGATGACACAAAAACATTTCTTTCACTCATGGTTAGTGTTTGCTGTTTGCTGAAGCAATTTATTATCAATCAACTGTGTTTACTCTTTTTAAATCATAATGGCAACAGAAACTACCCAAATGACCCTGATCAAAAGTTTACATACCCTGGTGATTTTGGCCTGATACCATGCACACAAGTTGACACAAAGGGGTTTGAATGGCTATTAAAGTTAACCATCCCCACCTGTGATCTGTTTGCTTGTAATTAGTGTGTGTGTGTGTGTGTGTGTGTGTTTAAAAGGTCAATGAGTTTCTGGACTCCTGACAGACCCTTGCATCTTTCATCCAGTGCTGCACTGTTTCTGGATTCTGAGTCAAGGGGAAAGCAAAAGAATTGTCAAAGGATCTGCGGGAAAAGGCAGTTGAACTGTATAAAACAGGAACGGGATATAAAAAGATATCCAAGGAAGTAAGAATGCCAATCAGCAGTGTTAAAACTCTAATCAAAAAGTGGAAATGAGGAGTTCTATTGAAACCAAACCATGGTCAGGTAGACCAACTAAAATTTCTGCCAGGATAATTGTTTGGGATGCAAAGAAAGCCCCACAAATAACTTCAAGTAAAATATAGGACTCTCTGAAAACATGTGGTGTGGCTGTTTCAAGATGCACAATGAGGAGGCACTTGTAGAAAGATGGGCTGCAAGGTCGAGTCGCCAGAAGAAAGCCATTACTAAGCAAATGCCATGAAGTATCCCACTTACAATACACCAAACAGCACAGAGACAAGCCTCAAACCTTCTGGTACAAAGTCATTTGGAGCGATGAGACCAGAATTTAGCTTTTTGGCCACAACCATAAACGCTACATTTGGAGAAGAGTCAACAAGGCCTATGATGAAAGGTACACCATTCATACTGTGAAACACGGAGGTGGATCGCTGATGTTTTGGGGATGTGTGAGCTACAAAGGCACAGGAAATTTGGTCAAAATTGATGGCAAGATGAATGCAGTATGTTATCAAAAAATACTGGAGGAACATTTGCATTCATCAGCCAGGAAGCTGCGCATGGGACGTACTTGGACATTCCAACATGACAATGATCCAAAACACAAGGCCAAGTCAACCTGTCATTGGCTACAGCAGAATAAAATGAAGGTTCTGGAGTGGCCATCTCAGTCTCCTGACCTCAATATCATTGAGCCACTCTGGGGAGATGTCAAACTTGCAGTTCATGCAAGACAGCCCAAGAATTTACAGGAACTGGAGGCTTTTTGCCAAGAGGAATGGGCAGCTTTACCATCTGAGAAGATAAAGAGTCTCATCCACAAATGCCACAAAAGACTTCAAGCTGTCAAGCTGTTAATACACGATATTAAGAACTGGAGTATGTAAACTTTTTTATCAGGGTCATTTGGGTAGTTTGTTGCCATTATGCTTTAAAAGGAGTAAACTCAGTTGATTGATAATAAATGGCTTAAGCTAAACACTAACCATGAGTGAAAGAAAAGTATTTGTGTTATTATTCATATTCTCTAAAAAATGGCCAAGAAATCATAAATTCTGCCAGGGTATGTAAACTTATGAGCACAACTGTATGTATATATATCTATAGATAAATATATATATATATATATATATATATGTATATTTATATATTTATATATACAGTACAAAGGGTTGCATAAGAATGTATTCCCTATACAGTATATGCACTTTAAAAACTTGCAATTAACCGCCAGGAGGGCCAGGATATTTCACCATGGTTCACAAAACAGCCTCCCCGGGGGAAAGAGAAAAGAAGGCAGCGCCACCCCCACTCAGGATGTGTTTAAAGTACCAGCCTAGATAGTATGTGTATACTATGGCCACAGGTCATCCATGCAAGGACACCATCTCTGAGGATTGTTTTTTGAGTGAGCAGGAGTCTGCATTAGGGATACTTTGCAGATCTATATACCTCTGATTCAGCTGCCCACCCTCTGCCCTCCATTGGGATTATATACACATACTATCTAGGCTGATACTTTACACATCCTGAGCAGGGGTGGTGCTGCCTTCTATCTTTTTCGTACATCACGGGACACAGAGCGACTTAGTCATTACTAATGGGTTATATAGTTTACCTTCAGGTGCTGGCACTGGCAACTTCCAAACCGGAAGTACCCTCCCCTATATAAGCCCCTCCCATCCGGGAGCACCTCAGTTTTTTTGCCAGTGTCTAAGGTGTTGGCCAAAGAGTAACATGTGTTTTCACTGGGCTTGCGTACAGGTTCTTTTGGGCCTTAGTAAGCTGTTCCGGATCCCACCAAAAAAGCTTCATAGCTAAACGGTCGGTACCCGGGCCTTGCAGCAGAAGAGCAAGGTTTTGCCTGTAATGCCTCTCTTAGGAGGGCTGGACCCTGGGATCCAGAGCTCTGGTCATACCCACGACCAAGATGTTGTCTGTGCAGGGTGCTATACAGGTCCAGGGGAGTGGAATCCTTGGGAACCCGATCCCTGAAGGTTTAATTACAATGCCTGCCGTGATAGGTGAAGTTTGGGCTTCTGTGGACCAAACAGAGTCCTGCGGCGGGGAACAGGTAAGTGGGGGCCCCCAGGAACTTGGTTCTATTGGGGGACCCCCAAGCCTAATTTGTCTTTCTGTCTGTTACCTAACGGTATTCCCGCTAATATCTGTGTATGCCTGTAACTACTGAAAATGTAAAATTTTAATAGTAGTCAAGAAAAAAAAAAAAAAGGAGGACCGCGGTACCTGTGTTAAACCACTAGAGGCTGCTGTGGTCCATTTTTCTTGTCATGTGGATCTTTGGTTCTCAAGTCAAAAGATCCAGGCAGTTGGTAAGTTTTCTCTGTGGGAATCCACTTCCTCTGCCCTGTTGCTGCGCTCATCCACCGCACAGGCCCTCCGGCAAAAAGGCCTCTGGCTCCTAGTCCCTGTTTGATTTTCGAAAAGGGCGCCAATGGCGCACGGGCGCGCGCGCGGGCGCGTGCACGCGCCTCCTATGAAAAAAAAGGGGCGGGGCGGGTGGATGACGCTCGATGCACGCCACGGCGCTTCTGCGCATGTGCAGGTGTCCCAGCTTGTATAAAGACACAGTACAAGTGTCAGCTGGATGCAAACAGAGCTAGCAACAAACAGTGGCACACAGAGGCGGTTGATGCAGGCATCCCCATAGAAAGGCACTTTAGTGGACACCAGCTGGTATATAGCAGCAACTGTGTTAGACTATTACCAGCAAAATTGGTGTATGACGACGGGAATACCTCAGCTTTGTGCTTAAAGGATATGTCGTCCAGACGCTCTGGAAATAAGTCTTCCAGGAAGCCAAAGGGGTCTCCATCGGGCTCTGAGGATATTGGGCATGCTTGTACTGCACCAATCTCCCCTGAGAATTCAGAGGTCAGTAGCCGTAGAAACCCCGCAGGAGTGCCTGGTGCTGCGGCTGTCCCCAGTCCACCTGCTCCTGTATATATAACAGAGGAGGTTTTATCCTCAACTCTGGGAGGATTGGAAGAGAGATTAACAGCATTGATCGCTGCTTCCCTGTCACAGGGAAAGTGCGTCCGATCTCCGTCTCCTCCTTCAGAGTGCCTGTTAGTGGAGGAACAGCCCCACACAGAGATCGACCTACCTGAAGGGGATCAGGAAGAGGTTGATTCAGTTATGGAGGAATCAACAGTGGAAGAACCTTTCTCAGCATCTCAGGCTGAAAGATTATGGGTTCAGTCTCTGACTAACATGGTCCGATCAGCATTTAAAATGCCTCTGGCGGAACCACCAACCACTACGGTTTCCTCGCTGGGGTCGCTAAAAGCTCCCCAGGCTGTCTGTTCCTTCCCAATCCACCCTTTATTAGAAGGGCTTATTTACCAGGATTGGGAGCATCCTGATAAAATATTTACTCCCCCCAAGAGATTTCCGGTGATCTATCCCATGGAGGATAAGTTCATAAAAAAATGGAGGGTCCCTACAGTGGACGCAGCCATCTCTTCTGTGAACAAATCACTGACATGTCCAGTAGATAATGTTCCAATGTTCAAAGACCCAATAGATAAAAAATTGGAGTCTTTACTAAAATCTGCTTTCTCTACAGCAAGCATGGTGACACAACCTGCGGTAGCAGCGATTGGAGTCTGCCAAGCAGTGAAAGATCAGTTGAAACAAGTCTTAAGGGACTTACCAGATCAGCAGGCTCTTGCCCTAGCTGACCTGCCTAGAGCCTTGTGTTTTGCGGTGGACGCCATAAAGGATACAATCCAACAGGCCTCCCGCTTTACGCTGTCTGTAGTACATATGCGTAGGCTTCTGTGGCTCAAAAACTGGTCTGCTGAAGCTCCCTGTAAGAAACTGCTGGTTAGCTTCCCATTTCATGGAGAACGCTTATTTGGAGAAGATCTGGACAAATATATCCAGAAAATTTCTGCCAGTAAAAGTTCACTCTTACCGGTTAAGAACAAGAGTAGAAGTCCTTCTTTTAAGAGGCCTACTTCTCCAGTCCCGGGCACATCGGCTGTGAAGCAGTTCCGACGGCCTCCGCGGTCAAATTCAGGGGGCAGAAATCAGGGACAATCACAGGGTAACAAGAAGCCCTGGATCAAGAGAGGTACAAAACCTCCCCCCAAGTCATGAAGCGTTGCCCCCACTCAATCGGGTGGGGGGAAGGCTTCAGTTGTTCACAGAGACCTGGCGGGACACCATCAGAGACAGATGGGTGCTCTCCGCAGTAAGTCTGGGATACAAGCTGGAGTTAAAAGGCACTCCTCCTGCCCAATTTATGAGGTCAAACGTGCCAAGAGATCTCCAGAAGAGAGGATCCCTCCTTCTGGCACTAGAACAACTATTGCTCCAAGGTGTAATCATGAAGGTTCCCCTGGAAGAAAGCGGATTCGGGTTTTACTCGAACCTTTTCACAGTCCCCAAACCAAATGGGGACGTGAGGCCCATATTAAATCTAAAAGGGCTAAACAAGTTCCTAAATATCAGGACTTTTCGGATGGAGTCGATCCGATCGGTGGCCACCGCCCTACAAGGGCAGGAATGGTTAGCCTCGATCGACATAAGGGATGCTTATCTGCATATTCCCATCTTTCCGGCCCACCAGAAATTTCTACGCTTTGCAGTAGAAGGGCGCCATTTTCAGTTCAGAGCCTTACCTTTCGGTCTGGCCACAGCACCACGAGTGTTCTGGCCCCACTATTGGCCAATCTAAGAACACAAGGTGTAACGATAATGGCATATCTAGACGACCTGCTACTAATAGACCACTCAGTGGAAAAGCTGGAAGTAGCTATTCACAAGACAATCAAGTATCTGGAATATCACGGTTGGATTATCAACTCTAAGACCAGTCAAAAGTCTGGAATACTTAGGGCTAAGGCTGGATTCAAATCAGAGAAAGATTTTCTTACCTCCAGAGAAGGTGTCGTCTTTAAAGGATTTGACCCACTTAGTGGGTACAAAAAGAAAACCATCCATACGCCTGTGCATGAGGCTGCTGGGAAAAATGGTGGCTTCATTCAAAGCGGTACCCTACGGTCAATTCCATTCAAAGAATTTGCAAAGGGCCATACTGTCAGCCTGGAACAAAAAAGTTCAGGCTTTAGACTTACCAATGTCCCTGTCCCCTTCCGTTCGCAAGAGCCTCCATTGGTGGTTGGTGCCCCAGAATCTGGAAAAAGGGAAACCCTTCAGTCCGGTTTCTTGGAAGGTGGTCACTACAGATGCCAGCCTCATAGGCTGGGGGGCAGTACTGGAGCAATGGTCTCTCCAGGGCAAGTGGTCAGAAGCAGAAAAGGCCCTGCCCATCAATCTCTTTGATACGATACGAGCAGCCCGGTATGCCCTAGTAGCATGGACATCCAAACTCCAAGGGTCCCCTGTCAGAATTCAATCAGACAATGCCACAGCAGTGGCATATATCAATCACCAGGGTGGCACCAGGAGTCGTGCAGCCCAGAGGGAAGCAAATTGCATCCTGGAGTGGGCAGAAAGATATGTCCCAGCCATATCCGCGGTTTTCATCCCAGGAGTGGAAAATTGGAGAGCGGACTTTTTAAGTCGCCAACAATTATGCCCGGGGGAATGGTCTCTTCACCCCGAGGTTTTCCAGGCAATATGCCAGCGTCGGGGAACACCGGATGTAGATCTGCTAGCATCCAGATTCAACGCAAAGGTGGACAGATTTGTGTCTCGCACAAGGGATCCCCTAGCTTGCGGCTCGGATGCCCTAGTGTTCCCTTGGGATCAGTTCAAGCTGATATATGCATTCCCACCGCCACAATTGTTACCGCGATTACTCCGCAGAATCAGGGTAGAAAAGAAACCAGTGATTCTGGTGGCTCCAGCGTGGCCCCGAAGGGCATGGTACGCGGAGATTGTAAAAATGTCAGTGAGGAGTCCTTGGACCCTCCCAAATCGTCCGGACCTGCTGTCGCAAGGACCGATATACCACCCTTCCTTACCAGCCCTAGGTTTGACGGCCTGGCTATTGAAGCCCACATTCTGAAAAAGAGAGGGCTCTCTAATTCTGTGGTATCTACCATGATCAATGCCAGGAAGCCGGTATCCAGGCAGATCTATTATAGGATCTGGAAGGCGTACATTACGTGGTGTGAGGCCAAGAAATGGCATCCACGTAAGTACGTGATAGGTAGGATTTTGGACTTCCTACAGTGGGCTGTAGATAGGAAGCTGGCCTTGAGTACTATCAAGGGTCAGATTTCGGCCTTGTCAATATTTTTTCAAAGGCCCTTGGCTTCGCATTCACTAGTCAAAGCTTTCATACAAGGAGTGATGCGTATTAGCCCTCCGGTTAGTATTCCCATATGTCCATGGGACTTAAACCTGGTTCTGTCGGTTCTACAGAAACAACCGTTTGAACCATTGCAACACATTTCCTTGGTTCTTCTCACCAGGAAATTGATTTTCTTAGTAGCCATTTGTTCGGCTAAAAGAGTATCGGAATTAGCCGCCTTGTCCTGTAAGGAGCCATATCTGGTTGTCCATAAGGACAGAGTAGTATTACGTCCTCATCCAGCCTTTCTTCCCAAGGTGGTATCGAGGTTTCATTTGAACCAAGATGTGGTTCTTCCTTCTTTTTTCCCCAAACCTAGCTCGGTAGAGGAAAAGTTATTACATTCTTTGGATGTAGTAAGAGCAGTTAAAGCTTATCTAAAAGCCACTGCTCAGATTCGCAGAACGGATACTTTGTTTATTCTGCCGGAAGGCCCTAGAAAGGGTCAGGCAGCATCAAAATCTACTTTAGCCAAGTGGATTCGACAGGTCATAATACAAGCCTATGGCTTGAGAAAGAGACCGCCTCCGTTCAAAGTTAGGGCGCACTCCACAAGAGCAGTTGGAACTTCATGGGCAGTGCATCACCAGGCCTCCCTGGCTCAAGTATGTAAGGCCGCAACATGGTCTTCGGTACACACGTTTACTAGATTCTACCAGGTAGACGTTAGAAGTCAGGAGGATGTCGCCTTTGGGCGCAGTGTGTTGCAGGCCGCAAAAGATCCTCATGCCTGATGGCGCCCAGCTTATGTATCCCTCCCCTCATTTGGCATTGCTTTGGGACGTCCCATTAGTAATGACTAAGTCGCTCTGTGTCCCGTGATGTACGAAAAAGAAAAAGGGATTTTTATAACAGCTTACCTGTAAAATCCTTTTCTTGGAGTACATCACGGGACACAGAGCTCCCACCCCTCTTTTTGGGACACTTATTGCTTTGCTACAAAACTGAGGTGCTCCCGGATGGGAGGGGCTTATATAGGGGAGGGTACTTCCGGTTTGGAAGTTGCCAGTGCCAGCACCTGAAGGTAAACTATATAACCCATTAGTAATGACTAAGTCGCTCTGTGTCCCGTGATGTACTCCAAGAAAAGGATTTTACAGGTAAGCTGTTATAAAAATCCCTTTTTTCTCTTTCCCGGCTTTGGGGGCAATGTTTGGTGGTCCCTGGGGAAATTTCCTGGCCCATCCAGCCTCCAGTGTCTTGATTCATTTGGTGCCTGGCCACATGAAATTAGACTCTTTGTTGGATTCTTTGTTGGATCCCAATATATTTTGTAACTGTAAGTCAACATGATGAATATTTTCACTAAATGTGAGAGATAATTGATGATGACGAATGTTTTGTGAATGTATATTATTTATGAATATATTTTCTTTTTCTTTTTTAGTAACCCATTGTTACTGCACCCCTCTAAGCCCTTGAAGAAGCCGACAAAGGCAAAACTCATCAGGATGAGGTATTCCCTCCTTGTGTGATATGTTTTACATATATATGAAGTTATCTCAAATTACCATTGAAGTTACACTGTTTACATACATAAGGAGGGGTCTCCATCTTTGGGGGTGCTTTGGGTTTTGATGAGGTGTTATCACTATGTTTCTAATGTTTATAGCTTTATAGCTTTTTAAGAATTGTATGATATAGATTTGTATTAATCATTGACCATGTACTGATAATTATACTGATAATTATACTGAGAGGAGGTTCAACACCTTTAAAGTCCCACTAGCTTTCCTATTTTTTACAATTGCTCCTTTCCGGGATGTGGAGTTGACTTGGAAAACCAGGACCCTATGCATTTTCTTTATTTCAGCGAGAAGACATTCCAGATTCTATGCATGACAGATGAGAGTAGTGGGGAGATTCTGAATAGGAACCCGTTGAGAGCAATAGGTCAGTAACTGATTCAGAGGAGGAAAGGGTCCCAACAAAGAGATTCAGGTGATTTGAGGAGGAGGAAACCACCAGCAGTACTGTACATCTTGGTGACGTGGCTAGCACCAGCAGCACAGTACACCCAGATGATAGGCCAGGTAATAGTAGTGGGGTGTCACTTCTACCACAAAAAATTGGGGTCCACCATACCACATGTGGTATCGCCATACTTGGGAGGAGTAGCAGAATGTGTTTTGAGGTGTAATTCTATAATATCTTAGGAATTGACAACTTTGTGTAAAAAAATAAATATATATATGTTTTATTTTTCTTGCCACATTTTCCAAAAACTTGTGGCAAAAAAATAACATGTTCAAAAGACTCATTATGCCTTCTAGAAAATACATGGGTGTTTACTTTCCAAAATGTGGTCATTTTGCTGGTGTTTTCACTGTTCTGGTGCCTTCAAAAATAGGATAGGTAGTCAGGAAAGGTGCTTTTTGGATTTTGGGGCCCTCTATGTGGTTAAGTTGTAAAAAAAATCTCACACATGTGGTATCCTCTTACTCTGGAAGAGTAGTAAAATGTGTTTTGGGGTGTAATTGCAAGTATGCCTATTCCATGTGTGAGAAAAAAAAGCTAATTTTCTTTCATTTTTTTCATTTGCCAAAAAATTGTGGAAAATTACAATTTAAAAAAATTCACCATACCTCTTACTAAATCTCTTAGACCCCTTTCACACAGAGCCGCCCATAGCGTCGGCAGTAAAACGCTGCTTTTTTTACCGCCGACGCTATGGGCGGATTTGCGGGGCATTTCGCCCGCTAGCGGCTGAGAAAGGGTTAAAACCGGCTGCAATGCGCTGCTGAAGCGGGCGGTATAGCCGCGCTTTCCCATTGATTTCAATGGGCAGGAGCGGTGGAGGAGCGGTAAACACACCGCTCCTTCATCGCTAAAAGGATGCGGCTAGCAGGACTTTTTTTACCGTCCTGCTAGCGCAACGCTCCATTGTGAAAGCCCTCAGGCTTTCACACTGGAGTGAATGTAACAGCTGTTTAAGAGCGGATTGCAGGCACTATTTTTAACGCTATAGCACCTGCACCTGCAGTGTGAAAGGGGTCCTAGGGTGTGTACTTTCCAAAAAGGGGTAATTTGGAAGGGTATTTGTACTGTCTTGGCATTTTAGGCCCTTAACCACTTCAATACAGGGCATTTTCACCCCCTTCCTGCCCAGACCAATTTTTCGTTTTCAGCACTGTTGCACTTTGAATGACAATTTCGCGGTCATGCAACACTGTACCCAAATGAAATGTTTATGTTTTTCCCCCCCACAAATAGAGCTTTCGTTTGATGGCAATTGATCATCTCTGCGTTTTTTTTTTTTTTTGCGCTATAAACAAAAGAAGAACGACAATTTAAAAAAAAAACACACAATACCTTTTACTTTTTCATTTAATAAATATCACAATTTAAAAAAAATATATATATATTTTCCTCAGTTTAGACCGATATTTATTCTTCTACATATTTTTGGTAAAAAAAAAATCTCCATAAGCGTATATTGATTAGTTTGCGCAAAAGTTATAGCGTCTACAAAATAGGGGATAGATTTATGGCATTTTTTTTTTTTTTACTAATAATGGCGGCAATCTGCGATTTTGATTGTGACCGTGACATTGCGGCGGACATATCGGACACTTTTGACACGTTTTTGGGACCATTCATATTTATACAGCGATTAGTGCTATAAAACTGGACTGATTACTGTAAAAATGTGACTGGGAGGGAAGGGGTTAACACTAGGGGCGATCAAGGGGTTAATATGTTCCTTATTGAGTGATTCTAACTGTAGGGGGAGGGGACTCATAAGGGGAGGAGACCGATGTGTGTTCCTCTGTACTGGGAACACACATCGGTCTCCTCACCTCTGACAGGAGGTGGATCTGTGTGTTTACACACACAGATCCACCTTCCTGCCGTGATCGCGGGCAATCGCGGGCACCCGGCGGACATCGCGGCCGCCGGGCACGCGCACCGGATCCCGAGCGATGCGGCGGGCGCGCGTGCCTTCTAGACGACCGGGAAGCAGGGACGTCATATGACGTTTACCCGGAGGGAGGGAGGGAGGGTTCCTGCCGGCGTCATATTACTATGGCCCAGTAAGGAAGTGCTTAAGAATATGAGACTAAACATTATACACTAATTTGGGTTATTTTTACTAAATAAATGTAGCAGATTGAATTTTGGTGTAAATTTTTAAAGACAGATTATTTATTTGCTAAATTTTATAACAGAAACTAAAACAATCACTTTAAAAAAAAAAAAAAAAGTTGGTCATTTTTCTATATACCATCAAAAAAAAGCTATATTTGTCTAAGAAAAATGATAAAATTTTTATTTGGGTACAGTGTTGCTGTTGGGTACTGAAAGCTGAAAACTGGCCTGGGCAGGAAAGGGATGCAAGATTCTGGTATTGAAGTAGTTAAAATGGATTTAATTTACATTTTATGTCACTGATCTGGAAAAGAAAAAAAAACAGTCCATAATGCCATTGAGGAAACAAATTCTACATGGTTTTCCAAATTACATACAAATAAAATCATCAGATGTTTTGATTTGAGTGTGCAAGCATTTATCCCTATTGCTGTGAAACCTTTAAATACATTCTGGTGTAACCAACCGCTTTCAGAAGTCACATCATTAGTTGAATAGAGTCCATCTGTGTGTAATTAAAAACTACACCTGTTTATGAAGTTTGTTAGCAACATTTCTAAACAACATTATGAAAACCATGAAGCTATCAAACACATGGAATCAAGTTATTCAATTTATAAAATCAGGTTTGGATAATAAAAAAACAAAACAGAAATAGCGATGGGCGAATGTGCCTATGTTTGATACATGATAGGCTTTGGCAAATCTTGTTTGAAATTCAGCCAACCCAAAGGGGTTGTATGGGTTTGTTTGTTTTTTTCTTTAAATAACAAACATGTTATACTTACCTCCACTGTGCAGTTCGTTTTGCACAAAGTGGCCCCCGATCCTCCTGTTCTGGGGTCCCTTGGCGGCTGTCTCGGCTCCTCCCCGCAATAGCTAACCCCCCTCTGGGAAGCTCTCTCCCAAGGGGGTTAGCTTGCGGGCGCGCTCCCTGTCATACACGCTGCGTCCATAGACACAGAGTGTATGACTCGGTCCCGCCCCCCGGCGGCCGCGTCATTGGATGTGATTGACAGCAGCGCGAGCCAATGGCTGCGCTGCTATCAATCTATCCAATCAACGGCCAGACTCCGTGGAGAAGAGGACGCCGGGGGACGCGCACAGCAGGTGAACGGGCTCAGGTAAGTAAACGGGGGGGCTGGGGGGGCCGTCATTGTTAGGTGTTTTTTCGCCCTAATGCATAGGATGCATTAAGGTGAAAAAACACAAACCTTTACAACCCCTTTAACCACCTGCCTACCGGGCACGAAAACCCCCTTCCTGCCCAAGCCATTTTTCAGCTTTCAGCGCTGTCACAATTTGAATGACAATTGCGCGGTCGTGCGACGTGGTTCCCAAACAAAATTTGCGTCCTTTTTTCGCACAAATAGAGCTTTCTTTTGGTGGCATTTGATCACCTCTGCGGTTTTTATTTTTGCGCCAGAAACAAAAGAAGAGCATCAAGTTATAATAAATATCAATTAAAAAAAAAAAAAAATTAAACTTTCCTCAGTTTAGGCCGATATGTATTCTTCTACATATTTTTGGTAAAAAAAAAAAAAATCGCAATAAGCGTATATTGATTGGTTTGCGCAAAAGTTATAGCAGATACAAAATAGGGGATAGATTTATAGCATTTTTTTTATTTTTTACTAGTAATGGCGGTAATCTGCGATTTTTATCGTGACTGTGATATTGCGGCGGACACATCGGACACTTTTGACACATTTTTGGGACCATTCACATTTATACAGCGATCCCTGCTCTAAAAATGCATTGAATACTGTATAAATGTGACTGGCAGGGAAGGGGTTAACACTAGGGGGCGAGGAAGGGGTTAAATGTGTTTCCTAGATGTGTTCTAACTGTGGGGGGAGGGGACTGACTGGGGGAGGTGACCGATGGTTTTCCCTATGTACAAGGGACACACCATCGGTCTCCTCTCCCTGACAGGACGTGAATCTGTGTGTTTACACACACAGATCCACGGTCCTTCTCGGTTACTAGGCAATCGCGGGTGCACGGCGCCCATCGCGGCCGCCGAACACGCGCATCGGGTCCCCAGCAGCGCCACGCGCGCCCTCTAGCTGCTTTTAAAGCCGCGACGTCATATGACGTCCGATCAGAACAAGAGAGTCTTCCGACCGCCGTCTTCTGACGGTGGGTGGTAGACAAGTGGTTAAAGGTAAATCCCAGTCAAGTCTATGAAGCTAATGTTGTTAAAGGATAAGTTCACCTGCAGGACTTTTTATGCTGTACTGCTAGCGCACCGTTCCAGTGTGAAAGCCCTCTGGCTTTCACACTGGAAACAATGGAGCAGCGGTTTGAGGGCGGATTGCAGGCACTATTTTTAACGCTATAG
Organism: Rana muscosa; assembly: GCA_029206835.1. Lineage (NCBI taxonomy): Eukaryota > Metazoa > Chordata > Amphibia > Anura > Ranidae > Rana > Rana muscosa. Next base: position 141,726,491 of record CM055126.1, on the reverse strand, counting down.
CGCCTGCAATACGCCCTCAGTGTGAAAGGGGTCTTAGGAGTATGTTACACCCATGTTTAGGGAGTAGCAGGTAATATGCTCCTATCCACCTTCCCAGGGGAGGGCTGGCGGCCTTAGGCCTGGGGGGCAAGTCCAGTCAAGTGGCCCATTGAACCGCCGAATCAGCTCACCATCCATGGCCCACCTGGTTTTTCAATGCAGCCTCACCAGTGCCCATCAGTGCAGCAAACTCCAGTGCCCATCAATGCAGCCTGATCACTGGGGCAGGTTACATTGGGTATGGGGGGTCAGCTAGGGGTGTCAGGGTCTCTCACCTCAGCGATCTCAGCTCAGCAGGTCCTTGTACGCCACGGTTTCCTGGGGGGGTAACGCTCCTGATCCTGGGGTCAAGTTGCAGCCAGCGCCCAGCCCTGCAGCCCTGCATCCCGACTTCCTGGCACGCCCTGCCTCTGCCTGCTTCCAAGAATCCGGTCCCAGGGAGTTGTAGTTTCCTCTGCACTGCTGTGTTTTCCACCCACCAGAAGCTTGAGTGCGGACTACAACTTCCGGAATGCAACAGCTAGTGATTGGCCGCCATGACCATACTCCCGGCCCGACTTCCTAGACCAGAATAAAAAAGAAAATGGTAGCGGGCAGCGGCTGCCAGCCATTTTGAACATAAGTTAGGGCGGCCTGGGAGGCAATTGCCACCCTGCCCCCTGGCCCAGCCCTCCCCTGCACCTACCTCCCACCTCCCTGCACCTGCTGTTACAACTTGAAAACAGCCTGGTCATTGAATGACCTGTGAATAGATAAACTACAAGTACTGTCAGCCAGGTGCGGGTTGATCCGGTTTTTCATGGGCAATTTGTCAGGGCAATGGCTGGTGTTGGCACTTCAATCATCACAACACCATGGTTGATAAGATGTCAGGATGATTGAAGCGCATTATTTCTATTATTACATTGTAATAAATCTCACTTGCCACCATCGCCTGCCACCAGATGCAGATTGTCACTTGTCACGTCGCCTGCCACCAGATGCGGATTATCACTTGCCACTTTGCCTGCCACCAGATGTGGATTGTCACTTGCCACATCGCCTGCCACCAGCTGAAACTTCCCACTGTTGCCTGCCACCACAAAATACCAGATGCAGCTTGCCACTTTTTAAATATAAAGGCAATTTGGTGTCAGGCAACAGTGACAGCGCAGAAGGAGGCTTCGCTCTCCAGCTTTCCAGTAAGTGTGTGAGGGCGGGCAGTGAGAGATTATGTAATCTCTCTGCTGCCTGCGCCTGCACAGTGTGAGGGCAGAACGGCAGTGATGCAGGGCGGGCGGTTAGTTGTCTGTGTCATGCCGTCCATCCGCTGTCTCTTCATGCCACCCTTCCAATGTCACCCGCCCACCACAGTCGTGGCCTGGCTGGAGAGAGGCCACGGCCCCTGCTCTTCAGGATGCAATGTACAAACATACTAAATGCACATTATTTTACCAGCGAAAAGATGTGAATTTTTTTTTACAAAAGGTGAACTCGTTTGGCTGTACTTCTCCTGTGGATCACAGGAGTACAGTTCGTTCTGCACACCTGTAACCAGTTTTCAGCAAAAAGCGGGCTGAAGCCTGCTGTCTGCTGACGTCACAGAGCCAGTCCAGGTTGGGGAAAGCTTGTGACAATATGGTTGGGATCCGCCCACAACCCTGGACCAGCACCTTGCTCAGCCTTTCTGCGAGCCACTGAGAGCCTGAGCCAGCTGCACCCACCCCCTCCACAGCCCAGCGCTTGTGTGGTGAGGGGGGGTTGCAGAGCAGACAGCGGTGACTGACAATCACCAGCTTTCTGCTCACGGAGCTCTGTGAACCAAGCTATCAGTGGTGTTTGATCGCTCGGTTCTCAGTCTTAGGGCCGGTGGGGGACAGATGCAGCATCGGACTAGGTAAGTATAATAAAAAATAAAAAAAATCGGAACTTCTCTTTTAACCTTTAAAGTCTGGTCATCGTTAGGGTTAATAGGCATACTACTGACAAAAAAAAGACACATTAAACTGGGCACAGCCAGTGTACTAAGCATCAAGGAGAGGGTCTTTTTCATGCAGCTAGAGGCCGGGTTCACACTGGGGCGACAAACGCTCCGACATTGGGAGCATCATGTCGCATGACGTGTGAAAATCAATGTTTCCCTATGGGAGCCATCTTAACTGGTCCGACACATGTCGGTCCGACTTTGAAAATGCTCACTGTACTACTTTGGTCCGACTTTGATCCGACTTCAGCCCATTGACTATCATTGGATCAAAGTCGGACCGCAGTCTTGCATGATCCGACTTTGGCATGCGACTTCTACTCAGCTGATCTTGAGGGGGAACTCCACGGCAAATTTTAAAGAAAAAAACGGCGTGGGGGTCCCCCCAAAATCCAAACCAGACCCTTATCCGAGCACGCAACCTGGCAGGCCGCAGGGGAAGAGGGGGGGGGGCGAGAGAGCCCTACTGAACCGTACCAGGCTGCATGCCCTCAACATGGGGGGTTTGGTGCTCTGGGGCAGGGGGGAGTAATTTATTGCACAGCTCCGGGGGTCTCCGGTGTCGTCTCCGCGCTCTCCGGTTCTTTCTTCCTTCCGCCGGGCCTCCGCTATCTTCTTCCAGCTCTTTTGCTAGCGGAGGCCCGGTCTTCCCGTCGTCTCGTCCGGCTCTCCGTTGTCCCTCTGCCGGCCCCTCCACTATCTTCTTCCAGCTCTTTTGCTAGTGGAGGGGCCGGTCTTCCCGTCGTCGCCATCGGTGTCTTCTTCCCTCTTCTCCTCCTCGATGTTGACTCGTCGCTTCCTCCCGCTGTAATGCTGGGTGTTGCGGTGCGCGCCAATTTATATAGGCTTCTCATGACGTCACAGTCACATGCTCCCATGACGTCACAGTCACATGCTCCGGGGCCACCAGGAGCTTGTGACTGTGACGTCATGAGAAGCCTATATAAATCGTTGCGCATCGCAACACCCAGCATTACAGCGGGAGGAGGCAACGAGTCAACATCGAGAAGGAGAAGAGGGAAGAAGACGCCGATGGCGACAACGGGAAGACCGGCCCCTCCACTAGCAAAAAAGCTGGAAGAAGATAGCGGAGGCCCGGCGGAAGGAAGAAAGAACTGGAGAGCGCAGAGACGACACCGGAGACCCCCAGAGCTGTGCAAAAAATTACTTTAAAAGGTTGTGTTGTGTTCTTTTTCTTGATATTTTTTTCCACCAGGTGAATGGGTAGGGGTACAATGTACCCCATACTCATTCACATAGGGTGGGGGGCCGGGATCTGGGGGCCCCCTTATTTAAGGGGGCTCCCTGATCCTGATAAGCCCCCCGCCCGCAGACCCCGACAACCAACGGCCAGGGTTGTCGGGAAGAGGCCCTGTCCTCATCAACATGGGGACAGGGTGCTTTGGGGTGGGGGGCTGCAGGTCGCCCCCCTGCCCCAGAGCACCAAACCCCCCATGTTGAGGGCATGCGGCCTGGTACGGTTCAGGAGGGAGGGGGGGCCGCTCTCTCGCCCCCCCCTCTTCCCCTGCGGCCTGCCAGGTTGCGTGCTCGGATAAGGGTCAGGTTTGGATTTTGGGGGGACCCCCACGCCGTTTTTTCGGCGTAGGGGTTCCCCTTAAAATCCAGACCAGACCCAAGGGCCTGGTATGCTCCTGAAGGGGGAAGCCATGCCGTTTTTTTATTTAAAATTTGGCGTGGAGTTCCCCCTCAAGATTCACACCAAACACAGTGCCTGGTATTGGCGGGGATCCAAGTTGGATCCCCGTTCATTGAAAGTCGGACCATATGTCGGCTTCATGTCGCAGGGCAAAGTCGGATCCAAAGTAGGACGGCTGTCGTGTCACACTAGTGTGAACCCGGCCTTAAAGGCAACATTAAATATGCACAAATTAGATATGCTTGGGGGATACCTTAAAGCTGTAACTGGTATTATGGAATAGTACAATTTTCACAGACAGTCTCAAAGACAGAATACACTGGCAGTGCATATTTGTTTGTGCAATTGTTTTTTTTTTTCATTTTACAAATAGCTTAGCTTACATTCAGGAGCAGCGCTCCAAACAGATTCATCTCAGTTTGTAAGAAATCCTTTTTTCAGGTAGATTTAGCAGTGACATATGCTTTTTTATCAAACGTATACAGTATATACATTTACCGGCCACTTTATTAGGTACACCTGTTCAATAGTTTGGTAACACAAATTGCTAATCAGCCAATCACATGGCAGCAACTCATGAACACATGAAGTTATCAGTTGATAGGTATTCAGGCAGGATTAACATTTTCATTTTTTTTTTTTGCATTTACGGAAAAGATATAACAACACACTTATAGTGGTATATCAAAAGTGGCTGTAAGGTACAACTGATGTAGGAGCATTTGTTTTATCTCTGGATGTTACCTGTGGCCAGTCACTTCACTGGGTATATGCAAGGGTTTACAACCACTTTAAAAACGGAACTTCAGTCTCCCTCCCAAAAAAAGTAAAAGTCAGCAGCTACAAATACTGTAGCTGCTGACTTTTAATGATCCAGGGATGAGCCGAACACCCCCCTGTTTGGTTCGCACCAGAACCTGCGAACAGACAAAATGTTCGTGTGAACTTTAGAACCCTATTAAATACAATGGACTCGAACGTTCGAAATCTAAAGTGTTAATTATAAAGGCTGATATGCAAGTTATTGTCCTAAAAAGTGTTTGGGGACCCGGGTCCTGCCCCAGGGGACATGTATCAATGCAAAAAAAAGTTTTAAAAACGGCCGTTTTTTCGGGAGCAGTGATTTTAATAATGCTTAAAATGAAAAAATAAAAGTGAAATATTCCTTTAAATTTCGTACCTGGGGGGTGCGTATGATATGCATGTAAAGTGGCGCATGTTTCCCGTGCTTAGAACTGTCCCTGCAAAAAATGTCATTTTTGAAAGAAAAAAAGTATTTTAAAACTGACTTGCGGCTATTAATGAATTGTCGGCTCCCGGCAATACATACAAAAGTCATTGATAAAAAAAAAAAAAAAGCGTGGGGGTTCCCCAGAATTCAATTACCAGGCCCTTCAGGTCTGGAATGGATATTAAGGGGAACCCCGCCGCAAATTTTAAAAAAAATTGACGTGGGGTTCCCCCAAATATCCATTCCAGGCCCTTCAGATCTGGCATGGATTTTAAGGGGAACTCCACCCCAAATTTTAAAAAAATGGCGTGGAGTCCCCCTAAAAATCTATACCAGACCCCTTATCCGAGCACGCAACCTGGCCGGCCGCAGGGGAAAAGGGGGGGACGAGAGAGCCGTACCAAGCCACATGCCCTCAACATGGGGAGGATGTCCCCATGTTGATGGGGACAAGGGCCTCATCCCCACAACCCTTGCCCGGTGGTTGTGGGGGTCTGCGGGTGGGGGGCTTATCGGAATCTGGAAGACCCCTTTAACAAAGGGGACCCCCAGATCCCGGCCCCCCCATGTGAATTGGTAAGGGGTACATTGTACCCCTACCATTTCACGAAGAAAGCGTAAAAAAATGTATAAAAAAAACACACAAACACCTTGAAAAAGTCCTTTATTTAAAAAAAAAAAAAAAACACATTCCAGCGGTGAAATCCAGTGTCCCGCGGCGATCCCGATGTCCAGTGCTGTCCTTTATTGGTTGTGCCTGAGCGGACCTGATGGGGAACTCCCTCTCAGTATTTTAAATGTATAGACCCGCCCCTTCTAAAGTTCCCCATCAGGTCCGCTCAGCGGACCAGATGCGGAACATGAGAAGGGGCGGGTCTATACATGTATTGCCAAAGTGAGAGCAGTTCCCCATCAGGTCCGCCCCCTCGGTATGTCGGACCCGCCTACGTCATTGGCTTGAGCGGGGAACTTCCTTCACTGTGTAATTTAAATTTACATAGTGAAGGAAGTTCCCCGCTCAAGCCAATGACGTAGGCGGGTCCGACATACCGAGGGAGCGGACCTGATGGGGAACTTTAGAAGGGGCGGGTCTATACATTTAAAATACTGAGAGGGAGTTCCCCATCAGGTCCGCTCAGGCACAACCAATGAAGGACAGCGCTGGACATCGGGATCGCCGCGGGACACTGGATGTCAGCGCTGGAATGTTTTTTTTTTTTGTTTTTTTTTTTAAATAAAGGACTTTTTCAAGGTGTTTGTGTGTTTTTTTTAAAAAAATTTTTACGCTTTCTTCGTGAAATGGTAGGGGTACAATGTACCCCTTACCAATTCACATGGGGGGGCGGGATCTGGGGGTCCCCTTTGTTAAAGGGGTCTTCCAGATTCCGATAAGCCCCCCACCCGCAGACCCCCACAACCAACGGGCAAGGGCTGTGGGGATGAGGCCCTTGTCCCCATCAACATGGGGACATCCTCCCCATGTTGAGGGCATGTGGCCTGGTACGGTTCAGGAGGGAGGGGGGGCCTCTCTCTCGTCCCCCCTTTTCCCCTGCGGCCGGCCAGGTTGCGTGCTCAGATAAGGGGTCTGGTATGGATTTTTAGGGGGACTCCATGCCATTTTTTAAAATTTGGGGTGGAGTTCCCCTTAAAATCCATGCCAGATCTGAAGGGCCTGGAATGGATATTTGGGGGAACCCCATGTCAAATTTTTTTTGAATTTGCGGCGGGGTTCCCCTTAATATCCATTCCAGACCTGAAGGGCCTGGTAATTGAATTCTGGGGAACCCCCACGCTTTTTTTTTTTTTTTATCAATGACTTTTGTATGTATTGCCGGGAGCCGACAATTCATTAATAGCCGCAAGTCAGTTTTAAAAGACTTTTTTTCTTTCAAAAATGACATTTTTTGCAGGGACAGTTCTAAGCACGGGAAACATGCGCCACTTCACATGCATATCATACACACCCCCCAGGTACGAAATTTAAAGGAAAATTTCACTTTTATTTTTTCATTTTAAGCATTATTAAAATCACTGCTCCCGAAAAAACGGCCGTTTTTAAAACTTCTTTTTGCATTGATACATGTCCCCTGGGGCAGGACCCGGGTCCCCAAACACTTTTTAGGACAATAACTTGCATATAAGCCTTTATAATTAGCACTTTAGATTTCTCCCATAGATTTTTCGAATTTGCCGCGAACACCCCAATTTGTTCGCTGTTCGGCGAACGGGCGAACAGGCAATGTTCGAGTCGAACATGAGTTCGACTCGAACTCGAAGCTCATCCCTAATAAGGACACTTATCTATCCAGGGGTCCAGCGCTGTCCTCACCTAAGCCCATTCTTCACTGGGCTTCGGGTCCCTAGCGCCAGCATCTTAACTAAGGGAAACAGGCTGTGAAGCATTGAGGCTTCCCACTGAGCACGTGCAAGTCGCACTGCGCTTTGTGAATGGTCCCGCAGTCTTCTGGGACCTGTGATGTTTCCCAGAAGGTTGCTGGCGAAGGGGGGGGGGGTGAACTTCCATTCGGATCTAAAGATGAGGGGGGGGGGAGCAAACAAGCAGAACTTCGCCATTTGGGTGAAGACCTGCTTTAAGCTGGACAAACACTATACAATCTTTGGTGAATTTTAAAATTACCAAAATGATGTAATATGAGGATAAACTTAAACCATCCATTCAAGAGGAATATCTTCTTTCCTAAGATGACAACCATGGCTCTTTCCATAGATACCGTGCCTTGAAAAAGTATTCATATCCCTTGAAATTTTTTCACATTGGTGAGATTTTACCAATAGGACCTTCCGTCTACAGGGATGCAGAACCTGCAATTCTCCTCATTAGAGCCCTGCAGGTGCAGCAGCTGAGTGATAATTAAGAAACCACTCCCATTAGATTAATTTACAACATGGACACAGACAAACACACAGGGATGTATTCAGAATAACAAAAAGTTAGCAATCTGCAACAAAGTTTGTTAAACTCCTTGTGATGTACATAGATCATCCAGAGGGGAATGTTTTTTTTCAACAAAAGTGAAGTTACTTTTTAAACAAAAAAAAGAAAACAAATGCAGCCAGCGATCTAAGGACTGTAAACTGAAAAATATTACATTTTTGTTCTTGGGTTTAATTATCCTTTATTGGTGCCATGGGATCAGTATCACATTAGGATCATAGAATACATGCTTTTGAAATAAGGAAAAGGAAAGTCATTTGAGGAGACTGTTATAGTAGATAAAATGCAGAACAGACCAATAAACTGGTAAATATTGAAAACTAGTACTGTACTGGGAAAAATCTGCAGTAGATGGCAATGGCGGCTGGTGTTTTTTTTGGGGGGGGCGGCAAACAACCACCCCCCTCCCGGTTGGTCGGGTCACCTTTCCCCCTCCCCCCGAGGGGGTCTTGTGGTCGGTTGGTCATCCACTTACCCCATGTAGGCTGCGGGCGGGCAGCACTCATACGGGTGACCGGCGGCAGCTTCTAGCGTGTCTCCTCCTTCTTCCGACTAGGCATCCAATAGGATCGCCTGTCCTTTCAGCCAATCGGGACCTGCTTCTTGGTTGGCCGGGAGGAGGATTAGTGTGATACTAGCGAATATTCATTCGCTATTGTCACACAATTGGGTGGGGTTGGAGCACTGCGCCCAAGCCCACCCTTTTTTGAAGCCTATTAGAGCCTCTGGCTCTAATCACATGCTTAACCCCCCCCCCATTGTAGTCAATGCATCCGGCACCGGCATGTAGATTAGGGGGCCGGACGCACGGATGGGGGGGGCGACGTCCGTGCGCCCCTAATGGATGGGCCACACCACTGGTAGATGGGTCTGCAGTTCCAAACAACGAACAAAACAAAAGTTCTCCAACACACAGCTCTGCTAGACAGCAGAGAGGATGTAAAAAAAAAAAAAATGTTTACCATTAAAAAAAATTATATTCAGCGCATATATAATATTCATATAATATTATTAAGTGCTTCCCAATCAAGCAAAAAAACTGCTGTTTGAATATTGTATACAGACGTTAACAACTATCTTTCATGCAGTAAAATGCTTTTTTTACAGACAATATACTGTATATTCACACATTGACATAATGAGACTTCCTTCGTTGAGACTCCATTACACTTTTCTATTAAACTCGTATTTTATGCTTAGTTGATCTCCAGTATTTACTATTTCCACAAAGACTTATCTCTATAAAGGCATCTATGATGTCGTTATTGGACAAACGGCCTACACGGGCATGAAAAAGAGCAAGGCTCCTTGTAATAAATAACTACTCTTTTACACAGTAGATTTTCCACCAAAGTGAATGCATTTTTTGCCTTGAAATCTATAGCCATGGTAATTTGATTTTTGCTATCCAGGTCATTGCTGGCTATTGAAGCAGCATACAAAGTAATAATTTTTACCTTATTCCGCTTGGTTTCATTTCTATTAATTCTGTTGCGTGCTCGGGTAAATTAGGAGCATATTCTGCTGATTAGCTAGAGCATGGAAATCGAAAGTCCAGATTTTTGATTTAATGGGCTAATTACAGGACTATGGCTACCTAGTGAGTTTGCTGAGCCGAACAAGGGATTCAGTCAACTGAATAAATTTATTCAAACTTGTGGAAAATGAACCTTATTCTATGTGCAGCCGGATTGGGGGAAACACACAAACTGTGCTACAATACCACTTTAATGAAGCAAGCAGGGAATGTGAATACCCTAATGTGTCTATGTACAGCCACACTGCATGAGATACCGGACTGCTGGGGAGGAAGAGAAATGAGCAGTCACAGATTGTGCTCTATGTTTGGAAATAGCTTTCTATATGTACCTTTCTTATTGTTCTTCCTGTTAGTGAGCAACTCCAGGAAACTTGTCAAATCAGTCTTTGATTTCTAACTCTATCTAAGAAACACTGCAACTCTGCGAAAGTAAGAAAATTCATTTCATGTAACTTTATCAGTGTGCCATATAATCCCTTGAAGCCAAATTTAACAGATCTCTATTTACAATATTCTGGGTTCAATTGTAGACTCCTGTCATATGATGATGTATTGTTATATTCTCCATATTTTAGAAATGCATAGGGTAAAGCTAAAACCACTTTAAAATAGTGATATTTTTTTTCTGTCTGACACTGTTGAAGACATCTTTATCACTTCTTAGCTCAGTGATCACATTGGAAATTATGGAAAATATACCCAAAGGGGACAGAGACACCAAGAGGAAGTAAAAGAAAAAAATCCTACCAAAAGCTAAAAGGTTTTAGGTTGTGATCGGTCTCTTTCAGACATTAAAGTGTATCTCTAGGCAAAACTTTTTATCTTGGATAGAGTAGTTTTATACTATTAATCACTACTGGTTGGACCCTCTGCTAAAAAAAAAAAAAATAATCTACGTAACAAAAATGGAAATTGAAGAGCCACAGCATTGCATAACGTTCCAGATCCAACTTTATTCCAATAAAAGTCGAGTAGCCAATGCATTTTGGGCAGCCAAAAGCACCCCCTTCATCAGGGCTGGAAAAAAACATAAGAACATATTCATGTCAATAAAATATCTCTTCCTCAGGGTCATAGTTAAAACCAAATATCCAACAGCCACTAGTATTGGATGCATAAATATTAATATCAGGTATCATTGAATAGATAACTATATATACAAGAACCTCATACCAATGTGAGCATCTTAATCACTTCAATACCGGGGCAATCCAGGCCAATTTTTAGCTTTCAGCGCTGTCACACTTTGAATGACATTTGGGCGGTCAGGCAACACTTTACTCATATGACAAGTTTTTGCTTTTATTTGAGACAGATAGAGATTTCTTCTGGTGATATTTAATCACCACTGGGTTTTTTTATTTTTTGCTAAACAAATTAAAAAAAGACTGAAAATGTTGAAAAAAAAATTAAAAATTTCTTAGGTTTCTGTTATAAAATTTTGCAAATAAGTAATGTTTCTTCTTTACTGATGTGCACTGATGGGCACTGATGAGGCAGCAATGATAAGGCTGTACTGATAGGCAGCACTGATGGGCACTGACAGGCTGCCCTGATTGGCACTAATGGGGCTGCACTGATCATCAGGGCACTGATGATCAGTGCCCTGATTTTCAGTGTAAATGATGTTCTGACAGGCTTGCTGGTTAATGGCTCTCCTTTCCTACCACAGACACAGCGTGGGAGGAAAGAACTGCCGATAACCGTCAAGTCTATTTACATGTGATCAGCTGTGATTGGATACAGCTGATTACATCGTAAAGGGCCGTTTCTGATTGGCCCTTGCGTCACAGCCCTTTGCCCCGACCTATGACCAGCTGTGTCCAAAGTACACAATGGTCACAGAGCGTGCCTGCTGCATGCTGCAGGAGGCGCGCAGAAGGTGGGATTCTGGGAGGACGTCTATGGACACCCACCCAGAACTGGAAGACCACACTGTAGCCATCTTTTGGCTATAGCGCAGTCAGGAACTGGTTAATAATAAGGCCTGATTCACACTGGACGTTTGCTATTCTTCTCTGAGCACCAGGACTCCTGGCAAGGAAAAAGCTGCTTACAAAAATACATCTAAAGCAGCGTATTGGACACACGTTTAGGCACATTTAGGTGCATCAAACATTTGAGTGTTGAATAGATTCCATTGGCCATTCTTTTATTTTGGCCATTGGAATGCATTAATGCTGAAACATGCCTATAATCGGTGGTAGATTTCCTTTTTGCTGTTTATTTCCCCACTGAGTAGATTTACCTATCTATTTGTATTGGTGACAATTGTCACTGAGAAATAATGTGAGGAACAAAAAAAACGAAGGGAAGGAGAAATTTTTCAATGGGGAGACCTGTTCAGTGGTACAACTCTCTAAAAGCGGGATACCCCTCACCCTGGGAGGTTTCCTTTACCTTCCTGTTGAGTCTCTGTGACAGGAAGTAAAATGGAATTTCCCCAATGGCACACAGATAGGCAAAGGTTTAAACCTTTCCCTACTCTATCCAAAGCTATAAATGTTTTTGTCCAGAGACACACTTTAAAGTAGATATATAATCACTCTAAGACAGACCCACCCCCCACCCTCAATCTTATGGAGAAGATAAGAGGGGGTGTGTATGTAGTCTCACCCTAGGATGGCCATACTGCTTCTTCTTAAAGTGTGGTTGCTGTCACCTTAGGATAGGTAGTGTATTATTTGCAGCACCACCAGGCTAAAATAAAGGAAAAAAGCCTAAAAAATGCAGCCACCACATCTAAAGAGAGGGGTGCTATCATACTGCACACACAATGACACCTCTTGCCTTAGGGCCCAAGGCTGACTACAAAACCCTGGAGTTGTATGTGTGTCTAGTTAGAAAAATATGGCATCTGGGTTCATTCTTTTTATATGATCCTGTATTCTCTATGGTCTATAGTCAGCTGATATTTAAGCATGGCTAAACCCAAATGTACAAAAATTGAATATATCGCAGCTTACCAGTCCTTATGTGTGGTGCTTGCATTTTTTTCAGGCTAAGAACATTTACTGCAAGTATAAAAAATACTAAAAAGAAGAAAAATGCTGTTCTAAGTCTGACAACATCTATGGAGATATGTGTCAGCTAATAGGCCCACTCTCAGCAGATGCAATCAAAAAAGCTGGTTGCTGTCCAATGACATACAGTAAGCCGCTGTAAAGCTTTATTGTGCCACACATCACATACAAAATGTCCACTTAACACCCCCCTCAATCTAATGAGTTTCACCCTATTAAGCCCTTATCTGGTGAAATGTGAGTGAAGAAGCAACAAAGTTTTACAACTACTGATGTCATTGGAGAGCGGCCACCTCTTTTACTTTGTTACAAAAAATACCTGTTGATCTTGACAAAAAAATGCAGTGTATTTATCACTTCCTGTGAAGTAAATCGAAAACTAAAACAATGTTACCATTTTTTGGTAAACGACTAATCCGATCACCCAACATGTAATGGAGAGGGACAACAGAAGACATGTCTGAAGTCAAGCCTATGAGACAACCATGACTCCTTCCATTGATACAGTGGAGGAGTGAGCGTAGCCTCCCAGGGGCAGAAAGTTTTTATTTGCAGGATCACCAGGTTAAAAGAAAAAGTGTGAAAAAACGAAGGGAGTCACCAAATCTAAGGATTCTCAAGCTGCAATATATTACATTTTTATAGTTGAGTTCAAGTGTACTTTAAAGTGTATTTACAATTTGCAGCCAAATTGGAATACCTTTTGGACAGCATATTGTCAATCTGGGAAGAGGGTAGTGTTAAAGCAGATTTGCACCTAAAAGTGGAACTTTCGTTCGTTGTACTCCTCCCCCCCTCCGGTGCCACATTTGGTACCTTTCAGGGAGGAGGGGGGACAGGATACCTGTCTTTCACAGGTATCCTGTTCCCACTTTCGGGAGCCTCAGCCGCGGATATTGACATCACCGCCCGGGCTCCCTCCTCCTTCCCCGGCCGCCGGGCCAGTAGAAGAAAGGAACGGAGCCTCACGCATGCGCAGAAGGGTTCCCGACGTGAAGCCGTAAGGCTTCACTGCCGGGTTCCTTTACTCGCAATGCAGGCGGCATGCACCTGACAGCTGATGGAAACATCAGCTGCGGCTGCGGTGCCGAGATTGCTGGATTCCAGGACAGGTAAGTGTCCAATTATTAAAAGTCAGCAGCTACAGTATGTGCAGTAGGGATGAGCCGAACACCCCCCAGTTCGGTTCGCACCAGAACTTGCGAACAGGCAATAAATTTGTTCGAACATCCGAACACCGTTAAAGTCTATGGGACTCGAACATGAAAAATCTAAAGTGCTAATTTTAAAGGCTTATATGCAAGTTATTGTCATAAAAAGTGTTTGGGGACCCCCAGGAGACATGTATCAATGCAAAAAAAGTTTTAAAAATGGCCGTTTTTTCGGGAGCAGTGATTTTAATAATGCTTAAAGTGAAACAATAAAAGTGAAATGTTCCTTTAAATTTCGTACCTGGGGGGGGGGGGGGGGGGTTGGTGTATAGTATGCCTACTATGCATACTATGTTTCCCATGCCGGGACTTGTTTCCCATGCTTAGAACTGTCCCTGCACAAAGTGTCATTTCTGAAGGAAAAAAAGTAATTTAAAAGCACTCGCGGCTATAATGAATTGTCGGCTCCCGGCAATACAGAGAAAAGTCATTGATAAAAAAATAAATAAATGCGTGGGGGTTCCCCCCAAATTCAGTTACCAGGCACTTCAGGTCTGGTATGGATATTAAGGGAACCCTGCGTCAAATTAAAAAAAAAAATGACGTGGGGTTCCCCCCCAAATATCCATACCAGACTCTTCAGGTCTGGTATGGATTTTAAGGGGAACTCCACACCAAATTAAAAAAAAAATGGCGTGGAGTTCCCCCCAAAAATCCATACCAGACCCTTTATCCAAGCACGCAACCTGACAGGCCGCAGGAAAAGAGGGGGGACGAGAGAGCGGGAAAAGTCCTTTATTAAAAATAAAAATATTCCAGCGGTGGTAATCCACTCTCGGTATCATGCAATGGATGCTCTCCTCTCCGGGGTCCAGCGGTGGATGATCTCCTCTCCATCCAGGTCCAGGCTCCAGTGATGAGGTGACCCCGCCCCCCTCTAATGTAACGGAAACCTGCGTTACATCAGAGGGGGGCGGGGTCACCCGCATGTCACTGGAGAAGCCCGGGTTTCCTCTTGCGTCAGAGGGGGACGGGTTCACGTGACGGGTGGCCCCGTTCCTCAGCTACAAAAGACCTGTCAGGCTGCCGGGATTCCCGGGGTGTCTCCGGTGGAGACAGGATGTGCTGCGCTGGACATCCCATCGATGGAGCCTGGACCTGGATGGAGAGGAGATCATCCACCGCTGGACCCCGGAGAGGAGAGCATCCATCACAGGATACCAAGAGTGGATTACCACAGCTGGAATCTTTTCTTTTTTTTTTTTTTAATAAAGGACTTTTCCCAACAGTGTCTGTGTGTTTTTTTACAATTTTTTACACTTTCTTTGTGAAATGGTAGGGGTACAATGTACCCCTTACCAATTCACATAGGGGGGCGGGATCTGGGGGTCCCCTTTGTTAATGGGGTCTTCCAGATTCCGATAAGCCCCCCGCCCGCAGACCCCCAGAACCACCGGGCAAGGGTTGTGGGGATGAGGCCCTTGTCCCCATCAACATGGGGACATGGTGCTTTGAGGGGTCACAGACCCCAAAGCATCCTCCCCATGTTGAGGGCATGTGGCCTGGTACAGTTCACAAGGGGGGGCGCTCTCTCGTCCCCCCTCTTTTCCTGCGGCCTGCCAGGTTGGGTGCTCGGATAAAGGGTCTGGTATGGATATTTGGGGGGAACCCCACGTCATTTTTTTTTTATTTGACGCAGGGTTCCCCTTAATATCCATACCAGACCTGAAGGGCCTGGTAATTGAATTTGGGGGGACCCCCACGCATTTTTTTTTTATCAATGACTTTTCTCTGTATTGCTGGGAGCCGACAATTCATTATAGCCGCGACTGCTTTTAAATTACTTTCCTGTCGCATCATGGCAGCATACACCTTTTTGATTTCTCCCATAGACTTTTACAGGGTGTTCTGCGACTTTTTGAATTTGCCGAAATTGTTCGCTGTTCGGCGAACGGGCGAACGGGCGAACAGGCAATGTTTGAGTCGAACATGAGTTTGACTCGAACTCGAAGCTCATCCCTAATGTGCAGCTGCTGGCTTTTAATTTTTGCAGCGGTGGGCGGACCTCCGCTTTAACAGATATAGATGGACTTCATTGACAAGTTGAAGCTGAACTTCAGCTAACACTGTTTAAGCCATTACAGTTCTATTTTTTATTACCTGTTGGGATAAACATTTTATAAAAATAAAAAATGTTAACCATTGTAAGCACTCTTGCCAGTGTTAAATAGTTTGTCTCAACCCTCTAACTGCCACTTTTCGTGAACAGCTTGATCTGCTAAAGAGGAAGTAAACCCTGGTGAGTTTTCCTTCCCTTCTTCTTCCCTGCAGAGAAAAGGCATAATGTGCTAGTATGCATCGCATACTAGCACATTATGTGACACTTACCTTCAAGCGAACCCCGCGTCGTCCCCGCTGCAGGCCGCATCCATCTTCGCCTCTCTTCATGACTGGCCGGAGCTGCGTGACGTCACTCCCACACATGCGCGCGGGAGCCACCAGTCACGGCACACTTGCCTGAAGAAACAGCACGGGCGGCGGTTCCTTCAGATCGCATGCGCCGATTACTTAATCGGTGCAGTAAACAGTAAATATCTCCTAAACAGCGCACGTTCACGAGATATTTACCAGTACCTATAGATAACCCTATAATAAGGCTTACCTATAAGTACAACTATCACAGGGAGGTTTACAACCTTTTTAAAGGGTAGGTTCACCTTTACAGAAAAATCTGTAAGGTGAACTTACACAGGACCCCACTCATCACCGCCCCCCCCAGTCCCGCTGACCTGGATTGCGTCGATCTCCTGTTCTGAGCCCTGGTATAACCACATCAGGGGTCCGGGGCTTAGAAATCCCTGCAGCTGAATCTCCAAAATGTACCCCGTCAGGAGGGACGTTTCAGGCCTTCGAATTGGTTGGCGCTGTCACATGGGTGGCGCTGACCAATCAGAGCCCATGTAGCCCGTCCTGTCAACGGGGAAGAAGATGCGTGAATGCCGAGGGGATTTCTAAGCCCCAGACCCCTGAAGCGGCCATACCGGGGCTCAGAACGGGAGATCGTCACGCAACAGGTCAGCGGGACTGGGGGGGGGGTGAGGAGGGGGGTCCTGTGAAAGTTCATCTTACAGATTTTTCTGTAAAGGTGAACTTACACTTTAAAGGAAGTTGAAAAAATAACACTTACTGACTTGAACACCAGCAGAATATAAAGGGAAAACAGCAGAGAAAAAGAAACCTAATGGTAAGCTGCAAAACAATGCATTTTTGGTTTTGAGTTTAGTACTGCTTTTACCAAGTCTGCACTGTGCTGCCTGATCTCATTATTAGTTGTAAGATATATATATATATATATATATAGATATTGTGACAGCATGCAGGTAAAATCACCAGGTTGCATCCAGGATGGAAGGTATATATGTCCTAGATTCAGGCTTTATGCCGATTTATACCACTAGGGGGAGTGCAGGGAGTCTTGCAGGGGAAGAGTTAATGAGCCCAGCTGAAGTAAGTGGGCTCGTTAGGGCCTCTACAAGAACTCCCAGCATGCTAAGGGAGATGCTCCAACCTGGAACCAGATCTGTGTGGATAGTCTGGGAGTGTGATCTCTGTGTGGTGAGCCAAAGCCTGTGTGGTTATTGCTAAGAACTTCTAAAAGCAGGGAGCTAGGGACTGGGACAGCACAAGGCTGTACCCAGTTGTTAGTTAGGGACACCAGCGTGTGTAGTGAGTGGTCAAGTTGACCAGGATTTCTTTTCATGTTTCTTTTGTTTTTGCTGTATTTTTTTGTCTGTATATAGTTCAAATAAAACCACACCCTTTTGTTTTCTTCTACCACTGTCTGCTGTGCCTGTTTTTGTGTGGTGAACCCATCCAGGGGGTCACACACACTCGCTGCTGAGCTAACCCCCTCACAGTTGGTGGAGAACCAGTGGCAGTTTTTTTAAGGCCAGCATGGAGGAGATACTGAAACAGCTGGCTCTAGCAAATGCCAATCAGCAGCAGACAAATGCAGGTTTGCAAAAGAGCCTTGTAGCCCAGCAGCAAGCTCATCAACAGAGCCTTGCAGCCCAGCAGCAAGCTCATCAACAGAGCCTTACAGCCCAGCAGCAGACAAATGCAACTTTGCAACAGAGTCTGGAAGCTCAGCAACAAGCCCTGCAGCAATCTGAGGCCCGCTTCATAGACCTGTTACAGAAGCAAGAACAGAGACTACAGCAACAAATGGAAACGTTAATGCAGCAACGTCCGCAGACCAGTGAGGCAAGTAGTTCCACTAATACTGCGTCCTTTGGGTGAGTCGTTTATTGACAAAAATGACTGGAGAGGATGATCCAGAGGTGTTTTTGATCACATTTGAAAGGACTGCTGAAAGAGAAAAGTGGCCTAAGGAGCAGTGGGCTGGACAGGTGGCTCCTCTGTTAACTGGTGAATCGCAGAAAGCTTACTATGACCTAGAGCCTGACCAAGCAAAAGACTATGTGATGCTAAAAACTGAAATATTGGCACGGCTGGGTGTCACCCTGGCTGTCCGGGCTCAGCGTGTGCATAACTGGACTTTCCGGCTTGGAAAACCCCCCAGGTCTCAAATGTATGATCTCATTCACCTGAGCAGGAAGTGGCTACTGCCAGAGACTTTGTCTGCACCAAAGATTGTGGAACGTGTTGTGATGGATCGTTTCTTGAGAGCTCTTCCTACTGCCATTCAAAAGTGGGTAAGCCATGGAGACCCAGAAACGGCCGATAATCTTGTGGATCGTGTAGAGAAGTACTTGGCTACAGAGAACCTGACTGTCTCTTCCAGAGACTCACTGACTTTCCACCCTAAGACCAGACCATCCCCAGTGGCGGGTAAGATGATTCCAATGGGTGAGGGTGGAGAGAGTGAGAGGGTGGGAGTTCTACCCAAGGTTTGGCGAGAAGAGCCTGGGAAGTCAGGGGTTCAAGAGGCAGCAAGAAGGATTGTTTGTTACCGCTGCCGACAAGAGGGACATATTGCAGCAAATTGCCCGGTTGTGGATGAACCCATGCAATGTGACTTTCTAACGGACAGACGTCAGTCACTGTTTGCGACAGTCGCATGCACTGCCATGCGGGGAACTGAGAAACATTTATGCAAAATGTGTGTTAATGGTAGAAATGTTGTTGTATTGCTGGATTCAGGTAGCCTTGTGACACTGATAAAGGCTGAATTAGTTACTACAGAGGTCTCTGGGAATAACAAGGTAGCTGTTATTTGTGTGCATGGGGACACCCGAGAGTATCCGGTGACTACAGTGTGTTTTGAGACCCCCAAAGGTACCCTCTCTCATCGGGTGGGATTAGTGTCTCAATTGCCTCATGATGCCATTGTGGGAAGGGATTTTCCAAAGTTCTGGGAACTATGGGATTGTCCTGAGCCCCCCACTGATGCCCCTATATACCAGGAATGTGATAGCCAGAATTCCTCGGAGAGTAGTGAGGACTCTCCAGAATTTCCCTTGTCGGTATTGGCAGGGGAGACTCGAGAAACTAGGGAGGAGCCAACATCCTCAGACGAAAACATGCCGTCTGTGGAGTTTTCTGATCTCGAGGTTCACAAGGAAAATTTTGCCACAGAACAGTTAAAAGACCCCACCCTAATAAAGGCACGGGAAAACGTAGTGGAAATAGATGGCGAGTTAGTGAACCCAGATGAGACCGGCACTTACCAATACTTCATTGTGGAAAAGGACCTACTGTATCGGGTGGCTAAAAGGGCAGAAGAAACCATTGAGCAGCTTGTGGTGCCCAAACCTTACAGGAAGTTGGTGTTAGAGTTGGCCCATGGGCACATTCTGGGAGGTCATCTGGGGACAGAGAAAATCAGAGAGAGAGAGTATTGCAGAGATTCTATTGGCCTGGGGTCATGAAGGAAACAGAAAATTATTGTTCCTCCTGCCCTGTGTGTCAGAGGTCGGCACCGATGCCACATTTCCGTAACCCGCTGGTACCTCTTCCCATCATTGAGGTCCCCTTTGAGAGGATCGCAATGGATTTGGTAGGTCCGATAATGAAGTCTGCTAGGGGGCACCAGTACATCTTGGTTATAATGGACTATGCCACCCGTTATCCGGAAGCGATTCCTCTCCGAAATACCTCGGCCAAAACCATAGCCAAAGAGCTATCTCTTGTTTTTAGCCGTGTGGGTATTTGTAAGGAACTGCTTACGGACCAAGGTACACCCTTTATGTCCCGGGTTATGAAAGAGCTGTGCAAGTTGTTCAAAGTGACACAATTGCGTACATCTGTGTATCACCCCCAAACAGATGGGTTGGTTGAAAGATTCAACAAAACTCTAAAACAAATGTTAAAGAAGGTGGTGGATAAAGATGTAAAGGATTGGGACTGTCTAATTCCCTATTTAATTTTTGCTATTAGGGAGGTACCCCAATCCTCTACGGGTTTCTCACCCTTTGAGTTACTCTATGGGAGACACCCAAGAGGGCTGTTGGATATCGCCAAGGAAACTTGGGAAAGTGAAAGTTCTCCCCACAGGAGTGTGTTTGAGCATGTCGCCCTGATGCAAGATAGAATTGCACAGGTAATGCCAATCGTAAAGGAACATTTGGCCCAAACGCAGTTGGCACAGCAGAGAGTGTACAACCGTGGAGCCAAGACCCGGACCTTTTCCCTGGGGGATAAGATATTGGTACTTGTCCCTATGGTTGAAAGCAAGTTCCTCGCCAAATGGCAAGGCCCCTACGAGATAATGGAAAAAGTGAGCGAAGTGAATTACAAGGTCAGACAACCAGGAAGGCGAAAGCCCGAACAGATCTATCACATTAATCTGTTGAAAGCCTGGAGGGATAGGGAATCCCTTGTCGCAGAAACTTTGTCACCAGCTCAGTCTGATTGCGTGATTTCTGAGGTTGGAATAGCAGTCACCTTGTCAAACCCCCAACAACAGGAGGTTAAGGAGTTTGTGCTTCGCAACAAGGAGGTTTTCTCTGAGCTGCTGGGACAAACATATGGGGTAGAGCATGATATTATTACCCCGCCCGGTGAAAGGGTGAAGCTAAAACCCTATCGGATCCCAGAGGCCAGACGGGAGGCAATACGTGAGGAAGTACAGAAAATGCTTAAGTTAGGGGTGATAGAGGAATCCCAAAGTGATTGGTCAAGTCCCATAGTGTTAGTGCCTAAACCGGATGGGAGCTGGCGATTTTGTAAGGATTTCCGACAACTGAACAAAGTTACAAAATTTGACACCTACCCCGTGCCACGTATAGATGAGTTGGTCGACCGGTTGGGAACAGCCCGATACATGACAACTCTTGATCTCACCAAAGGGTATTGGCAAATTCCCCTGGCCAAGTCGGCCAAGGAGAAAAACGCATTTGTAACCCCAGACGGGGCGTTCCAATATAAAAGAATGCCGTTTGGTTTACAGAATGCACCGGCAACATTCCAGTGGAAAATGGACCCGATACTGAGGCCCCATCAGAAGTATGCTGCGGCTTACCTGGATGATGTAATTGTCTATAGCACAGATTGGGCCTCACATCTGCCAAAAGTGCAAGCAGTCCTAGACTCTATCCGGGAAGCTGGGTTTACGGCCAACCCCAAGAAGTGTACCATTGGACAGGAGGAGGCCAAGTATCTTGGGTACACCATTGGGAGGGGAGTAATAAAACCCCAAGTCAATAAAGTCGAGGCCATACAGAATTGGCCGCGTCCCAACAGCAAGAAGCAGGTACGAGCCTTTCTGGGAATCGCTGGTTATTATCGGCGATTCATTCCCCACTTTGCTTCTCAGGCTGTGCCCCTAACCAACCTGACAAAAGGGAAGGAGTCTGTTATGGTTAAATGGACCCCAGAGGCTGAGGCAGCATTTCAATTCTTAAAAAAAGTCTTATGTAGCCAGCCAGTGTTGTACTCACCAGACTTCTCTAGGGACTTTGTCGTACAAAGTGATGCATCCGACGTTGGGTTAGGAGCAGTATTGTCCCAGGTCTGGAACGGGGAAGAGCACCCAGTCATTTACCTCAGCAGGAAATTGAAGTCCCATGAGGTAAATTACGCCACGATTGAGAAGGAGTGTTTAGCGGTGAAGTGGGCTCTAGATTCCCTTCGGTACTATCTGCTAGGTAGGCACTTTGACATGATTACTGATCACGCTCCTTTAAAGTGGATGGCTCAAAACAAAGAGACAAATAGAAGAGTAAATAGGTGGTTCCTGGCCTTACAGGAATTCAACTTTATGGTAAAGCATCGCCCTCGCGTTCAAATGGGGAATGTGGATGCTTTGTCTCGAGTACATGCATGCCTGATTGCTTGTGTTCCAACCCCAAGGTTAAAACAAGAGGGGGGGTATGTGACAGCATGCAGGTAAAATCACCAGGTTGCATCCAGGATGGAAGGTATATATGTCCTAGATTCAGGCTTTATGCCGATTTATACCACTAGGGGGAGTGCAGGGAGTCTTGCAGGGGAAGAGTTAATGAGCCCAGCTGAAGTAAGTGGGCTCGTTAGGGCCTCTACAAGAACTCCCAGCATGCTAAGGGAGATGCTCCAACCTGGAACCAGATCTGTGTGGATAGTCTGGGGAGTGTGATCTCTGTGCGGTGAGCCAAAGCCTGTGTGGTTATTGTAAGGACTTCTAAAAGCAGGGAGCCAAGGACTGGGACAGCACAAGGCTGTACCCAGTTGTTAGTTAGGGACACCAACGTGTGTAGTGAGCGGTCAAGTTGACCAGGATTTCTTTTCATGTTTCTTTTGTTTTTGTTGTATTTTTTTGTCTGTATATAGTTCAAATAAAACCACACCCTTTTGTTTTCTCCTACCACTGTCTGCTGTGCCTGTTTTTGTGTGGTGAACCCATCCAGGGGGTCACACACACCCGCTGCTGAGCTAACCCCCTCACAATATATATATATATATATATATATATATATATATATATATATATATATATATACACTCCCCGGGCCACTTTAGTAGGTACAACTGTTCAATTGCTTAGTAACACAAATTGCCGATCACATGGCAGCAACTCAATGCATTTAGGCATCTAGGCGGGGTGAGGACAACTTGCTGAAGTTCAAACCAAGCATTAGGATGAGGAAGAAAGGGGATTTAAGTGACTTTGAATGCTACAACTCGCACAGGCTCAACAAAATTGGACAATAGAAGATTGGAAACATATTTCCTGGTCTAATGAGTCTCGATTTCAGCTGCGGCATTCAGATGGTAGGGTCAGAATTTGGCGTAAACTACATCAAAGCATGGATCCATCCTGCCTTGTATCAACAGTTCATGCTGGTGGTGTAATGGTGTGGTGGATATTTTATTAACACACTTTGGGTCCCTTAGTACCAATTCAGCATTGTTTAAATGCCACGGCCTACCTGAGTATTGTTGCTGACCATGTCCATCCCTTTATGACTACAGTGTACCCATCCTCTGATGGCTCCTTCCAGCAGGATAATGCACCATGTCACAAAGCACAAATCATCTCAAACTGGTTTCTTAAACATGACAATGAGGTCACTGTACTACAGTGGCTTCCACAGTAGGGTGACCAGATGTCCCCGGTTTCCGGGGACAGTTACCGGATTGAGGGCGCTGTCCCCGGAGCCCTTCTATCCCCGGATCTGTCATCTCAGCGGGGGGGGCTGGAGGTAGAGCAGGCGAGGACTCCTAAATCTTGTCCACCAATAAGCTAATCCCCAGCGGTGTAGCTTTTTACAAAACAAACGTCTCCGGGGCCCCTGTGTTCAGTGGGGGCCGGTGGACAGTAAGCGGACTATTTCTTCATTTTCGGGTTTAGGCGGATTAATCTGCGGCAACGCAAAATACAGTTGAAGCCCGGCCTCTTCAATATGAATACACCGTGACCGCCTAAACCCGAAAATGAAGAAATAGTCTGCTTACTGTCACCCGGCTCCACTAAACACAGGGGGCCCGGAGACGTTTGCATACAATAATTCCATAAACACATACCACATATACTGCATATATCATTTGAGGAAAATATGCTTATAAAATAGTTTACCATTTGCCAATATTTTTTTTTTTTTTTTAAAGTCCCCGGATTTCATTTTAAAAATCTGGTCACCTTACTCCACAGTAAGGACATGGCATCATGGATGTGCAGCTGACAAATCTGCAGCAACTGTGTGATGCTATCATGTCAATATGGACCAAAATCTCTGAGGAATGTTTCCGACAGCTTGTTTAATCTATGCCACAAAGAATTAGGGGCAGTTCTGAAGGCAAAAGAGGGTCCAATCCGGTACTATCAAGGTGTACCTAATAAAGAGAACAATATGTGTATATTGTGTGTCCTAACAAAGGGTTGAGGTCTGCCCTAAGGCCTGTTCCAAAACAATAATTTGAAAGGTAAGAAATATATTCCTAAAGAAAGAAAATATATTTCTGGATTTGTCACGTGAACATACAACAAACATATAATAGAGTTTTCACAAGCTTGACTGCAAAAGTGGGAATCCTTTTTTTTTTCCTGAAATTCGTTGCGCCATATGCGGTGTTTGAATAAGTGACTATGATGAAATAAAGACAAATAAGAGCACATTGCTAAAAAATAAATAA
This sequence comes from Rana muscosa, assembly GCA_029206835.1. Taxonomy (NCBI): domain Eukaryota; kingdom Metazoa; phylum Chordata; class Amphibia; order Anura; family Ranidae; genus Rana; species Rana muscosa. The sequence continues at coordinate 141,702,359 of CM055126.1, read as the reverse complement.
ATAATCTGGACCATGATACTTTTTCATCTTTCCCAGCAGAGAGTATCTACAGTAATCTGTTGGTCACAGAGCGCACGGTAACCCTCCTTCAATGTCTGTACAATTACAGCATGCAATGTTTGTACATATCATTATTCTCCTGTTAGATTAGATTTCTATGCTCCCTTTAAGGCACAGATAAAAGGAAACTATGTCTCAATTCATTTGGAAGGGGAAAGCAAAGTCCCCCTATCTCTCCCCCTCCTTCCCAACCTCCCGGACTGGGATTTTTCTAAGCAACCCCCCATTACCAAACAGCCATTTGCCCTCTAATAAAATATGTCATTACGCTTTATTCATAGAACACAAAGGAATCAGTAGAGAAAAAAAACGTCTAAACTGATGGTCACTAATTACACATGTGGCTCCTGTGCTGGCCACTCACATGCTGTACTTATTGCCAAAGGCAGGTGCTGGGGCATCCTGTTAATAGTCAGTGTGTTTCACAGCAATTAGGCACTGCGTTTGCTAAAATTAACAATTACCTAACATACAATTCTCATCTCGCATAATCCTTGTATCTTCTTATCAGGGTAATTGCTCCTGGGCGGTTATTATTATGTGTATTTTTTTACAATTCATCTTTTAACCCCTATTGGTGTACTTCTTTTAATCTCTGTGGCTACACAAACAGCATTGATAAACTGTGACTTGGCCAGACTGGCTATACAAAGAAGGGTCTGTTTAGTCTTCTTTTTAGATACTGTGATGAAGGTTGGAAAATCCAACAACTGGAAAAACTCCTGGCACACACAGAAAAAACATTTCTAAAAAGTCCTTTAAATTCTCTATACAATTTCTTAATCCTATGTTTAGGAGGAACTCCACATGTACTGTATGTTTTAGATACTTGGGAACAGGTGACTGCCATGTGAAAATATTACTTATCCCTTCCAGCTCTTGTCACCATGCAGACAGTTGAGAGTCCTTAAAGTGGTTCTAAAGCCTTAAAAGTGTTTGTTAACCCCAAAAAATTAAAAATCCAGATCCTGGTCCCTTAAAGCAGATTAAACAGCACAGTGGTTGTGCTGTGAAATCTGCCCCCCTCTAAACTGTAAAAAAAAAAACATCCCTGAACCTGCCACTTCCTGTATCCCCTCTCTGTACTGACCACGGAAATCAGGGCTGCTGAGCCCTGACCATTGTGGTCAGAGTACCTCCCTCCGTCATACGCAGCTGTCCTTTCTGCTCTCCTCTCTCCCCATCACCGCCTCCTCCTTGCCTGTCAGCTCCCTCTCTGTGTCTCAGTCTCAGATTTCAGCGCTGTCACACTTTTAATGACAATTGCGCGGTCATACAACACTATACCCATATGAGATTTTTATCAGATAGAGCTTTCTTTTGGTGATATTTAATCACCTCTGTGTTTTTTATTTTTTGCTAAAAAAAAAACAACATTTTTTGAAAAAAAAGATTTTCTTAGTTTCTGTCACAATATTTTCTAAATAAGTAATTATTCCCCATCACTGATGTGCACTGATGAGGCTGCACTCATGAAGAGGCACTGATGAGGCTGCACTGATATGTGGCACTGATAGGCAGCACTGATGGGCACTGAAAGGCGGCACTGAAGGTAGCACTGATAGGCATCACTGATGGACACTGACAGGCAGCACTGATTAGCACTGATTGGCACAGATTGGCAGCACTTGTGGTCTCTGTTGCGGCTGCACTGATCATCAGGACACAGTCTTCTTCTTTCAGGTATGTGAGTCACTTTAAAGTGTTACTAAACCCACAACCGTAAAATCAGTCTGTATATGCAATAAAGCATGCTTGTTACTCGCTGTGGAACCTAAGGGTTCTTTCTCATTGTGTAAAAAGGCTGTTTGATCCTGTCTTCTCTGATCCTCCCCTTCTTCCACTGTCTCCAATCCATCTGCTGATAGTACAGAGCCTTGGGGGGCACTCTGCACATGATAAGTTTGGTGTGTATTGTTAGTTTTTTTTTTTTCTTTTTTCTTAGGAGGGTGCATGTGATCAGCATAGGGCCAATCAGCACTGTCCAGATGGATGGTCGGGGGTCCTGCAGCCTCATAGGACAGTCAGAGGAGAATGAAAACTCCTCCTAATAGCTTTAACCAATACTCAGCCAGATACTGATAGAAGTCACAAGACTGCTATATACTGCTGATGAGAAAAAGTATTTAGCAGTTTATATTTACTAAAATAATTGCACTGTATTGAGCTGTCAGAAAAAAGGGGTGGAGAGCTGAAGTTACACTCTGTAGAGCTTAGTGAAGAGAGCTCAGAGAGCTGATTGGAGGGAAGGAACACACCCCTTTCACACAGCACACAGGAACAGAGCTGAGGCTGTCAATCTGCTGAAACTTCCTCCCCTGTCACCATTTTTCTCTTGGTGTCAGGAAAACTTGTCAGAAGTGACTCATACTGATAGCAGAGGAACGAAGCAGCAGACAGAAATGACACTAATGCATACACACGATCGGATTTCCTGTCGGAAAAAGTCAGATGTGAGCCTTTGAATGGAAATTCGGACTGTGTGTATGCTCCATCAGATTTTTTATGTCGGAATTCCCGCCAGCAAAAGTTTGAGAGCAGGTTCTCTATTTTTCCGACGGAAAAAATTCCTATTGGAAAATCCGATCGTCTGTAGCAATTCCGACGCGTAAAATTCCGACGCATGCTCGGAAGCATTGAACTTAATTTTCTCGGCTTGTCGTAGTGTTGTTGATGGTCGAAAGTTCAGAGAACTTGTGTGACCGTGTGTATGCAAGACAAGCTTTAGCGGAATTCCGTCGGAAAAACCATCCAAAGTTTTTCCGACGGGAAAACCGATCGTGTGTACGTGGCATTAATGCTCTTAATTAAGACTATACACTACACTATAGAGAAATATGCTTTATTTATATTTCATGTCTGAGGTTTACAACCACTTTAAGTTTGGTTGGTATCTAAGGGCAGACTACTGAGAAAAACTGTGAGCCAATCACAGAAGCAGGAGATAAGATTTTTGGGGCATTCTGTGAACCAAGTTACCATATTATAAGAAAGTAGCATTGTTATTTTTTGGTAGAATGAAATGAAAAGATAATGTTTAATAACATAACATTTTTAAAAAAATGGCTTGTGTAACAATTATTTATGATATATCAATTTTTTGTGACAGTGGCATTTTAAGATGGCCATACTCTTTTCAATATGATCAATGGATTTTGACATTCTAAATGTATCTATGAAATACTGAAGCATATGCGGGCAGTTTTTTGGGCACTTTCAACTAGTTACATTTTACAACTGAGAAAACAGTCAGACTGGTTGGAAGTTTTTAAAAAAAATTATGTGGTTGTAAATAATATTCAAAACCAAAATTTCAAACCTAATTTGGGCTGAAAAAGCTGCACTAGAATTAAAAGAAAATAAACTTAAAAGTTAGAGGGTTTATACAAAACCGATGCTGAATAAGATATTTTAAAGTTCAATCTTTTAATTTTAACCTCCCTGGTGGTATGATTAGGTCAGATTTTTGAATCTCAAAGCAGTAGATTGTTTTGCATAGAAATTTGTCATTTTATATTGTAGGCCTGTAATTCTTAGTAATAACACACTTAAAGGGGTTGTAAAGCTTCGTGTTTTTTCACCTTAATGCATCCTATGAATTAAGGTGAAAAAACACCTTGCACTGTCCGGCCCCCCAGCCCTCCCGTTTTACTTACCTGAGTTAGTTCACCTGCTGTGCTCGCCCCCTACATCCTCTTCTCCACCTCTGGCTCTTCATTGGATAGATTTATAGCAGCGCAGCCATTGGCTCCCGCTGCTGTCAATCAAATACAATGACGCGGGCGCCGGGGGGCGGGGCCGAGTCATACAATCGGCGGCTATGCACGCCGAGTGTATGACACGGGAGCAAGGTAACCCATTTGGGAGAGAGCTTCCCAGTGGGGGTTAGCTATTGCGGGGAGGAGCTGAGAGAGCCACCGTGGGACCCCAAAAGAGGAGGATCGGGGCCACTCTGTGCAAAACGAACTGCACAGTGGAGGTAAGTATGATATGTTTGTTATTTAAAAAAAAAAATACCTGAACCTTTAGTATCACTTTAATCTGTCCAAACAAGAATCTAGTAGACATCCCGGGTATGATAAAGTTTGAAACACGAAATCATAAATTATAATATAATAAATAATAAAAATAATTTCCCCACGATTCACAGTATATGGACATAGCACTAGGGACAAAAGGTAGGTGAAATGATTTGATACAGTAATGTAATCTGTAAGATTACAGTGTACTGTATGTGTTATGTTTTTTTGTACTTTTTAAATTTGCCACCAGGCTCCGCCCCCATGCATCGCGGCGCTCGCAGGAAACGAAACCCGACACACAGAGCATTGGACGGATGATCCGGTGGGAGACACAGCGGGGGGACATCGCAGGATCCTGGTGACACTCGGGAATACTGCCAGTAAGGTGACCACATTTCCAAACTACCATTCAGGGACACCCCCCCCCCCCTTCCCAAAAATTTGCTTGTGCTGTAACGCAGCACAGTGTTTGGACACAAGAGGCGGGATTTATGATTTCTCCAATCACAAGCAGGGGGCGGGGATTGTGCTCCTCCAGGCATTCCCGGCCAGGACAAGTACTGTCAGTGAGTAAAGCAGTGATGTGGCGGCCTTTTTTGGGGGCATCAGATTGGCCCGGGGGGTTGCTGTGTCAGTTTCATTCTGGGACACTGTATTGTCCTGGAATGAATGTGCCCGGGACAGACCTGCAAAATCCGGGACTGAACATGCAAATTACTGTATGTTTCATTTTTCTGCCTCTAAACGCCTGTAAACACCTATGTGTGCATGGACACATAGGCTAACATGAAGAGGCCTTTAGAGGCAGAAAACAAAAATATGCAACATCCTTAAAAGTAGTGTGTTTATGTCCAGTGTGCATGAGGCCTTAAAGCGTTTGTTACCTCAACACTTCATATTCCTGATATGTGCCTGGTGTACCATGTACCTGTATGAGAAAGTATCCTGTTCTCTTTGTATTTCTTCCTTTATGTAAAAATCCCTGGTGTTCCAGCTAGTCCCTTTGCTTTCCTATTAAAAACTGACCACACTAAGCAGGAGAGCACAACGTGGTCAATTCTCTAGCTGTGCTGGGAACTTCGTGTGCTCTCCTCCAATGATCAGACTTGTCCTGACACACCCCGCTACACAGCCATTCACTGGGATGTAAAAAAAAAAAAAATTGTTATGCACAGTACCCAAATTTGACTTTGGTATCAATTCCCTCTAATTCCTGTAGAGTTTAGAGAGCGAGAAGCAGCTTGTGATATATTTATTATTTTTGGATAGAATAAATGTATTATTTTTGTATGATCTGGTGTTAGCGATGTGTTCATTTCCTACTACTTATATGCCCCTTTGAGCTATTATGGATTTGTGTCATTTGTAGAATGGCATACACAGAATCAAAGCAAGTCTACAACTATTTTTTAAAGCAGTCTTACCAATTATTAGATGTGATTTCTGCATTGGTTTATTTTTTGGGGGGCTTTTTTTCCCTGCTGTTTACACCTGGTGATCTAGGCCAGTAATACACTTTCTGTATTACACGGACACCACCCTGGATGAAGAAGAACAGGGGGCACATTTAGACAGCAGCATTTTTAGTCTGGGGGGAGGGGAGTGTTAGAAGCAGATTTAAATACAGTAACAAATTGAAGCTAATACTTTATAATTAGTTACAAGCAAAAAAAATGTTTTCCTTTTGGGAAAAAGGTTTTACATAAATAAATAAAAGCTGATCATTTTAAGCACCCAAGTGGTCTGCCTCATACCTGTAACTGCAAGACAGCTTTTTTACTGGCTGGATCACCGGATAATGCTAGAAGAAAGAAAGACTACTAATGCACCCATTACATCTAAGAATTGGTAAGCTGTAAAATAATAAATGCTTGCTTTGACTTTAATATTGCTTTAGGATATTTTGTTAATGTATGCATTACCATTTTTAAATGCTTTAGTTTAAAGGGGTTGTAAAGGTTCCTGTTTTTTTTCACCTTAAAGCGGAGTTCCACCCAAATTTGGAACTTCCGCTTAATCCACTCCTCGCCCCCTTACATGCCACATTTGGCATGTAATTTTTTTGGGGGGGGGAGTGGGGGCTTCAGTAGGAGTGGGACTTCCTGTCCCACTTCCTCCTTCCGCCCTGGGGTCGCCTAGGCGATACGTCATATCGCCTTTTGGCAGCCCCTCCCTGTAGCCGATCACCTGGGACGTGACAGGTCCCAGGCGATCGCCTGTCCACTCAGAGAGCGCTGCGCCGTTAGCGCATGCGCAGTGAGTGCCCAGCCGTGAAGCCGAAAGTTGTCACGGCCGGGTGCCCACACTATGAACGGAGGCGTCGGCGGAGAAGGGGGGAGAGGAGCGGAGCTCCGGGCGTCGCGTCGATGGACAGCGGAACAGGTAAGTGTCTGTTTATTAAAAGCCAGCAGCTACACTTTTTGTAGCTGCTGACTTTTAATAAACATTAAAAAAGGCTGGAACTCCCCTTTAATGCATCCTATGCATTAAGGTGAAAAAACATCTGACGATTACCGCCCCCCCCAGCACCCTGTTTTACTTACCTGAGTCCCGCGTCACGAATGCACTGGATCTTTGCCCGGGGTTCTCGGCTCTTCATTGGATAGATTGATAGCAGCGCAGCCATTGGCTCGCGCTACTGTCAATCAAATCCAATGACGCGGGCGACGGGGGGGCGGGCCCGAGTCCTGCACTCGGCGGCTATGGACGCTGAATGCAGAACTCAGGAGCGTGCCGGCAAGATAACCTCCTTGGGAGCGCGCTTCCCAGAGGGGGTTATCTGAGGCGGGGAGGAGCCGAGAGAGCCGCCGGGAGACCCCAGAAAACGCAGTTTGGGGTCACTCTGTGCAAAACGAGCTGCACAGTGGAGGTAAGTATGACATGTTTGTTATTTAAAAAAAATAAAATCAAACCTTTAGTATCACTTTAATGGTGTATTTCCCTAGCAGGGACACGGACAGCAATAATAACCTGAAACTAAAAAGAAACATTTTGGCTATACATATACTTTAATAATTCAAAGTGGACAAACTCATAGCAAACCATCAGAATGTATCTTTCAGTGATCTGATTAGTGTAATATGATTATTGCAATGGTGCTCTGTATATCACTGCTGCTTAGATGTTATAAAAATGTAAAATAAATTCAATTTTACAGACCTTATGCCCCGTAAACACGATCCGAATATCGTCTGACGGATCGTACGACTTTTTTCGCGTAATAGTCGCAAGTAGAAATTGAATAGGGAAATAAAGTCACGAAAATTCTCGTACGACAGAAAAAAAAAATCGGAAGTGATGTCATGTGTTGTAATGTATTTGCATTGTATTTTCGGACGACAACTATACTGACTAAACGAAAATCGTACGATCTGGTATCGTACGAGGAAAATGTTTGCGTTTGTCCGATCGAATAATATCAGATGAACTGTCCTGATTGGCTCTCGAAAGTAGTGTACACACGATCTGAAAATCGTACGAATCTTCCTCGGACGACCGTTTTCGTACGATATTCGGATCGTGTGTACGGGCCATTAACCTGAACATTGATCATTTCTAACGGCAGAAATGTACCTGTATAGACATTACTTGTTCTTAAGGAAACAATGCTGCATTTTGCCCAGCTACTCCCCTCTTGTGTAGATAGCAGTCTCAGTTCCAAAGACATACGGTATTTTGCACGTCAGTAGTTTTCCTTCTAAGTGATGTGATCATTGAACTATTCAACTGTGTACACTGTAAAGGAACTCTTCATGTACCCCGGCTGAAGGTAGACTCATTTTAATTCTTAATGATACAAGTCATCTCCAGTGTGTTAACAATGCTGAAAACCTTCAGAGAAGTCACTGTACAAATAAGAGAAGCTTTTCACTTTTACAATGTCTTTTTTATCATTCGTCCTTCTTCCTCATTTTTATTCAGCTTCAAAGATAAATATTATTCCTGTACTGAGTCACTTGAGGACTCAATCCTGTCTCCAGCCAGAACACTTCTTGGCTCCTCCAGACGACTGAATTGTTTAAACAGACCAAGAGGCAGTAAGCCAACCATGGGCAGGGTTTAAGTACATTTCACATCAAAGACACTGAACTGGAGACTAATGCTATCTAATGTGGATTCCATGGCTCCTAATTTATTAATGTCAAACCATGAACTGGAAGTATCACATATAGGACGTCAATATTTACACTTTTGTATAAAGAGACAGCGTCATCTTGTCTATGCAGGGAAAAGTGACAGTGTCTCTGCAAATGGACCCTACCGAACCCCTTTTATTCACCTTACCTGTTCCCCCTTGACACATCTTCTTCTATCATTGGTGTATTGTAGGCTCCTTCCCTGCCAAAGCATCTTGTTCCCATGTTGATGCTGACATCCCTACATCCCTGGCTTCATATCCACGTCCCCCTTATCATCCCCACATCCAGGGGCAGCTAAGGGTGCATGGGCGCCGCCTCCCCTTTCCATTGCTGCCGCCACCCCCTATTCATGCGTCCGGCCCCTTTCAGGACACCAGGTGCATGAATTACAGCAGCGTTTTTTTTTTATCCACCTGATTAGAGCCAGAGGCTCTAATAGGCTTCAAAATAGGGTGGGCTCTAGACGCAGACCATTGCGCTCCGAACCCACCCAGGTATGTTAGAATAGCACTGTTTGCCCCCCCCCCCAAAAAAAAATATTACCACCAGCCCCAACTGCCCACATCCCTGGCCTAGCTGATGTGAGGGTCTACAGGAGACAAGGACTTATCCTAATCTGGAAGTCCCATTTAGAAAAAGGGAGGGTGGCCCAAGATATCCATCCCTTCTCCCTATATAAATAGTATAGTAAGGGGTACATGGTTTTTCATTTTTACTCGTTCATAAAAAAAAGTAATTCAATATAAAAAAAAAACTCAAAATGAAATAGCAAATAAAAATTTAGAACCTGTACAAAAAGTTCTATTAATAAAAAAAAAAGTCCCCCAATGTAAATGCAATTTGTAGGGATGTAAAGTCACTGTTGAACCTGATGAGTGATGCCCATCCACCCAGCGATGCTGCCCCGCTGCACTCCAGTTGCTAAGGCCCCATGCACACGAGACGCTGTTATTTGCTGTTGAACGCGCGTTCAGAGGCAGTTGGACGCTTTTTTCAACTGCTCCTGAACCCATTCAATGTTATCCTATGTGTCTATGCACACACTCTCGTTTTTTGGCGTTTACAAGCAGTTGCGTTTAACCTCGTTTTTCCAGACGCAAAAAAATGGGTTCAGACGCAAAAGTTTTCCACGTTTCAGACGCTAAACGCTGCTAAACGCGGCTAAACGCGGTACCGGCGTTTTGCCGCGTTTGCGTTTATAAGCATTTTTAAAGGTGACCTATTTTTTAACATTAGAAATCTCAAAAATGATGGCAAATGATGAAAAACTATTAAAAAATATAAAAGAAAACTGTAATTGCTTGCATTGCATTGTGGACAATCCACAACTTGTGGCAGGTAACGTGGCAAGTGGACAATCAACAACTTGTGCCAGGTGATGTGGCCAGGTGACGTGGCCAGGTGACGTGGCAAGTGGACAATCCACAGCTTGTGGCAGTTGACGTGGCCAGGTGACGTGGCAGGTGACGTGGCCAGGTGGCGTGGCAGGTAACGTGGCCAGGTGACGTGGCAGGTGATGTGGCAAGTGGACAATTCACAACTTGTGGCAGGTGACGTGCCACGTTATGTGGCCAGGTGACGTGGCAAGTGGACAATCCACAGCTTGTGGCAGGTGACGTGGCAGGTGACGTGGCCAGGTGGTGTGGCAGGTAACGTGGCCAGGTGACGTGGCAGGTGATGTGGCAAGTGGACAATTCACAACTTGTGGCAGGTGACGTGGCACGTGATGTGGCCAGGTGACGTGGAAAGTGGACAATCCACAACTTGTGGCATGTGACGTGGCAGGTGACGTGGCAGGTAATGTGGGCAGGTAACATGGCTAGGTGACGTGGCAGGTGACGTGGCAAGTGGACAATTCACAACTTGTGGCAGGTGACGTGGCCAGGTGACATGGCACGTGATGTGGCCAGGTGACATGGCAAGTGGACAATCCACAACTTGTGGCAGGTGACGTGGCCAGGTGACGTGGCAGGTGACGTGGCAAGTGGACAATCCACAACTTGTGGCAGGTGACGTGGCCAGCTGACGTGGCAGGTAACGTGGCCAGGTGACGTGGCAGGTAACATGGCCAGGTGACGTGGCCAGGTAACGTGGCAAGTGGACAATCCACAACTTGTGGCAGGTGACGTGGCACGTGATGTGGCCAGGTGACGTGGCAAGTGGACAATCCACAACTTGTGCCAGGTGACGTGGCCAGTTGACGTGGCCAGGTGATGTGGCCAGGTGACGTGGCAAGTGGACAATCCACAACTTGTGGCAGATGATGTGGCAAGTGATATGCTAAATACAAGTACACTGCTGCTCTCTCAGCTGCTGCTACTCACTCTGGTCTCACAAACTGGCTGAAATGGTTAAAATTTACTCTTTTTTGAGCTTAGGGAGGGTCTATGATGAAACGCTTATAAACGCAAACGCGGTTAAACGCCGCTAAACGCGGCCGCAAACGTGGCAAAACGCGTGTTTATAAACGCCGGTTTCAGCGTTTAAAAACGTGTGTTCAGCAGAGTTTGCACCTGCGTCTCGTGTGCATGGGGCCTAAATGACCATTTCCTGGCTGCTACAATAATGTAAACAGAGCAGGTGGAAATCCTGGGTGATGTCACTAAGGCCCATTTCACACTGAGGCGTTTTTACCGCGTTTTCGCGCTAAAAATAGCGCTGTAATAACGCCTGAAATAATCCTACCCCAGCATTCTCCCTGAGGGCTTTCACACTGAAGCGTTATGCTGGCTGGGCGTTGGAAAAAATCCTGCAAACCGCTTTTTTAGAGCAACTTTAGGGCGCATAAAATAGCGCTGTAAAAACACCTATTCCCATTGAAATGAATGGGAACCGCGGTAAAAACGCGGTAAAAACGCATAGGCATAAGCGTTATTTTAAAAAATAACGCTAACACGCATGCGTTTTTACTGCGTTCGCGCTATTTTTAGCGTGAACGCGGTAAAAAAGCGGTAAAAACGCGGTAAAAATGCATACGCGTTAGCGCTATTTTTACCGCGATCGCGGTAAAAACGCGGTGAAAACGCGGTCAAATCGCGGTAAAATAGAGGTACAAAATCCCATAATTTTTGAGCGTTTTTTTCAACTCCTCAGTGTGAAAGGGGCCTTAGGCTGCATTCACACCTGAGCGTTTTCAGCTCATAAAAACTCTCGTAAAATGCCAGAAAAAACGCCTGAAACATAAAACTCTCGTAAAATGCCAGAAAAAACGCCTGAAAAATGCCCAACAAGTAAAATCCCATTCATTTTAATGGCACCTGTTCACATCTGTGCGTTTTGTCACCTGAAGAAATACCCCTGAAAAATGCCCTAAGCTCAAAAAAGAACATGAGCTGCTTTAGGGCAGATTACAGGAGTTTTTCTGCCTTTTACATTGGGGACCTGAACAAAATCGTGACAAAATTGCTGTAAAAATGTGGTAAAATCGATGTAAAACGCGCAACTTTGAAATGCTCAGGTGTGAATGCAGCCTCTAGAAATAGGATCATGACCATATTTGGTCAATGACATTACCCAGGATCCCCTTACCACTTTGTTTACAAACAGAACAAAGCTGACGGAGGAACTGCCATTTAGAAGCAGTATTTTTTTTTTTTCATGTCACTATGACATACCGGTAATGTCAATTTCAGTGGTGTGCAACTTCACATGCAGTTTTAAAGACCTCCCCAAGCATGTTATTCAATAGATTTGTTACCCTTTAAACTATATTAAAAGTATCTCTCCCTGATGAACGGTATTTAAAGGGGTTGTAAAGGTGTATTTATATTTTAAAAAAAATAACAAACATGTCATACTTACCTGCACTGTGCAGTTCGTTTTGCTGTTTTAATCCTGCTGTTCTGGGGTCCCTCGGCGGCTGTCTCGGCTCCTCCCCGCAATGGCTAACCCCCTCTGGGAAGCTCTCTCCCGAGGGGGTTAGCTTGGGGGCGCTCTCCCGTGTCATACAGGCGGCGTCCATAGCCGCCGCTTGTATGACTCGGCCCCGCCCCCCGGTGGCCGCGTCATTGGATTTGATAGACAGCAGTGGGAGCCAATGGCTGCGCTGCTATCAATCTATCCAATCAACGCCGAGACTCAGTGGAGAAGAGGACGCCGGGGGACGCGCAGAGCAGGTAAACAGGCTCAGGTAAATAAAACGGGGGGCGTTTTATTTACCTGAGCCCCCTAATGCATAGGATGCATTAAGGTGAAAAGACACGAACCTTTACAACCCCTTTAAAAACATTTTTTGTCTTACATGTTATTTTGTTGTTGGTTTGAGGTCTTCGGTCACTTTTAGCTGCTGTACTGCCCATAGCAATATCTTTTTGGAGTTGCCAGAGATTCCTGGGCTTTTGTTTCAAGGGGTAGTATTTGGGAGTTTACACTTATTTGGGGGATATATTGTTTATTTCTTTTATTTTGATTTTAAGGGAACTCCATGCCCAAAATAAAAACAGCATGGGGTTCCCCCCAAAATCCATTCCAGGCCCTTTGGGTCTGATTTTAAGGGAGCTCCATGCCAAAAAAAAACAGCACAGGGTTCCCCCCAAAATCCATACCAGGCCCTTTTGGTCTGGCATAGATTTTAAGGGGAACTCCACGCCAAAATGTAAAAAAAAATTGGCGTAGAGTCCCCTCCAAAATCCATACCAGACCCTTATCCGAGCAAGCAGCCTGGCAGGCCAGGAAAGGGAGGGGGGATGAGCGAGCGCCCCCTCATGAACCATACCAGGCCACTTGCTCTAAATATGGGGAGGGTGCTTTGGGGTGCCCCCCAAAGCACCTTGTCCCCATGTTGATGGGGACAAGGACCTATTCCCGAAAACCCTGGCCATTGGTTGTTGGGGGCTGCAGACGAGGGGCTTATCGGAATCTGGAGGCCCTCTTTAACATGGGGGCCCCCAGATCCTGGCCCCCCTATGTGAATGGGCATTGGGTACATTGTACCCATTCACCAAAACATGTCAAAAAGTAAAAACCACAATAGAAAGTTTTTGACAATTCCTTAATTAAAAAAGAAAAAAAGTGTCCCGCGATGTCCATCCATCTTCAATCACGCCTCCCGACGGACCCGAAATAATAAAAAAGCTCCGCCTCGATGGGAGGCCTTCCGGTGACTGCTGTCTTTTGGCTGTGACAGCTGTTATATAGGCAAGGGCGGGGCCAACCGTTGAAATAACTGAGTGACCCTGCCCCCTTTTGGCATCATGTGACATCAGAAGGGGCGGGACATTCGGTTATGTCAGCGGGTGGCCCCGCCCTTGTCTAAATAAGAGCTGTCAAAGGGAAAAGACAGCAGTCGGCGGGAGCCCTCCCATGGAGGCAGAGTTTTTTCTATTTATTTTTTCTATTTTTTGGGTCCGTCGGGCAGCGTGATTGACGAGGGATGTACACTGCGGAACACTTTTTTTTTCTTTTTTAATAAAGGAATTGTCAAAAACAGTTTATTGTGGTTTTTACTTTTTGACACTTTGTTTGGTGAATGGTTAGGGTACAAATGTGCCCGATACCCATTCACATGGGAGGCTGGGATCTGGGGGACCTGGTTAAAGGGGGCTTCCAGATTCTGATAAGCCCTCCGCCCGCAGCCCCCAACATCAATGGCCAGGGTTATCGGGAAGAGGCTCTTGTCCCCATCAACATGTGGACAAGGTGCTTTGGGGAGGACCCCAAAGCACCCTTCCCATGTTGAGGGCATGTGGTCTGGTATGGTTCAGGAGGGGGGGCACTCGCTCGTCCCCCCCCTATCCTAACCTCCAGGCTACATGCTCAGATAAGGATCTGGTATGGATTTTGGGGGGACACCACGCCAAACTGTAAAAAAACAATTCAGGCCCGAAGGGCCTGGTATGGACTGGGGGGGAGCCGCACAACATTTTTTTCCTTGATTTTTTATCTATATTGCCAAGAGCGGGCAATACTTAACAGCCGCAAGCAAGTTTAAATGACATTTTTGCCTTTAGAAATTTAATGTTGCTGCGGCACTGTTCTACACATCACACAGATGCACCACTTTGCAGGCAGACTAAGGGGACCCACCCCCCAGGCACGATATTTAAAGGAATATTTAATTTTTATTGTTTCACTTTAAGCATTATTAAAATCACTACTCCTGAAAAAAATTGTTGTTTTAAAAACTTTTTTTTTGCATTGATACATGTCCCCTAGGGCAGTACCCAGGTCCCCATACACTTTATTTATAGCAATAACTTGCATATAAGCCTTTAAAATGAGCACTTTTTTGATTTTTCATGTTCGTGTCCCATAGACTTTAATAGGGTTTGCATGTGGGGGTGTGACCGCGGCATGAGCGTGTGAGGGTGCTTGTTAGAGGAGCTCCGTGAACCCACCTTCATATATCAAACCCACAGCAGCTCTCCTGGGGGGATTTAAACTCCAAACGATGCCATGCAGACGGCGGACATCCCATCAGCCCCAGCGGACCTCTCGGAACCGGTCTGGCTCCCTGGACCAGTACTTTTCAGAGCCTCGCCGCGCCGCAGCAGGGACTTCCAAGATGGCGCTGACCGGTAAGTACCAGGCCACACTTGCAGCCTTTCCTATCCCCTCTCCACAGCTACCATCTCCCTTGCTCCCTCCCCCCGCCTCACCCTCCAGCTCAGCCAGCCCAATACCTACCTCAGCGATGAGAGACATGATGGGTGACAAAGATTTGCGGGCCCATATTCTCGAGCTCCCTACTAAAGCTGATTTGGAACTGTTTGCTCACAGGGTTGAGAAGACCTTTAGGCAGGACCTAGAGGAACTGCAGGCTGACACAGCACACATTGGGGGCAGAGTGGAGGATTTGGAGGCACAATGGGAAGTAGTTACACCTGCCCTGCAAGCACTTCATGAACGCTGCAAGACACAGGACCGGCGGATTAACTCTTTAATAGATCAGATGGATGACTTTGAAAATAGAAGTCGCAGAGTTAACATCCACATTAGAAGCATGCCAGAAGCTACTGGCCTCAGGGACATAGTTCCCTCCCTGCAAGGCCTTTTTAAACAGATTCTCGGCCATGAAGCACCTGACCATATAGAAATAGACCGCACTCATAGAGCTATCCGTCCACCTTCGGACGACCCGGATTAGCCAAGGGACATCATCTGCAAGGTACACAAATATTCCCTGAAGGAACGCATAATGTTTCACGTCAGAGGTGTCTGCCACGTGGACTTTTTCCCAGACCTTTCCAGACGCACCTCAATGCAACGCCGTGCCCTCAAGCCACTACTCGAGGCCCTACAAGATGCAAAGCTGGTCTACAGATGGGGTTTCCCTTTTAATTTGTCGGTGACCAAGGCTGGCCGCCAAGTAATTTTGCGCAACAAAGATGAGCTGCCACAGTTCCTGCAACACTTGGGCTTACCCGCCATTGATGTTCCAGACTGGAGGTCCTCACCGGAGATCCCGCTCCCTGCATGCCCACAGTCTTGGCGCCCTACACGTCGCAGGGGAAGAAACAGGCGCAGGTCTAGAGATGACCCTCGTCGGGCCACATCGCACTCTCCCCAAAATTCCCCCTCTCAGAGGAGATCCCGAAGGACTCATGTGAACTGAATGTATAACTTGATATTGTTTCCATCTACAGGGTCCCCCCCCCCTCCCCAGGGTTCTATTTAATTTTTTTACTACTGCTGTGGTAATTTGGGTTTGCACATCTTCGATGCTGCTATGCTCTTAATGTTGAACGGGGGTTTTTCTCTCTGGCGGGCTCACACTTGATGCTGTGCCACTTCCACCACATAGGTCAACTCCTAGGAGTTATGTTACATATTTGGGATCCCACGCTACTCGCTGACCTCCACCCTTCTTTTGGCCAGATGGCCGGGTGGAGATACCTGACTAGAAGTGGTTGGGTACTTTGGGACTGTATTATATGCCTTGATGGTTCTTTGTTTTCCAGGTTTTTATGTTTGTTTTCTTTTTTCTCAGCACTTCTTGATTCATGGATCGATCACTTGCAGGACTCTTCTCCCTCCTGACCGGGAATGGGGACACCTCCACGACCTCAGTACCTTATGGCTTCCCTGAAAGTGGCATCGTACAATGTCCGTGGGTTGGGATGGCCTCATAAACGCAGTAATTTGTGGCTCAAAACCAAACGCTTGGGGGCAAAGATTATTTTATTGCAGGAGACACACTTTCCCACCCACCTGTATAATCAATGGTTTCTCAGCAACTCTCCTCGATCTAAGTCGAGTGGAGTCACTATAGCCATACATAAACAATGCCCCTTTGTCCTGGTGAACCAATTAACCTACTCCAATGGCAGATACGTTTTAATTAAAGGCACCATCCTAGGCCGTAAATTCACATTTGCAACCGTGTACGCACCGAACACTCAACAGCTCACCTTTCTAGACTCCTTCTTAGACTCCCTCTCCAATTTTAGAGAGGGCCAACTGATCTTGGGGGGAGATTTCAATGTCAGCCCAGACCCCAAGATGGACACATCTGCATGGCGTTCAACCCACTCATTCGCTTTCCTCAAACACTTCACAAAGTCCCTACACTCCCATCACCTTGTCGATTGCTGGAGGTTACTCTACCCCACCGACAAAGACTTCAGCTACTACTCAGCCACTCATACCGTATACACCTGCATTGATTTGTTACTGATGTATCAATTCTCTCTTGAGACCCTATCTAGTGCGTCGATCAGTTCTATCACCCTCTCAGGCCATGCCCCGGTGTCCCTCTCTATATGTCCTGGACCTGGCACCTGAATGAGAACATCCTAGATGACGTAGTGGCGTCGAAGCGCATATCGGAATTGATTTCCCTGTACTTTGCTGTAAACTCAACGGAGGATGTGGGGCTGGCGTCCATATAGAAGGGACATAAGGCGGTGATCAGAGGGGAGCTCATATCCCAGGGCGCGAGGCTGAAAAAAGCATGTGAGGGTAATCTTCAAACCCTCTTACAAAAAATCCAATCTGCGGAACTCAAACATAAACATTGTCTGACCCCAGAGCTGGCAGCAGAACTCCAATCCCTTCGCCTGGAGCTTGCCAACATGCTAGATGCCCAGATACGAGCCCGCTTACACCACATTTCTCACAAATTTTACGGATACGGGAATAAATGCGGGCGACTGCTAGCCAGGGCCCTATAGAGACAACAGGCTTCGGGCCACGTACATAAACTCCAAACCGCAACAGGTTCCCCAGTAGTTCATTCATCTAAGATTGCGGCGGCCTTTGGGGACTACTATGCCCAGCTATATTATCTCCCTGCTACACTACCTAGCTTGACGGCAGATCAGAAATGAAAGGGCCATATTCTGGAATATCTGGCAGAGGCCAAAGCCCCCCAACTTACCACCCAAATCAGCAAACACCTGGAGACGTCCATTACCCATACGGAACTGGAAACAATGGTAAAAGAACTCCCAAAAGGGAAAAGCCCAGGTCCTGATGGATACACAAATACCTACTACAGCACTTTCCTCCCCTTACTATCTAGCCCAATGTGTGCCTACTTTAACGCCTTAGCTTCGGGTACCGTTATACCCAAAGAGGGATTACTGGCCCATGTTACGGTGCTACCCAAAGAAGGGAAAAACTACACTGTCCCTAGCATAAAAATATTAGCGAAGATTTTAGCGAACCGTCTTAAACCCATAATGCCATCTATCATACACCCAGACCAAACAGGGTTTATTACCGGAAGGGAAGCTAGGGACAATTCTAATCGGGCCATTCAGTTGAGCCACTGGGCTCAAACACAGACCGACCATCCACCCTGTCTCCTGCTTTCCACTGACGCTGAAAAGTCGTCCGATAGGGTGGATTGGGTATACCTCCGAGCTGTATTGACCAGGCTAGGACTTGGCCCTAACATGCTCTCCTGGATATCCTCACTCTTCAGCCACCCTGAAGCCCGAGTTAAAGTGAACAGAGTCCTTTCGGACACCTTCCCAATTGAGAATGGAACTAGGCAGGGATGCCCACTGTCCCCCCTCATTTTCACCCTCACCCTGGAACCGCTGCAAAAGGAACATAAATTATCCACTGATGATGTCCTGTTCTAGGTGGCTGACCCCCTGATCTCTCTCCCCAATATCATGGATGAATTGCAAACTTTTAGCTCACTCTCCAATTTCAAAATCAATTATAACAAGTCTGAAATTATTTCCTTAACCACTTCCCGCCCGGTCAAAAGCAAATTGACGTCCGCGTAGTGGTCCTGTTATCCTGACTGGACGTCTATTGATGTCTAGCAGGATAACACGCCAGTGCGCGGCCGTGAGGGTGCGCATCGCAGCGATCGTGAGTGCGGCGTGTCAGTCTGACACCCCGCACCTCCGATCGTGATATGAAGCCTCTGTCAGAGGCTTCTTACCACGTGATCAGCTGTGACCAATCGCAGCTGATCATCGCGTGAACCAGGAAGTGCCGGTAAACGGCATTTCTCGGTTCACAATGACAGGGAGAGCCGATCGGCTAAGCGACTGGGAGGCCTGGACGTCCCAGATATACGCAAATATTATGAAGTAAAAGCCCTACAGCGGATTTTGGACTGGCACCATGGGGTTTCCACTAAGATCTGGGTATCTTTAGAAAAATTTCTAGTGGGCTGCAACTTATTCCATGTCCCATGGCTACCCCAGGCACATAGAGGTCTGTCTGTCTGTTTCCCCAGTGACTGCTCACGCTTTGAAGTTATGGGATACCCTAAACAAGTCAGGACAGCTTGCCCCTTGGTTCTTCCCACTGGCACCCCTAAGAGGTTTCCCCTGGTTTGCCTCAGGGGAACACCCGTCTTTCTTCCGTACTTGGATGGCAGACCGCGAGGTGAGATGTGGTAGGTTCTTCCAAGACCAGGGATTAATTTCATTGGAGGAACTTAGAGCTCAATACGGTAGATTCCCCTTGGATGGTTGGAGACATGGACAGCTTTAACACTTTGCGCATGGTCTACCTCAAGCCATTCGCTCCCCCACCTCCTCCACCCCTTTTGAGAGGCTGCGCATGTCTGCCAATCCAATACCGCATTCTATATCTGTCCTATATGAGATACTACTGGAGCAAGGGGGAACCCATATACATTTGAGAATGGGAAAGAGATCTGCAACATGAGTGTCACGTACCTGAAGGGAGACTGAAATGACGAGGTCTGCCTCTGGTATCTCCAGCCCTGGTCCGGCTGAGAGTGGAACAGAGGAAACCGAGGGACAGGAGGAACACAAGTGCCTGCAGAAGTAGACCCGGACACTTGTAGCAGAGAATGCGACTTCGGGGAAGCAGGAGAAGCATCCGATCAGGATAGGCAGCCGTGCACCATGGATCATCTGGGGTTGAAGAGGCACTCTGCTTGGACAGGGGCACTGGAACGTCAGGTGGTGTAGAGTTCCTGGCAGGCTTGCAGCAAGACATTGCAGCAGGTCGCAAGACTGCAGTCACAGACACTCGGATGGTAGTACGGAGCCAAACAGGGAGCAGAGTCTCTAGGATAGCTGGGTTCGGTAGCAGGTGGGCAGCAATGTACAAGACAGCAGGCAGAAGCAGGGTCAAATAGGAAGCCGGGATCAGGAACCAGTAGTCAGAACAGAAGCAGAGTCCAGAAGCAAGGTCAAGGCAAGCCAGGTTCAGCAACGGGTATCAGGCAGGATAATAGCATGTGTGCGTGTGCGCACCAGACGGAAACTAATGGTTTTCTTACAATGAGTTTACTGAGATGCAACTTGACCATTTGTATTGCCTTACTCACTCTAGCTCTGTTGACATGAAAATGCAGGAGAATGGGTTCAAAGTAATAACTAGATGCTATAGGGTCCCTACCAAACTCGCTAAAATATACCCAACCTCCTCAGATGCTTGTTGGAGGGAGTGTGGACATAGGTTGTTTTTTTTGCACATATGGTGGGACTGCCCTAAGTTACAACCTTACTGGCAGGACATTAGAACCCAAATAAACCGCATATTGAACATAGACCTTCCTGACTCCCCAATGGGCTTCCTCCTGCATGTCCCCACCATCCCTCTCGGCCTTTACCGAAAGTCGGTACTGCCCCAACTCCTAAATGCGGCTAGGAGACTGATCCCCATTTACTGGAAAAGCAGACAAGTTCCCAGCCGCTCGGAATGGATCCGTCTGGTGAACGATATTAAGGCTGCAGAATAATGTATGGCGACGTGTAAGGACAGACATGATAAATGGTATGGAAATTGGGCCACTTGGATTCATTATGTAGATGAGACCCGTACAAACACACAACCAACAGACTCCGTCCCGGTAGGAGGAGTGTAACTGTCAGAATAGCTATAGATTTGATTTGATCATCCGAGATATTTGATACATGACTGCTAGCATAATTTATTTGAGTGCATTCTTTTTTTTTATTTTTTTTTTTTTATTGTTTGATCTTAATGTTTCCTGTATCTGTTTGCCATCTGGCTTTATTTTTTCGGCCCGACTCAGTGGTGTCTGTTCACTAATGCCGCTAAAGTCTGGTAGTAGGGCTAGAGACAAATGAATAGTGATATGGTTAATATATTCTCATGACCAAGAAGCAGACGCCTCTGTCTCTAATACCCTCAATGTTGGATGGCCAATCGGGCCTTATATTATGCACTTTGTTCAGATACACATTTGGGCAACTTTGTCCTTCTTCCCTTCTTAGTTATTGTCTGATTGTTATTGTCTTTTTGACTGTTGTGTCGAAATTGTGAATATAAATAAAGATTATATAACATAAAATAGGGTTTGCATGTTCGCTAGAACTTTTTGCCTGTTCGCATGTTCTGGTGCAAACCGAACCGAGGAGTGTTCGGCCCATCCCTACTTTAAAGCTCCATCTCCCTTCACATCTAAGGTTCCCTAATGTTTTCCATTCTCTCCTGAGACCGTACACCATCAATAGGTTTTTCTGTCCTCTTTGTCATCCTTCTCCAACAATCAAATTCCCCAGGGGGAGGCTTTGTATCCAATTGACGGTAAGGGATATGGTCCTGAGGAGAGGTATTGGATTCCTTCTACTGATGTTTTTGCCCCTCGTTTGGTGAAACTTTTTTATCAAAAACTTCCTTTCAAGCCTAGCCCTAAACCAGTGGGGAGACCTTGTGAGAGGAGGGGTACTGTCACAAGTTGGTCTGCAGTTTTCTGCCTGTGTATTCTTATCTCCTTTCTGCAGTGTTTTTCATAACCTGATTCCTTCAACATGTGTGGTTTGGCTGTCGCCTGCTATTTTGTGAGCCTTTATTTTCTTCCCTTCCATCACTTCCTGGCACGCCTCCTAGTTTTCTTGCCTATATAATACATGCTCAGTGTAGCCCACGTTTCCTGAGCAACTGACTACCTGTTTACCGATCCCGGCTTCGTCCAATGCCTGTGATTGTTTGCTGCTTGTCCTGACCTTAGCTTGTCTCCTGGATTTCCTGTTGTCTCCTGCTGTTCTACTCTACCCAGGTAAGTAGTCTCCACATCCACAGCTGGGTGTACATGGGGGCTGCAACCTGGTTACATACAGTAGTCGGTAAGGCTGAAAAAAGACACCAGTCTATCCAGTTCAACCTATGGTGTGTGAGTATGCTTGTATTTATGTCAATAGTACATTGTATATCCCTGTATGTTGTGATCGTTAAGGTGTCCATCTAATAGTTTTTTTAAACTATCGACGCTCCCTGCTGATATCACTGCTTGTGGAAGAGAATTACACATCTTTACTGCTCTGACAGTAAAGAACCCCCTATGCAGTTTAAGGTTAAACCGCTTCTCTTCCAATTTCATTGAATGGCGCTTGTCTTTTTTAATTCTCTTTCACTGAAAAGTTTTTTCCCTATGCTAAGGTCACCAGTATGGTATTTGTACATCAATACCATATCCCCTCTCAAATGTCTCTTCTCCAGAGAGAATAGGTTCAATGCTTGTAATCTTTCCCCATAGCTGAGCTCCCCCAGTCCCTTTATTAGCTTTGTTGCCCTTCTCTGGACCCTCCCCAGTTCCAGCACATCCTTCCTGAGGACTGGTGCCCAGAACTGGACAGTATACTCAAGACGGACCAGAGTCTTGTAGAATTTGAGAATTATCGTTTTATCTCTGGAGTGAATCCCCTTTTTATCATATGCCAATATTCTGTTGGCTTTGCTTGTAGCAGCTTGGCATTGCAGAAAAAAGAAAAAAGAAGGGTCTGGTGTCACCAGTGACACACCTCCATCCCTGAATTTTCATGAAAGAGAGAGAGATTCACCCTTGGGACTTTGAGTGAGGTGAGCACTGTTAGGCCAATAAAAAAATCGCAGGAATAATTGCAGTGTATATTTATTCAGGTAAAAAGCAGTACATACATTGATGTCATGAACATGGGCCAATTCATACAAAATACAAGACCAATATAAATTAGGTAAAATGATATTACGAGTATCTGACAGTAATTATGTAAACACATAGGCATCAAAAGTAACCCGACGCGTTTCGCGAGGCTTGGCTCGCTCTTCAGGGGTAGATGCACGTAGTGTACCTAAAATGAGAGTGATATAGTATAAAGCATGATATGAAGGCACAGGGGGGGGGGCCTTGAATATGGAAAACCCCATACTCACCACTGGACATTGCCAAAAGACAGCGGGGGTGAAGCTCAAACGGCGGCAGCGACTGTCTCACCAGGGAGCTGAGGAGGCGGAGCCAAACAAAGCTCCAAATCGGAGTCAAACGGAAGGAAGGCCCAGCATGGATGGAATAGGTGTAACCCCAAGAGTGTCAGTGAATCCAAGAGGAATGTTGGCTCTAAATATAAATATGTATATTGAATAATTAAAAAATAGGAGTATACGAGTATATGGTAACATATATGTCTTTGCATGTATAAAAGACATGAGCCAAGAATGGTTAGAGTATGGAGACTGAGGGGGAGAGTGAAAAAAATGCCAGATTGACTAGTATGATTAAGGAAAGATCAGAGAGGAAAGTAATAAGTGAAAGAGAGTGTGAATGAAATGAAGTACAGGTGTGTGGTGAGGACTGTGATGAGAAAACAAGTTGCATGTAAATGCTTGCAGCGAGTAATATATAAACATATAAAAGTATACCTTGGTGAAGTAGGTCTAAGAGTAGTAAATTCCAAGGGAGGGACCTGCACTTGTGTGTCTGTCCTCAGTGAAAGAAAGCAAACAATGAGATCCATGCTGTGCAAACCTCCAATATATACCCCTGAAGGGGCCCGAGAGGCTCCGCCCCCAACACCATGTGCAAATGACCAGCAAACGAGTGCCTAAACCCACCAACCATCAAAAAGGCGATGTGTGAGCCAAGACACTCCCAGGACCATCTTGATGGTAGTAATGCCTGCAGCCACAGCGATGCTGCAAAATCGCAGACATCGCGCGGCCGACGCATTAACATGGTGCCGATGTGCAAGTGGCCCCGCCCGTTCAAAAAGGGCAGGCGGGGACAGCAGGGGACAAGGATCCCCCTTGTGATGCACATCGCAGCTCCCAGGGAGAAATGAAGTAGCACCGCCGCCAACAGAGTACACCACACCAGCTGGATTGGGATAAAAGTCCAATGCGAGATGTTATTGGATATGTTGGAATAACAAATGGCTAGTGCATGATAAAAATGTAAAATCCATACATATATGTATGTTTTGGTTTTTATTGGCGAGGGTGACCGCAGACCAGTTTTGGGCTATTGGGTGTCTTCCACCCGGGTATCTTTGAGAAAAAAGAAAAAAGAAGGGTCTGGTGTCACCAGTGACACACCTCCATCCCTGAATTTTCATGAAAGAGAGAGAGATTCGCCCTTGGGACTTTGAGTGAGGTGAGCACTGTTAGGCCAATAAAAAAATCGCAGGAATAATTGCAGTGTATATTTATTCAGGTAAAAAGCAGTACATACATTGATGTCATGAACATGGGCCAATTCATACAAAATACAAGACCAATATAAATTAGGTAAAATGATATTACGAGTATCTGACAGTAATTATGTAAACACATAGGCATCAAAAGTAAACCGACGCGTTTCGCGAGGCTTGGCTCGCTCTTCAGGGGTAGATGCACGTAGTGTACCTAAAATGAGAGTGATATAGTATAAAGCATGATATGAAGGCACAGGGGGGGGGCCTTGAATATGGAAAACCCCATACTCACCACTGGACATTGCCAAAAGACAGCGGGGGTGAAGCTCAAACGGCGGCAGCGACTGTCTCACCAGGGAGCTGAGGAGGCGGAGCCAAACAAAGCTCCAAATCGGAGTCAAACGGAAGGAAGGCCCAGCATGGATGGAATAGGTGTAACCCCAAGAGTGTCAGTGAATCCAAGAGGAATGTTGGCTCTAAATATAAATATGTATATTGAATAATTAAAAAATATGGGAGTATACAAGTATATGGTAACATATATGTCTTTGCATGTATAAAAGACATGAGCCAAGAATGGTTAGAGTATGGAGACTGAGGGGGAGAGTGAAAAAAATGCCAGATTGACTAGTATGATTAAGGAAAGATCAGAGAGGAAAGTAATAAGTGAAAGAGAGTGTGAATGAAATGAAGTACAGGTGTGTGGTGAGGACTGTGATGAGAAAACAAGTTGCATGTAAATGCTTGCAGCGAGTAATATATAAACATATAAAAGTATACCTTGGTGAAGTAGGTCTAAGAGTAGTAAATTCCAAGGGAGGGACCTGCACTTGTGTGTCTGTCCTCAGTGAAAGAAAGCAAACAATGAGATCCATGCTGTGCAAACCTCCAATATATACCCCTGAAGGGGCCCGAGAGGCTCCGCCCCCAACACCATGTGCAAATGACCAGCAAACGAGTGTCTAAACCCACCAACCATCAAAAAGGCGATGTGTGAGCCAAGACACTCCCAGGACCATCTTGATGGTAGTAATGCCTGCAGCCACAGCGATGCTGCAAAATCGCAGACATCGCGCGGCCGACGCATTAACATGGTGCCGATGTGCAAGTGGCCCCGCCCGTTCAAAAAGGGCAGGCGGGGACAGCAGGGGACAAGGATCCCCCTTGTGATGCACATCGCAGCTCCCAGGGAGAAATGAAGTAGCACCGCCGCCAACAGAGAACACCACACCAGCTGGATTGGGATAAAAGTCCAATGCGAGATGTTATTGGATATGTTGGAATAACAAATGGCTAGTGCATGATAAAAATGTAAAATCCATACATATATGTATGTTTTGGTTTTTATTGGCGAGGGTGACCGCAGACCAGTTTTGGGCTATTGGGTGTCTTCCACCCGGGTATCTTTGAGAAAAAAGAAAAAAGAAGGGTCTGGTGTCACCAGTGACACACCTCCATCCCTGAATTTTCATGAAAGAGAGAGAGATTCGCCCTTGGGACTTTGAGTGAGGTGAGCACTGTTAGGCCAATAAAAAAATCGCAGGAATAATTGCAGTGTATATTTATTCAGGTAAAAAGCAGTACATACATTGATGTCATGAACATGGGCCAATTCATACAAAATACAAGACCAATATAAATTAGGTAAAATGATATTACGAGTATCTGACAGTAATTATGTAAACACATAGGCATCAAAAGTAACCCGACGCGTTTTGCGAGGCTTGGCTCGCTCTTCAGGGGTAGATGCACGTAGTGTACCTAAAATGAGAGTGATATAGTATAAAGCATGATATGAAGGCACAGGGGGGGGGGCCTTGAATATGGAAAACCCCATACTCACCACTGGACATTGCCAAAAGACAGCGGGGGTGAAGCTCAAACGGCGGCAGCGACTGTCTCATTGCAATGTTCATTGCATGCCATTGCTGAGCCTGTCATCTACTAGGACATCCAGATCCTTTTCCATCCTAGATTCCCCCCCCCCCCCGAGGTTCTCCCCCTAGAGAGTAACTTGTGCTCTTATTTTTAGCACCCAAATGCAATACTTTAAATTTTTCAACATTAAGCCTTATTAGCGACGTAGTTGCCCACCCCATTATTTTATTCAGATCTTCTTGTAAGGTTTCCACATCCTGCGTAGAAGTTATTGCCCGGTTTAACATTGTATCATCTGAAAATACTGAGATTGAGCTGTTTATCCCATTTTCTATATTTCTTATAAATAAAGTGAACAGAATTGGTCCCAGGACTGATCCTTGGGGGACCCCACTTGCCACACCGAACCATTCTGAGTACTCACTATTTATCACCACCCTTTGGACCCACCCCTTTAGCTTGTTTTCAATCCAGGTACTCTATGGTACTCTACCCTATGGTCCGTGCCGACAGACCTCAGTTTGTATAGTAAACGTTTGTAGGTAACTGTATCAGATGCCTTTACAAAATCCAAATACACCACATCCAAAGGCCTTTCTTTATCTAGCTGGCAGCTCACTTCTTCATAGAATGTTAATAGATTGGTCTGGCAAGAACGATTCTACATGAATCCATGCTGATTACCACTAATGATACCATTTTCAGTTTAAAATCTGGGATATAATCCCTTATCATCCCCTCCAATAGCTTGCAGACTGCTGTGCTTATGAGGATAATTTTCCTGCACGGTATTTATGAATGAGTAATTTTTAAATGTAAATATTTTTAAGATACAGGATCAATCAATATGAACACAGACTAAAAATAGGAGATTTATTCACCAGCCATGTATTCATACATAATAGTTATACATATATTGGATGACAGAAACAAATGTTACACAAAATTAAGAATATAAATTGAAACACCCGCTAATGTGAGTGTTGTACTTATTAAAATGACACAGAAATGCTAACATTCCCCTGTAGAATCAATAACCGAGTAAATCTGATGATTAGACAGAACATCTGTATTTCACAAATTCACGTGAAATAAAATTAGACATATGTTATGTCAATAGAATGGAAACTATAAAAATTATAATGAAAAATTGAAGCTTAAAGAAATATCTACAAGGCAGTTATTGATTTGAGAGAAATAGTTATACAACTGTTTATAATAATCAATAAATCAATATTTAAGATAACACAATTGAATATAAGGTAAAAATCAATACAACATAATTACCCTTTCCAAAATGGCTCCTGGTTTGAAATGATAGTTACCAGAGTTTTTTAAAATGGCTGCTGTGGTTTCCAAGATGGCTTCTGCCTAAAGAGGAATTACTACTTGCATCCTCAGAGTTTCAAAGTATAAGATGTCAAGGAATCTTCATGAATGTGGAGAATGTGATTACCTTTTTGTAGATTTAGGTAATATCTCTTTCAACCACCAGGCGTGTGTGTCCAAGGGCAGAAATACTTGTTCTGAAATATCTCCTAAGTAATGTGTTCAATCTTCATAATGTGTATCTGCTTGTATAATGTTAATGGTATATATATATATATATATATATATATATATATATATATATATATATATAATATTTAGGAATTCTGGTAACCAGTACAATGTGAGAGTAAAATTTTACTCATCAATATCACCTAAAATTATTATATATGGATAAATGTGTTATTCTTGTAGATACTATGAGTATTTATTCAATTAGGTAAAAACACATGCTATATGTATATATTTATGTAGACATGGTCACGATATAAATATGTCGTTCACAACCATGATTCACTTGAACCTGGTTCCAGCTTGCTGCAAACCCATCCTTACCATCAGAGGCCCTGGTGAAGAAGCAGGCTGAGGCTTAGATTCCGCACCCCAGAGAACCCCGAGTTGGCGATCTACAAGGACTCACTACCACAGACAGTTGACAAACATGGCTTGTGTTGCAATTGTATATGCTATATCATTTTTTTTTATTTTGAATATTTTTCCCACAAAAGTGTAGTTACCCTTTAAAGGATCTACTACTGATAGCTTGGTGCCAAATATCAAAGCACACCTTCAGAAGTCTAGTGGCATCCATGCCTCGATGGGTCAAGGCTGTTTTGGCAGCAAAAGAGGGACCTACTCCATATTTGCTAGTTGGTCATATAGTTATATAACAAGAAAGAGTTCAAATTCCTCGGACACACACACTGTGTAGTAAAGTTGGGATAACAAAAATAGTGAGCTTGTTATCTCAGCTGTGTCAACTGTATCACCTTAACAGGGCTCAAAATTTCAAGTCCTGAGCTACTAGCCAAGCCTCAAGGGTTACTCGCCACCAGTTGCCCCGCCCAACCCCTACCATGCCCCGCCCCTAAACACGCCCTCATAAATTATCTCATGAAATGACACTTAAATGTTTTATGCAGAATTAAGTTCTTAAAATAAATATTAACAACAACTTTATCCGTGCCCATCAGTGCAGCCTACCTGTGCCGATCAATGCAACCTCACCTGTGTCCACCAATGCAGCCTGCCCGTGTCCACCAATGCAGCCTGCCCCTGTCCACCAATGCAGCCTGCCCGTGTGCACCATGCAGACTGCCCGTGTGCACTAATGCAGCCTGCCCGTGTCCACCAATGCAGCCTGCCCGTGTCCACCAATGCAGCCTGCCCATGTCCACCAATACAGCCTGCAGGTGTGCACCATGCAGCCTTCCCATGTCCACCAATGCAGCCTGCCCATGTCCACCAATGCAGCCTGCCCATGTCCACCAATGCAGTCTTCCTGTGTCCACCAATGCAGTCTTCCTGTGTCCACCAATGCAGCCTTCCCGTGTGCACCATGCAGCTTGCCCATGTCCACCATTGCAGCCTGCCCATGTCCACCAATGCAGCCTGCCCGTGTCCACCAATGCAGCCTGCCCGTGTCCACCAATGCAGCCTGCCTGTGTGTACCATGCAGCGTGCCCATGTCCACCAATGCAGTCTGACCCTGTCCACCAATGCAGCCTTCCCGTGTCCACTAATGCAGCCTGCCCATGTCCACCAATGCAGCCTGCCCATGTCCACCAATGCAGCCTGCCCGTGTGCACCATGCAGCCTTCCCGTGTCCACCAATGCAGCCTGCACGTGTCCACCAATGCAGCCTGCCCGTATCCACCAATGCAGCCTGCCCATGTCCACCAATGCAGCCTGCTCATGTCCATCATGCTGCCTGTGTCCATCATGCTGCCTATCTGTGCCCATCATGCTGCCTATCTGTGTCCTTCATGCTGCCTATCTGTGCCCATCATGCTGCCTATCTGTGTCCTTCATGCTGCCTATCTGTGTCCTTAATGCTGCCTATCTGTGTTCTTAATGCTGCCTATCTGTGTCCTTAATGCTGCCTATCTGTGTCCTTAATGCTGCCTATCTGTGTCCTTAATGCTGCCTATCTGTGTCCTTAATGCTGCCTATCTGTGTTCTTAGGCAGCATGAAGGGCACAGATAGGCAGCATTAAGAACACAGATAGGCAGCATGAAGGGAACAGATAGGCAGCATTATCTGTGTTCTTAATGCTGCCTATCTGTGTCCTTCATGCAGGGGAACAGAGGAGAGGATTACCGGTGGATGATGAGAGCGCAGAGGAACACAGCTTTCATTTAAATTGCTGTGTGTTCCCGCCGCTCGGCGTCACATACAGCCCCGCCCCCTGGCTGAGGTAATTTGATACACGTCACTCGTGATTGGACGGGTGATCTGTCTATCAAAGTCCCGGGACCAGGGGGCGGGGCTGTGTGTCACAGCGAGTGCGGGGAACACACTGCAATTGAAATGAAAGCCACGAGTGATGTTCCCTGCGCTGTGATGATCCGGCCACCTGCTCTCCTCTCTTCCCCTCCGCGAGCGCTGGGAGAAGGACTCCCATACAACCCCGCATGCCGGCGGTGCTCGCCCCCCTCTTCCAGGCAGCCCTTCCTCGCCAGCCCTCAAAATCCACTCGAAAAATGCGAGCAGGCAAGTGGAATTTTTGAGGGCTGACCTTATTATAAGTAAAAACTTTTTTGTATATAAATATCTGGTGCAAACCAAGTGACTCGGGCATACATACAAAAAATTAAGACTAAAAGGTCTACAAGATCACAAAGTCACATAGTTGGATAAATCATTAATTGCATAACAAAACTAAAATACCTCCACCTATTCAGAATTAAATGTACACAACGTTATCTAAAAACAAGCCTGGCGGCTTTTTACACTATGCATTCATTTAAGCATTCTCCCAAATATGTAATTATTTCCTGATAGAGAAGAATAGGGATGAGCTCGGTGTTCGAGTCGAACATACGTTCGACTCGAACATCGGCTGTTCGATCGTTCGACGAAGATCGAACGATTTGGGCCGTTCGCGCCTAATTCGAGTGACGCGAACGGCCCACAATGCACTACGCCATCGCAGTGTCATCCAGGCGCTGTGATTGGCCAAGCATGCACTGTGACCCCGCATGCTTGGCCAATCACAGCGCCGGCAGCGAGGAGAGCAATGATTGGCCACAGGCAGGATGCCTGTGGCCAATTATTGCTGAGGGTGTTTAGTACACGCCCCACACTATAAAAGGCCGCCAGCACGGCGGCCTAGTGTAGTGTGTTCCGGAGCAGGGAAAGAGAAGCATAGGCAGGGACAGTGACATTTATTTTTTCTTGCTTAACCTGGATTCCTTTAGTTTAGGGAAAGAGAAGGATAGGTAGGGAGAGTGTCAGTGTGTTTTACTGTGCGAATCCTTGTTTCTAGGGACAGGGAAGGACAGTGAGGGAAATTCTCCTTGTGCTATAGTGTGCTTTAAAAAAACATTTTTTCTAGGGACAGAAAACTATAGGTAGGGAGAGTGTCAGTGTGTTTTACTGTACGAATCCTTGTTTCTAGGGACAGGGAAGGACAGTGAGGGAAATTCTCCTTGTGCTATAGTGTGCTTTAAAAAAACATTTTTTCTAGGGACAGAAAACTATAGGTAGGGAGAGTGTCAGTGTGTTTTACTGTACGAATCCTTGTTTCTAGGGACAGGGAAGGACAGTGAGGGAAATTCTCCTTGTGCTATAGTGTGCTTTAAAAAAACATTTTTTCTAGGGACAGAAAACTATAGGTAGGGAGAGTGTCAGTGTGTTTTACTGTACGAATCCTTGTTTCTAGGGACAGGGAAGGACAGTGAGGGAAATTCTCCTTGTGCTATAGTGTGCTTTAAAAAAACATTTTTTCTAGGGACAGAAAACTATAGGTAGGGAGAGTGTCAGTGTGTTTTACTGTACGAATCCTTGTTTCTAGGGACAGGGAAGGACAGTGAGGGAAATTCTCCTTGTGCTATAGTGTGCTTTAAAAAAACATTTTTTCTAGGGACAGAAAACTATAGGTAGGGAGAGTGTCAGTGTGTTTTACTGTACGAATCCTTGTTTCTAGGGACAGGGAAGGACAGTGAGGGAAATTCTCCTTGTGCTAGAGTGTGCTTTAAAAAAACATTTTTTCTAGGGACAGAAAACTATAGGTAGGGAGAGTGTCAGTGTGTTTTACTGTACGAATCCTTGTTTCTAGGGACAGGGAAGGACAGTGAGGGAAATTCTCCTTGTGCTATAGTGTGCTTTAAAAAAACATTTTTTCTAGGGACAGAAAACTATAGGTAGGGAGAGTGTCAGTGTGTTTTACTGTACAAATCCTTGTTTCTAGGGACAGGGAAGGACAGTGAGGGAAATTCTCCTTGTGCTATAGTGTGCTTTAAAAAAAATTTTTTCTAGGGACATAAAACTATAGGTAGGGAGAGTGTCAGTGTGTTTTACTGTACGAATCCTTGTTTCTAGGGACAGGGAAGGACAGTGAGGGAAATTCTCCTTGTGCTATAGTGTGCTTTAAAAAAACATTTTTTCTAGGGACAGAAAACTATAGGTAGGGAGAGTGTCAGTGTGTTTTACTGTACGAATCCTTGTTTCTAGGGACAGGGAAGGACAGTGAGGGAAATTCTCCTTGTGCTATAGTGTGCTTTAAAAAAACATTTTTTCTAGGGACAGAAAACTATAGGTAGGGAGAGTGTCAGTGTGTTTTACTGTACGAATCCTTGTTTCTAGGGACAGGGAAGGACAGTGAGGGAAATTCTCCTTGTGCTATAGTGTGCTTTAAAAAAACATTTTTTCTAGGGACAGAAAACTATAGGTAGGGAGAGTGTCAGTGTGTTTTACTGTACAAATCCTTGTTTCTAGGGACAGGGAAGGACAGTGAGGGAAATTCTCCTTGTGCTATAGTGTGCTTTAAAAAAACATTTTTTCTAGGGACAGAAAACTATAGGTAGGGAGAGTGTCAGTGTGTTTTACTGTACGAATCCTTGTTTCTAGGGACAGGGAAGGACAGTGAGGGAAATTCTCCTTGTGCTATAGTGTGCTTTAAAAAAACATTTTTTCTAGGGACAGAAAACTATAGGTAGGGAGAGTGTCAGTGTGTTTTACTGTACGAATCCTTGTTTCTAGGGACAGTGAAGGACAGTGAGGGAAATTCTCCTTGTGCTATAGTGTGCTTTAAAAAAACATTTTTTCTAGGGACAGAAAACTATAGGTAGGGAGAGTGTCAGTGTGTTTTACTGTACGAATCCTTGTTTCTAGGGACAGGGAAGGACAGTGAGGGAAATTCTCCTTGTGCTATAGTGTGCTTTAAAAAAACATTTTTTCTAGGGACAGAAAACTATAGGTAGGGAGAGTGTCAGTGTGTTTTACTGTACGAATCCTTGTTTCTAGGGACAGGGAAGGACAGTGAGGGAAATTCTCCTTGTGCTATAGTGTGCTTTAAAAAAACATTTTTTCTAGGGACAGAAAACTATAGGTAGGGAGAGTGTCAGTGTGTTTTACTGTACGAATCCTTGTTTCTAGGGACAGGGAAGGACAGTGAGGGAAATTCTCCTTGTGCTATAGTGTGCTTTAAAAAAACATTTTTTCTAGGGACAGAAAACTATAGGTAGGGAGAGTGTCAGTGTGTTTTACTGTATGAATCCTTGTTTCTAGGGACAGGGAAGGACAGTGAGGGAAATTCTCCTTGTGCTATAGTGTGCTTTAAAAAAACATTTTTTCTAGGGACAGAAAACTATAGGTAGGGAGAGTGTCAGTGTGTTTTACTGTACGAATCCTTGTTTCTAGGGACAGGGAAGGACAGTGAGGGAAATTCTCCTTGTGCTATAGTGTGCTTTAAAAAAACATTTTTTCTAGGGACAGAAAACTATAGGTAGGGAGAGTGTCAGTGTGTTTTACTGTACGAATCCTTGTTTCTAGGGACAGGGAAGGACAGTGAGGGAAATTCTCCTTGTGCTATAGTGTGCTTTAAAAAAACATTTTTTCTAGGGACAGAAAACTATAGGTAGGGAGAGTGTCAGTGTGTTTTACTGTACGAATCCTTGTTTCTAGGGACAGGGAAGGACAGTGAGGGAAATTCTCCTTGTGCTATAGTGTGCTTTAAAAAAACATTTTTTCTAGGGACAGAAAACTATAGGTAGGGAGAGTGTCAGTGTGTTTTACTGTACGAATCCTTGTTTCTAGGGACAGGGAAGGACAGTGAGGGAAATTCTCCTTGTGCTATAGTGTGCTTTAAAAAAACATTTTTTCTAGGGACAGAAAACTATAGGTAGGGAGAGTGTCAGTGTGTTTTACTGTACGAATCCTTGTTTCTAGGGACAGGGAAGGACAGTGAGGGAAATTCTCCTTGTGCTATAGTGTGCTAAAGCATTCCTCATCAACCATCTTTGAAATCCTTGTTTTTTGGACAGTCAGGGAAATTGTCGTTGTGCTATTCTGTGCAAAAGCAATCATCCTCAACCATATTTAGAAATCCTTAAGTAAAGGGACAGAGAAGGACACCTGAAGGTAGCCCTTATTGCTTTTTTCCCATCTCCCTGCAGGCCATCTATTAGAATGTCTGGAAGGCAAACAAGGAGAGGCAGACAGTCAGGAGGCAATAAAAGAGGGCAAGCAGGCTCTGTGTCTGGGGACAACAGTGCTGGTCGTGGACGCGGTGCATTGTCATCAGCACATGGCCATGGGACACGCTTGTCCTTCTTTTCGGCAGCTGGACATGTTGAGCCACATCATGCCGAAGACTTGGTAGAGTGGATGACCAAGCCCTCCTCCTCCTCCTCATCCTCTCTCACCCAGGCTCAGGGTACTGGCAAAGCAGCTGCCAAAGCGTCCTCTTCCCTGGTATCAATGTCAGACTCATCATCAGTCACTCCTTCCCTAGACCCACCATGTCCTCCTCCTGAGGAGTCCCCCGAACTGTTTGAGCACAGTGTTGGGTACATGCTCCAGGAGGATGCCCAGCGTTTCGAAGGGTCTGATGATGAAACCCAGCTACAGGAAGGCAGTAGCGTGAGAGCAGACAGAGGGGATGCTCAAGAAGGACACCAATCTGGCAGTCATGTTCCAGCAGCTGCAGCATACTGCCAGATTGGCTCCAGTGATGAGGAGGGAGGGGATGATGAGGTCACTGACTCCACGTGGGTGCCTAATAGGAGAGAGGAGGAGGAGGAGGATGAGGAGGAGGCACATCTCCAACGAGGCAGGATGCCCTTTGGTGGCCAGCGTAAGGGCAGTACACCGACGGAATCACACCGCAGAGCTCCGCCTGTGCAGGGCGCTGCCTCTGCCCGTCATTCAAAAAGTTCTTTGGTGTGGGCCTTTTTTGAGGCTAGTGCATCAGATCGCACAGCTGCTGTTTGCAACATATGTCTCAAGCGTATATCGCGTGGCCAAAACATCAGCCGCTTGGGTACCACATGCCTGACCAGACATATGTTGACCTGCCATGCAGCTCGTTGGCAAGCCTACCTCAAAGACCCACACCAAAGAACAAAGCGGACCTCTCCTTGCACCGCATCAGCTGGGATCTCCAACCCCACTATAACTTCAGTCCTCTCTGAAACATGCACTGAGAGGAATGAAGGTGTAGAATTAGGTGTGTCACAGCCAAGTAGTTGCGGCCACTCTGCTAGCAGTACACCGACGTCCGATTCTAGCAGGCAAATTTCCCTGCCCCAGCTGCTGGACCGTCGAAAGAAGTTCACTCCCAGCCATCCACATGCCCAGCGGTTGAATGCTAGCTTGGCTAAATTGCTAGCGCTTCAACTGCTGCCTTTTCAGTTGGTAGACTCGGCCCCCTTCCGTGAGTTTGTGCAATGTGCGGTTCCTCAGTGGCAGGTTCCCAAACGCCACTTTTTCTCACGGAAGGCTATTCCGGCTCTCTACCGGCATGTGGAAGGCAATATCTTGGCCTCGCTGGACAGGGCGGTCAGCGGTAAGGTGCATATTACCGCTGACTCATGGTCCAGCAGGCATGGACAGGGACGTTACCTTTCTTTCACGGCCCATTGGGTCACTCTTTTGGCAGCTGGGAAGGATGCAGGACAAGGTGCAGTAGTGTTGGAGGTTGTTCCACCGCCACGCCTCCAAAATGCTACTACTGGTTGTGACACACCTCTCTCCTCCACCCCCTCCTCTTCTTCTTCCTCCATGGCCTCTTCCTGTGGTTTGTCCTCTGAACCAGCGGTGCTCCGTAGCCGTTCAAGGGGCTACGCAAGTACGCAGGCAAAAAGATGCCATGCCGTGCTTGCGCTGGTGTGTTTGGGGGACAGAAGTCACACTGGGGCAGAGGTCCTGTCTGCTCTGCAGGGCCAGGCCGAGAGGTGGTTGACGCCACGCCAGCTTAAGCCAGGAATGGTGGTTTGCGACAATGGCACCAACCTCCTCTCCGCCCTCCGACAGGGACAATTGACCCATGTGCCCTGTGTGGCTCACGTCCTTAACCTGGTGGTGCAGCGGTTCTTGGGCAGGTACCCGGGCTTACAGGATGTCCTGAGGCAGGCCAGGAAAGTCTGTGTGCATTTCCGAAGATCTTATAATGCCAGTGCTCGCCTGGCTGAGCTGCAAAAGGAGTTGAACCTGCCCAAGAACCGCCTTATATGTGACATGCCCACCAGGTGGAACTCAACGTTGGCCATGCTGCAGCGGCTGCACACGCAGCAGAGGGCCATCAATGAGTACCTGTGCGACTACGGCACCAGGACAGGGTCAGGGGAGCTTGGTTTTTTTTCTCCATGCCAGTGGGGCATGATCAGGGATGCATGCACTGTCCTGGCACCATTTGAGGAGGCCACGAGGATGGTGAGCAGTGACAGTGCATGCATCAGTGACACTGTACCTCTTGTCCACCTGTTGGAGCACACGCTGCGTGGAATAATGGACAGGGCACTTGAGGCAGAACAGAGGCAGGAAGAGGAGGACTTCCTTGCCTCTCAAGGCCCCCTTTACCCAGACAGTGTTCCTTCTGTCCCACCCATCGCACAGGAAGAGGAGGAGGAGGAGGAGGAGGAGGAGGAGGATTGTGTCAGCATGGAGGTGGAGGCTGGCACTCAGCATCATCAGCAGCAGTCTTTTAGGGATGATTTACAGTCCCAAGAAACCAGTGGACTTGTACGTGGCTGGGAGGAGGTGGCTGCGGATCATGTCGTCCTTAGTGACCCAGAGGACTCCGGAGCGAATGCCTCAGCAAACCTACGCTGCATGGCCTCCTTGATCCTGCAAAGTCTGCGGAAGGATCCTCGTATTCTTCGGATCAAGGAGAGGGACCATTACTGGCTGGCCACTCTCCTTGATCCACGGTACAAGGGTAAGGTTGCGGACCTTAAGTTACCGTCGCAGAGGGAGCAGAGGATGAGACAACTCCGGGAGGCCTTGCAGAAAGGTCTGTGCAACGCGTTCCCAGAGACTGGGAGGTTACAAACTCCTGGTCCTGGACAACGAGTTGCTGAGGCTTCGGCCAGTCAAAGAAGGAGCGGTGGGGAAGGTGGCCGTCTGACCGATGCGTTCAGACAATTCTTTAGTCCGCAGCCCCAAAGTATGATCGGTTCCAGCAACCATCGCCAGCGTCTGATAAACATGGTGCAGGAATATCTAGGGGCAAGGTCAGACTTGGACACCTTCCCTACCGAAAATCCTCTGGCTTACTGGGTCTTGAGGATGGATCACTGGGCAGAGCTTGCACAGTATGCAATTGAGCTACTGGCCTGTCCTGCATCCAGCGTTCTTTCGGAACGCACATTCAGTGCTGCTGGAGGATTTGTCACGGATCACAGGGTGCGCCTGTCCACCGACTCGGGTTGATCGACTGACTTTCATCAAGATGAACCAGTCTTGGATCACCACCAGCTACCACACACCTGATGCTGATATAACAGACTAATTGATTTTAACATGTCACATCCCTTCAAGACTGATGCTGATGCTGAGTGTCTGTGCTGTTATGTTGACTGGCTATCCTCCTCCTCCGAGTCCTCAATGATACGATTGATGATGATAGCTTGGAAGATCATTTTTGTTTATGGGTGCCGCCACCAGTGGCTAAGGCACAATTTTTCAGCCCCTGTTTTACAGGGGCGTGTAATTACAATTTTTGAAGCAATAATTTGCCATAGGGCTCATTGCTGTGCTCCAAGTACAGTATCTGTGAGGGGTTGGAGTGTTGTGGCACCAGTGCCTAAGGCCCAATTTTTCAGCCCCTGTTTAACAGGGGCGTGTCATTACAATTTTTGAAGCAATACTTTGCAACAGGGCTCATTGCTGTGCTCCAAGTACAGTATCTGTGAGGGGTTGTAGTGTTGTGCCACCAGTGCCTAAGGCCCAATTTTTCAGCCCCTGTTCAACAGGGGCATGTAATTACAATTCTTGATCTAATAATTCACAGCAGGGCCCATTGCTGCACCCACCAAGAGTAACTCTGAGGGCTTACAGTGTTGTGGCAACGCCACCACCACCACCACCACCACGAAAGGCCCAATTTTTCAGCCCCTGTTCAACAGGGGCATGCAATTACAATTCTTGATCTAATAATTCACAGCAGGGCCCATTGCTGCACCCACCAAGAGTAACTCTGAGGGCTTACAGTGTTGTGGCAACGCCACCACCACCACCACCACCACGAAAGGCCCAATTTTTCAGCCCCTGTTCAACAGGGGCATGCAATTACAATTCTTGATCTAATAATTCACAGCAGGGCCCATTGCTGCACCCACCAAGAGTAACTGTCAGGGCTTACAGTGTTGTGGCACCAGCACCACCATCAAAGGCCCAATTTTTACTACCACTGTTCAACAATTATATGTAATTACAATTCCTGATATAATAGTTGACAGCAGGGCGTTCCAGCACCAACCAAGAGTAACTGTGAGTGCTTACAGTGATGTGCCAACACCAACAACTAAGGGGCCTATTTCTGCAGAGTATATACGGCAGGTCCCTACTTTCAAACATCCAACTTACAAACGACTCCTACTTGCAAACGCAAGAAGACAACAGGAAGTGAGAGGAAATCTACCCCTTGGAAGGAAAATTCTCTCCTGTAAGAATTAATATGGGAGAAAGGTGTCTCCTCTGTACTGATGCTTTATCAGCAATCCTTGTTTCAAGAAAAACACCACATTTCAAAAACAGTTGTCATTGGGACGGAAAGTGAGGTGAAATGTTCTGAACAGGGGCACAGACAGCAAAACAAATGTTACAGGGGTGATAACCCTTACCTATGTTTCCCAAAAAGTTTAAAAATAGATTTTTGGGCTGGAGCTACACTTAAACAATGTACCTGTTCAAAATTACAAACAGATTCTACATAAGAACAAACCTACAGTCCCTGTCTTGTATGCACCGCCTGTATACGGCTGTTCAGAGTATATAGGGCCTTTTTTATTTTATGTCCGGGGTTCCCCTTAATATCCATACAAGACCCAAAGGGGCTGGTAATGGGCTGGGGTAGGGGGGGGGGGGGGGGGGTCATGGGGTAGCTATGCCATTTTTCTTAAAGATTTTCATCCATATTACCGGGACCAGACATTACATTAAAGCCGCAAGCAGTTTTAAATGGCTTTTTTTTCCTTTAGAAGTGTCATTTTGTGCAGGGACAGTTCTAAACACGGGAAACACGTGGCACTTCACAGGCATACTTTAGACACCCCCCAGGTACGATATTTAAAGGAATATTTGACTTTTTTTTTTTCACTTTATGCATCATTAACCACTTAAGCCCCGGACCATTTCGGGCCATTAGGACCAGGCCTGTTTTTGGGATTCGGCACTGCGCTGCTTTAACTGTAAATTGTGCGGACATGCAATGTTGTACCCAAATTAAATTTGCGTCCTTTTCTTCCCACAAATAGAGCTTTCTTTTAATGGTATTTGATTGCCTCTGCGATTTTTATTTTTTGCGATATAAACAGAAAAAGACCGAAAATTTTGAAAAAAAATGATATTTTCTACTTTTTGTTATAAGAAAAATCGAATAAACTCAATTTTAGTCATACATTTAGGCCAAAATGTATTCAGCCACATGTCTTTAGTAAAAAAAATGTCAATAAGCGTATATTTATTGGTTTGCGCAAAAGTTATAGCGTTTACAAACTAGGGTACATTTTCTGAAATTTACACAGCTTTAAATTTATGACTGCCTATCTCATTTCTTGAGGTGCTAAAATGGCAGGGCAGTACAAAACCCCCCCAAATGACCCCATTTTGGAAAGTAGACACCCCAAGGAAATTGCTGAGAGGCATGTTGAGCCCATTGAATATTTTTTTTTTTTTGTCCCAAGTGATTGAATAATGACAAAAAAAAAACAAAAAAAAAGTTACAAAAAGTTGTCACTAAATGATATATTGCTCACACATGCCATGGTTATATGTGGAATTGCACCCCAAAATACATTCTGCTGCTTCTCCTGAGTACGGGGATACCACATGTGTGGGACTTTTTAGGAGCCTAGCCACGTACGGGACCCCGGAAACCAAGCACCGCCTTCAGGATTTCTAAGGGCGCAAATTTTTGATTTCACTCCTCACTACCTATCACAGTTTCGAAGGCCATAAAATGCCAAAATAGCACAAAACCCCCCCAAATGACCCCATTTTGGAAATTACATACCTGAAAAGCAAGCATGATAAAACATTGCAGAATAGAATACAGTAAAAAAGAGCAGAACAATAGAGAGAAAATAGAGAGAGAGAGAACAATAAAACGACAACTATTTTAGTTTTTTTTATTTTATATTTTTTTTGTGTTTTGTTTTTTACGTTTTTTTTTTTCTTTTTTACACTTTTTTTGTAACTTTACAACTGTAATGGTTCGGGTCTCTCAAAATGTAATGGCATCTTGGGAGACCCTGTGTAAGTGTGTCCTTGTCTGTGAAATGCTGTACCCTACGCTAAAACTTCACTTTTGAGTGGTAGCGTTCAAAACATTCACCTTGGACTGGTTGATATTGATGGTTGCTATGGACTGGTTGCTATGGACGGTTGCTATGGACAGTTGCTATGGACGGTTGCTACGGATTGGTTGTTATGGACGGTTGCTATGGATTGGTTGCCATGGACAGTTGCTATGGACTGGATGCTATGGATAGTTGCTATGGATGGTTGCTATAGACAGTTGCTATGGACGGTTGCTATGGACTGGTTGCAATGGATGGTTGCTATGGACAGTTGCTATAGACTGGTTGCTATGGATGGTTGCTATGGACGGTTGCTATGGACTGGTTGCTATGGACGTTTGCTATGGACTGGTTGATATGGATCAGGCCTGTCTCTGCGAATGCTGCAGTTATGTGTGTTGTGTTTGGTAAGTGACAGTGATCGATCGATACTGCACTTGGGTGGGCTGGGCTGGGCGGAGGGGCTAAACGCAGGCGCTAGCAGGTATCTGGGCTGATCCCGCTAATACTGCGTTTTTGGGAACCCTAAACCGCTGGGGATGCTAGTATAGATCTGATCAGATACTATACCACTAAGGGGGGTGTATGCTTTGCGCGTGGGTGTTAGCGTTACTGGCACTAACCTAACACTGCCTGGGGCGACGCAGACCCTCTCTGGCGCTAAAACCTAATTGATCTCACCCGCCGGGCGATCAGGGGGGTTAAACCTTTATTGGGTTATATACGGCGGGTGCCCTGATGCTATAAAAAGCAAACTAATCAACCAGCGTCACCCGTAACCTTTATATGGTGATCACTGGTGAAAGGGTTAACTAGGGGCAATCAGGGGGTTAAAACCTTTATTAGGTTAAATATGGGGGTACCTGACACTATATAAAAACCTGACGGGTAACCTAAATAACTAAATAACTTACTGGCTAACCAGTGACACCAGTGACGCTTATACGGCGATCACTGGTGAAAGGGTTAACTCTAGGGGCAATCAGGGGGTTAAAATAATATATGGGGGTACCTGACACTAATAAAAAACCTGCGGCGAACCTAAAAAAAAAATAACTAATAATCTAAAACACCAGCGACACAAATACAGCGATCGGAAAAACAATCGCTTAGTGACGCTGAAGTTAGGGGGTGAAAGGGTTACCTGGGGGGTGATCAAGGGGTTAAACCTTTATTAGGGGGGGTTAGGGGGCTACCCTGGACCTAAAGGGGCCTAATCCTAACTGCCCTGCAACTTTTTACAATCACAGATGACACTAAATGCAGTGATCAGTAAAATAAATGATCACTGCAATCAGTGACACTGTGATTGGGGGCTTTGGGGTGACCTGGGGGGTGATCTGGGGGTGACTGGGGGGTGATTTGTGTGCCTATGTGTACCTACGTGTCAGTGGACTGTTGGTGCACTAACCTCTGTCTTCACTCCTCGGCGCCGGGAACGAAAAGACCGCGGCGAGGGAGATGACATCACTTCCTCCAGCCTTGTTTACATCACATGGCGGAGGAAGCATTTTCATTGGCCGGGAGCGATCGTGAGGGGGGGGCGGAATCGAGCGGCCGCCCCCTCATGCCTGATCGCTCCCGAACACTTAACGGCTGCTCACTGCAGTGAAGGGGGGTCCGGATGGACCCCCCAACTGCACAAAGGCGATCACGTAGATCTACGTGATTCTGCCTGTCCGTGCCATTCTGCCGACGTAAATCGGCGGTGGGCGGTCGTTAAGTGGTTAAAATGACTGCTCCCGAAAAACGACCGTTTTTAAAACTTCTTTTTGCATTGATACATGTCCCCTGGTGCACAACCCGGGTTCCCAAACCCTTTTTAGGACAATAACATGCATAATAGTTGTTATAATTAGCACTTTAGAATTCGAACGTTCGCATCCATTGTATTTAATAGGGTTCTAATGTTCGTACGAACTTTCGGTCCGTTCGCGGGTTCTGGTGCGAACCGAACCCGGGGGTGTTCGGCTCATCACTAGAGAAGAACTATAATAGGAAATGGCAAATGATAGTCCCTCCCCTTAAGAATCACATGGGGGTATATGGTACTATAGGATGGTATATAGCCAATATTAAACCATATTCCAGTATATAGTGTTAGTCCTCATTCATTACAGATGTGGATTGATGGGATGCTGCTGTGTGGCTGTTGATGTTTGCAGGTTAGCATATGTACTGTATGTATACTTGTATATTCTTGCAGTGGGAGCAAACCAATATAATAAATGTACAGTCTTTGGCACTGGATTAATAAGGAGAGATATATTGTACAGGAATATCACACCATCTCAGTTGGTTCCCAAATTCCAGATATGTGTAGAGTTTGAGTGATCTCGGTTCTCCCACCATTACAACAAGTGTGAAATAACATGGTGCTACTGCATGGCTGTGGGTGTTTGTGGGTTAGCATATAGATAGGAGCCTGTATGCATTTGCAGTGACCACACAGTAAGCAGAATGGAAAAACAAACTGAGGGACACAGTGAACCTTAGCAAATCCAAATCTGAAAAATAGGTTTGTAAAACCAAAATGATTGTTAACCAGATGCCAGTGTGTACTGCCTGGTCACCCTGTGCTGCTGAATAGAATCCCTGGAGCTCCTTCACGTTAAGCAGACGCTTCATAGACTTTTTATATATGCAGTGTTTAGTGGTTTATACAAGTTTTTCACAAGTGTTTTGGGGAGCATAATGGAGAATATGGATTGGGAGAAGTCTGGTTTATACAGTATGCAGTCTCAAACAGTGGATAAATAGGGGTGTGTCGTGGATGAGTATCTCACCACCTCAGTGTATTCTCAGAGTCCAGGTTAGTCTGCTGAGTTGGTCGGAATTCTGGCTCTTCCATATATAGCCAGCATCTTACTATCCCAGTCCCGCGGTGTAGATAGCGTCCACTGTCAGCTGCGCATATTCCTAGTGGCAGGGTTGCAGGAAGACGCCACGTGTGTGATGATATATACCGCCATATAGTTATGGCTGATCGGTGTATATCAATGCTTGCTTATGTAGCGCTTACATGTTCAGAAAATATGTTCTCAGGAAAAAGTTTTTATTAAAATCCAACATTACTTTCCTTTGTCCAATTTGCCCAAAAGTGAAAAATCCCACCAGTAGAGTGTAAAGTACAGCAGAAAAAGGTAGAGTGGGACTAAAATTTTGTATACTGTATTACCATATACCATATGCTAGTCAAACTAGGAGCAATAGTAAGCATATGGATTCTACAAGTACCATTATTGAATATTGTGATGACCATTGGAAGTCCTGGCAGGGATTCTGCAACAGCACAATAACATTTGCAGTCTCTCTCTCTGAAACTGCATCCTAATAAAAGTGCTTGCATAGTGTGAGTTTGTACAGTATTTATGGCTGCTGTCTCTGATATAGCACACTCTATTTTATTTTTTAATTTTTTTACCCGCAGAAATCAATATTGGTAGGTTTTGTTGAGTATCAACCCCCTCCATGTCTGCTACCCTTCTCTGCCAATCATCCAACAAATTGAATTCAAAATACTAAAAATAACTTATAAAGCCATCCACAACTCTGCTTCCCAGCTACATCACTAACCTAGTCTCAAAATACCAACCAAATTGTTCTCTTCGTTCCTCCCAAGACCTCCTGCTCTCTTGTCATCTCCTCCCACGCTTGCCTCCAGGACTTCTCTTGAACCTCTCTACCCCAATCTGTCCAACTATCTCCAACCAGTGGCGGTGCGTCCATAGAGGGCGCCGGAGCGCCGCCCCCTCTCGCTCCCGCACCGCCACTGAAAGACAATACACAGATTCATGCATTGCATGAATCTGTGTATTGTCACCGCTGCCGCGCTGCCCACTATACATATGGCCGGCCTCCTGGTGAGCGCCGGCCATATGAATTAGAGCGGCAGCCGGCGGTGGGTGTGTTCTGGAAGTGTCTATCAGAGCCAGCGGCTCTGATAGGCTTTCCGAATACAGCTCTCACGCTGTATTCGGCTTCCAAAAACTCCTCCGCTCAATCCGCTATAGGGCGGGCGGCAAGTGGTTAATCATAGATACCACCCCATACCAATAGCGATGAAGTTTAGGGCATCTCCATACCTGTCAGTTGAGAACGGACGTGTGTTGCAGGAGCTCCTGCCGTCTGCCTTCCAGGGCACATTCCGCGGTTCTTCCTCCCATACAGGGGCTGCCTAACAGGCCACGGCCCCTGGCACC
Source organism: Rana muscosa (assembly GCA_029206835.1). Classification (NCBI taxonomy): domain Eukaryota; kingdom Metazoa; phylum Chordata; class Amphibia; order Anura; family Ranidae; genus Rana; species Rana muscosa. Next base: position 141,657,972 of record CM055126.1, on the reverse strand, counting down.
CGGCCCTATCCTTCCACAGCTGCTCCCAGAGCTGAGCACTGCTCGTCCACTCGCCATCGGAAGACGCCATCCGGGCCGCCATTCGCCATTGACCGGCAACTGCCGGCAAGATAGTCCGTGGCTGAGGCCTAGTTCCGGCCTCCTCCAGCCCAGCATCGTCCCCCCTCTCCCCCATCCTTAGCGGGCAAGCCGTGTCTCCCGCATCGGAGCTCCCCCAAGCGGCCCGAAGCCGCAACCACCACCGCCTGTCCTTTTTAGGACAGTCCGCGGCTCCGGCCTAACTTCCAGCCGCGGCGGCCATCTTGGTACACCCGCCCGGCCTCAGCACTTCCTGACTCAATCTAGGCACCAGTGGCCATCTTGGTACACCTGGGCCCATATCTATCAGGACCCTGACAGTACCAAGAAAAGTATAGCAGGAAATATACTCTGCAAATACCATCATCTTCATCCTTATCCTCATTCTCATGACAATACTCATTCTCAGCACCATCATCTTCACCTTCATCATCCTCATCGGTATCCTCATCAGCAGCATCTTCATCATCATCATCCTCATCCTCATTCACATCATCATCCTCATCCTCCTCTCAGCATCACCACCAGTTGTCCTGGCAAACCTGACAACTAGGTAAGTATACCGGGCTCCTCCATTAGCTAGCTGATCCAGGGCAGACCCGATCGCCTCTAGAGGGATCAGGAAGGAATTTTTTCCCCCGCTCTAGCACTATTGGCTGGGGTTTTTCGCCTTCCTCTGGATCAACGGGGGGATTAGATAGTTGGGGAGCAGCGCCGTCTACACCAGGATCATCATCATCATCATCATCATCATCATCAGTCGTCCATCAAACCTGATAACCAGGTAAGTATATCGGACTCCTTCCATTAGCGGGAAGGTCAGGGTAGCTCCAACCGCCTCCAGGGATCAGGAAGGAATCATCATCACTAGGATCATCATCAGCATTGGATCATCATCAGCATTGGATCATCAGCAGCATTGGATCATCATCAGCATTGGATCATCATCACTATCGGATCATCATCACTATCGGATCATCATCACTATCGGATCATCATCACTATCGGATCATTCATCACTATCGGATCATCATCCTTGTCAACATCAAACACCAACTTCAAGCATTAGCACACCTCAGCAGCTCTCTCATCGCATCGCATCGCTCATCATCATCATCATCAACATCAGGATCATCATCGTTATCAACATCATCTCATCGCCTCATCATTATCAGCACTTTTTCAACATGGTTAACATTATATACTCAGCCGACACCACCCAAAGCCTAAAGAACTTTGCCACAACACTACCAACACCCATCCAAAAAAAATTACAAAAAGAACGAATCGTAAGAATCAGTCGACTATCAACAGGAAAAAACAGAGCACCATGGCATCTACAACATCTATCAAGTGCCCTAATCAACACCAGATCTGCAGTCAAACACAGACAGGAAATCCATGATTTCATAACCCAACACAACATAGACTGCCTCTTCATCACGGAAAGCTGGCTAACACCCGACTGCAATACCATCCTAGCAGAACTAGTGCCGGAGAACTACCGCATCCTAACGGAGCATAGAACAGGACAAAGAGGAGGGGGCCTAGCAGTAATTTACAAAGACCACCTTACATTCATCAAACCAACTCTACAGAACTCATTGCCTTTCATGGAAACACTCACTCTGCAACTACAAACTACACCCCAGGATACCATCCACATACTGCTCTGCTACAGACCACCGGGACCCAAGACACACCTCCTCACACATTTAAATGAATTTTTCTCGACATACACCATGAAAACCAAAAATCTGCTGCTACTTGGAGACTTCAACCTTTGGGCCAACTCCCCCGAAGACCCTATCGCCACTGCCTGCATCGACCAACTAGAAAAACTAGGCTTGCAACAATTGATAAATACTCCTACTCATGTATCAGGTCACACTCTTGACCTAATCTTCAAACAAGATATGGACATCAACACACTGGACAACCAGCCTCTACCATGGACAGACCATCATGCCATCAAGTTTACTATAACGACCAACACGGCCCTCCAAAAATCAATACAATCAGCAACAACACACTGGACAAGATCACAGAAGAAACTATACTCTGAGCTTTTCAAAACCACGCTATTGAACAATATGGAAATGCTAAACCAAAACCACTCAACAGAAGAAACACTCAACTTCCTGAACAATGCTTTGCTACAGACAGCAGATACAGTTGCTCCAAGACGCAGAGCACTCATCCGCAAAAACAATGCAGGCTGGTTCAATGACACTCTTACTTTACTGAAACAAGAACGCAGAAGAGCAGAAGGAGCCTGGAGAAGAAATGCAACAAAGGAGAACTACACAATCTACAAAGCACTCACTAGGAAATATCATAAAGCAATCTTCAAAGCAAAAAGAGACCATTTCGCAAACACCATCGCAAAAGCCCTAAACTGCCCCCGCGAACTCTTCAAACTAGTAGCTCAGACCATGAATCCCACCTGTTTGGAGTCTTCAGCAAACGAAACACAGGAATTCTGCAATGAACTATCCAATTTTTTTATCGACAAAATTGATAACATTAGGAAAATAATTCAGCAGGAAAAATCAAACAACCCCACACAGCCAAAGGAAGAAAAGAACCAGATAAATATTCTGCAATCAAAGAAATTTACTCTGGTCCCTATTACAATCGACACTACTAAAAACATCATCAGAAGCCTCCGAGATAGCACTTCACCGAGCGACATCATTCCGGCAAAACTGCTGAAAGAATGTACCGACATCTTGGCACCCCACATAACACACTTCATCAACCAATCGTTCAAAGAAGGTATTGTGCCGACTTCCCTTAAACAAGGAATAATCAAACCCCTCCTAAAGAAACCTAACCTTGACCCGAATGACCCAAATTTTAGAAGACCGGTAACAAGCCTGAACACCATCTCCAAGATTATCGAGAAAGTTGTAACACAACAGCTACAACTTCATTTGGATACCCACAATCTCCTGGACCCACTTCAATCGGGGTTCCGCCCAGGCCATGGGACGGAAACGGCACTTCTCAAAATATGGGACGACGTACTAGAAGCAGCAGATGACGGAGAATCATGTCTCCTGGTGCTGCTGGACCTCAGTGCAGCCTTTGACACAGTAGATCACAAAATCCTACTTACGTGTCTCACCGAAGTAGCAGGAGTCGCAGACACGGACCTAACCATGGTTCGCATCCTTCTTAGAAAACCGATCCCAGACAGTGAAACTGGGAGCCTTTACCTCGGCACCACGCACAAATACATGCAGAGTACCTCAAGGATCACCCCTGTCACCGGTACTCTTCAACATCTACCTTCGGCCACTCCTCAAAATCATCAGTGAACAGGACATGCGTTATCACTCCTATGCAGATGACACTCAACTATACTTTCGCATCAACAACAAAAAAGATCAATATTACGGACTGGAAAAATGCCTTACATTGATCAACAATTGGATGACAGAGAGCTCCCTCAAGCTTAATGTATCCAAAACAGAACTTCTCATTTTCCACGCTAACCGAAAGAAAAACGCCAGGACCACATGGACGCCACCCACCATCCTGGGACAAAACATAACCCCAAGCACCAAAGTTAAAAGCCTGGGAGTTATCTTTGACTCAGACATGACTATGGACGCACAAATAGGATCAGTAGTCAGTGGATCCCACCACCTTCTCCGCCTGCTACGAAGACTCATCCCGCTCATCCCGGAAAAAGACAGAGCAGTAGTAGTCGGAACCATTATCAATTCACGGCTTGACTACGCTAACTCACTTTACCTAGGACTACCCAAATACCAAGTTGCACGTCTACAAGTCGTCCAAAACACAGCGGCCAGACTGGTAACAGGGAAAAAACCCTGGGAATCAATCGCACCATCCCTGAAAAGCCTCCATTGGCTAGCCGTAAAGGATCGGATCACATTCAAGACCCTCTGCCTCACCCACAAATGCGCACAAGGAAACGCTCCTGAATACTTATGCGAGAAAATAAAACACTACACCACTACTCGTGACCTTCGATCAACTAACCAAAACCTCCTCCACATCCCCAAGACCCGCTACAAAGCCAAGGGAGAACGAAGGTTTGCTGTCCAAGGACCAAGGCTATGGAATGCGCTACCCACGAATATCCGCATGGAAGAAAACCATCGGGCCTTCCGGAAAATACTAAAGACCCATCTCTTCTAACGATCTCAACGACACTGGATGCAAAGCGCCTTGAGGCGATTTAGTTCGCAATTGCAGCGCTATACAAGTTACTCACTCACTCAGGTACGCACGGGGGTGCGTTCCTGGGAGAAGACTGTGTGGAGGTTTCAGCCAATCAGGTTCACCAGATCTGGTTACCGGTAACCTGATTTGCTGAAGCGACATCGAGGGCGGGAGAACACATCAAGGAAGGCGCGGACCGAGGAAGGTAAGTGCAGGGCTGGGGGGGGGGGGACAGGCTGCATTTGGGGGACAAACTGGCTGAATATGGGGGACAAACTGGCTGAATAACGGGGACAAACTGGCTGAATATGGGGCACAAACTGGCTGCATTTGGGGGGAACTGGCTGTATATGGGGGACAAACTGGCTGAATATGGGGGGAACTGGCTGAATATGGGGGACAAACTGGCTGAATATGGGGGGAACTGGCTGAATATGGGGGACAAACTGGGTGAATATGGGGGGAACTGGCTGAATATGGGGGACAAACTGGCTGAATATGGGGGGAACTGGCTGTATATGGGGGACAAACTGGCTGAATATGGGGGACAAACTGGCTGAATATGGGGGGAACTGGCTGAATATGGGGGACAAACTGGCTGAATATGGGGCACAAACTGGCTGCATTTGGGGGGAACTGGCTGTATATGGGGGACAAACTGGCTGAATATGGGGGGAACTGGCTGAATATGGGGGACAAACTGGCTGAATATGGGGGGAACTGGCTGAATATGGGGGACAAACTGGCTGAATATGGGGGGAACTGGCTGAATATGGGGGACAAACTGGCTGTATATGGGGGACAAACTGGCTGCATTTGGGGGGAACTGGCTGTATATGGGGGACAAACTGGCTGAATATGGGGGACACGCTGGCTGCATTTGGGGGGAACTGGCTGTATATGGGGGACACGCTGGCTGCATTTGGGGGGAACTGGCTGTATATGGGGGACAAACTGGCTGCATTTGGGGGGAACTGGCTGTATATCCACTTGTCCCCCGCCCACTGTCAATTGACGGCGGACGGAGGATACTCTCGTTCTGGGAGGACGTCATATGACGTCCTCCCTTTAAAACGAGCTAGGAGGCGCGCGCTCGCCGCCAGCGGCGCACGCGCGCGCCCGCCCGCCGCGTTCACAAGGCCCCGGTGCGCGTGCCCGGCGGCCGCGATTGCCGCCGGGCACCCGCGATTGCCCGGGAAACGAGCAGGAAAGTGGATCTCTGTGTGTAAACACAGAGATCCACATCCTGTGAGGGAGAGGGGACCGATGGTGTGTCCCTTGTACATAGGGACAACCATCGGTCACCCCCCCAGTCAGTCACCTCCCCCCACAGTAAGAACACATTGAGGGAACATATTTAACCCCTTCCCGCCCCCTAGTGGTTAACCCCTTCCCTGCCAATCACATTTATACAGTAATCAATGCATTTTTATAGCAGGGATCGCTGTATAAATGTGAATGGTCCCAAAAATGTGTCAAAAGTGTCCGATGTGTCCGCCGCAATATCGCAGTCACAATAAAAAATCGCAGATCGCCGCCATTATTAATAAAAAAATAAAAATGCTATAAATCTATCCTCTATTTTGTACACGCTATAACTTTTGCGCAAACCAATCAATACGCGCTTATTGCGTTTTTTTTTATTTACCAAAAATATGTAGAAGAATACGTATCGGCCTAAACTGAGGAAAATTGTATTTAAAAAAAAAAAAATGGGTATTTATTATAGCAAAAAGTAAAAAATAGTGTTTTTTTTCCAAACTGGACGCTCTTCTTTTGTTTATAGCGCAAAAAATAAAAACCGCAGAGGTGATCAAATACCACCAAAAGAAAGCTCTATTTGTGGGAAAAAAAGGACACAAATTTCGTTTGGGAGCCACGTCGCACGACCGCGCAATTGTCATTCAAAGTGTGACAGCGCTGAAAGCTGAAAAATGGCTTGGGCAGGAAGGGGGTTTTCGTGCACAGTAGAGAAGTGGATATGGGGCACAAACTGGCTGCATTTGGGGGGAACTGGCTGTATATGGGGACAAACTGGCTGTATATGGGGGCACACTGGCTATATATATGGGGACACACTGGCTGTATATGGGGGCACACTGGCTATATATATGGGGACAAACTGGCTGTATATGGGGGCACACTGGCTATATATATATGGGGGCACACTGGCTGTATATGGGGGCACACTGGCTGTATATGGGGGCACACTGGCTGTATATATGGGGGCACACTGGTTATATGTATATGGGGGCACACTGGCTGGATATGGAAACAAACTGGCTGTATTTGAGGGGGCAAACTGGTGGCGTTTGGGCACAGTGGCTGCGTTTAATGGGCACAGTGGCGGCAATTGTTTTGTTTTTTTTTCAGTTTGTTTGCGCCCCCCCAAAAATTTTGAGCACCAGCCGCCACTGTCTCCAACTCTATCCACCTTTAGGCTATCACTGAAATGTTTTCTCTTCCCTCTCCCTATCCTGCCTCCACCTAACAACTGTACTTTTATTTTCTCCATCAGCTCATCCCCCACAGTTATTGCCTTTTGTATCACTTGACCCTCCCTTTTAGATTGTAAGCTCTGACAAGCAGAGCCCTCTGATTTCTCCTGTATTGATTTGTATTGGAACTGTACTGTTTGCCCTAATGTTGTAAAGTGTTGTACAAATTGTTGGTGCTATTCACCGACCACTTTATTAGGTACATCTGTTCAATTGCTTGGTAACACAAATTGCTAATCAGCCAATCACATGGCAGCACCTCAATGCATTTAGGCATCCAGACATGGTGAAGATGACTTGCTGAAGTTCAAACCGAGTATCAGAATGGGAAAGAAAGGGGATTTAAGTGACTTTTTACAGTGGCATGGTTGTTAGTGCCAGACGGACTGGTCTGAGTATAAATATCGAGTGAGAGGCAGTTGTGTGGATGAAAATGCCTTGTTGATGTTGGAAGGTCAGAGGAGAATGGGCAAACTGGTTTGAGATGATAGAAAGGCAACAGTAACTCAAATAACCACTCGCTACAACCAAGGTATGCAGAATACCATCTCTGAACGCACAACATATCGAGCCTTGAAGCAGATGGGCTACAGCAGCAGAAGAGTAGGAGACAAGCAGCGCCAGTCTAAGTGCAGTATATAGTGTTAAAACAAGTATTTTTCTTTTTCGAACATCACGGGACACAGAGCCCTATTAAATACGTAATGGGTTATATGTCACCATCAGGTGATTGGACACTGGCACACCTTAATTACAAGACAAGTCCCCCTCTATATAACCCCTTCCATATGGAGAGTACCTCAGTTTTTTCGCCAGTGTCTAAGGTGTTGGTCACTGAGGATCCCTGCTGGGGTTAAGGAGCTACACAACCGGACCCATCCAAGAGGGCCAGAAAAAAACCAAAATGGATGGTACCCGGGCCTCGTGAAAGAGCAAGGTTTTGCCTGTAATGTCTCTCTTATAGGACTGGACTCTGGGATCCAGCACTTTGGACACATATTAAAAAATGCCCAAAGGTTTCTGGCAGAGTGCTCTACAGGTTCAGGGAAGAGGTCTCCTTTAAGTAGGAACCCAAAACCCTGAAGGTTGGCACAACACAACCCGCCGTGATGGGTGAAGGTTGGATCTGTCTGATCTTCAGCAGTATCCTGCGGCGGGGATAAGGTAAGTAAAGACAACCCTGAAAAAATTCTTCTGTGAGTAGTTGCATGTCTTACCCGTTTTCCGCCACTAGAGGGAGTAAAGAGACATACCTGGTGTTTTACTTACATGCTCTCCAGGACGAAAGCTCAGTGCAGCCGGTCCGTTGATCTGCTCACCTCCTCTGCTTCAGGCTCTGCCACAAAGGTTGAAAGGGGGGTCCCGCGAAGTCTGGGGTCCCACGACGGCCCTCCAAACAGGGTCCTCCCTCCCCCCTCCCCCATCGGCTGCCATCTCCTACACACGCGCGCACATGCAGGGGGCACGCTTTTCTCTCGGCTAGAATGGCGGGAAGGGGGCGTGATTGCCGCCGCCGTGCACGTGTAGTGTGCACAGCGGTCTACAGCGCAGGCGCAGGGCGGGTCATTTTTTTAAAAACCCAGACGCCAGGAGCTCTGTAAAGCATTGGGACACAGCAGCTTGGGACATGTAAGCATCTTGTGGATTGGATTCAGGCATACTACTAAGACACCTACTTAGCATCAGGCTGTGCAGATTAGCAGGCATTTTTAATGCCGCGTACACACAATCGTGATTCACGGCGGTGAAAACACCGCCGTGAATCACGGCATGAAAAAAAATGAAAAATGAGGGAACGGCATGTTCCCCCACACACGACCGTTTTTCCCGTCATTTTTTTCTTTGTCGAGAAAAACGAGCGTGTGTGGGCTCCGTGGCAGTGATTCCCTATGGGAAAACTGCAGCGGAAAACAATGCTGGAAAAAACGATGAGAAAAATTAGAACATGTTCTAATTTTTCTCATCGTGATTAATGCCGTTTTTCCCGTCGGGAAAAACGGCAAAAAGCCCACAGACGATCGTTTTTCTCGTCCAAAGGAAAAAATGTCATTTTTCCCGACGGGAAAAATGATCGTGTGTACGCGGCATTCTTGCTGGACTAGGCTCAGCAGTTGATGCACCTGTGTTAGTACCTCTGCTTTATGGCTTAGGACTAGGGATGAGCTTCGTGTTCGAGTCGAACATACGTTCGACTCGAACATCGGCTGTTCGATCGTTCGACGAAGATCGAACGATTTGGGCCGTTCGCGCCAAATTCGAGTGACGCGAACGGCCCACAATGCACTACGCCATCGCAGTGTCATCCAGGCGCTGTGATTGGCCAAGCATGCACTGTGACCCCGCATGCTTGGCCAATCACAGCGCCGGCAGCGAGGAGAGCAATGATTGGCCACAGGCAGGATGCCTGTGGCCAATTATTGCTGATGGGGTTTAGTACACGCCCCACACTATAAAAGGCCGCCAGCGCGGCGGCCTTGTGTAGTGTGTTCCGGAGCAGGGAAAGAGAAGCATAGGCAGGGACAGTGTCATTTTTTTTCCTTTACTAATCCTGGATTCCTTGTGTTTAGGGACAAATAAGGATAGGTAGGGAGAGTGTCAGTGACAGTGTGCTATTCTGTGCTAATCCTTGTTTGTAGGGACAGAGAGGTACAGTGAGGGAAACTGACAGTGTGCTATTCTGTTCTAAATCAATTTTGCTGTTCCATATTTTCAATCCTTGAGTTGAGGGACAGAGAGGTACAGTGAGGGAAACTGACAGTGTGCTATTCTGTTCTAAAACTATTTTGCTGAACCATATTTTCAATCCTTGAGTTGAGGGACAGAGAGCTACAGTGAGGGAAAGTGTCAGTGTGCTATTGTGTTCTAAAACTATTTTGCTGAACCATATTTTCAATCCTTGAGTTGAGGGACAGAGAGCTACAGTGAGGGAAAGTGTCAGTGTGCTATTGTGTTCTAAAACTATTTTGCTGAACCATATTTTCAATCCTTGAGTTGAGGGACAGAGAGCTACAGTGAGGGAAAGTGTCAGTGTGCTATTGTGTTCTAAAACTATTTTGCTGAACCATATTTTCAATCCTTGAGTTGAGGGACAGAGAGCTAGAGTGAGTGAAATTGACAGTGTGCTATTCTGTTCTAAATCAATTTTGCTGTTCCATATTTTCAATCCTTGAGTTGAGGGACAGAGAGCTACAGTGAGGGAAAGTGTCAGTGTGCTATTCTGTTCTAAATCAATTTTGCTGTTCCATATTTTCAATCCTTGAGTTGAGGGACAGAGAGGTACAGTGAGGGAAACTGACAGTGTGCTATTCTGTTCTAAAACTATTTTGCTGAACCATATTTTCAATCCTTGAGTTGAGGGACAGAGAGCTACAGTGAGGGAAAGTGTCAGTGTGCTATTGTGTTCTAAAACTATTTTGCTGAACCATATTTTCAATCCTTGAGTTGAGGGACAGAGAGCTACAGTGAGGGAAAGTGTCAGTGTGCTATTGTGTTCTAAAACTATTTTGCTGAACCATATTTTCAATCCTTGAGTTGAGGGACAGAGAGCTACAGTGAGGGAAAGTGTCAGTGTGCTATTGTGTTCTAAAACGATTTTGCTGAGCCATATTTTCAATCCTTGAGTTGAGGGACAGAGAGGTACAGTGAGGGAAACTGACAGTGTGCTATTCTGTTCTAAAACTATTTTGCTGAACCATATTTTCAATCCTTGAGTTGAGGGACAGAGAGCTACAGTGAGGGAAAGTGTCAGTGTGCTATTGTGTTCTAAAACTATTTTGCTGAACCATATTTTCAATCCTTGAGTTGAGGGACAGAGAGCTACAGTGAGTGAAACTGACAGTGTGCTATTCTGTTCTAAATCAATTTTGCTGTTCCATATTTTCAATCCTTGAGTTGAGGGACAGAGAGGTACAGTGAGGGAAAGTGTCAGTGTGCTATTGTGTTCTAAAACTATTTTGCTGAACCATATTTTCAATCCTTGAGTTGAGGGACAGAGAGCTACAGTGAGTGAAACTCACAGTGTGCTATTCTGTTCTAAATCAATTTTGCTGTTCCATATTTTCAATCCTTGAGTTGAGGGACAGAGAGCTACAGTGAGGGAAAGTGTCAGTGTGCTATTGTGTTCTAAAACTATTTTGCTGAACCATATTTTCAATCCTTGAGTTGAGGGACAGAGAGGTACAGTGAGTGAAACTGACAGTGTGCTATTCTGTTCTAAATCAATTTTGCTGTTCCATATTTTCAATCCTTGAGTTGAGGGACAGAGAGGTACAGTGAGGGAAACTGACAGTGTGCTATTCTGTTCTAAAACTATTTTGCTGAACCATATTTTCAATCCTTGAGTTGAGGGATAGAGAGGTACAGTGAGGGAAAGTGTCAGTGTGCTATTGTGTTCTAAAACTATTTTGCTGAACCATATTTTCAATCCTTGAGTTGAGGGACAGAGAGGTACAGTGAGTGAAACTGACAGTGTGCTATTCTGTTCTAAATCAATTTTGCTGTTCCATATTTTCAATCCTTGAGTTGAGGGACAGAGAGGTACAGTGAGGGAAACTGACAGTGTGCTATTCTGTTCTAAAACTATTTTGCTGAACCATATTTTCAATCCTTGAGTTGAGGGACAGAGAGCTACAGTGAGGGAAAGTGTCAGTGTGCTATTGTGTTCTAAAACTATTTTGCTGAACCATATTTTCAATCCTTGAGTTGAGGGACAGAGAGCTACAGTGAGGGAAAGTGTCAGTGTGCTATTGTGTTCTAAAACTATTTTGCTGAACCATATTTTCAATCCTTGAGTTGAGGGACAGAGAGCTACAGTGAGTGAAATTGACAGTGTGCTATTCTGTTCTAAATCAATTTTGCTGTTCCATATTTTCAATCCTTGAGTTGAGGGACAGAGAGCTACAGTGAGGGAAAATGTCAGTGTGCTATTGTGTTCTAAAACTATTTTGCTGAACCATATTTTCAATCCTTGAGTTGAGGGACAGAGAGGTACAGTGAGTGAAACTGACAGTGTGCTATTCTGTTCTAAATCAATTTTGCTGTTCCATATTTTCAATCCTTGAGTTGAGGGACAGAGAGCTACAGTGAGGGAAAGTGTCAGTGTGCTATTGTGTTCTAAAACTATTTTGCTGAACCATATTTTCAATCCTTGAGTTGAGGGACAGAGAGGTACAGTGAGGGAAACTGACAGTGTGCTATTCTGTTCTAAAACTATTTTGCTGAACCATATTTTCAATCCTTGAGTTGAGGGACAGAGAGCTACAGTGAGGGAAAGTGTCAGTGTGCTATTGTGTTCTAAAACTATTTTGCTGAACCATATTTTCAATCCTTGAGTTGAGGGACAGAGAGCTACAGTGAGTGAAACTGACAGTGTGCTATTCTGTTCTAAATCAATTTTGCTGTTCCATATTTTCAATCCTTGAGTTGAGGGACAGAGAGCTACAGTGAGGGAAAGTGTCAGTGTGCTATTGTGTTCTAAAACTATTTTGCTGAACCATATTTTCAATCCTTGAGTTGAGGGACAGAGAGCTACAGTGAGTGAAACTGACAGTGTGCTATTCTGTTCTAAATCAATTTTGCTGTTCCATATTTTCAATCCTTGAGTTGAGGGACAGAGAGCTACAGTGAGGGAAAGTGTCAGTGTGCTATTGTGTTCTAAAACTATTTTGCTGAACCATATTTTCAATCCTTGAGTTGAGGGACAGAGAGGTACAGTGAGTGAAACTGACAGTGTGCTATTCTGTTCTAAATCAATTTTGCTGTTCCATATTTTCAATCCTTGAGTTGAGGGACAGAGAGGTACAGTGAGGGAAACTGACAGTGTGCTATTCTGTTCTAAAACTATTTTGCTGAACCATATTTTCAATCCTTGAGTTGAGGGACAGAGAGCTACAGTGAGGGAAAGTGTAAGTGTGCTATTGTGTTCTAAAACTATTTTGCTGAACCATATTTTCAATCCTTGAGTTGAGGGACAGAGAGCTACAGTGAGTGAAACTGACAGTGTGCTATTCTGTTCTAAATCAATTTTGCTGTTCCATATTTTCAATCCTTGAGTTGAGGGACAGAGAGGTACAGTGAGGGAAAGTGTCAGTGTGCTATTGTGTTCTAAAACTATTTTGCTGAACCATATTTTCAATCCTTGAGTTGAGGGACAGAGAGCTACAGTGAGTGAAACTGACAGTGTGCTATTCTGTTCTAAATCAATTTTGCTGTTCCATATTTTCAATCCTTGAGTTGCGGGACAGAGAGGTACAGTGAGGGAAACTGACAGTGTGCTATTCTGTTCTAAACCAATTTTGCTGTTCCATATTTTCAATCCTTGAGTTTAGGGACAGAGAAAGACACTCGTAGAAATTATCAGTGTGCTATTCTGTGCTAAATCTTGTTTGTAGGGAGGGACAGAGTAGGACAGTGAGGGAAAGTGTCAGTGTGCTATTCTGTTCTAAAACTTTTTTGCTGAACCATATTTTCAATCCTTGTGTTTAGGGACAGAGAAGGATAGGCAGGGGACAGTGTCAGTGTCATTGTTGCTAAGCCTCCTGCACAATATACACCTGAAGGTAGCCATTATTGCTGTTTTTCCCATCTCCCTGCAGGCCATCCATTAAAATGTCTGGAAGGCAACCAAGGAGAGGCAGACAGTCAGGAGGCAAAAAAAGAGGGCAAGCAGGCTCTGTGTCTGGGGGCAACAGTGCTGGTCGTGTACGCGGTGCATTGTCATCAGCACATGGCCATGGGACACGCTTGTCCTTGTTTTCGGCAGCTGGACATGTTGAGCCACATCATGCCGAAGACTTGGTAGAGTGGATGACCAAGCCCACCTCATCCTCCTCATCCTCTCTCACCCAGGCTCAGGGTAGTGGCAAAGCAGCTGCCAAAGCGTCCTCTTCTCTGGTATCATTATCTTCATTAGTCAATCCTTCCCTAGACCCACCATGCCCTCCTCCTGAGGAGTCCCCCGAACTGTTTGAGCACAGTGTTGGATACATGCTCCAGGAGGATGCCCAGCGTTTGGAAGGATCTGATGATGATACCCAGCTAGAGGAAGGCATCAGCGTGAGAGCAGAGAGAGGGGATGCTCAAGAAGGACACCAATCTGGCAGTCATGTTCCAGCAGCTGCAGCATACTGCCAGATTGGCTCCAGTGATGAGGAGGGAGGGGATGATGAGGTCACTGACTCCACGTGGGTGCCTAATAGGAGAGAGGAGGAGGAGGAGGATGAGGAGGAGGCACATCTCCAACGAGGCAGGATGCCCTTGGGTGGCCAGCGTATGGGCAGCACACCGACGGAATCACACCGCAGAGCTCCGCCTGTGCAGGGCGCTGCCTCTGCCCGTCATTCAAAAAGTTCTTTGGTGTGGGCCTTTTTTGAGGCGAGTGCATCAGATCGCACAGCTGCTGTTTGCAACATATGTCTCAAGCGTATATCGCGTGGCCAAAACATCAGCCGCTTGGGCACCACATGCTTGATCAGACATATGTTGACCTGCCATGCAGCTCGTTGGCAAGCCTACCTTAAAGACCCACACCAAAGAACAAAGCTGACCTCTTCTTGCACCGCATCAGCTGGGATCTCCAACCCCACTATACCTTCACTCCTCTCTGAAACCTGCTCTGAGAGGAATGAAGGTGTAGAATTAGGTGTGTCACAGGCAAGTACTTGCGGGCACTCTGCTAGCAGTACACCAACGTCCGATTCTAGCAGGCAAATTTCCCTGCCCCAGCTGCTGGACCGTCGAAAGAAGTTCACTCCCAGCCATCCACATGCCCAGCGGTTGAATGCTAGCTTGGCTAAATTGCTAGCGCTTCAACTGCTGCCTTTTCAGTTGGTAGACTCGGCCCCCTTCCGTGAGTTTGTGCAATGTGCGGTTCCTCAGTGGCAGGTTCCCAAACGACACTTTTTCGCACGGAAGGCTATTCCGGCTCTCTACAGGCAATGTCTTGGCCTCGCTGGACAGGGCGGTCAGCGGTAAGGTGCATATTACCGCTGACTCATGGTCCAGCAGGCATGGACAGGGACGTTACCTTTCTTTCACGGCCCATTGGGTCACTCTTTTGGCAGCTGGGAAGGATGCAGGACAAGGTGCAGTAGTGTTGGAGGTTGTTCCACGCCCACGCCTCCAAAATGCTACTACTGGTTGTGACACACCTCTCTCCTCCACCCCCTCCTCTTCTTCTTCCTCCATGGCCTCTTCCTGTGGTTTGTCCTCGGAACCAGCGGTGCTCCGTAGGCGTTCAAGGGGCTACGCAAGTACGCAGGCAAAAAGATGCCATGCCGTGCTTGCGCTGGTGTGTTTGGGGGACAGGAGCCACACTGGGGCAGAGGTCCTGTCTGCTCTGCAGGGGCAGGCCGAGAGGTGGTTGACGCCACGCCAGCTTAAGCCAGGAATGGTGGTTTGCGACAATGGCACCAACCTCCTCTCCGCCCTCCGACAGGGACAACTGACCCATGTGCCCTGTATGGCTCACGTCCTTAACCTGGTGGTGCAGCGGTTCTTGGGCAGGTACCCGGGCTTACAGGATGTCCTGAGGCAGGCCAGGAAAGTCTGTGTGCATTTCCGCAGATCTTATAATGCCAGTGCTCGCCTGGCTGAGCTTCAAAAGGAGTTGAACCTGCCCAAGAACCGCCTTATATGTGACATGCCCACCAGGTGGAACTAAACGTTGGCCATGCTGCAGCGGCTGCACACGCAGCAGAGGGCCATCAATGAGTACCTGTGCGACTACGGCACCAGGACAGGGTCAGGGGAGCTCGGGTTTTTTTCACCACGCCAGTGGGGCATGATCAGGGATGCATGCACTGTCCTGGCACCATTTGAGGAGGCCACGAGGATGGTGAGCAGTGACAGTGCATGCATCAGTGACACTGTACCTCTTGTCCACCTGTTGGAGCACACGCTGCGTGGAATAATGGACAGGGCACTTGAGGCAGAACAGAGGCAGGAAGAGGAGGACTTCCTTGCCTCTCAAGGCCCCCTTTACCCAGACAGTGTTCCTTCTGTCCCACCCATCGCACAGGAAGAGGAGGAGGAGGAGGAGGATTGTGTCAGCATGGAGGTGGAGGCTGGCACTCAGCATCATCAGCAGCAGTCTTTTAGGGATGATTTACAGTCCCAAGAAACCAGTGGACTTGTACGTGGCTGGGAGGAGGTGGCTGCGGATCATGTCGTCCTTAGTGACCCAGAGGACTCTGGACTGAATGCCTCAGCTAACCTACGCTGCATGGCCTCCCTGATCCTGCAAAGTCTGCGGAAGGATCCTCGTATTCTTCGGATCAAGGAGAGGGACCATTACTGGCTGGCCACTCTCCTTGATCCACGGTACAAGGGTAAGGTTGCGGACCTTATCGTACCGTCGCAGAGGGAGCAGAGGATGAGACAACTCCGGGAGGCCTTGCAGAAAGGTCTGTGCAACGCGTTCCCAGAGACTGGGAGGTTACAAACTCCTGGTCCTGGACAACGAGTTGCTGAGGCTTCGGGCAGTCAAAGAAGGAGCGGTGGGGAAGGTGGCCGTCTGACCGATGCGTTCAGACAATTCTTTAGTCCGCAGCCCCAAAGTATGATCGGTTCCAGCAACCATCGCCAGCGTCTGATATACATGGTGCAGGAATACCTAGGGGCAAGGTCAGACTTGGACACCTTCCCCACCGAAAATCCTCTGGCTTACTGGGTCTTGAGGATGGATCACTGGCCAGAGCTTGCACAGTATGCAATTGAGCTACTGGCCTGTCCTGCATCCAGCGTTCTTTCAGAACGCACATTCAGTGCTGCTGGAGGATTTGTCACGGATCACAGGGTGCGCCTGTCCACCGACTCGGTTGATCGGGGCGTGTAATTAAAATTTTTGATGCAGTACTTTGCAACAGGCCTCATTGCTGTGCTCCAAGTACAGTATCTGTGAGGGGTTGCAGTGTTGTGCCACCAGTGCCTAAGCCCCAATTTTTCAGCCCCTGTTCAACAGGGGCATGCAATTATAATTATTGATCTAATAATTCACAGCAGGGCCCATTGCTGCGCCCACCAAGAGTAACTGTCAGGCCTTACAGTGTTGTGCCACCAGCAACACCATCACCACCACCACCACCACCAAAGGCCCAGTTTTTCAGCCCCTGTTCAACAGGGGCATGCAATTATAATTATTGATCTAATAATTCACAGCAGGGACCATTGCTGCGCCCACCAAGAGTAACTGTCAGGCCTTACAGTGTTGTGGCACCAGCACCACCATCAAAGGCCCAATTTTTACTACCACTGATCAACAATTATATGTTATTACAATTCCTGATATTATACTTGACAGCAGGGCGTTCCAGCACCCACCAAGAATAACTGTGAGTGCTTTCACTGTTGTGCCAACACCAACACCTAAGGGGCCAATTTCTGCAGAGTATATACGGAAGGTCCCTACTTTCAAACATCCAACTTACAAACTACTACTACTTGCAAACGGAAGAAGACAACAGGAAGTGAGAGGAAATCTACCCCTTGGAAGGAAAATTCTCTCCTGTAAGAATTAATATGGGAGAAAGGTGTCTCCTCTCTACTGATGCTTTATCACCAATCCTTGTTTCAATACAAACACCACATTTCAAAAACAGTTGTCATTGGGACGCAAAGTGAGGTGAAATGTTCTGAACAGGGGCACAGACAGCAAAAAAAATGTGACAGGGGTGATAACCGTTCCCTATGTTTTCCAAAAAGCTAAAAAAAAGGAATTTGGCATGGAGCTACACTTAAACAATGCAGCTGTTCAAAATTACAAACAGATTCTACATAAGAACAAACCTACAGTCCCTGTCTTGTATGCACCGCCTGTATACGGCTGTTCAGAGTATATAGGGGCTTTTTTATTTTGTGTGCGGGGTTCCCCTTAATATCCATACAAGACCCAAAGGGGCTGGTAATGGGCTGGGGTAGGGGGGGGGGGGGGGTTGATGGGGTAGCTATGCCATTTTTCCTAAAGATTTTCATCCATATTACCGGGACCAGACATTGCATTAAAGCCGCAAGCAGTTTTAAATGGCTTTTTTTCCTTTAGAAATGTTATTTTGTGCAGGGACAGTTCTAAACACGGGAAACACGTGGCACTTCACAGGCATACTTTAGACACCCCCCAGGTACAATATTTAAAGGAATATTTTACTTTTTTTTTTTCACTTTATGCATCATTAAAATGACTGCTCCCGGAAAACGTCCGTTTTTAAAACTTCTTTTTGCATTGATACATGTCCCCTGGTGCAGAAGCCGGGTTCCCAAACTCTGTTTCGGACAATAACATGGATAATAGTCGTTATAATTAGCACTTTAGAATCCGAACGTTCGCATCCATTGTATTTAATATGGTTCTAATGTTCGCGCGAACTTTCGGTCCGTTCGCGGGTTCTGGTGCGAACCGAACCCGGGGGTGTTCGGCTCATCACTACTTAGGACTATGTCTCCCTGTAGAAGGAGTTCAGGGGTAGGAAAAAGGGGCACTAAAGTGTCACCATCTGGATCTGGGGGTCCTAGACATGCCTGCATGATACCATCCTCCCCTGAGAGACCTGAGGCAGTCGCACAGGATGAGCCATTGCCCCTGTCAGGCATTACAGCCTCTCCCAACATTGTAGCTCCTGCATATGTCACTGAGGACGCTTTAGCAGCAGCATTGGTTGTTTTAGCTTTAATTACAGCATCCTTGCAGAAGAGCAGAAAGCGGGGTAGGTCACTTTCCTCTGCTCTGGGTTCCCTGTCAGACGATCAACAATCTGATGATAATGATGATGATGATGAATCTGGAGACAAGGATCAGGGGCAGTTGGATGAATCAGGGGGTGAGGAGAAGCTGTTTTCTACCTCTCAGGCACTCAAGATGCAGGTGCAATACTATACAGAAGTTGTGCATGCTGCGTACAAGTTGCCCTCCACTGAGTCAGCCGGGTCCCCTGTCCCCTCCTTGGGGTCTTTAAAATCCCTGCAGACTGCATATACCTTCCCGATCCATCCATTACTGGAACAGCTTATGTATGCTGACTGGGATCACCCAGATAAGATGTTTTCTCCTCCCAAGAAGTTTTCCTTTCTTTATCCAATTGAGAAGAAATTCACCAAGAAATGGAGTTTGCCGGCAATAGACGCGGCTATCTCTTTCGTGAATAAAAGTCTGACCTGTCCTGTGGACAATGCTCAGGTATTTAGAGATCCAACTGAGAAAAAGCTGGAATCTTTGTTTAAATCCTGCCCATCAATATTCTGGAGATACGGGCAGTACGTTTGGCCCTCAGGGCCTGGACGTACAGGTTACAGGGCTGTACTGTTCGGATACAATCCGACAATGCTACAGCGGTGGCCTATATAAATCACCAAGGGGGCACCAGGAGTCTGGATGCCCAGAGGGAGGTGAACCACATTTTGGTTTGGGCAGAAAGGCATGTTCCTTGCCTATCTGCGATCTTCATTCCAAGAGTGGAGAATTGGCAGGTGGATTATATGAGCCGCCAGCAGCTGTTTCCAGGAGAGTGCTCTCTGCATCCCAACATATTTCTGACCATATGCCAGAGATGGGGTACCCCGGATGTAGATCTACTAGCCTCCAGGTTCAACATGAAGTTGGATAACTTTGTTTCAAGAACAAGGGATCCACTAGCATCCGGAACGGATGCGTTGGTAATTCCTTGGGATAATTTTTCTCTGATCTATGTATCTCCTCCGGTTCCGCTCCTACCGCGACTTCTTCGCAGAGTCAAGAAGGGAAAAAAAAGGTAATTCTAGTGGCCCCAGCTTGGCCCAGAAGATCCTGGTATACAGAGATCGTATGTCCGTGGGTTCTTCCACTACGCCCAGACCTGCTCTCGCAGGGGCCAGTATTCCATTCTTCCTTACAAAGTCTAAATTTGACGGTTTGGCTGTTGAGACCTACGTCTTGAAGAGTCGTGGGCTTTCAGGTCCTGTTCTCTCCACTCTGGTTAATGCTAGGAAGTCGGCCAGGCTCATCTATTACAGAATCTGCAAGGCATATGTTTCCCGGTGTGAATCCAGGGGATGGCATCCTCAGAAGTATGTCATTGGTAGAATTCTTGCCTTCCTACAGTTGGAGGTGAAAAAGAGGCTGGCCTTGAGCACCATCAAGGGTCAGATCTCGGCCTTGTCAATATTGTTTCAAAGGCCTCTCATTCCTTGGTCCGGGCTTTTATTCAAGGGGTGTTGCGTTTAAACCCGCCAGTTAAATCCCCCTTGTGCCCGTGGGATTTAAATTTGGTTTTGTCTGTTATACAAAACAGCCTTTTGAACCAATGCGCCATATTCCTTTGGTCCTGTTGACAAGGAAATAGTTTTTTCTGGTTGCTATATCCTCTGCTAGAAGGGTATCGGAATTAGCGGCTTTTTCATGTAAAAAGCCATATTTAATTATTCACAAAGACAGGGTGGTGTTGCGTCCTCACCCAACTTTTCTGCCTAAGGTGGTATCAGGATTCCATCTGAATTAAGATGTAGTCCTACCATCCTTTTGTCCAGATCCGCATTCTGCGGAAGAAAGATTGTTGCACTCTCTGAATGTAGTAAGAGCAGTCAGTAGTGTATTTAGGTTTTGTGCTGCCCTAGGCCTGACTAAACTCATGCACCACCTAATTTAAATGTGACCCATCCCTTCCTGTGAAGGCCACACCCCTTTCTGTTTAAGACCCACCCTGAAATTTTCGAGTGGGGACACTAGTTCTGAGGGCCTGGTGGGGGGTGGCAATGGATTCCCTTAATTTGCATAGATTTCGTCTCACTTACTGTATGGCTATGGGGTAGGAAGTGAAGGGAAATCTCTGCAATGGGTCAGGGATGGTAAAAAATAAACTGACAGGGGCTATAACCTTCCCTTACTCTATCCAAAAAAAGTGTTGCCTATAGCTCTACTTTAAGCACACATTTCTGATAATTTTATGGAGAGGACTAAGAAGATATAACCATGCTAATGGTGCAGCAGAAAACCTATAGCACAGTGAGGAAGGTTTGTGGTCCAGGATGATAGGACAGTCAAAATTAGAAGCAGCAACCCACCCCCCACAGTTGCGGAATGCCAGCCGCCCTCATACCGGAAGTAGAGCGGCCGCCAAGACTGGCGCTACACTAACAGTGTAGCGCAAGCCGGCGGAGACTCTTTCCGTGCTGCCCCCCTGCAAAGTGCTGCCCTAGGCCTGGGCCTTGTTGGCCTAGGCCAGGATACAGTGTTGAGAGCAGTCAAGATCTATCTGAAAGCAACTGTTCAGATACGGAAAACTGATGTTTTGTTTGTGCTGCCAGAAGGTCCCAGAAAGGGCCAGGCAGCATCGAAATCTACTATCTCTAAGTATATTTGGCAAGTTATTGTTCAGGCTTATGGTTTGAAGAAGAAAATTCCTCCTTTTCATGTGAGAGCGCACTCAACCAGAGCAGTAAGTGCTTCATGGGCAGTGCATCACCAGGCCTTCATGGCTCAGATCTGAAAGGCTGCAACTTAGTCTTCAGTCCATACATTCACCAAGTTCTATCAAGTGGATGTAAGAGGGCATGATGATACCGCCTTCGGGCGCAGTGTGCTGCAGGCAGCAGTATAGGTCCTCATGTCCGATGGCGGTCTGCTTTTTGATCTGTGTCTCCCTCCCCTCAAGTTAAGCATTGCTCTGGAACATCCCATTAAGTAATTAACAGGGCTCTGTGTCCCGTGATGTACGAAAAAGAAAATATGATATTTTTAAACAGCTTACCTGTAAAATCCTTTTCTTGGAGTACATCACGGGACACAGAGTTCCCGCCCCTCTTATGGGACTCTTATTGCTTTGCTACAAAAACTGAGGTACTCTCCATATGGGATGGGTTATATAGAGGGGGACTTGTCTTGTAGTTAAGGTGTGCCAGTGTCCAATCACCTGATGGTGACATATAACCCATTAAGTAATTAACAGGGCTCTGTGTCCCGTGATGTACTCCAAGAAAAGGATTTTACAGGTAAGCTGTTTAAAAAATCCTATTATTCATGGTTGCACTCACAGGATTGTTGATACAAGACAGCATGTAATAAGGCCACGTCATGGCATCCATCCCAGGGGAGAGCAGGGGTCCACGGCATTCCCACGTTGCCGCCCTCGCCGGTGGTGTCCTGTGCTCCGGGTCAGTGGGCGGGTAGAGCGGGCAGGTTTCACTGAGGAGGCACTGGTGGGCATGGCTAAGGCAGCTCGTGTTCGGAGCATGCATGCTCCTTCATCAGGCTGCTTGTCTCCTATTCTTGTTTCTACAGAGCCACTTCTCTGCTGGCTGGTTGCCTGTCTACATCAGTGTCACTTATGGACTACTTTAGCTTGGAAAGCCTTTACTGTTGATATTTTTACCCACTATTCTCAACCTTTCCTAATCCATAGATACTCATGTCACCTGCCTGCATGTACCCACTTTTTCTCCTTGTTTACAGCAGCAGAAGACCACACCGGGTGCCACTCCTGTCAGCTAAGAACAGGAAACTGAGGCTACAATTCACACAGACTTACCAAAATTGGACAATAGAAGGTTGGAAAAACTTTGCATGGTCTGATGAGTCTCGATTTCAGTTGCGACATTCAAATGGTAGGGTCGTAAACAATATGAAAGCATGGATCCACCTTGCCTTGCATCAAAGGTTCACGCTGGTGGTGGTGGTGTAAGGGTGTGGGTGATATTTTCTTGGCACACTTTGGGTCCCTTAAGACCAACTGAGCATTGTTTAAGTGTCACAGCCTACCTGAGTATTGTTGCGGATGTCAATCCCTTTATGACTACAGTGTACCCATCTTCTGATGACTACTTCCAGCAGGATAATGGACCATGCCACAAAGCTCAAATAATCTCAAAATGGTTTCTTGAACCTGACAATGAGTTTAATGGCCTCCACAGCCACCAGATCTCAATCAAATAGAGCATTTGGGATGTGGTGGAATGGGAGATAAATATATTATTATTATTTTTTTTTTGGGGCTCCTGCGGACTTTAACCACTTCAGATCCGCGCTATAGCCGAAAGACGGCCGCAGCGTGGACCTGAACTGCCGGGAGGCCGTCCCTGGACATCCTCCTGTTTACTTCCACGTTGCGTGCCACCACGGGCGTGCATCGGGGGAATAGCTGTGCCCACTGTGTCACGTGGGTGCCGATGCGCGTGCCTGGCGGCCACGATGTTTGCCAGGTACCTGCGATCGGCAGTCACAGAGCCAGGGACATGGATCTCTGTGTGTAAACACAGAGATCCACGTCCTGTCAGGGAGAGAGGAGACCGATGGAGTGTCCCTTGTACATAGGGACAACCATCGGTCACCTCCCCCAGTCAGTCCCCTCCCCCCACAGTAAGAATCACTCCCAGGGAACACATTTAACCCCTTAATCGCCCCCTAGTGTTAACCCCTTCCCTGCCAGTCACATACAGTAATCAGTGCATATTTATATCACTGTTTGCTGTATAAATGTGAATGGTCCCAAAATAGTGTCAAAAGTGTCCGATCTGTCCGTTGCAATATCGCAGTCCTGACAAAAATCGCAGATAACCGCCATTACTAGTAAATCATGGAGGTTGCCTCTATGGTGTAATTTAGGATAGGGGGGGGGGTGCCATCATCCCAAAATTGAACTAGAGAAGGAGAGATGGAGATATGTAAGGGCCAACATATTATTATTATTATTTATATGTTCACATACATCCCCACGACTCTGCTCATGTTGTGTCATTAACATTCCAGTGCCGTCCTTATCCTCCCGTGTCCGCCCCAGGGGGAGCACCCCATCGGGTGCCTCAGTGTACTGCACTCCTGGTCCTTCTGGACTAATATTAGTGAGCCATGTTTGTGTCTGCTATTGTAACTTACTCCTCCAACTCTCTGTATCTAATTGTCTATGGCTTTTATTGCTATACACAAACCAAATGTGATATTGTGCTCATGTTAGTATATGTCTTTTTAGATTGTATTGATAAAGACGCCTCTTGAGGAAGCGGTTTTCACCGCAAAACATGTCGGGGATACGTTGCATACATCAAAACTACATCTCTGCCCATCTGTGGAGTTTGTGACCCCCTCTTTCTTCTATAAATTATACTATGCATTGTCATATATTGTGATTATTGCTTCTACTTTTGTATCATATACGTTGTAATAAAATGTTCAAATTTTAATACTGCTTTGTTTGGGTGCCGCAATAGTCCCATTATTCTTGGTGATTAGGGTCCTAGGAGTAGTCCCTTACATATCTCCATATCTCCTTCACTAGTATAAAAAAAAAAAAAAATCATAAATCTATCCCCTATTTTGTGGGCGCTATAACTTTTGCGCAAACCAATTAATAAACGCTTATTGCGATTTTTTTTACCAAAAATATGTAGAAGAATACTAGGGCTGTTACTGATTAAAATTTTCGTGTTCGATTAATCGATTTTTTTTTAATCGATTAATCGACTAATTTCGATTAATTGTAACGCACATAGATCCAACTACATTTCCTGATCTCCTTGCAGGCCGATTCCCAGTGCAGTTACCAACCACTGGAAAAATGGATAGCAGGATACAAAGGCAGCGCTCGATGGGAATAGCATTAAGACTTTTATAGTCTTCAAGTAGATAACAAAATAAATATTGCACTGGAGATAAAATCGATGTAGCTACATAAACTGTAAAAATGGTGCGAGTAATACCAAACGGTAGCAAAAGCAGTCATAAAAACATGTAGCTAAGTATGATACTGGTATAAAAATGTGTACAACGATACCACTGCTGAATCCAGATGAGGAGGGGTTAACATCAGTCCGTAGGCATGTAGATGTCCCGTGAAGGGAACTATCACAACTCCCAGTGGATGGCTGTAGAATCCCAGGTTGATAGAGGGAAGTGATAGAGGGAAGTGTAACAGCCCTTGCGTGTGGCAGATAGTAAGGTCCCGCCGGCATGCAGATATGAAGGCACAGCAAAGGAGCCCTTCAGATGGACACGGCAAGCCCCGCCGGTGTCCGTGACATCACCGGATCTCCCTGAAGACCCGGAAGCTGGGGAAGAGGTGAGTACCGATCAAAATAATTTTAAATCGATCAAAATAATTTTGATTGATCAAAACAATTAATCCACTAATCGAGGAATTAATAGTTAATTTCCACAGCCCTAAAGAATACGTATCGGCCTGAACTGAGAATCTTTTTTTTTTTTTTTAATTGGGATATTTATTATAGCAAAAAGTAAAAAATATTGTGTTTTTTTCAAAATTGTCAGTGTTTGTTTGTTTTTAGCGCAAAAAATAAAAACCGCAGACGTGATCAAATACCACCAAAAGAAAGCTCTATTTGTGGGAAAAAAATGATAAAAATTTCATTTGGGTACAGCGTTGTATGACCACACAATTGTCATTCAAAGTGCGTCAGCGCTGAAAGCTGAAAATTGGTCTGGGCAGGAAGGGGGTTTAAGTGCCCTGTAAGGAAGTGGTTAATGTTACTGTACAGGGACGTCAACATATAAGTAATCCATAAAAAAAAAGTATTTTTATTATAGCAATTTGTTAAAAACATATAAATATATATATATTGTGAGGGGGTTAGCTCGGCAGCGGGTGTGTGTGACCCCCGGGATGGGCTCCCCACACAAAACAGGCCCAGCAAACGGAGGTTGTGGTTTTCAAAATCAAAAAGGTGCGGTTTATTTTCTATTTACAGTGACAAAGCACAGCAAAGCAAAAGAAACATAACCAAAATAAATCCTGGTCAAGTTGACCTCTGACTAAACATACAGGTTTCCTAACTAACAACTGGGATCAGCCTAGTGCTGTCCTAGTCCCTAAGTCCCTGGTTTTAAATGTCCAAGCAAATAGCCACACAGGCTTTGTCTCACCGCACAGGGGTTCACTCTCCCTAGACAGTCCACACAGGTCTGGTTCCAGGCATGAGCAAACACCTAATGAATCTGGGAGTTCTTATAGAGGCCTAAATGAGCTGACAAGCTTCAGCTGGCCTCATCAACTCCCTGTCTGTACGACGCCCAGCCCTCTCCCTAGAGGTATGAGTCATCCATGAGCCCACTAGCCTTATACAACTCTCCACCTAGTTGTATAAGTCGGCGTAAAGCCTGAATCTGGGCGAAATATATCTACCCCCCTGGATGCAACCAGGTGACTTTACCTTCCTGCTGTCACAATATATATATATATATATAGGAATATTTTTTTGCTTTTGGATCGTACTTTGAGATTCCTTTGAGGTAATGATTATGAGTACCCCTAGACCGAGGATAAGGGTAAGATTTTGTGGGGTAAGATTTTGTACAGCCTATATAGATCTTTATGCTTAAACACTGTATCCTCTTTATATTGTTCATTATTTCTGTCATATATGTTATTATCTTATTATAAATATGTTTGCTTGTTCTCTAATACTCCCGAAGAAGCGAACGTTCCCGCAAAACATGTCGAGAATATCTGGTTATATAGGTTATAAGTATTAGCCTTTTTCCATCACTGTTTCAATATCCATTTAATAGAGAGCGCCTCCAGTGCCCTCTTGGGGCACAACTTCTTTTTTTAATATATATTTTTAACAAATTTCTGTATTAAAAATACTTTTTTATAGATTACTGTTGAAGTCTTTGTACAGAATGGAAGATTCGCATCATGGATGTGCAGCCGACAAATCTGCAGCAACTGCGTGATACTATCATGTCGATATGAACCAAAATCTCTGAGGAATGTTTCCAACACCTTGTTGAATATTTGCCACCAAGAATGAAGACAGTACTGAAGGCAAAAGGAGGTCCAACCCGGTACTAGCAAGATGTATCTATAAAAGTGGTTGGTGAGTGTATAAATCCTGTATAACATTAATAATAATAATAATAATGATATTGAGCTTTCTTTTGGAAAACAGTTAAATTGGTGGGTTTAGTTGTGCTTAAAAGTGAAAAAGTCTTTGAAACAGTTAGTATATCAGTGGATATAGGGTCACACCTTACCCTGCTGTGGTTGGCAGGTTTCTCTATATCAGTGGTTCTCAATTTCAGTCCTCAAGTACCCCCAACAGGCCATGTTTGCAGGTTTTCCTTTATCTTGCACAGGTGCTTTAAAGAGGAAGTAAACCCGATTTTTTTTTCCTAAAAAAAAAAAAACCTGCAAGAGAAAGGCATAATGAGCTAGTATGCATAGCATACTAGCTCATTATGAATGACTTACCTGAGATCGAAGCCCTCGAAGTGCTCCTTGTTCCCCTCCACCGCCGCTGCCATCTCTCCTCTGAGTGCCTTCCGGGTAACACCCCTCCGGCGCTGTGACTGGCCGGAGCAGCGATGACGTCACTCCCGCGCATGCGCGCGGGCCCGGCACGATCCCATTCAGAAATCTGGCACGCTCAGTGTGCCTGCGCCGTTGCCTACGGTGCATATGCGCTGTAGACATCGGTGCATTCTTTTTGGTAAATATCTCCTAAACCGTGTAGGTTTAGGAGATATTACAAACACCTACAGGTAAGTCTTAATCTAGGCTTACATGTAGGTAAAAGTTGGTTTGGAGGGTTTACAACCACTTTAAATCAGAGTCAATTGCTTGGTATTTTTGACAGCTATTTTATCTAAGAGAAATTCCCAAAACATGGCCTCTTGGGGGGGTACTTGAGCACTGAGATTGAGAACTACTGCTCTATATGGTAGGGAAATGCATTACCTTACTATAGGGATGAGCTTCGAGTTACGTTCGACTCGAACATCGGCCGTTCGTTCGAATTACGAACTTTATGGGCCGTTCGAATTTGGCGCGTCACGGCCCATAATTCACTGCGGCATCGCAGTGCATTGCTGGCTGATGATTGGCCAAGCATGCACTATGACCCGCATGCTTTGGCCAATCACAGCGCTGTAAGAACAGAGAGCCATTATTGGTCAAAGGCAGGGTGCCTTTGGGCAATTATGTCTCAGGGGGTTTAGTACATGCCCCACACTATATAAGGCCGCCTGCGTGTCGGCCTTGTGTAGTGTGTTCTGGGTGCTGAGAGGGATAGAGAGAGAGACAGTGTCATTTCATTTGAGTTAGATAGAGCAGGCAGGTGAGTCAGTTAGCTGCAGTTACAGTGTATGCAGTATATATATATGCATCCCAGGTGTTGTGTATATATATATATATATATATATATATATATGTGTGTATATATATATATATATATATATATATATACTGTAGTTAGTTTAGCTAGATCCATTACTGTTATTCTCTTCCTAATATACTGACAGGCAGGCAGTTGATTGTGGTAGCTGCAGTATTTTCAGTCAGTGTACTGTATCCTGTGCACAGTGTGCAACTAAAGCTAACTGCAGACAATTCCTGGTGTTCTCTTCCTAATAATACCAATCCTTGTTTCCCTAAAAAACCCAAATTTTCTAAATACAATTGTCATTGGGACAGAAAGTGAGGTGAAATCTTCTGAACAGGTGCACAGACAGCAAAACAAATGCTACAGGGGTGATAACCCTTACCTATGTTTTCCAAAAAGCTTAAAAATAGATTTTTTGGCTGGAGCTACACTTAAAAAATGTACCAGTTTCAACTTACAAACAGATTCTACTTAAGAACAAACCTACAGTCCCTGTCTTGTTTGCACCGCCTGTATACTGCTGTTCAGAGTATATAGGGCCTGGGGGCCCCACGCCTTTCCTTTTATTTGGGTGCGGGGTTCCCCTTAATATCCATACAAGACCCAAAGGGGCTGGTAATGGGCTGGGGGGGTGTACCCATGCCCTTTTTCTCAATGATTTTCATCCATATTGCCGGGACCAGACATTACATTAAAGCCGCAAGCAGTTTTAAATGACTTTTTTTCCTTCAGAAATTGTATTTTGTGCAGGGACAGTTCTAAGCACGGGAAACACGTGCCACTTCACAGGCATACTTTAGATACCCCCCAGGTACGATATTTAAAGGAATATTTCACTTTTATTTTTTCACTTTAAGCATCATTAAAAATCACTGCTCCCGAAAAAACGTCTGTTTTGAAAACTTTTTTTTGCATTGATACATGTCCCCTGGGGCAGGACCCGGGTCCCCAAACCCTTTTTAGGACATTAACTTGCATATTAGCCTTTAAAATTTGCACTTTTGATTTCTGACGTTCGAGTCCCACAGACTTTAACGGGGTTCGAACGCTCGCGCAAACCTTCGGTCAGCTCGAATGTTCGGATGCGAACTAAACCGGGGGGTGTTCAGCTCATCCCTACCTTACTACTGCAGCTAATGACAAATTCATTGTCGGTACTTACTGATAACGCCTGGTCATAAATAGCATAAACAGCAAAAACACACATAATTGGCATATAATTAAAAGTTGTGTATAGAAAATTACCATATACTAGAAAAAATATATAGAGGCAATAGTGAGCACAGTGTGAATAACTACCCACATTAGCACTCTTGTATTAGTTTTCACGGCCAATAATCCCCTTTCATAATTAGACATAAAGCTATATCCAAGATAATAGGATAACAAGGAACAAAATGCAAAAAATCAAAACCAATCTCCTCCTTATAATTTGTATATATAATCCCCAGGATCACATGAAAGCTGTGACCATCCATAGGTATTAACTCACCTGTTCAGATCTCATTATGGGCTAAGCCCTCTTGTGGCAAGCAGCATTCAGTACAATCCCCCTTTGATGATATCCTGGATACTATAAACAGAGGGAGAGTTACTGAAACTGATGCACACAGAATTTGGTGCAGCTGTGTATAGTAACCAATCTGCTTCCAACATCAGCTTGTTCAATCGAGTCTTAACAATAAAACCTAGAAGCTGATTGGTTACTATGTACAACTGCCACAGATTCTGCGTGCACCAGTTTTAGCAAGTCTCCCCGATAGTCATCATTTAGCTGAAAATTCACAGCAGCCTTACATACATCAAATGCAGCTAGTAGCCATGATACCCAAAAATCAGCATTTCTCCTTTCGCCTTTCTATCTCATCAGAGAGTGTGCACCCACAACAGAAGACCTCTTCTATATACAGTATACAACAGCTATGTGCTTGTGTATAAGCTGTGCCTCCTACATCCTTGCTTTCATTAAATTGTTTTACAAATTTACGATTAAACTTAAATTCACTTGTTAATTTGGAAAAGTCATCCAAAACGTATTGATGCTGGAGGTAGAGGCTGCACTATTATATCTAAGTTAAGGGCAATTTAATCAGTTTAAAAGAGAAGTGTAGGATTGTAAAAGAACATAAACATGCACATGTATACCTCCATCAAACACACACAGCATATTCTATGCAGGTTGCAAAGCGCAGGCTCAGCCTCTGTCCACCACCACTTTAGAGTGAATTGTGCCACTCATTCTGCCCCTATGGAGAGGTATAATGACTGATAGCCATTGACTAGTCAATCCCTCCACAGGTGCTTAACCCTTGCTGTGCACTCCACTGCAGGTGGATCCATCGGACACCTCAACACTCATTTCAGTGCCTGATGTGCTTCCCTAGCCCTGTACAGGGCAGGCTGGCAGTGTTACACCTGTATAAGTGTCTGCAGCTTTGCAATCTGCATAGGTTATGCTGTTTGTGTTTGACGGTGGTAGGCATTTGTATGTTGCCTGGGCCCTTGTGTGTTTTTTAGGGCGACAACGTTGTCTATCCATTCTTAATTCTGGTGTTTGGAGGATTTATGGCCTTTTGGTCGATTTTGTGCAAATTTTTGTATACCAATAAAGCTACTTTAAAAGGTTATACTGCAGTTTACAACTACTTGGTAGGTGGTCAATCTCCGACTTCCTGTTGTCTACAGTATTGCATGGCAAGTTGTTGAGGTACCCCACCTCATGGTGAGTCGGTGACCTGTTTGTTATAAGTTTAATTACCTGAAATGACCCTGGTTGGGCTTACCGACCCCTTGTTTTAATATCAAATTTTTTCAATAGAGGGATTTAGCCTGCTGTTAGCTGATTCTGGGTCACAGAAAAGCAAATGTAGGTGCACTCCTGTGAATCAGAAGAGAAGTATGGCCAAAAAAAGCACTCTGCAAGTTGCTCCAGTGCTTAGTAAATGAGCAGAAGCTCTGCTGACTTCCATCATCCAATACTGTGCAAGTGAAATGCTGTTTTTTGTTTTTTTTTCCTTGCATGTGATTGGGTATTCTTTGCAAGTGAAGCTTTACCTCATTTACTAAGCTCTGGAGCAAAGTGTACAGTCTTGTTGCCTTTAGTAAATCAACTTTGTGGAAAGTTGTTAATGTGCTTTCTTGAGCTCCAGATTTCTGATTTGCTGCTCTTTCCGAATAACTGTCATTGTCAACTACTGTGGAATATTGTCAGTTCTTTTCACTATGCAGTGTTTGCTGGTTGCTGGATTTTCTTGGAATAATACATTTTGTAAACTGCTGAAAGGTGTCAGTTCTTCTCTTTGTGCACTGGAGTCCTTGATTGATGAAATACAGACTGAAAGGTGGCAGATATTTTTGTAGTGTTCTGAAGTCCTGTCTTGCTTCTCTTACCTGATATGATCCTCTTTGTGAAAGGTTTATAGTAGCTGGAGAGGACAGTCATGACTATACTTCCTATCCTTCTACATGGATAACTGATGACATTATGGATTACATTGACCCTGTTTAAAATGCCCAGTGTTTCCCTGTAAATCCTATAATCCTACAGACTTAGAAACCACCACCATCGGTCAATGTTTAAAACACCAAAAAAAAAATTTGATTTGTCAAATCGTAACATTTACTGGAAAATCAGGTTTTGGGTGTGATTCATGAGAATTAGTCGCAGAGTGAATTTTGATTGTTTCGCTCATTTCTATTCATGTCGGCTCTGATGTGTCTGCACTATTACTGCAAAGTCTTTTCATAAGAGAAAAAAAAAACATTAACAGCAGCATACACCTTTCTACACTTTCTTCTCCAAAGATTTGGGCAACAATGTCTACTTTCTAAAAAGCTGCCACATAGAACTTTAATTAACAAAACTAAGATTAAATTTTCTACATCAGATGTTAAAAAGGGTAGGCACTTCTCTTTTCTCTGCATGCTAAAAAGACACACTGATTTATTTATTTTTTTATGCTGCACTTTCAAAATTTCTAATTACTTCCTCCATTGTGTGATTTCAATAGAAAATTCATTTATGGACAGGTTTTAAGGGAGCATGTCATATCCATTAAATAAATGCATAGTTGGAGAAAAGTATAACAAAGGAGTTTACTTTGTGCTAAAATCAGCCTACATGTCAATAAATATTAAAAAAAAGTTTGAGTTTTTCCATTAGAAATGTGCAAAAATAAAAAGCATAATAACTGTCACATAGTAAATGTCACCAACAGAATATGACATTGCAGCTCCAAGTGATGACTTGTTCTTGGCAACCGAGGGAATACATTACCAACAACTCCAGGTTTGTACATTTGTCTTAAAGCGGAACTAAACCCTGCTATAATTTTGCAGCCAAACGTGGCACCATCTTGGCCTCTATTTAGATCTCCAGTTGTCATAGTGCTACACATATGATCAGTTATTTCACCATCAGTGGCGTAACTAGATCCTTCAGGGCCCGGGTGCAAGAAACCATAAAGGGCCTCCCTGACCACCAGCCGGGGCGCACCCATGGTGGCAGAGCGCCAGAGCGCCAGAGCAAGTGCGACCTTTTGGGACCCTGGTAGTACCGACACTGGTGTCAGTATTTTTTTATTTTAGTTATTTTATTTGTTAGCATTTTATTTATTTATTTTTTCACGAAAATTTTTTTAGGAGCCCGTTGGGGGTGAGATATCATATGTGGATATTCGCCAGCACACCATGGATCGTCAATTTCGTCCAAACGTTTTTTTATTCAAGAAAGCTCACATCACAAAACAATGTAGTGCAACTTTTCGGAGCAACGTAGGACCCCGTTACTTCCTCTATATGCCAGTCCTCCTATCCAGGTGTACAGGGGACTGAACGGGAATCCTGGAGCATGCAAATGTGACCCCGTCAACTCCTGAACATACACCCTGCTGGTGGGATGGGATGAGTGACAGTGTTGGGGGGATGGGATGAGTGGCAGTGCTAGGGGGGGAGGAATGAGTGTCAGTGGTGGGGGGGTGAGTGTCAGTGCTGGGGGGATGAGTGGCAGTGGTGGGGAGGTAGGGATGAGTGGCAGTGGTAGGGAGGTAGGGATGAGTGGCAGTGGTGGGGGGTAGGGATGAGTGGCAGTGGTGGGGAGGTAGGGATGAGTGGCAGTGGTGGGGGGGTAGGGATGAGTGTCAGTGCTGGGGGGATGAGTGTCAGTGCTGGGGGGATGAGTGTCAGTGCTGGGGGGGTAGGGATGAGTGTCAGTGCTGGGGGGATAAGTGTCAGTGCTGGGGGGGTAGGGATGAGTGTCAGTGCTGGGGGGATGAGTGTCAGTGCTCGGGGGGGGGTAGGGATGAGTGTTAGTGCTGGGGGGATGAGTGTCAGTGGTGGGGGGTAGGGACGAGTGTCAGTGCTGGGGGGATGAGTGTCAGTAGTGGGGGGTAGGGACGAGTGTCAGTGGTGGGGGGACGAGTGTCAGTGCTGGGGGGATGAGTGTCAGTGCTGGGGGGATGAGTGTCAGTGCTGGGGGATGAGTGTCAGTGCTGGGGGGATGAGTGTCAGTGCTGGGGGGGGTAGGGATGAGTGTTAGTGCTGGGGGGATGAGTGTCATTGGTGGAGGGTAGGGATGAGTGTTAGTGCTGGGGGGATGAGTGTTAGTGCTGAGGGGGATGAGTGCCAGTGGTGGGGGGTAGGGATGTGTGTCAGTGCTGGGGGGATGAGTGGCAGTGGTGTGGGGGGGTAGGGATGAGTGGCAGTGGTGGGGGTATGAGTGTCAGTGGTGGAGGGTAGGGATGAGTGTTAGTGCTGGGGGGGATGAGTGTCAGTGCTGGGGGGATGTGTGTCAGTGCTGGGGGGATGAGTGTCAGTGCTGGGGGGATGAGTGTCAGTGCTGGGGGGATGAGTGTCAGTGCTGGGGGGGGGGGGGTAGGGATGAGTGTCAGTGCTGGGGGGATGAGTGTCAGTGCTGGGGGGGTAGGGATGAGTGTCAGTGCTGGGGGGATGAGTGTCAGTGGTGGGGGGGGGGGGGGTAGGGATGAGTGTCAGTGCTGGGGGGATGAGTGTCAGTGCTGGGGGGGGGTAGGGATGAGTGTCAGTGCTGGGGGGATGAGTGTCAGTGGTGGGGGGGTAGGGATGAGTGTCAGTGCTGGGGGGATGAGTGTCAGTGCTGGGGGGATAGGGATGAGTGTCAGTGCTGGGGGGATGAGTGTCAGTGGTGGGGGGGGTAGGGATGAGTGTCAGTGCTGGGGGGATGAGTGTCAGTGGTGGGGGGGGGTAGGGATGAGTGTCAGTGCTGGGGGGGATGAGTGTCAGTGGTGGGGGAGGTAGGGATGAGTGTCAGTGCTGGGGGGATGAGTGTCAGTGGTGGGGGGGGTAGGGATGAGTGTCAGTGCTGGGGGGATGAGTGTCAGTGGTGGGGGGGTAGGGATGAGTGTCAGTGCTGGGGGGATGAGTGTCAGTGGTGGGGGGGTAGGGATGAGTGTCAGTGCTGGGGGGATGAGTGTCAGTGGTGAGGGGGTAGGGATGAGTGTTAGTGCTGGGGGGATGAGTGTCAGTGGTGGGGGGGTAGGGATGAGTGTCAGTGCTGGGGGGATGAGTGTCAGTGCTGGGGGGGTAGGGATGAGTGTCAGTGGTGGGGGGGGGGGTAGGGATGAGTGTCAGTGCTGGGGGGATGAAGTGTCAGTGGTGGGGGGGTAGGGATGAGTGTCAGTGCTGGGGGGATGAGTGTCAGTGGTGGGGGGGTAGGGATGAGTGTCAGTGCTGGGGGGATGAGTCTCAGTGCTGGGGGGATGAGTCTCAGTGGTGGGGGGGTAGGAATGAGTGGCTGTGCTGGTGAGGGGGTGGAATAATTGTCAGTGCTTGGGGGATGAGTGTCAGTGCTGGGGGGATGAGTGTCAGTGGTGGGGGGGTAGGAATGAGTGGCTGTGCTGGTGGGAGGGGGGTGGAATAATTGTCAGTGCTGGGGGGAGGGATGAGTGGCTGTGGTGGTGGGGACGGGATGGAATCAGCGGTGGAGGTGGGGACTGGGTGCAATGGCAGCGCTGGGTGCCGGGATCAGAGACACTTACTTGCTGTCAGTGTCCACTCGGTTTCCCCTGCATTGCTCCATGTCTTTCTCAGCTCCACGTGTTTCTACTCTTCACACAGCGGCCGCGACCTCCTGCAGCTCCTCCCCCACCTTCTCTCAATTGGTGTCAGCAGTGTCTGCCCCGCCCCCCTACATTCTCTCTGTCTCTGGATAGGCGGGGGGCGGGCGGTCCACAGTCTCAGCACTGCCTCTGCCTTCTCTCTCTCTCCCCTCAGCGGACGAAAGCCCCCCTCCCCACGGCGCAACGAACTGACACATGCAGCCCTCACAACAGCAGCCAGAGTGGACACACACAGTGACAGGACAGTCAGGTGGCCCCTCACACACGGGCGGCGGCGGGTGGGCCCCCCTGAATTGGCGGAACTACAGGGCCCAGTCGCAAGTGCGACTGCTGCGACCCTGATAATTCCGCCGCTGTTCACCATCCTTTGAGGGCATTAAACTTGCTTGGGAGTTAACATAAGCACACTGGCAACTGTGACCGCTATTACCAGAGATATGGCTTTAATGTAGTATTCATGGTACACACACAGGTTTTGGTATATGTAGTTAAGTATTGAGCTTTAGAACACAATTGTCTCAGATACTGTATGCTTCTATCCTAATTCATGGTGCGACATCCGTAGAGTAATTGTAAATATACAAAACAATGAATGGGACTTTTCTAGCACCAGAAAAATATTACAACCATATATAATAGAAAATATTTATTGTAAATCAAGATAAAAACATTTGCAAAAATGTTAAATAATTATGATGAGTCCCCATGCTAGTAGACCACATAGGAGTGGGTCATATACCTGGATATACATACACTCCAGATATTCACTAATACACTATTATACTGTAATAGTATATATTCGATATACACTAATATACTGTATATTAGTGTATTGGTAACATTGTCTGCTGTAGAACCCACCCCCTTTTGTGCAATACCCCTTGAAGAAGATTGAACGTTGAAACGCGTCAGCTTGCATTTCAAGACTTCCACGTTGTGGTTGCCTTCTGGAGTGTATGTATATCCAGGTTTATGACCCAGTTCTATCTACTTGCATGAGGACCCATAGTTGTTTTTAATTTTTGTAACAGTTTTTATCTTGATGTACAATAAACTTTTTCTATTATGGTTGTAATATTTTTCTGGAGCCAGCAAAGTCCCTTCCATTGTTTCGTAATATTTGCAAGTATTAAGCTTTCTTTTAGAAAACACTCAAATTGGTGGGTTTAGTTTCACATGTTACTCCAAATTTTATAGTCCTGATATATGCCTGCTGTACCATGTACCAAAAAGTTATCCTGTTCTCTTTGTATTGCTTTCTTTGAATCAAATATATCTGGTGTTCCTGCCAGACCCTATTAAAAACGGACAACACTAAACATAAGAACTCAGCGTGGTCAGTTTTCTGGCTGTGCTGGGAACTTAGCATGCTCTTCTCCAATGATTAGACTTGTGCTGACATGCCTCCCCCTGCACAACCATTCACTGGAAAGACCAGTGTGCTGCTGCTTCTTCTTTCCCAGCTCTCTCAGCTTCTTATACAGATGAGAACAAAAAACAACGGGTATGTGATCACTTATTAAAAAAAGGGTATTTATAATGCTTTTTATATGTATACACACATGTTTTTCCTTTCATTTCTATTTTAAAGGATAAGTTCATGTGTGGAACATGTTACATGTTTCTGCATCTGCCATTCCCCTCTCTCTATCACAGCGGGTAAGGGATCCTCTACCTGCACCCACTGTCACAATTTTAAAACAGCACGGCCATGCAGGGCTCTGCCCACATGGCTGCATAGTTTATTCACAGCTTCCTGTGAATGGATAGACTACAAGTACCGTCATCCATTGCGGATGACAGCTTGTAGTTCTCAATAAACCACAAGGGGGCTGGTGAGCGCTCTCGTAGTTCATTGAAGTGGTTGTAAAGCCTCAAAGTTTTTCACCTTCTGTGCTACAGCTCCTCACCCCACCCCACCCCCCCAGACCCTCCCTTTTTCTTACCTGAGCTAGATCCTATCCAGTGATGTGCATGAGCGCGGTGGCTCCAGCCCTTGTCCCTTCCCCCATTGGACAGATTGATAGCAGCAGGAGCCATTGGCTCCTGCTGCTGTCAATCAAATCCTGTGACAAAGGAGTGGTGGGGGAGTGGGTGCCAATGTCTACTCTAAGCACATATACAGTGCCTTGAAAAAATATTAATGCCCCTTGAAATTTTCCACATTTTGTCATGTTACAAACAAAAAGGTAAATATATTTTATTGGGATTTTATATGATAGACCAACACAAAGTGGCACATATTTGTAGAATGGAAGAAAAACGATAAATGATTTTCAAAAATTTTTACACATACATATGTGAAAAGTGTGGCATACATTTGTATTTAGCCCCCCTGAGTCAATACTTTTTGTAGAACTCCTTTTACTGCAATTACAGCTGCAAGTCTTTTTGGGTATGTCTCTACCAGCCTTGCACATGAGACGGGAGCGCTCGTTCTGGTAAAACTAGCGTTCGTAATGGAGATAGCACATTCGTCACGCTGTAACAGACTGAAAAGCACGAGGCTGAAAAGCGCGAATCGTCTCTCAACAAACTTTACTAACATGAAGGGTGGCGCCATCCGAATGGAACTTCCCCTTTATAGTGCCATCGTACGTGTTGTACGTCACCGCGCTTTACTCGAACATTTTTTTCCACGTTAGTGTGTAGGCAAGGCAGGCTTGAGAGGAAACACGAAAAATCACGTCGAGAAAAATGCTGTTTTTTTCAATGACATTAAAAACGGTCGTGTGTACGCGGCATTAGATTGCACCCGTGACCAGATGATCGCATGTAAAATTCTCTGCAGACTAATTAAAAAAGAAATGTGCATTTTTTTTTTTTTTCAAAAGGTAAACTTAGCCTTTGAACTGAATGGGTTGTTTTACAAGGTGAGGGTTCACATATACTTTAAAGTGAAAAAGTCTTTGAAATGAGCAATATTTCAATAAAACTTTGGTCTATATGTAGTAGAGAAATGCATTGCCTTACTACTTCAGCTAATGAAAAATTCATTGTCGGCATCTAGTGACCATGCCTGGTTAATAAAAACGCATTTGCCAAGTACCTTTTAAACTTATTAAAGACTTATAGAGCTGCCACAAAGTTACAAAAAGTACAGTGTAAGTAGCCATTAGGGGAAGGAATAATATGTAAATGCTTTCCCCATCCTGCAGCAGGAGCCATCAGTCTTCTGGATTCCTTTTCACAGACAGACATAGAGAGTGTGCCTAGGCACTGTTACTTCGCTAGAGTGCAAGAGCTGCTTTCATCATAATAAAGATAGAGTTTTTTTGTTTTTTTTTAGATCAAACCGTTTCAGCATGGCTGTTACTATGTAATGGCTGTTAATGTGAAACAGGGCAGTGCATAGCACACTATTATGTATTTTATGTTCAGAATTTAAATAATAAATACAACAGTATGTGAGAACAAATATGCAATAGACAGGACACTGTTATGCCGCGTACACACGATCGGACATTCCGACAACAAAACGTGGTTTCTTTTCCAACGGATTTTCGCTCAAACTTGTCTTGCATATAGACGGTCACACAAATGTTGTCGGAAATTGCGATCGCCAAGAACGCGGTGACGTACAACACTACAGCGAGCCGAGAAAAATTAAGTTCAATGATTCTGAGCATGCATCAAATTGATTCCGAGCATGCGTAGGATTTTTGTGCGTCGGAATTGGATACACACGGTTGGAATATCCGACAAGAACTTTTGTTGTCGCTAAAATTGAGAACCAGCTCTCAATCATTTGTTGTCGGAAATTCCGACAGTAAATGTCCGATGGAGCCTACACACGGTCGGAATATCCGACCAAAAGCTCACATCGAACATTTGTTGTCGAGATCGTGCGTTCGCGGCATTAGGGTCCATGCACACTGGGCTTTAAAAAACGCCAGTTCCCTTGGCATAAAAAAAGAGCATTTTTGTACGCATGTTCAGGTGCGTTCAACATTTTTTTCTGCCAGACCTCTCAAAGATGTAAACCAAAAGGGTTTTTTTCATCTTCTAAATGCTGAGCCTATAATATGCCTCTAAACATCCTAATGTACATGGACACATAGGATAACACTGAGCTGCTTCTACAGGCAAAACTCCTGTGAAAGCAGCTTTTTTTTTTAAGCCCAGTGTGCATGGACCAGGGCCGTCTTTAACGCAGGGCAAAAGGGGCAGCTGCCCTGGGCCCTGTCATGCTGTGGGGCCCAAAGTAGCTGACACTTAAGCCCTACGCTGCCCGCAGTTTTCCCGGAGTAGCGGGTGCAGCCGATCTCCCCCCCCCTGCTGTCCCAAGTGGCAACCACGATAAAACAGGAGAGCGGGACAGCTGCGGGCTTCATGTGCTTGAGCCCGCTCGTCCCGCTTCTCCATCTGTCTGAAGCTGCGGACCGGAGTGACAGGGAATGACAGAGCGGTGCTCTGTGTTCCTCCCACCTCATCCCCGCCTGACAGACCCGTGTAGCACACAGCCGAGTGAAGTGTTGTGGCTGTGTACTGGGTCTGATAGGCGGAGACTGTGCTGCACCGCCATGTCAGGTAAGAAAAAAGAACGTGGAGAGGGGAAGGGGATTCACGTGTGCAGAGAATTGGGCGTGCAGAGGTGAACATGGGGGGGTACAGAGGTAAACATGGGGGAGGGGTACAGACATGAATGTGGATGGGGTACAAAGGTGAACATGGGGAGTACAGAGGTGAACATGGGGGGTACAGAGGTGAACATGGGGGGGTACAGAGGTGAACATGGGGGGTACAGAGGTGAATGTGGATGGGGTACAGAGGTGTGGTGGAGGAGGGGGGTACAGAGGTGAACATGGGGGGGTACAGAGGTGAACATGGGGGGGTACCAAGGTAAAGATGGACTGGTACAGGGAGAACATGGGGGGTACAGAGGTGAACATGGGGGGGCTCAGAGGTGAATATGGGGGGTACAGAGGTAAAGATGGGGGGTACAGAGGTGAACATGGCGGAGTACATAGGTGAATGTGGATGGGGTACAGAGGTGTGGTGGAGGAGAGGGGAACAGAGGTGACCATGGGGGGTACAGAGGTGAACATGGGGGGGTACAGAGGTGAATGTGGATGGGGGTACAGAGGTGTGGTGGAGGGGGGGTACATAGGTGAACATGGGGGGGTACAGAGGTGAACATGGGGGGTACAGAGGTAAAGATGAGGGGGTACAGTGTGAACATGGGGGGGCTCAGAGGTGAACATGGGGGGGTACAGAGGTAAAGATGGGGGGGTACAGAGGTGAACATGGCGGAGTACAAAGGTGAATGTGGATGGGGTACAGAGGTGTGGTGGAGGAGGGGTACAGAGGTGAACATGGGGGGGTACAGAGGTGAACATGGGGGGTACAGAGGTGAATGTGGATGGGGGTACAGAGGTGTGGTGGAGGAGGGGGTTACAGAGGTGGATGGGGGGTACAGAGGTGGATGGGGGATACAGAGGTGAACGTGGATGGGGGGTGTGACAGGGGTCACTTTGGGCACAGGGTGAGCAAGAAAATAATGGACATTAAGAATATGTCTTGGATTGCTTTAAAATGGGACAGTGATATTTTTCCACAATATTCCCCAGGATTTCTGTAAAGAACTATTTACTGATTGATTATGAACTCAACAGGTTAACTGAAAAGTGACTCCTTCATGATATTGGGACACATACTGTTAGATGCTAATGTCACCACATCCAGCCCCCACCTGTGTCTGCTAAGATGTCAGATGTGTATTGGGAGACAGTGAGGCTAGCCTAAAGGTCATGTGTCTGAGTCATCACTGTAGTTAATTAGCTCGTGTAAATTAGGTCTGGTCAAAGGTGTATTGTCTGAGGAGAATGTAAGAACCTCCTCTCTGTGTGTATAAAACTGGGAGTTTGTCATTAAAGATGGTCAGTCCAGTTGGAAACTTCATACAGAGTGTTTGTCTCATATGTTTGGAAGGATTAATCCTATGGGAAGCGGTCGCCTGACTGTGGAGGATCGGCAGTGGATGTGCGTCCAGAGAGGGAATATCTTAAACGGCGTTAACCCCTTTCATGCTTGGGGTGCCGTTACAGGGGGTACAGAGGTGAACGGGGATGGGGGTACAGAGGTGGTGGAGGAGGGGGGGTACAGAGGGGAACATAGATGGGGGATACAGAGGTGGACGAGGGGGTACAAAAGGTGAACATGGGGGGTACAGAGGTGGATGGAAGGATACAGAAGTGAACGTGGATGGGGGGTACAAAGGTGGACATAGATGGGGGGGATACAGAGGTGAACATAGGGGGGGGGGTACAGAGGTGGATGAAAAGATACAGAAGTGAACATGGATGGGGGGTACAGAGGTAGACAGGGGATACAGAAGTGAGCTGTGGATAGAGGGGTACAGAGGTGAGCTGTGGATGGAGGGTGGTACAGAGGTAGACAGGGGATACAGAAGTGAGCTGTGGATAGAGGGGTACAGAGGTGAGCTGTGGATGGGGGGTGGTACAGAGGTAGACAAAGGATACAGAAGTGAGCTGTGGATAGAGGGGTACAGTGGTGAGCTGTGGATGGGGGGTGGTACAGAGGTAGACAGGGTATACAGAAGTGAGCTGTGGATAGAGGGGTACAGAGGTGAGCTGTGGATGGGGGGTGGTACAGAGGTAGACAGGGGATACAGAAGTGAGCTGTGGATGGAGGGGTACAGACGTGGATGTGGAATACAAAGGTGAACTGTGGATGGAGGGGGGTACAGAGGTGAACTGTGGATGGAGGGGATGCAGAGGTGACCAATAGATGGTTAATTTGGGGGTAGGATATGCAAGTACTGCCCCTCATGCTGATTTTTTTTCTGTGCCCTACGTGATATATACACCTCACAGTACACACTCCCAATCCCTGTGTGTCAGCCTGGACTCCTCTATCTCCCCCCATCATCCTGGACTCCCCTATCCCCCCCATCATCCTGGACTCCCCTATCCCCCCCCCCATCATCCTGGACTTCCCTGTCTTCTGGACAGGTCCTTATTATTGATTTTCCTGCACAGTTTGTGCATATTTATTGGTGTAATATTGTACTCTGTGCTTACAGTTCCTCCATTTTGGGTCTGTACACCTACAGAGTAGACTGATAGTTTGCCTTACTCTAGTTGTAATTGATCTGTGTACTGATGCAGGAGGCTTCCTTTAACCTGTCTGCCCCAGGCCGCACGTGCCTTTTGTGGCTATGACATCTGATCTTGTTAGAATTATACTAAAGCTTTCTATAGATGAGCAGAAAATCTTTTGAAATTTCGTTCAAAACGCCAGATTGCTCGACTTTCTATATGTTGGTGGGCTCATATCGATTCTCAAAATGCAAAGATTTATGACGAAATAACGAACAGACATGTTGGAATTTTTCCATATGAGTGAACCATTTTCAAAGCATGATTAGTGGAATCAATCGAGAATAATACGATAAAGCACAATCGCTTATCCTGTAATCGATCGACAATTTTTTTTACCATTTGTGTTGTGTATGAATGACAATATGTCATCAAGTTGGGGGGAAACATTTGTATCAATGATGGCATCATCACACACTCCTTCGATGGATCTTTATCAAATGCAAACACATTTTCTACTCATCTATGGCCAGCCTAAGGCTAGCCAGCCTACTGGGTAAGAAAGGGGCAGCACAAGACAGGTAGCCTGGAGGCACAGGAACTTAAAAGGCAACCCTGTATATTATACATACAGTTGATTAAGAATTCAGTGGACTCACAATTTATCCTCCAGTCTTCTACATCAAAGGAAACCTTTCTTGAGAGGAAAATTAGGTTGTCATTATTTATTTCCATGCACATGCCAGTTTGCTGGCTGTCATACCAACCTCTTGCTTTGCTACTTTGAGTTAGGCTTTAAAACTTTATGTCATTGGCCCAGAACAAGGATACAGATTAGGACTGACTTCTGACTTTCCTCTAATGAAAGCTAGGTACAGGGACTCCAGCCAGAGGGTTAGAATATACAACGTGCCTGTAAGAACAACAAGATGGCACAAGACATAAACTGACCACACATTTTTTTTTTAAAACACAGAGACTGGGGCACATAGCATAACAAAACACAGGATTATATGAAGATGTCACAGTGGCTTAACAACCACTTTAAGTACAGTACCTTTTATTTGACCTTCACAATTTATACATTGTTTATCTATTTAGAAGCGTATTAAATGTAGAGATTTGTGAATTAGCCATGATAAGCAGAGTAGATTAACTTCTATCAATGCCTAAGGGCTTAAAGTGGTTGTTACCCCAACACTTCATATTCCTGATATGTGCCTGCTGTACCATGTACTTGTATAAGTTCAGTGTACTGCTGCTTCTCCTCCCCCAGCTCTTA
This sequence comes from Rana muscosa, assembly GCA_029206835.1. Classification (NCBI taxonomy): domain Eukaryota; kingdom Metazoa; phylum Chordata; class Amphibia; order Anura; family Ranidae; genus Rana; species Rana muscosa. The sequence goes on along the minus strand of CM055126.1, from coordinate 141,614,690 downwards.
TGTTGCTGAGAACAGAGGGAATGTAATCACTTATAAAAAAGAGAAAAAAAGGTATTTATAATGTTTTTTTTTATATCTATACAAAAATGTTTTGCCTTTCATTTCTATTTTAAACGGAATAGGTTGTTTTACAAGGCGATTGTTTACAATCACTTTAAAGCTTACCATGTATTATACCATTTTCTTATTCAATTTTCTTTAGATTTACCTTCAACTATGTAGTGCAAGGGCCAGCCTGATTGCATACAAATTGAAAGTGTTTAGGTTTGACCTCATATTATATGGATTTGGTAAATCTAAAGGAAAAATGTACAGGAAAAATATTATAATGTATGGCCAGCCTTTTAGATGTTTGAATAAGATAGCTTTCATTTCACAGAATTGACCAACTCATAAACACTACCACTATGTAGCATTGCACAGTAGGAAACAGAACCTACAATCAACATATTGGCTGATCATGTTCATATACTGTATAATTACACATTACATATAATAAAGGTTACTGAAATATTAAAGTGGAAGTAAACCCTCCTATCATTTTCAGGCAAGGAAGCTGCCATCTTGGCCTCTGTTTAATCTTCAACTGCCATGATGCTGCACATGTGATCAGTTATGACACCAGCCATTGGATGGTTTGACAGTTTGGTTGAGAGCACAACCAATGTGACAGTTGGCATGCCGGGAATGTAACTGCTTTTTGAAACTGTTAAATCGATGGGTTTACTTCCGCTTTAAGTATACTTATTAAGAATTCACCTGAGAACTTCACCCAGTAAAGATCAAAGGGCTTTGTCCAGCACTGTGTATTCTGCAGCATTTTCTCAATAGGTCATGTTAGATTGAAAATCGCCAGTGTGCATCATATTAATAGAGTAGTGGCTATTTTTCACATTTGGTGAATATTTTGGGCATATCTTGTTAAAGTGTAAGTAAACCCCCCTATCGTTTTCAGCCAAGGAAGCTGCCATCTTGGCCTCTGTTTAATCTACAACTGACATGATGCAGCACATGTGATTAGTTATGACACCAGCCATTGGATAGTTTGACAGTTTGGTTGAGAGCACAACCAATGTTAGTGTTACATTTCCGGAAACATGCCGGAAATGAAACTGTTTTATGTGTAGCACACGGACCCTTTTCTCATGCCTACCTTGCAGGGATAAAGGCAGACGACAAACAGACGAGTTTATTTTATCTTGCTTAAAACAGATTTGGGAATAGATTGAAGATAGAGACAAAGTACAGTAGGTAGTGGGACAGGTTCAGGCACGCAACACCCAACTACCCTATTCTTCACTCAAGCCTGAGTATGAATTACTCACCCGGATAGATCCCTCTCACAGTTTTAGCAGCCGGAGTGAAACACGAACAGTTCCTTTAAGTTAGTCCCGTTCTCGGACAAGTCTAAGTAATCCTCTGCCACAGAATCCCTTAGTTACTGAGTTAGAACTTTGAAACTCCCATAGATTAATAGAGACCATAGGTGTCAATGGGACACGTTACAGGAGCTATACTGCAACTCACAAATCCTTCCCTCTGATAGGTAACCAGGCCTCTCCTTCACCATGAATTCCTTCACTGATCCATCAGGCAGGTCCTCCCCCGGTTTCCTCTCCTTCAGAGCGGGCCACCCTCACACGGGTTCCCTGGGACTCCAGTGTGTTGGTTGTAGACCCAGTTGAAGGTACTGGGCCTACCTGGAACGTTGTAGCCTCGAGCTAAAGGTGCCCAAGACTCCTCAACCAGTTCACACACCCCCGGCCAGCAAGGCCATAGGGCGCGACTTCACCACCAGGGGTCCTTGGAATCCCCCTGGCACACCACCCCCATGGGGCACACACACCCGCACTTCTGGCGTCTGCCCTTTATGTACCCTCTCCCGGCATGCACAGCAGGCAAAACACGCCCACCACACGGTAGCCGAGAGAGGACACCAAATCATACCACAATGCCACCTGCGGTTCAACCCGAGACCTGGGCAACAGCGCCACCTCAGGCCTAGGGGAACTACACATCAGGCAACAACATGGCAGAGCAGAGTCCATATTAAATAGAATTGTAGAATCTGAGCCATACTATTGCCCAGATTGCCCCTAAATTTACAGCATAGCTACCCCATTTTTGGGGGTCCCACTACACATACCCCCCCCCTTGAAAATCCACTGTCCCCAGTGGCTGGAAGAGATCAGAAAGACCCCTCAATCCTGAGTGGGTTCCAGTCTTCCAGGGGGTAGCTGCAAAATAATCCCAGACGAGCCCCCACGTGTAGCACATGGACCCTTTTCTCCTGCCTACCATCTCCTTGCAGGGATAAAGGCACACTGTGCCACATGCCCGGATCTTCCTGGTTTAAGAGGTTGAGCGGTGTTCTTACAATTTTGGGTCCTGCAGCGAGTTACCTCCCTCCATTGGTTCTCGTCCCTAGAGTATAGGGAAAGGTCTGTGTTCTTCCACCCAAAGAAAGCCAATGTCCAAACAGTGTTTAAACTCCAAACAGACGAGTTTATTTTATCTTGCTTGAAACAGATTTGGGAATAGGTTGAAGATAAGAGACAAAGTAGGTAGAGGGACAGGTTCAGGCACGTGACATCCAACTACCCTATTCTTCACTCAAGCCTGAGTATGAATTGCTCACCCAGATAGATCCCTCTCACAGTTCTAGCAGCCGGAGTGAAGCACGAACAGTTTCCTTAATTTAGTCCCCTTCACGGACAATGTCCAAGAGATCCTCTGCCACAGAATCCTTTGGTTACGAAGTTGAAACGTTGAAACCCCTTGTAGATTACTAGAGACTATATGGGTCAGTGGGACACACTACAGGAGCTATACTGCAACTCACGAATCCTTTCCTCTGATAGGTAACCAGGCCTCTCCTTCACCATGAATTTCTTTCACTGATCTATTGGACAGGTTCTCCTCCGGTTTCCTCTCCTTCAGAGCGGGCCACACTCACACGGGTTCCCTGGGACTCCAGTGTCTTGTACTGGGCCTACTTTGAACATTGTAGCCTCAAGCTAAAGGTGCCCAAGACTCCTTGACCAGTTCACACACCCCCCGGCCAGCAAGGCCATAGGGCGCGACTTCACCACCAGGGGTCCTTGGAATCCCCCTGGCACACCACCTTCATGGGGCACACTCTCTCTCACTTCTGGCATCTGCCCTTTATGTACCCTCTCCCGGCATGCACAGCAGGCAGAACCCACCCACCACATGGTAGCCGAGAGAGGACACCAAATCATACCACAACGCCACCTGCAGTTCAACCCGAGACCTGGGCAACAGCGCCAACTCAGGCCCAGGGGAACTATACACCAGGCAACAACATGGCAGAGCAGATTCCATATTAAACAGAATTGTAGAATCTGAGCCATACTACTGCCCAGACCGTCCCTAAATTTGCAGCATAGCGACCCCATTTTTTGGTGTCCCGCTACATATGGATGGGTTTTTTCTTCCGCTTTAAATTACCAGGAATCCATTTATTCACATGCTGATGGTTGCAATTCATGGTGCTGTGAGATACAGCTTAGATGTTAAAGTAGAACTATAGGCAAAACTTTTTCTTTTCATTTTTGATAGAGTAAGGAAGGTTTTAACCCCTGTTGGTTTATTTTTTGCCATGTATGCTCCATTGCAGAGATTTACCTTTACTTCCTGCCCCATAGCCAAAACAAGAAGTGAAAGGAAATATCTGCTAATTAAGGGAATCCCTAGGGGGTGTGTTGTCGCATTCGGCTCCCCATCACAGATTGCTCTGGAAGTGACGTTTTGTCGCCGCCATCTTGCTACACCCCACACTCCTGCACAGTAATGATAGAGTGAGAAGGGGGCAAGCGGACATCTTGTTACACCCACCGGAGTTTTAGATTTCCCAGTTATTTTCAACACAAAACAGAGCTTATATGCTTAAATATAGTATTTGGAAATCCGACGGACTGTTTAGATGTTACATTTTAAAAGCAGCAGCAAACCTGCTGACCTTACATGGTTGCTAATGTGACAGAACACCTCTGATTTTCACATTTAACATTTAAACAGTCCGTCGGATTTACAAATACCATATTTAAGCATATAAGTTCAGTTTTGTGTTGAAAATAACTGTGAAATCTAAAACTCCGGTGGGTGTAACAAGATGTCCGCTTGCCCCCTTCTCACTCTATCATTACTGTGCAGGAGTGTGGGGTGTAGCAAGATGGCGGCGACGAAACGTCACTTCCGGAGCAATCTGTGATGTGGAGCCGAATGTGACAAGACAGGGACCCCCAGGCACATCTTCTAATGTGTCCACATTAGAAGATTTACCTTTTATTACTTTTCTGGGGATGACCCAAAATTTGTGATTTTGTTTTACTTTCACTTTCAATGATAATGGTAAACAGGACAAAAAGAGAGGGTGAAACTCCCTAATGGGGGCACAGACAGCAATAAAATCTGTCAGGTGTTCTATTCCCTCTACATTCTATCCAAAACTATAAAAAAAAGATTTGCCTTTAGTTATGCTTTAATTGCTTTACTGTTATCCATGGTGCTGAAACTGTCTCTGCAGTAAAAAATGCTTTACCAGCCCATGTGCCCTTCAGCAATGGAGGGGTGCTTTGAGAGGAGTTAATTTGTCAAAATATGGGCACATAAAACCATACAGAAAATCTGGGAGTGTTTAAGCAGAGTTTGAGAAGAGAGGAGGGTGTCTTTTATGTTTCTCCTTGATCTGCCAGTGCTGGATTTGATACCACAGGACATTACTGGGACCTGGAGAGGTAAATATTAATAAATCTGAAAATAATAGTCACCCAGGGACCATAAAACTTGTTCACGAGGGAAGGTGCATAAGCCCCCATTTCCCTTACACAAAGATGCCAGCATCCCTTCCTAGGCATCGAGGGTGAGGAAGAGCCTGGTCCCATTTAGAACCAATGCATTGTTGCTATGACTAAGATTTTTTTTTTTGGGGAACCTCTTTTAAAGCACCCCCCCCAACCAAATGAGCTGATATCAGCATAGCATGGGACTGCATGCTTGCTGCTCCCTTGCTATGAGGATACTTGCCTGCTTACCTGGCATTCAGGGCAGGTTAGCTCTGTGGGTGGGAGTATGCAGTTTTTTTTTTATTATTGAAGTAAAAGAAAAATAATACAAACAAAAAGAAAAATATGAATCATGAAAATGCAGAGCCTGTAGTTTAAAAAAAAAAAATTCACAGCTCTAAAGTAAAGAAGTACTTTAAATTACACATTCCCAACACCAAAGTAGGGAATAGTTTGAATACTATTGTAGCGGGGTGTTCCCCTTTAATGCAGAGAGACAAGAAGTTCTAGGTGAGAGGTGAGTCAGGAGGAAGTAGAGAAAATACATGGCTGGAGTGGGAGAGAGAGAGAGAGACTACATCACCCAGAACCACATTCTTCATATGTTCCCACCGCAGAGACTCATGGGAGGGGATATAAAAGGAGGAGGCGAGGCTGGGCTCGGCCTCTTTTGGGACACGAGACTTCACAGCCTGATCCTCCTGTGCGGATGTGTCGGAGTGCAAGGCCTGAAGCCTGAGGCCTTGCTCAGCACCAAAGAGCCTTCCACCCCCTCTGCGAGCCTGGTGGCATCTGACTTCGTTCAGCTACAGCCTTGTTGGATCGGGGACCCGATCGCTGGAGAGACTGAGCGTGTGTGTGGACACAGTCGGTGGAAGTTTCCCGGACTGAGACCGTAGTCCGGGCGGGTGAGAGGGCTGATGCCCAACTAAGATACTGTCACTTCATATAGGCCTATAGACTGCCGTGGCCTACGAGTTATTTTGGTACTATTATTGAAGAGCCTTGGCAGAACTGAGCCTGCTGTTTATTTAGCCAAGTTCCTATCCCTATTGGATTACAAAGTTTATACTCTGTTTAAAGTGCACCACCATTACAGACCTGCCGGTGAAGAACAAGAAGGACTAAGTTAAATATTAGAACCAGGCCTGGTGGGGTTTCTAGTGTGTTCAATTACTGCGCCACAGGGCACTTAGTTGACGGTCGCCCGTGTGGCGCACCTGTTGTGTGTGTTAACTTCATAGTGTGCTAGAGTGGCAGGACGCTGCCCTTTTTAGTGATTATTCGGAACTGTGATTTATGTTACCCCTTATTCTCATAAAGAGATTAAGTAAAACCTATACCTATTACAATTCATTACTGTGTTAATGCTCAGTTATTTATACTGCATAAGATAATTACATGATTGTTAGTACTAGCTGTGCCAGTAGGGGGTAGAGCCTATTGCCGGGGGTTGGCGGAGCTGTACTCAGGGCCCAAATCTAATTCTGCGGCCTTCTTAGTTGAAGGTATCGCTACACGTGGGGGTTCTCGTCCGGGATCCTGATACAGCAAGCGAACACGCCAAAAGACCGGCATGGACCCGCTAGAAGTAGGACAGTGGTACACAATGGCTGGCGCGGATCCGGCCGCGGCGGCAGTTATTGAACTCCCGGGGATCTGGCAAAGAGATGCGATAAAGCAGCTAATGACATCCCTATCACCATGCCAGAAATCATGGGTGATGGATGTGAGACCACATGCTTCGTGTACATACGCATTAATAGAGTGGAAAGACGAAATTCCAGAGCATTTTAAAAGCCAGAGCATACAAGCTATGGATGGGCAGACCTACCATCTGATACATGCGCTGCCACATAAGGGAGATCGGTTCCAAATAAGAAAGTCATCATCTCCACAGATACCTCCCCCGCCATCCCCTAAGGCACAAGAGCAGGAGGATACACAGAGTTCCAGATCATCACCGGCCACCCTTAGCACAGAACTATGCGCTGTACTGGGAGAGATTGTGGCCCAGTGCAAGAAGAATCCCACAGATTACCCAATACCGGGGTACAGAAAGCTCCGGATATTCTCAGGGAGAAAACCTGTGCCCTCAGGGGAAGAAGGATTTGAGAAGTGGCTAGATGGCGCCACTCAGGCCTTAGAGGAATGGGAAGTTCCAGAACGCAGCAAGAAACAGCGAATCGCTGAAAGTCTGAAGGGGCCTGCTCTGGATGCCATACGCAACCTGAAGATGAGCAGGAAAGACTGTACTGCACAGGACTACTTGGACATCTTGCAGAATGTGTTCGGTGGGACAGAAAAAGTTACCGAGCTCACCTATCAGCTGGAGCACTGCTACCAGAAAACAGGAGAGAAACTGTCAGAATATATGGGACGTCTAGATAAGATCCTGCATAAAATCATTCTGAAGAAGGGGATCGACCCAGGGAAGGTAGACGAGGCCCGGGCTCAGCAGGTGTTGAGGGGAGCTCAGCCCCTGGATCCTATTGCATTGGCGCTGCGCACCCGACAGGACGGGAAGAACCTGGAATACCCCGACCTCATTCGAATGGTCAGAGAGGAAGAGGCCATGTGGGAGGAGAAAAAGAGGGAACCGCCAGTCGAGCCAACCAAACCTCTGGTGGTGATGGTCAGCCCGGCCATGACCCCCGAAAGAGATGCAGAAGTGGACACCCTGAAATCGCAGATGTCCCAAGTGTTGGAGATACTGACCTCTTTGATGGAGAAAGATCAAAGGAAACCAGAAAAGAAAAGTCCAAGAAAGGAGTTGTTCCCGAATACCTCAGCGCCCGCTTCTCTACAGGATCGTGAAGAAGAGGTGATTTGTTACAACTGCGGAGGGATTGGTCATTTTGCAAACATATGTTCCAGTCCCAGGAAGAAAAAGACAAATAACTGCCAGCCGGCGGAAAACTTCAGAGGGCCCCGGTGAAGGAGTCAACCGGGTGCCCATCATCTTCAGTGAGCTCCAAACTGAATGAAAAGCAGAAGAAGAGAGGAAATAAAACACCTCAGAGGAAACACAACATTCCCCAACAGAGATACACCCCAGAGAAAGGGGGCAAGACCCCTCAGAAGGGGCGCAGCATTCCCCAGAGGGGGTGCACACCTAAGAAAAATAACAGCATCCCTCAGTGGGTTCCTACACCCATAAAAAGGAGGGAAGTCAATGCATACCAGGCTCAAGAAAGGTTCAAGTCCGAAGGGAATAGGACAAGAGAGAGTCCAGAAGGAAAAGGTCTGAAGAAGGCGACCTCTGCCGGGCCATATCCGGAGAGGCTGGTGGGCCCATCCCCTATAGTGCCCGTTCAAGTGGAGGGAGTCTACACCAGGGCCCTCTTGGATACTGGGGCACAAGTGACCCTACTATACCGGGACTTCTACGATAGGCACTTGAGTCATCTGCCCATCCAGAAGATAGAAGGGCTGGAAATATGGGGAATTGGGACCCAGAGTTTCCCTTACGACGGCTACCTTCCCATCAAGATGACCTTTGACCCATCCGTGGCTGGGAAGGCCGAAGTGTTTGACACCCTGGCAGTCATGTGCCCTAGGCCGCCTGGAGCCAACAAGAATTCCCTTATAATAGGGACGAACACGGACCTGGTCCAAAGACTCCTGACCCCTCTAGTGAAAGAAGAGGGGCGAGCAGCCACCAAGATCCATCCCATGCTGAAGACGGCCTACCAATGGCTGGTCCAAGAGCAGGAGACCCCTGGAGAGGGGATAGGGAAGGTGTGGAGACTTGGAAGAGAAGGGGTAGTGTTGCAGCCCGGCGAAGTAACCTGTCTCAGAGCCACTGTGAAGCTTACTTGGGAGCAGCCTGGTCTCTTTGTCGTGCTGGAGTCAGACCCAAGGGGTGAGTCCTCGGGTCTGGAAGTGATACCGGAAGTGATTCCGCTGAAGGTCCTGAAGAAGGCCCATTGTAGAGTTCCAGTGAGTGTTAGGAACACTACCAGAGACCCCATGGAAATCCCAGCCAGAATGCTGCTAGGCCAGGTGAGCCCTGCGGCCCCTGTTACCCTATCAGAAGTGAAGAGGACAGGTGAAGGAGGAGATGCTTGGGAGAAGTTGTCCATGGAAAACCCGAATCTGCCAGGAGCTTGGAAGGAGAGAGCCAAGGCCCAGTTGAATAGATGGGAGAAGATCTTCTCTAAGGATGAGTTCGATGTGGGGTGTGCAAGGAGTGCCACTCATCCGATCCGCCTCCAGGAAGACAAGCCCTTCCGAGAGAGGGTCAGGCGGGTCCCCCTAGCAGATTTGGAGGATCTAAGGGAACAACTTGCAGAACTCAAGAGGACTGGTGTGATACGGGAGTCCAGAAGCCCCTATGCCTCTCCCATAGTGGTGGTCAGAAAGAAGAATGGGTCATTGAGGCTCTGTATCGACTACAGGACTCTAAACAGGAGAACCATACCCGACCAATACACCACTCCGAGGATAGAGGATGCCCTACAGAGCTTGTCTGGGGCCAAATGGTTCAGCGTTATGGATCTCAAGAGCGGGTACTATCAGATCCCTATGCACCCAGAAGACAGGGAGAAGACAGCTTTCATAACCCCAGTGGGGTTCTTTGAATTCAACCGGATGCCCCAAGGTCTGTCTGGAGCCCCAGCGACTTCCCAACGTCTCATGGAGAAGACTGTAGGAGACATGAACCTTATTGAAGTCCTTGTATACCTAGACGATGTCATTGTCTTTGGAAGAACCTTGGAAGAACATGAAAAGAGGCTGGAAAAAGTGTTGAGAAGACTCAGTGAGGAAGGACTCAAGCTTTCGCCTGAGAAGTGTCGGTTCTACCAGTCTTCTGTGAACTATCTGGGGCACATAGTGTCGGAAGAAGGGGTGGCCACAGACCCTGAGAAATTGGAGGCAGTTACCTCCTGGCCACGACCCACCACAGTAACAGAACTCAGATCCTTCTTGGGATTCTGCTCCTATTACAGGAGGTTTGTGGAAGGATTCGCCCGAATTGCCAGACCATTGAATGAACTACTCAAGACCGAGGGGGAAGAGGACAACTCAGGGCCCAGGAAGCCGGGAGAGTCAGTCAGAGATCAGTGGAATCAGAAGTGTGAAGAGGCCTTCCAGGCATTAAAGGAGAGCCTAACCACTGCCCCAGTCTTGGCCTATGCAGACCCAACCAAGCCCTATGAACTACATGTAGATGCTAGTCATGACGGTCTGGGAGGAGTACTTTATCAAGAACACGAAGGGCAACAACGGCCTGTTGCCTATGTGAGCAGGAGATTGACCCCCCCTGAGAAGAACTACCCCACTCACAAGCTGGAATTCCTGGCCCTCAAATGGGCGGTAGTAGACAAGCTAAAAGACTACCTGTATGGGGCGGAGTTCACTGTGAAGACCGACAACAACCCCCTTACCTACCTTTTCACCACGGCCAAGCTGGACGCCACTGGACACAGGTGGCTGGCCGCACTTTCTGGATTCAACTTCAGCCTAAAGTATAGGCCAGGGGCTGGGAATCGAGATGCAGACGCTCTGTCCAGGAGATCTCATTCTCTCACCAATGACGTAGAAGATTGGACCCTGGTGGCACCGGACGGGGTGCGGGCCCTTTGTCAAGGAGCTGAATTCCAAGCCCGAGGAGGCTCCAGAGCAGAGGAAATAGGAGTTACCATGGTGGGAGTCCCCAAACACTACTGTGGAGTAGCTCAACTGGGAGAGGACAACCTGCCAAGACTGTCCAAGAAGGAGTTGAGGTGTGACCAATTGGAAGACCCCATGGGGAGATTGGTCCTGGAGGCCCTGGAGAATCAGGATCCAAACAGACTCATGCGTCAACCTTCAAAAGAAGCTCGCCTGCTGAGGAAAGAGTGGGACAGGTTACAGGTACATCAGGGAGTGGTCTACCGAAGGGGCCCCTCTGATGACTCAGAAGATAAATGGCAACTGTTCCTCCCAGAGAAACATCAAGAGACTGTTCTGATTGCCCTGCATGACAATCATGGCCACCTAGGGGCTGAAAGGACCTTCCAACTTGTCAGGAGTCGTTTCTATTGGCCCTGCATGAGGGCAGAGGTAGAAGAGTACTGCCACTCATGTGCACGATGCATCCAGAGGAAGACTTTACCCCATCAAGCTGCCCCAATGGGCCATCTACAGAGTCAAGGCCCAATGGATCTGGTATGCATTGATTTTCTCTGCCTCGAACCCGACCTGAGTGGACTAGGAAATGTTCTGGTGATAACCGACCATTTCACCCGGTATGCCCAGGCTTTCCCCACCAAAGACCAGAAGGCCTCCACCGTAGCCAAGGTACTTATGGAGAAGTACTTTGTCCATTATGGGCTGCCACAGCGACTGCATTCAGATCAAGGGAGGGATTTCGAGAGTAAACTGATCCGGAAGCTCCTGGATTCTTTGGGAATCAAGAAGACTCGAACTACACCTTACCATCCACAGGGAGATGCTCAGCCGGAAAGGTTTAACCGAACCTTGCTTAACATGTTGGGGACTCTGGAAAGCGAGAAAAAGCAAAATTGGAGCCAACACATAGCAGCCATAGTACATGCTTACAACTGCACCATCAGTGATGCTACAGGCTACTCCCCATATCGACTCATGTTTGGGAGAGAAGCGAGACTACCGGAGGACTTGGCCTTTGGCACCTCTCTGGACCATTCTTCAGCCACATCCCACAAAGGATATGTGGACAGGCTCAGACACAGCCTGAAAGTAGCCTATGAACAAGCTCAAGCGGCCTCAGACCAAAGGGGAGCTCGAAATAAAAGAAACTTCGACTTGAAGGTCCGGGTACAAGACCTACAGCCCGGGGATCGAGTACTGTTACGCAATCTGGGGGTCCCTGGAAAGCACAAACTTGCAGACAGATGGAGATCTGAACCCTATGTCATCTGCAGGAAGTTGCCGGGCCTACCTGTCTATACGTTGAAGCCAGAGGGAAAGGTAGGCCCACTGAAGACGTGGCATCGAAACCACCTTCTCCCACTTGCTGAGGCAGTTAGAATACCTCCCGTGGGAGACTCCCCTGAACCGGCCTCTATCCTGGATACTCCTAGGCCGAACACTCGGTCGCAGACCTCCCGAGCTGAAGATGGAGAGGCCTCTCAACTTAGTGGAAGTGAGGAGGGAGAACTTGATTGGCTGTGGCCTTCCCCAACTCCAGGAACTTCTACCATAGATCTTCCAACCACTGAAGACACCACAGATGGAACACTGAACCCAGAAGCCACAGAGTTCATCCCATCTAGTCCTTCAACAGATTACTGGGGAGATGCCCATGATAGTTGCTCAGAGAAAGAGGAGCCTGTGGCGCCAGAGCCAGAAATCCCAAGAGAGCGAAGGGCTCGAAGAGTCATCCGGCCTCCTAAGAAGCTGACCTACCCACAAATGGGGAACAGCTCAGAAGACTCTGTAGTTACTGCTAGGAGGAATGCTGAAAATCCAGATCCCTCCACTGTCCATTTGGTGGAGGGCAACCCCAGCTCACTCTCTGGCACAGTTAGGCAGGCCACCCATGATAATGTGACCTGTGGACAAGGGAATTCTCCCCCTCAGTTTTGGTGGGAATCCCCTATGCCAACATCGTTTGCAGAATTGTCTAGAGTTGTACATAGTTTTTATTAAAAGTTTATCTTTGGGGACCAAAGAGTTCAAGTGGGGGGAGTGTGTAGCGGGGTGTTCCCCTTTAATGCAGAGAGACAAGAAGTTCTAGGTGAGAGGTGAGTCAGGAGGAAGTAGAGGAAATACATGGCTGGAGTGGGAGAGAGAGAGAGAGACTACATCACCCAGAACCACATTCTTCATATGTTCCCACCGCAGAGACTCATGGGAGGGGATATAAAAGGAGGAGGCGAGGCTGGGCTCTGCCTCTTTTGGGACACGAGACTTCACAGCCTGATCCTCCTGTGCGGATGTGTCGGAGTGCAAGGCCTGAAGCCTGAGGCCTTGTTCAGCACCAAAGAGCCTTCCACCCCCTCTGCGAGCCTGGTGGCATCTGACTTCATTCAGCTACAGCCTTGTTGGATCGGGGACCCGATCGCTGGAGAGACTGAGCGTGTGTGTGGACACAGTCGGTGGAAGTTTCCCGGACTGAGACCGTAGTCCGGGCGGGTGAGAGGGCTGATGCCCAACTAAGATACTGTCACTTCATATAGGCCTATAGACTGCCGTGGCCTACGAGTTATTTTGGTACTATTATTGAAGAGCCTTGGCAGAACTGAGCCTGCTGTTTATTTAGCCAAGTTCCTATCCCTATTGGATTACAAAGTTTATACTCTGTTTAAAGTGCACCACCATTACAGACCTGCCGGTGAAGAACAAGAAGGACTAAGTTAAATATTAGAACCAGGCCTGGTGGGGTTTCTAGTGTGTTCAATTACTGCGCCACAGGGCACTTAGTTGACGGCCGCCCGTGAGGCGCACCTGTTGTGTGTGTTAACTTCATAGTGTGCTAGAGTGGCAGGACGCTGCCCTTTTTAGTGATTATTCGGAACTGTGATTTATGTTACCCCTTATTCTCATAAAGAGATTAAGTAAAACCTATACCTATTACAATTCATTACTGTGTTAATGCTCAGTTATTTATACTGCATAAGATAATTACATGATTGTTAGTACTAGCTGTGCCAGTAGGGGGTAGAGCCTATTGCCGGGGGTTGGCGGAGCTGTACTCAGGGCCCAAATCTAATTCTGCGGCCTTCTTAGTTGAAGGTATCGCTACACTATACAAGGCAAAAAATGGGCTTACGTATTCACATAGGGGGTTGGTATGGGGAGCCCCTCTTATCATTAAAAAGTGCTTTTAGATTTTGATAAGTCTCCTGCCTGCAGACCCCCACAACCACCGGGCCAAGGTTGTGGGGAAGAGGCCCTTGTCTTCATCAACATGCTTCATTAGCCACTTCCCACCCACCATATAGCAGAATGACGTCCAGAAAGTGGTTGCATTATCCTGACTGGGCGTCATATGACGTTCAGCAGGAAAAGCCACTAGAGCGCGCCCGTGGGGGCGCGCAGCACGGCGATCGGTGCTGTGGTGTGTAAGTCTGTGGTGTGTAAGTACACACTGCATCTCCGATCCTGGTAAAGAGCCTATGATGTAGGCTCTTTACCATGTCATCAGCTGATCACATGGTAACCAGGAAGTGCAGTTTATCCAAGATGCGCAAGATGCCGAGAGGCGCGAGTAGAGGAGAGCTGATCAGCTGCTCTCCTGACGGGGGGGGGTCTGCGCTGATAATCAGCGCATTGATTATAAGTGCAGACCCATCGAGAATGCCCACTGGAGACCACCAGGGATGCCCACTGGAGACCAACACGGATGCCCACTAGAGCCCACCAGGGATGCCAATCAGTGCCCATTAGGGATGGGACTCTGTGCCCATCAGTGATGCTTGCCATGCTCCTGATCAGTGCTGCCTATCAGTTCCATCTACCAGTGCTGCCCATCAGTGCCCATCAGTGCCACCCATCAGTGCTGCCTATAAGTGCCCACCAGTGCCACCTTTCAGTGCCACCTATGAGTGCCCATCAGTGCCACCTATGAGTGCCCATCAGTTCCCATCAGTGCCCATCATCAGTGCCCATCAGTGCTGCATATAAGTGCCTCATCATCGGTGCCACCTTATCAGTGCCAATCAGTACTGCATCATCAGTGCCCGTTAGTGCAGCCTCATCAGTGAAGGAGAAAACATACTCATTTACAAAGTTTTGTAACAAAAACGAAGAAATGTTTTTGTTTTTTTCCCAAAAAATTGGTCTTTTTTTATTTGTAGCGCAAAAAATAAAAACCCCAGTGGTGATCAAATACCACTAACAGAAAGCTCTATTTGTGGGGAAAAAAATGATAAAAATTTTGTTTGGGTACAGTGTTGCATGACCACGCAATTGTCATTCAAAAAGCGCTGGAAACCGAATATTGGTCTGGGCAGGTAGGGTGTGAAAGTGCTCTGTATTGAAGTGGTTACAGATCTCCTGTGGATGTTTAGGGGCGACCTTATTTTTATTTATTTTTTTGAGTGGGATTCCCCCTCAAAAGCCATACCAGACCTGAAAGTCCTGGTAAGAATTGGGAGAGGTCCATTTTTTTGTTTGTGTGGTGGTCCCCTATTACCATCTACTGTATATCAGACCTTCTAGGATAATGGCTCGTACACACGATTGGAAATTCCGACAAGAAAAGTTTGATGTGAGCTTTTGGTCAGAAATTCCGACCGTGTGTTCGCTCCATCGGACATTTTCTGTCGGAATTTCCGACAACAAAAATTTGAGAGCTGGTTCTCAAATTTTCCGACAAGAAAAGTTCTGCTCGGAAATTCCAATCGTGTGTAGCCAATTCCGATGCACAAAAATCCTACGCATGCTCGGAATCAATTTGACGCATGCTCAAAATCATTGAACTTAATTTTTCTCAGCTCGTTGTAGTGTTGTACGTCACCGCGTTCTTGACAGTTGGAATTTCCGACAACATTTGCGTGATCGTGTGTATGCAAAACAAGTTTGAGCCAACATTCCGTCAGAAAAAAATCCACGGTTTTCTTGTCGGAATTTCCGATCGTGTGTACGCGGCATTGGGGTCCTGTATAAATCTAGGGAATCCTCGGCTGCTTTATTTAAAAACAGAGCAAAGAGGCTGGGAGATGTCGGTTTGCTAGAAATAAAAATAAAAAAATCTTTGTAAATGTGAGTGTTACTGTAGTTGGTTGTATTATTATAATGCAGGATTTATATAGCGCCAACAGTTTGCGCAGTGCTTTACAACATGAGGGAGGACAGTTCAGTTACAATACAATTAAATACAGCAGGTTATATACATAACACAGATAAGCTACTTCACAGACAGAGTCAGAGCAACCCCTAGGCATGTTATTTAATGGTACTTTGCATTTTTGAAAGTTTCACTTAAAACGGAGTTCCAGTCATTTTTGTGTTTATTAAAAGTCAGCAGCTACAAAAACTGTAGCTGCTGACTTTTAATAAACACACACTCACCTGTCCCAGGATCCAGCGATGAGGCTGCCTGAACAATCAATTTTCTCCCTCTCCTCTCCCCGGCGCTGGCATTACAACTGTGAGCACCCAGCTGTGACAGCATGCGCGAGTTGCGCTGCACCTCCCGAACGGTCGGACAATCTTCTGGGACCTGTGATGTGTCCCAGAAGACTGCAGGGAGGGAGGGGGAAAGGAAAACCTTGGTTTGGATCATAGGTGGTCCAAATGGTAGTGGGAGCGGGTACCTGTCAAATCTAGGCACTCCCACCCCCCCAAAAAGAGTTACATGTCAAACTTGGCATGGGGGGGCTGCTTAAAGCCGAACTTTCCCTTTGGGTGGAGCTCTAAAGTATTACTAAAATCACAGATTCCTGCCAAACTGAATTTTTACATTTTTTTTTTTTTGTCTTGGAAATATTCCCCATGGCATTGCCTGGCCTCAACTGCTATTTGTTTGACAGTCCCTAGCATATTAGCCTAGAAAAAGGCCATTACTGTTTTTTAACATTCGGCTCCCCTTGACTTCAGTGAGGTTTAGATTTGGCCTGTAGGTTTCTATTTGGACTTTAGTCTTGTTTGCCAAACCTGCTCCTACACCGAATCCGGGTATGTTCAGCTCTACAGTATTTATAGACATGAACATTTGCCACAGGAAAAAAAAATTGTGGAGGAAGGAAAACGTCACTAGCCACTTAAGCCCCGGACCATTTGGCTGGCCAAAGACCAGGCCACTTTTTGCGATTCGGCACTGCGTCGTTTTAACTGACATTTGCGCGGTCGTGCGACGTGGCTCCCAAACAAAATTGACGTCCTTTTTTTCCCACAAATAGAGCTTTCTTTTGGTGGTATTTGATCACCTCTGCGGTTTAAATTTTTTGCGCTATAAACAAAAATAGAGCGACAATTTTTAAAAAAATGCAATATTTTTTACTTTTTGCTATAATAAATATCCCCAAAAAATATATAAAAAAAACATTTTTTTTCCTCAGTTTAGGCCGATACGTATTCTTCTACATATTTTTGGTAAAAAAAATCACAGTAAGCGTTTATTGATTGGTTTGCGCAAAAGTTAGTGTCTACAAAATAGGGGATAGTTTTATGGCATTTTTATTAATATTTTAATTTTTACTAGTAATGGCGGTGATCAGCGATTTTTATCATGACTGCGACATTATGGCGGACACATCGGACACTTTTGACACATTTTGTGACCATTGTCATTTTTACAGCGATCATTGCTATAAAAATGCACTGATTACTGTAAAAATGACACTGGCAGTGAAGGGGTTAACCTGTAGGGGGCGCTGACGGGGTTAAGTGTGTCCTAGGGAGTGATTCTAACTGTTAGGGGGCGTGGCTACAAGTGACATGTCACTGATCGCTGTTCCCGATCAGAGGGAACAGACGATCAGTGACATGTCACTAGGAAGAACGGGGAGATGTGTTTGCACTGACATCTCCCCTTTCTTCAGCTCTGTGACATGATCGCGGGACACCGGCGGACATCGAGTCCGCGGGTCCCGCGGGCACAGTCACAGGGCTTGCAGCAGCGTCATGAGCGTGCCGGCGGGGGCGCGTGTTGGACCACACAGCGCCAATTTAAAGGGGACGTATATATACGCCCATTTGCGCAGCCGATTCCATTCTGTCAACGTAAAAAGTCGTGCGGCGGTCGGCAAGCGGTTAAGAGCCATGTCACATTAGTGCCAAGTTGCCAGCGACAGGATTGCAAATTATTCCTCATATGGTGTCAATCTCTTGCTAGCCTGTCCAGCGATATGTCACGCTGTCACTGCTTCTTTGCTGGAGACAAAGATTGTGCAGCATTTCAACAAGCGAGGGATTAACTTCCATTTTGTAAAGTGACAGCTGCACCTTGGTTTCCCTGCTGCTGGCTAGACAAAATCCTCAGCGTGTCATGGGCCTAAAGCTAAGCATGCAAACATGTACAGCAGTAGTGTATTTAGGTTTCGTGCTGCTCTAGGCCTGACTAAACTTGTGCACCCCCTAATTTAAATATGACCCACCCCTTCCTGTCAAGGCCACACCCCTTTCTGTTTAAGACCGGCCCTGAAATTTTCGAGTGGGGACACTAGGTCTGAGTTCTGCGTGGGGGGGGAATGAATTCCTTTAATTTTCATAGACTTTCTCTTACTTCCTGTTTGGCTATGGGGCAGGAAGTGAAAGGAAATCTCTGCAATTGGACAGGGATGGTAAAAAATAAACTGACAGGGGTTATAATCCTCCCTTACTCTATCCAAAATGAAAAAAAAAGTGTTGCCTATAGTTTTATTTTAAGCACAAATTTCAGATAATTTTATGGAGAGGACTAAGAAGATATAATCATGCCAATGGTGCAGCAGAAAACATATAGCACAGTGAGGAAGGTTTGTGGTCCATGAAGATAGGACAGTCAAAATTAAAAGCAGCGCCACCCCCCCCCCCCAGTTGCGGAATGCCGGGCGCCCGCATACCAGAAAGCACTGTGGCCGCTTTATGGGGGCACTAGACCAATTTGGCTCTCAGTCCAGTCCGCCCTATAAGACTGGCGCTACACTAGCAGTGTAGCGCAAGCCGGCGGGGACTCTTTCCGTGCTGCCCCCCTGCAAAGTGCTGCCCTAGACCTGGGCCTTGTTGGCCTAGGCCAGGATACAGCGTTGATGTACAGTATTTCTCAGGTTTACTTGAACAGTTAAAAAAATCAAGCTGTTAAAACCACCTGTGAAGTGCAAGTCCTCCCTTCAGTGTGTCAGAAATGAAGCAAGAAAATAGCTGCAAAACCATACAGCAAAGATGAAAAAAGCACCACCACGAGGAAAGACAGGAAAAAGATCCACCAGTTCACTGAATGAACTCAGGCAGGAGAGAAGATGCAGCAATGGAGGCCGGGTGGGAGGGTTCTTGAACCTGCAACTTGCCTCAATCAAGACTTAAGACTTTAGTCCTGCTATTGTAACCTATTCACTTGATCTGCTTTATCAGCATGTCTTTAGGCACTGAGACCTTAGCAGCAGGAAGCTTGGTCAACTATAGGGCCACCCACTTGCCCATTATTCCTTCCTTGTCATGGACATGCCACAAGAACAAAGTTTACAATAATCGGTACATTAAGCCCAGAAGGCAGGTAATCAGCGCTGTTATTCCACTAATAAAAGGATAATACATGCAGTGTGAAACCCAGAAGACCAATGCTTAGCCCCTGGACAATGCCACATGCCAAACAAATTGCAAATCAATTAGAATCCTTGTTTTCTTTGAAAAGCTCAACTATATCTAAGGCAATTACTCGTTCATTAGAGCTAATTTAACAGCATGACAGCCCCGGCAACAACTGGCTGGGTCTGGCAATCACATGTAGGAATGACAGCTCATTTCTGTCTGTCTGTGAATCTGGCTGAGATCTCAGTCCCGATGTCAGCATGAGCGCATACACAAGTACACATGTACAGAGAGGAACAAAGGCATGCAGAGGAATCACAATCATACACTGTTATTTTCTCACTATATAATGTAAATAAATTGGCAGCATAATAAACATGAAGTTACAGTGTGTTGGTACATTGCTGTGGGATATGGTGGCACATTACAGAAAAAAAACCCACATATTAGGAAAAATAGACCATAATATAAATGTATTATTCTATAAATACAGGCAGCTGTGTAGTCATAATCAGCTGCAACTCAATTTACACTCACCGGACACTTTATTAGGTACACCTGTTCAATTGCTTGGTAACACAAATTGCTAATCAGCCAATCATATGGCAGCAACTCAATGCATTTAGGCATCTAGACGTGGTGAAAACAACTTGTTGAAGTTCAAACCGAGCATCAGAATGGGGAAGAAAGGGGGTGCTAATGTGGCATGGTTGTTGGTGCCAGATGTGCTGGTCTGAGTATTTCAAAAACTGCTGATCCACTAGGATTTTCACGCAGAACCATCTCTAGGGTTTACAAAGAATGGTCAAAAAAGAAAACGAAAATATCCAGTGAGCGGCAGTTGTGTGGATAAAAATGCTTTGTTGGTGTCAGAGGTCAGAGGAGAATGGGCAGACTGGTTTGAGATGATAGAAATGCAATATTCACTCAAATAATCGCTTGTTATAACCAAGGTATGCATAGCATACCATCTCTGAATACACAACACATTGAACCTTCAAGCAGATGGGCTACAGCAGCAGAAGACCACACCGGGTGCCACTCCAGTCAGCTAAGAATAGGAAAATATTCACATAGGCGCACCAAAATTGGACATTAGAAGATTGGAAAAACGTTGCCTGGTCTTATGAGTCTGTGACTTTCAAATGGTAGAGTCAGAATTTGGCGTAAACAATATGAAAGCATGGATCCATCCTGCCTTGTATCAACGGTTCAGGCTGGTGGTGTAATGGTGTGGGGGATATTTTCTTGGCACACTTTGGGCCCCTTAGTACCAATTGAGCCTACCTGAGTATTGTTGCTGACCATGTCCATCTCTTTATGACTACAGTGTACCCATCTTCTGATGGCTCCTTCCAACAGGATAATGTACCATGTCACAAAGCTCAAATCATCTCACCACTGGTTTCTTTAACATGACAATGAGATCACTTTTCTCCAATGGCCTCCACAGTCACCAGATCTCAATCCAATAGAGCACCTTCGGGATCTGGTGAAACGGGAGATTTGTATCATGGATGTGTAGCCGGCAAATCTGCAGCAACTGCGTGACCCTATCATGTCAATGGGATATATTAAATACTCAAAAGAGTGAAAAATAGGACTTTGTAGGCAACACACAGGACATGGAGTACAAAATAATTTTATTAGCACAAAAAATGTTAAACAAGGGTTAAAAGACCATACAGTATATATAAAGTGACAATGGAGAGTCCCTTAAACGTCGACGCGTTTCACAGTGAGGCTTCGTCAGGACGGACAAAATAGGGGTGACGATTACATATACACTTGGGACAAGATCTCACTATCTGAAATGAGATAAATACAAATTAAAATAAGATATATACAATTAAAAAACATAAAAATGGTATAGAAACATCTTTGGTGCTATACGGCCACCCATCCCCCCCTCTCTCCCCCCCCCCCCCTTTTTCCCTGCGCATCAACAATTCCATACAGATCCAAACGCCATTCAACCTCAGAAAACAAATGCAAAGATATCTTGGAAGGCAGTCCAGATAGCAAAAAGTTGTTCAACAGGCTACCAATCCATATATGTAGTCTGGAAATAGGTGTGTGTACATGATCTAGTAGAGATAAATGAGAACATATAAAATATATATGTCTCAAAGAGGGCTATATGGTGTTGTATATAAAAAATATAATGATAAGGATTGCAATTACACAAAGTTCATACCTGCTGGTCAAGCGGCAAAAAATCGCAGGAAAATAGTCCGCGAGAAGATAGATGGACAAACTTGATACTTGTAGCTACAAATAGCTTGACAGATCTACAAAGACCAATAAATTGTAATCAGGTATATGTTAAAGCCCAAAATATCTATCTATAGGATCAGGAATAAAGAATTACCAGCTGTATCCAATCAGGATTGCCAGAACGGGGGTAGAAGACGTTATGGTAGTAAAGTTCTCTATGGCCAACAAATCCAACCATAAGCATTCACAATAGAAGTGCAGATGAATCAGCCAGTGTAGTAGGGATTCTGCCACTATATAGAGTCTCAGGCCTCGTACACACGGCCGAGATTCTCGTTGAAAAAAACATGTTGTTTTTTTCGACGAGATTCTTGGACAAGAAACTTGTCCCGGCCGAGTGTACACACGCTCGTTTCAAAGAACCCGCGGTTCTTTGAAAGGAGTGTACGCGGTGACGTCATCGACTACGTTGAGCATGCGCTCGTCACATTCGATGCCGTCGCCGCCATCTTGGTATACCCTACGTATGCCTAGGAAGCTACCGCGCATGCGTCGAATTCATTTCGAACATGCGCGGGCTTCCGGGAGGACAGGTAAGTGTACACACACTCACTTTTCTCGTCAAGAAACATGCCGAGGAGAATCTCGACGAGAAAATAGAGAGCAGGTTCTCTATTTTCTCGTCGAGGTTTCTTGTCGGTTTTCTCGACGAGAAACCCGATAGCAGCGTACACACGACCGATTTACTCGGCAAGACCTCTCTGCCAGCAAGTTTCTTGCTGGTTCTTGCCGAGAAAATCGGTCGTGTGTACGAGGCCTAAGACAAGAATTGTTTGGACACAGGCTTAATGTTAGAAGTGTTAAGCAGTTAGTGTCCACAGAAGACCGTCGTGATGTATAAAATGCTTCTTACCTGACTGGTAAAGGTCACAGTGCTTGCCCCCGGGAGTCAGCCTCGTGCTGAACACAAGGAAAGACTCCCAATGTTGTCATATGTATAGTGCCAAGATCGCGCCAAAAATCGGGCATCTGCGTGCGGCGTGATGACGTCATTCATCTGCGCCATGCGCATTGACGTCATCGCAACCACGCACCGCAAGTGAGACCGGAAATGGCGCGTACGCCATCTTGCAAATGGGAAAAAGGCAGGGAAAGACATCTGGGCGCCGCAAACAGAACAAACAAAGTGTCTGGCGCATCATCTTGTAAAAACCAAAGAAAAGGCGGGAATGCACAGTAAAATTTGTGCTACCAAAGATAGAGCAACACGGTCGATTGAAGCAATGGGCATGGCAATTTCCATCAAGGCAAAAGGGTGCACAGAAAGGAAGGGATGGGAACCGAGGAGCACACAAAGATATCATACAGTTTAACATATACATATAGTGATACAGTACACATATTATAAATCTCAATATGGGTAAATGTTCCTTAGAACTCAGTTCCGTTGTGTGCGTTACATATATTATTCATATCAATTCATATAGCTCTGTCATGACTCAGCAGAGCAATTTAGAAAGTCTTCTTTAGGTTTATATTTAATTAATAGTATTAATATTGTAAATAGAGAAACCCCTTCTAATGAGGATTGGAATATTCTCCCTGAAGAAAAAGGGGAGAGGGATGTTTTAATCAAGTGGAAGTAAATACACTCAGGAGACGTCCTACAGAAAAGTAGGAAAAGAAACAAGCAACGATTTGGAAAGGGAAACCAGATCAGGCATAATAGAAATGTTACAAAAATGGTTTGAAACTGACCATGTCATTAAGACCCGGATACTGGGTGGCTTTTAATTTATATACCCATTCCGTTTCTTTTTGGAGAACTCTTTGATCAAAGTTTCCTCCCCGTGGGTCCTCATAGACCCTATCATGTCAATATGGACCAAAATCTCTGAAGAATGTTTCCAACACCTTGTTGAATCTATGCCACGAAGAATGAAAGCAGTTCTGAAGGCAAAAGGGGGGTCCAACCCGGTACTAGCAAGGTGTACCTAATAAAGTGGCCGGTGAGTGTATCTTGAATTCTATTCATTTCATTCATTTGTTTATCCCCTACACAGGTGTGCAAAAAAGCCCATACTGGGAAATCTCTTTTGCCGCTGTCAAAAAAATTATAAAAATGAATGCCTGTATACATACTAACAGTATAGGCTGCAACATTGGTCTGTTTTCAGACTACCTCCCTTTAGACACTAATGTGCTATGTACTTGGTTGGTCACTACCACTCATCTATTCATGTGTTACAGTGACTGCGACTCCGAACTTGAATGAAATCAGTTGAGGTACTTTTATGTACAATCTATATTTATATATACTGTCACATGCTGCCACTAGGGATATATAGGAACCTCTGGGTTGTTCATCATGTGGTCATAACAAATAGATACAGAGCAATAATACTGCTCTTTTTCATACAGATAACTAGAACGGAGGTCCAACCCAATATAGCCACAGGGAATGCAACAATGTCATATACTTAATAATTATAATATATAATATAATATTTATATTCAAAGAAGATGTAAACCATTGCATATTATAAACAACTACCTTTTTTAACCACTTGATCTTCGGAAGATTTACCCCCCTTCATGACCAGGCCATTTTTTGCGTTACGGCACTGTGTTACTTTAACAGAGAATTGTGCAGTAGTGCGATGCTGTACCCAAATACAATGTATGTCTTTTTTCCCCCCCACAAATAGAGCTTTCTTTTGGTGGTATTTGATCACCTCTGCGTTTTTTTTTTTTTTTTTGTGCTATAAACAACATAAGAGTGACAATTTTGAAAAAAAAAAGCAACATTTTTTATCTTCTGCTATAAACACATCCAATAGAAAAATTGATAAAAAAAAAGATTTCTTCATAAATTTAGGCCAATATGAATTATGCAACATATTTTTGGTAAAAAAAAAAAAATTCCCGTAATCATATATTGATTGGTTTGCGCAAAAGTTATAGCATCTACAAACTATGGGATATATACTGGAATTTTTATTTATTTATTTTTATTTTTTACTAGTAATGGCAGCGATCAGCGACTTATAGTGGGACTGCAATATTGCAGCAAACAATCGTACACTAACTGGCACTTTTTGGGAACCAGTGACACTAATACAGTGATCAGTGCTAATAATATGCACAGTCACTGTACTAATGACACTTACTGGGAAGGGGTTAAACATCTAGGGCAATCAAAGGGTTAAATGTGTGCCTAGCCAGTGTTTATGTGTACACAGTGTGGTGCTTTTACTAGGGGTAATAATCGATTTCATTCCTTGCTTTGCGGGGAAAGTAAATCCATTACTTTCCCACTGACAGGACAGAGCTCTGACTTGTTTACATAGGCAGAGTTCTGTCCTGTGTGTGTTCTGGGCGATCAACAGGTGCCAGCGGTAATCTATTGGCCAGTACCCACTGATCGGCATTCGCTATATAAAATTACAACAGAGCCGGGTCACCGGCGCTGCGAGCGCACGCTCCCTACACGAAAGTGCCGGATCACATACTAGGTACGTGATTTGGCACAGCAGGGCCGCCTTGCCGACATATATCTATGTTTTACAGTCGGCAAGCGGTTAAAGCAGAACTAAACCCACCAAGTTTATGGTTTCCCAAAACAGTTAAATTCAAGGCATGCCGTGAATGATAACTGTCATATTTTCTTTTGCCCTCAACTTAATTGTCAAGCCATCAAATGGCTGATGTCAGAACTAATCAGATGTGCAGCACCACAGCAATTGTAAATCAGAGATGGCAGCTTCCAAAGCTGTAAAGCATAGGAGGGTTTAGTTCCACTTTAATAAAGATACTTATTTAGGAATGCATACACAAGGACCTTCATGGAAGACTCATCAGGTATTATTGAATGAAAATTTCCAAACTTCAAATATTAAAAAATACTTTTTAAAGCGGAGTTCCACCCAAAAGTGGAACTTCCGCTCATTTGTCTCCTCCTCCCCCCCCCCCCCCCCGTTGCCACAATTGGCACCTTTAGGGGGGACAGGATATCTGTCTTTGACAGGTATCCAATTCCCACTTCCGGGAGTCCGCGCCGCGGCCCATGATGTCACAGCGGGGCTCCCTCCTCCTTCCCCTGTCGCCAGGCCAGTGGGAGAGAGTAGCAGGGCCTCGCACATGCGCAGTAGGGTTCCCGGCGTGTAGCCGTAAGGCTACACTGCCGGGTTCCCTTACCCGTAATGGCGGTCGGCAGCACCTGATAGCTGTTGGAAACATCAGCTGCGGTGCCGACATCGCTGGACTCCAGGACAGGTAAGTGTCCTATTATTAAAAGCCAGCAGCTGCAGTATGTGTAGCTGCTGGCTTTTAATTTGTTTGTTTTTTTGAGGCAGACCTACGCTTTAAATCACATTAACATATTCAAATTCATAAGAGATTTTAAATCAGAACACGCCAGCTTAGATTCACAACTATGCAAAGCGTATTGTGCATTGCTACAGTGGGAAGTGAGTGCTACATGTGACTTGCCAGCCACAGGCTTAAGACACCTGTTCTGTATACAACTTAAAGTACCTATACAAGGCTTGGGGAATGAATAACATTATTTGCAAATCTTATACAAGCATTTGAATATTTGTTTTCATTTACAATGCACATATACATTACTTTAGTGTGTATCATCCAAAAACCTCACAAGATGGTGAACCGCAGAACTAGCTTATGTTTGTACTTACTATAAAGTATGATGGAAGACAACTGGAAATTTCCAACCTACTCAACCAGTCTTTAACGTGATGTTGGTTTTGAAGAGTTAATTGATGTGCCACATTGGATTCCGTAGACAGTGCAAATATCGTATCATTATTCATATTGTAGGACAGTCAAACAATAACTAAGTATTTGTCTATCTATCATCCATCTTTTGTCTGTTTGTCCATCTATATATGAGGCAATCATAGCTACAAGAAAGACATTCAATGTTAATCCCCATTTTCATGAACAGGAAATAAATCTCAGTTAAATAGCAAGGAGAAGATTGGAACAGCGGAGGATTAAAGTAATTGATTTACTCAGTGATATAATGGTGTTAATGGAACTATTGTAAAGTCAGAATCAATAGGTAACAAAGATAATAATAAAGAAATTCTTATTATGCTCACATCCAAGCAAGATAATTACATTAAGTTTGATTGTATTAAATTGCATTGTCAGTTTCTATAGTGTTTTGGCAAAGGAGAGAACTGGCACTCATGTCTTTTTTTAGTAAAAAAAAAAATAAAAAATAAAAAGGTTTTTTTATTTTATTTTTTTAACAATGGTTTACTGCAAAGGGTAGCTTCAAATCTTTTTCATCTACTGAGAGTCTTCTTTCCTCTTGTAATTGCTTATCTCCTTAGATACCAGATGGTTTACTGCTTTGGTTACTTTATCCTTAACAGTAATGATGGCAAACTGAAAGCTAATATTTTAAGTTTATTGTATGCAACAAAATGTAAACTAATAGAGACCATGGTTTGTATTCATGGTCAAGTGAAAAGGTTACAATGTTGACTGTAGTACACTTGGATCTGTCTATTTGCAATTATATTGCAATGTCTTGGAATATTTTTTTTCAATTGCTTCACATCACAATCATGGTAGAATGTTTGTTATTTGTGTTCTGAGCCACTGAAATAGATCACACGGGAATGAATAAGCCTATAGGGGTCAGGGACACTTTAAAGGATAAATGCAGCTAATAAAAATAAAATGAACTGTTTTGTTACGTAATTCTTTATACTTCATTTACTCTGTGTCAGTTGTCCTAATCATCTTTACTATACACTCTTCAATGAAGTGTCTGAAAGTATGCACAAATGGGAATGGCTGAGAAAGTAAGGAGGGTAGACATAAAGCAAATGTTTTCTGTTGATAAAAAATGGGATTCATGATAATCCTTTGGATGTGCATACACCAAGTTCACCTGGGCAAGCAAATTGAGTTCTAGCTTAAAGGGGTTGCTCCGCCGGAAAAAAAATAATTAAAAGCCAGCAGCTACAGCTACAGCAGCTGCTGGCTTTTAATATTTGGACACTTACCTGTCCTGGAGTCCAGCAACGTCCGCAGCAGAGGACGAGCGACCGCTCGTCGCTCTGCTGCTCCCTCCGCCATCCTCGCTGAGGGAACCAGGAAGTGAAGCCCTGCGGCTTCATGCCCGGTTCCCTACGGCGCATGCGCGAGTCGCGCTGCGCCGTTCTGATTGGTGCTCCTGTGTTCTGGGAGCCGAGTGTCTCCCAGAACACCAAGGGAAGTCTGCGGGAAGTGACGTAGCTCCCGCAGATTCCCGGAGACAGGACTCCCGGATGTGGGTGAAAATACCTGTCTTAGACAGATATCTTCACCCCCCTCCCCCCTGAAAGGTGTCAATTGTGACACCGGAGGGGGGGAGGGTTCCAAATAGCAAAAGTTGCTATTTAGGGTGGAGCTCCACTTTAAGCAGTATGTATCTAAGGGGACACTAATGCCGCGTACACACAAACGTTTTTAATGTCATTGAAAAAAACTGCGTTTTTCTCGATGTGATTCTTCTCAAGCCTGCCTTGCCTACACACTATCGTGGGAAAAAATGCTTGAGTAAAGCGCAGTGACGTACAACACGTACGACGGCACTATAAAGGGGAAGTTCCATTCGGATGGTGCCACCCTTTGGGCAGCTTTTGCTGATCCTCGGGTTAGTAAAGTTTGTTGAGAGACAATTCGCGCTTTTCAGCCTCGTGCTTTTCAGTCCGTTACAGCGTGACGAATGTGCTATCTCCATTACGAACGCTAGTTTTACCAGAACGAGCGCTCCCGTCTCATACTTGATTCTGAGCATGCGCATTTTTTTTCACGTCGTTAAAGACTACACACGGCCGTTTTTCATGACGAGAAAAACGACGACATGAAAAACGACGAGAAAAATTAGAGCATGTTCCAATTTTTTCATGCCCATTTTTCACGTCGTGAAAAATGCTCGGAAGCCCACACACGATCATTTTTAATGACCATTTTAAAAAATTGCATTTTTCTCGTCATTAAAAACGGTCGTGTGTACGCGGCATAAGGATGCTTTGTTGCCCTATATCTGCTGATGACTTTACTGGAAAAGAGAAAAATATATATTTGCAGGAACCTTGATGATCCCAGTATCATTTTTAAAGGACAGTAATGCACGATCGGATTTCCGATGGAATAAAATCCGATGGATTTTTCCATCGGAATTCCGATGAAGCTGACTTCCATCAGTCTTGCATACAGACCATCAGACAAAATTCCAACCGTCCAAAACACAGTGATGAAAAACACTCCGGCGTGCTGAGAAAAATGAAGTTCAATGCCTCTGAGCATGCGTCGACTTGATTCTGAGCATGCGTGGGTTTTTTCTCTGATGGAATTCCACACAGACGATCGGAATTTCCTATAGTTTTTTTTTCCATCGGTAAAATTTAAAACATGTTCTATTTTTTTACACCGATGGGGCCCACACACGATCGTTTTTTTCAGATGAAAAAAGTCCATCGGTCTTTTTTCATCGGAAAAACCGATCGTGTGTACACGGCATTAAGCCTCGTACACACAACCGTTTTTCTTGGCAAGAAATGACAAGAAAACTGCTGGGAGAGCTTTCTTGCTGAGAAAAACGTTTGTGTGTATGGTTTCTTGTCGAGAAAACTGCCGGGAATCTCGACGAGAAAAATAGAGAACCTGCTCTCTATTTTCTCGTCAGGATTCTCGTTTTTCTCGTCGGCCTGTTTCCCAACGAGAAAACCGGTTGTGTGTATGCTTTTCCGAGTCTTAAAAAACCGCACATGCTCAGAATCAAGTATGAGACGGGAGCGCTCCTTCTGGTAAAACTAGCGTTCGTAATGGAGATAGCACATTCATCACGCTGTAACGAACTGAAAGCACGAAGACTGAAAAGCGCGAATCGTCTCTCCCCAAACTTATACCAACACGCGGTAACACAAGATCAGCAAAAGCAACCCAAGGGGTGGCGCCATTGGAATCGAACTTCCCCTTTATACTGACGTCGTACGTGTTGTACGTCACCGCGCTTTACAACGACAAGATTTTTAATTGACAGTGTGTATGCAAGGAAAGCTTGACAAGAATCTCGTCGAGAAAACCAACGTTTTTTTTTTTACGACGGGATTCTCGGCCGTGTGGCTTGAGAGTCAATGAAACAGGAATAGGGTATTTGTAATTTATTAAAGTAGCTGAAGAGTGCACTCATTCTTGAGAACATATTGGGCTGATGACAATAACTGAATTGGTAGGCCCATATTTATAATTTTAACCACTTCAGCCCTGGACGATTTTACCCCCTTCCTGACCAGAGCACTTTTTAAAATTTGGCACTGCGTCGCTTTAACTGACAATTGCGCAGTCATGCGATACTGTACCCAAACAAAATGTGCGTCCTTTTTTTCCCACAAATAGAGCTTTCTTTTGGTGGTATTTGATCACCTCTGCGTGTTTTTTTTTTGTTTTTTTTTGCACTATAAACAAAAGAATAGCGACAATTTTGAAAAAAACACAGGGTTATTTACGAAAGGCAAATACACTTTGCACTACAGGTGCAAACTACAAGTGCAAAGTGAACTTGAAATTGCACTGAAAGTGCACTTGGAAGTGCAGTCGCTGTAAATCTGAGGGGAAGATCTGGAATAAGGGGAAGCTTTGCTGATTTTATTATCCAATCATGTGCAAGCTAAATGGCTGTTTTTTTATTTTCCTTGCATGTCCCCCTCAGATTTACAGCGACTGCACTTCCAAGTGCACTTTCAGTGCAATTTCAAGTGCAATTTGCACTTGTAGTTTGCACTGGTAGTGCAAAGTGGATTTGCCTTTCGTAAATAACCCCCAATATCTTTTACTTTTGTCTATAATAAATATCCCACATTTTTTCTCAAAAAAACAATTTTTTTCCTCAGTTTAGGCCGATTTTTGTTTTACTAGTAATGGTGGCGATCAGCGATTTTTATCAGGACTGCGATATTATGGCGGACACATCGGACACTTTTGACACATTTTTGGGACTATTGACAGTTTTACAGCGATTAGTGCTATAAAAATGCACTGATTACTGTAAAAATGTCACTGGCAGGGAAGGGGTTAACACTAGGGGGAGATCAAGGGGTTAATTGTGTTCCCTCTGCATGTTCTAACTGAAGGGGGGATGGGACTTACTAGGGACGTACATAGTATGAACAGGCAATCAGTAATTTCTCCCCTGAGAGAACCAGGATCTGTGTGTTTACACATACAGATCCCAGTTCTCGCTGTGTCACGAGTGATCGCGGGTGCTCAGCAGTCATCGCGCCCGCCAGGCACTCGCATCGGCTCCATGGGCGAGCAGTGGATGTGTGCCTCCGGCGGGCCCCTAGTGGCCACAGGGCGAAGCAACGTAACATACTGTAGTTTCGCCTAGCCAAGCCATGCTGCCACAGTTTTACTGCGGCAGCTGGTCGGCAAGTGGTTAACCGCCTCAATACAGGGCACTTACTCCCCCTTCCTGCCCAGGCCATTTTTCAGCTTTCAGCATTGTCACACTTTGAATTACAATTGTGCGGTCATGCTACACTGTAACCATGTGACATTTGTATATTTTTTTTCACACAAACAGAGCTTTCTTTTGGTGGTATTTAATCACTTCTGGGTTTTTTGTTTTTTCCCATAAAAAAAAAGTACCGAAAATTTTGTAAAAAATATTTTTTCTTAGTTTCTGTCACTAGATTTTGTAAATAAGAATTTTTTCTCCTTCACTGATGGGCGCTAATGAGGTGGCACTGATGGGCACTGATAAGGTGGCACTCATGGCCACTGATGAGGCAGCACTTATGGGCACTGATTAGGTGACACTGATGAGGAGGCACTAATATGCCACACTTATTGGCACTGATAGGTGGCACTGATATGTGGCACTGATGAGCACTGATGGGTGGCAATGGTGGGCACTGATAGGTGGCACTGGTGGGCACAGATAGGCGGCATTGGTGGGCATGGATAGGTGGCACTGATGGGAATTGACGGGTGGCATTGATGGGCAGAAGTGATGGGCATTGATGGTCAGCACTGATAACCAGCGCTGACTGGCATCACTAATGGCCACTGATTGCTGGCACTTGTGGACACTGATTTCTGGCACTTGTGGGCATTGATTTCTGGCACTTGTGGGCACTGATTGCTGGCACTTGTGGGCAAAGGTGGGCACACATTGCTGGCACTGGTGGGCACCTAATTGTAATCAGGGCACTGATGATCAGTGCCCTGAGTACATCCCTATATGTCCTCTGGGAGGAGATGCCGCTGATCGGTTCTCCTCACACTTTGTCAGTGTGAGGCGAGGAGCGACGATTACCGACATCTCCGTGTTTACATGTGACCGCCTGTGATTGGACACAGCCGATCACATAGTTAAAGAGCCACGGCCGCGGCTCTTTACAGAGATCAGGGGCGCGCCGTGTCCTAGCAACACGGCGTGACCACGATCACCGTGCTGCACGCCCCCAAGGGCACGCGAGAGTGGTCATTCTGGGAGGCCGTCATATCACGTCCACCCAGAACGAGAGCCGCACCGCCCAGCCCTCATTTGACGGTGGGCGGGCGGCGAGTGGTTAAAGTATATTTGTTCCCTATAAATAATTAGTACAAACTTTCTCCAAAAAGAGCCAAAGACAGTATTTGTTTTAGTTAGGTTAGCAGGGAGGAAAGTTAAATTGTCAAATAGGCTATGTATAAAATTAAGACTTGAAGTTTCACAAAATCTGTTTCTCTCTCTGTAAACCAAAAGAGAGTTGGTCTTAATTACCGTATTTTTCACTCCATAAGACGCACCTGACCATAAGATGCACCTAAGAAAATAACATTCTGAAAAAATTGGTGGCTTACTGTTTAGGGTGGAGAGGTCTGCTGGGTGTTGTAGTCCTCCAGGGAGTGATTGGCAGTTTGTATACAGTATGTACAGCTCACGTACACAGCAGCACTCCGATACGTGACCCATACAGAAGCCTCGCAAATAAAATGTACGTTAGCCAGTGGTTAGTACTTTAGCCAGTGGTCAGTACATTAGGCCTCCAAAGCACCCGGCCACACCTCCAAAGTACCCCCCCTTCCCTCAACCCTGGTCAACAATGAAGAGAAAAATTATTAATAATAAACCTTGATGTACAGATTACAGTGATGAGTTTGCTTTGCAGGGGCTGTGACCTGCGCCCTGCAGCTGGGCCGTGCTCGTTCACTGAAAGGCTGGCCTGGCGAGGCTGCACCGCTGACTTGAACTTCTCCTCTCTTCTGCCACAGAGGAGCCAAGCAGCCGGTCGGGTATTCTAACATGGCGGTGACGACGAGGGGGGGGGGGCCTGGTCAATATTCGCTCCATAAGACGCACAGACATTTCCCCCATTTTTTTTTGGGGGGGGGGGAGTGCGTCTTATGGAGCGAAAAATACAGTAGCTTTACTTTTGTAAAATACACACATTTTCGGTATTTTATTTTGAATTTGGGCCATTCATTGTGCCACAATGTAAAAAGTGTCGCATTTTAGAGCTACCTGAAATTGGTGCACAAGTTGCTGTCCAAAAGTGTTGCAAATGCTTTATGAATTTGGAGCAATACGGTAACAAGAAGGATTAACGCCAGAAAAGTGGCACAGCAGCTTTATTGAATTACCCCCTAAGTCTCTTAGCTCTGTACTATGTTGGAACATCTGCTTTCAAGCTACCATGCTGGCCCTTGATTAAATGCAGCCAGAGCCTGACCGCAGCTAACTCTCCGTCACCTATCATGAGATTCCTTAGGGACTGCTTTCTTAAGGATTGATAATGAGGACTGGCTTCATTCCTGCAAACCCTTGGATGACCAGGCTTGCCACCAGCAGGCCTGGAGGATGATATTGTTGTCCTGATTGTGCAACTTGTAGACATATGACGGTAGGTTCCTACTTCATACACCCCCAATCTGGGAAACGTATACCTATCCAATACAAACTCACCTGCCCCTCAAGTTTTGTTATCTACCGTATATACTTTTTTGCCCTTGCTGGCTCTACTATATAAGGAAAAACCATCATTACTTTAAGGTTTTCAGAATCACAAATCAGCCATTAGACAAGCCATGGCTTCAAGAGCCGGCAACCAGACAATGGCCCAACATTTTATTGAACACCAACATCCCATATCTACCTTAAGATGCATAATCATTGATCATGTTCCGGTTCCACCAAGAGGAGATGACGGACAAGACTTTATTACAGAGGGAATGTCAGTGGATCTTTAGTCTTGATAACCTAGCACCAAGGGGCATGAATGAGCAGTTTTCCACTTACCCTTACCCCTTAGTGTTTAGTTTTTGTTGTTCATTCTTTTTTATTAACATTGTGTTTGCTGATTTAAGCTTTGTGTTTGCTGATTTAAGCTTGATCATGATCTCATGACTCATGATTTGCTTTATTCATATTTTCTATTTTCTCCACCTTTTCCCATCAGGGTAGTTTTTTGTGTGCATTCGGGATTACTTTCCACCCTGCTTTCCCCTTCATTTGTCTTCTCTCCTTCTGGCTGCCTCGGTTTTACCTTTTATTCCCATGTTTCTGTTTAGTTTGGATTGTACTGTGTATGGTCCTCTTGCCTGATATCTTTGAATGATTGCATGTTGTCCGAAACAAAGAGAAAGACCCCTAAATTGTTGAAAAAAGTATATAATTTATGAAACATAGTACAGAAAATTAACAATAAAATATATTAGAATGATTACAGTAGCTGTACAAAATCACCACATACATTACACTTTGGTACTCTCTAGGTTCAACCGACGCGTTTCAGAGTATCGGATAACTCTTTCTTCGGGGGTGTTATGAGAGCGTCAATCGAGCATATGTATTGTATTAAATGGCTGAGCTTGTTGGTATGCTTTAATGATTGCATAGAAACAAAGCAAATGAAATTAAGAAAATGCCAAACTTCCCCAGAGGCCAAAGAACAGTTAGGAACACTGACGCCAAAAAAGGAAGGCGTCACTCTGTGCCAAATAGAAACAGGTTGATGGTATAGGGGTGATTTGAAGATATGAGGATGGTATATGCTTGCATAGAGACGGCAGTCACATGGATACACGTCCTGACATCCAAACTGATGCATGTCTTCCTGTATGGTGCCCCCCTCTCTGAGACACTAGGGGTCTCTGTCCTATTCTATGCTGTAGCTTTCTCCTCAGGTAACAGCTTATTTTGCAAGCATTTATAATTGCTTCTTCTGATGCTATCTTATGACAGGTTGCCCATTTCTCTCTCCTTCTTTCACAGATTTGCCTAGTGGTGTATTTCAATACTGAGCTTTTGTTTGGTTCTTGCACCATGTGCTTTGATTTCCATGCTTTGAGTAGCTCCATTTTGTTTTTGTACTTCCCTCCTTTTGATACTTTGTTTGTTTCCATAGTATTTAATCTGCACTGCTATCATTTATGGTAGAAGATATCAGTGATTAATTCTAATTGTATTGTTCTTTAATTATTTTTCATGCATTTATTTTTTTTGAAGTTATTTATGGGAGTTTGGTGGTGGGAGGGGTTGCGTGAACATATACATGTGTGTGTAACTACTGTATTTGTCTTTGGCTGTTCCCACCGAAACATTGACATTGTTTAAACTACATTGGAAAATTCCACCAGCTGTAAGTCCCATTAAGTGCACCTACTGCTTGCTGCATATTCTATGTACTTTTTTCATGGATTGCATCCGCGTCAATACCCCTACAAGTGTGTGTAGTGACCCATGTCTACACTAAAAGCCAACATTTCTGATGGGCTCTGAAACCAGAACCAAATCCAGCTAATGATTTCCTAATGCAAACTACAAAATAATAGAAAGGATCCAAGCAAAACAAAGAGTATCATTTCAGACACTTTTCTTACATGAATCCAAAAGAGACTGGGGTCAACTAGACAGTGAACAAAGCTTATCTTTCCATAACCTTAGTACAGTTGCTAAATTGCTAGAAAAGGTTGCATGTTGGACAAAATGAATATGTCACTTAAAGGGTATAAATATAAATTATTTTGAAATACATTTAGAGAATAACTATTATTACTAAATATTTGGAGCATAATCATTTATATCAATCTATCAGTCAAGCAATCATATCTGTCTGTCTTTCTATCTATCTGTCCATCTACTGTATCTATGTATCCTAATTTCCATAATATCTAGCACACAGATTTTTGAAATTGCATTTAATTGTCAAGACATGTTCATATTTGTGTTGCTATATATTATGCAAAAGAGAAAATAAAAAATGTGAATTTAAAGCTGATTTCTTGGGGATTTGAGGCATAATTAATTACTATTGCTATGCATTTTCTTCTTTAACAAATATTAAAATTATAGCACGGTTATCTGTCACACGGTGTCTTTCAGCAGGGTGCATTTTCAGAAGCACTCACACTTTAAAGGGGCAGAGAAAATAGAACATCGTTATTGTGTTAGCAGCGAAATTCTCAAGCAAATCTAGATGCCAGCCCCCACTTCTCTGCAGACAGCTACGCCGGCCCTCTAAGGAGAATCCAAAGCCAGATTGCTGGGTGACAGTTGCTATAGCATTTTCAAGGAGCAACTTCTCCTTGTCCTCATAAATTATCTTTAAGTGAGGGAAAGAATAAAAAAAAAGTAAAAAAGCTTCTCAACCTCCTTAGTGGAATCCCTGAGCAAACGCATGATGCTGTAATCTTTGCTGAGAGCTACCTCTGTGTTCCTGGGTGTCTTTCCTGCCCCCCATAGAGACAAAGCACGTACTTAGTGTGTTATGTTGCTATAATACGTACACTCTTCATAGAGGACATTATGATCTAAAATACTCTCGAGATCTTAGTAGCTGATACTGAAGCGGCTCACCAACCTTTGCTGCCTTTGCTTATTCTCTTTCATGTTTGGCTCGACAGGCCGAAATAATCTTGTCTGCTTCCTTCAAGTACACTTTTTTTTTTAGACATGTGTGACAGGCACCACGCATTCCACGAGAGGCAGAACTTGTTGACTTGTTAAAAAGCCACACAACAAGGTCTCTAGCACCTACAAGTGAGAAGTTTAAAGCTGGCAAGTGGCAGTCCTGAATTGATTCTCCCACTGACGAGGGCTATCATGCCAAATTTGATTCTTACTGAGTGGCATTTCAATGTCCTTGACTCATCGTATGCACTGACAATAATTCATCACTAGGACAATAGCCCAACATTAGGGAATCTAAATCACATACAGTGAGGGTTTTTTTTTTCTTCCTTGCCAAACCATCAGCTAACGCCTTTTCATATTATAATTAACGGTCAATTACTGAAGAGGCGGAAAAAAGATGAAAATAATAATTTGCTTGTTTTATGCCTTTTCTTTGTGTTTATTTGTTGTTGTTCTTGGCGCTCATCACATGGCAAATGAGTGCATTGTCCTACTCTGCGCTCTATGAGGTAGGAGTAAATACAAACATGATTGAAGGAACTAAATTGCTTTGTAAAGCACGCACATCAATATATATATATATATATATATATATATATATATATATATATATATACTGTATATATAAACATACACACACACATCTATAAAACATTTGATTTAAAATGTACAGTACATATGAGTTAAAATATCTATAGCTATCTGTCCGTGTTTGTATGTATGCATGTATGTATGTATGTATGTATGTATCTATTTTAAGAAGTAGTATGGAACAGAAGGTAGATATATAAAAAGAGATAGATATATAGATAGATAGATAGATAGATAGATAGATAGATAGATAGATAGATAAAATACATTGTGCCCGCTAGTATCATTTAAATGATATTCAATGTAGGAAATCTGTTTTCACGTTGGCGTCTTGTTGTCATACATGTGTATACTATATGCACATTTTGCTTTTGCAACACAGCCCTTTGGGTTGGAGAACTACAGAAAAAATTACTCACATAAGTTCTGGTACAAAAATGCTATTTATTTTATTTTATATTATTGTTTAATGCTATTTTAAACCCTTCTTAACATCAGCATGTTTACATAATTTTTTTTACAAAAAGTTATAGTAAGAAATCAAACGTTACTGATAGCTAAAATAGATTAAAAACAATGATTTTACAATGTGAATGTATGTAAACCCACCAGACAACTACGTAATGTAGGATAGCTATACAAGCCAATTACAGAGGAAGCAAACGCATAAAAAAATCAGTAGAAAATGACACAAACAAGTGAAAGCGAATTAGAAACCTTAGCAGATTTATTTCTAAACTGTTGGTAATGAGACTACTTACTGGGCCCTATATGTTCCATAGCCAATGTCACCTGTAATTGTAAAGTAATTTCAGTGCATTTCAGTTTGCTGGAGGTCAACAGGTCAATGTTCTTTCTACAGATTCAATTTAATTCTGTTGATCAACTATAACAGAATAGATTTTTATAGACAATTTCTGTCTTCCTTATTCTGCTCTGTTGAGTAATGGTTAAGAAAAAAATCTAGATGAACATAACAGGACTATACAATAGCTCATTCTTCAGAGTCAGAGTAGGCATTCCTTAACAAAAAGGATAGTATATGCTTTGAACAACCATTGTTTAGCATGGTATTTCTGTGCTTATTGTGTAAAGCCATGCATATGGAAGAGGTATGCACTTGTCTATAACATTTTACTCCTAAAATGCATGTTAAGTAGGGATTATTACCCATCTTTCACATTTTAGGGACCAGCACACAGAAGCAAACCCTATTTAAATAAATGAAACCCTAATGAATTCCCATTTATTGGGAAAGTATAAATCATCAACTCACTTTCCCAGTTAATGCACTTTATACACTAATAAACTATGTGGATCTGATTTACTAATTACTAATGAATAAAGAGGGTGACAAGCATTTACTGTAGGGTGGGCTTAGGCAGGAGAGGCACTTTCTGTACCATGCTGTGGAGGTGCAGCTAAAGTGGGAGCCATTCTTTCTTCTGCATCACACAGCCGTGTCCTGGCAGCATTTAGTCCTGCAGATTACAATGGGAGATTGTGGCTCCCCCTATAAATTTGCATTCATTTGAGTTTGTAGCAACAAATATATATATATCTATAGATATATCTATATATAGATATATAGATATATCTATAGATATATCTATCTATATATACTGTATATAGAGATATATATAATTTGTACCAGAAACATGATTGTAGTGCTGTTATAAAGGGACAAATTACAGAATAAAATTTGTAGTTAACCCTAATATTTATTATAACCCTTAAATTTTGTAGCTAAGATTTTAGTTAATCATTATTTACCTTAGTTTGTTTAGCACCACATCCAAGATTTCAGGGAAGTACACTTATATCTCCTCATCTTGGGTGCCATTGGAGACCTTGTCCAGCACTGAGTGCACCTGTCTTCACTTGACACATTTAAAGATGTAAATATGAAACTTTGTGAGAGCCTTGGAGCCTGCTCTGTAAAAATTCAAGTCAGAAACATATCTATGTCCCAACTGTATCGGTAAATATATAAAAAAAAAAAATTGAGCACAACAATCCAATGTATTTCCCCATATTTAATCTCTTTAAAAACACTACAGACATACATAAAATAACCAGCTGATCCAGCTAGAAATCCATTGAGCTCCTAAATTCCTGTGGTCATCTGACAATGCTGACTCTGCTGCACTGAAATCTCAAGTAGTGTTGTTAGCCCTGCCTGAATTATCTCTTGCAGGACTACTGAACATATACCCCTTATGGTATGGAGATGAGTAGAGGTAAATACATTTTGTATTCCTGCAGGTGAGAACTCAGTCAGAGCTAACATTGCTACCTGGGATTTTTGTAAAGCAAAAGCAAAATTATTAGTTAACTGCTGGACATTGGGAGCTGGCTCCTGGATTTCTGGCAGGGTCATTGGGAATCTTTCTGTACTTGCAACATCTTTAAAGAAACAAATCATGGGGAAATGATCATGTATTGCAGAGTTGTAATGCATTTTTTTGTAAAAACATAAACCTAAAATTCTGAGCTTGTATAAAATATAAATGAAAGAGATAAAAACTGAGATAATTCTAAGCACATATTTCTATAGAGTCTTCACTTCTACCCAACAGCCACCCAAGAACACAATAGTGGGGATTAATAGAGAAGAAATCCGATTTCTGACAACAGCCACACAGGTTGAAGGTGTCTAAAAATATATATTTTTTCCAAAGCCTTACTTACCTAGAAAGCATGAAAATGAAAACTGCCAAGGCTACGTAGTATGAATGGTAGACACATAAATAGTAACATAAATAGAAAAATACTTCTCACTGTTCGAGCAGAACATTTCTGCCCATTTAGTATTTATATTGATTTTATCACTGCGCATGAGCAAAAAACTGGGCAGACAGCAGGATACGTTTGAAGTCTCATACTGGCCATACACATTGCCATTTTGTTTAGCAATTTCAACAACTTTCAACTAGCTTTTGTTAGAAGAAATGATCAAGTGATAGGGCAACCTACTTCCCCCCAATGTCATCTAAATTTAAACATTTTGAGTTGAGTTGATGATGTTGTTTATGCAATTGAAAGCTGGTTAAAGCTGGTTGATACTGATAGAAAATTGTCATTACTAAGGCTCAATTACATAGAAGATTTTAGAGTATGCAATTTAACTCTTTGACAGATCCATGATTTAAAATTCACTGATTTCAAATGAAGCATCTGTCAGCAAGGGTCTCAATCCTATGCGCACAATCTTGTATGGAAGCCCTTCTGGGTTAATTTAATTAGATAAAGAGCAAAGTTCTAACCCACAACATCTCACCAGAAATCATCTTTATATGTTATGACTGCCAAACTATGACTAAAGTGAAATCTAATTGGTTGTTATAAGCTTACACTATTTGTATCTCATAACTACCTTATAAAATAAACCAGATCATGCAGAAAGCATTTTCTATTACATGATAAATAACAGAGATGGCACATTTATTAAAGATAGAAAATGCATTAAAAACAAATATCAGCATTTATGTGTTAAAATAAACCTTTTGAAAATAAAATCTGAATTCAATTAGATTTTTCCGTATATACATCTTCCATCCTTAGTAGTTAAAAATCGAAGACCCAATGTCATACCTATTTGATAGTATTGTTGTGGCATACAGGAGCCCTTTATTATATTTTGTTTTTGTGTGTTGTTATAAAGGCTGTGCTCTGTTCACAGAACCTTTTACTTAGATTATAGCAGACCCATTACTGTAATCTCTTTAGTGCAATTAACTGTAATAGAAGCTGATGCTCAATTGGACGAAATTAATCTCTAACAGATAAAGTATAACAGTGTTACACTCCCCACTTCTGGCATCAGTCAGTACGCGGAGCCATTACTAATTGTTATACATATCATATCCCCAATTCATTTTCTTGCCTTTTTTTTTTTTTAGGAACCATGTGATCTTTGGCTTATTAACCTTTTGATTACAACTTGCTGCAAGAACAATGTGACAACAATTTAATTTAACGACCAACTTTACTCAATTGATACCTATGCTAATTCTTCGTGATCCTCACACTGCATAACACACTTTTGCAGGTCTGGCAAGATCAAAAGTTTTACGAAATGTTTTGTATGGTTAATTACCTTCATTATAATCTCCTAGACACCTCAGTCTGTTGACCCTTGTAACCAAAAAAATATAGTTGTAAAGCACCGTGCAACAACAAGGTAGTGAAAGGGTTTCTAACGTGCTCCTGCGTAATTTTGGTGAAACTGGAAAATGTAGCATTGTTAAATCCCCTGCCCCCCCCCCTTATCCTGATGTTGTCTTGATACAAGTGTGTATGTGTTGGATGGGGGGAGGTGATGCTAAACTTGCTCTGCTATCA
The DNA here is from genome assembly GCA_029206835.1 of Rana muscosa. Lineage (NCBI taxonomy): Eukaryota > Metazoa > Chordata > Amphibia > Anura > Ranidae > Rana > Rana muscosa. Next base: position 141,573,665 of record CM055126.1, on the reverse strand, counting down.
GCGCGGCTGGCAGCAGATCCCCCGCCTCACAATGCCGCACGCTGAGCTTTGGCAGAGAATCAATAACGTGAAAATCTGTCCTCATCAACTAGACATTCTCCATGACAATCACCAATCAGAGGCAGGACCTGGCCCCTTTATCCCAAGGGCAAGAGCCTCCCAATTTTCTGCTATGAAAAGCAGCATAAATTAGAACCCTCAGTTCCTGCTGGCGGTGCTTAATGGGCATGATTTATGAACCATTAAATGAGGTTATGTAAATCGATCTTTTCGAAGAATACTAACACACAGGTGACAGGTGCAGCACTAGCAAAGCCATGATGAGACCACAAGGGGAATGGGAGGGGAGTGAAAGAGATTTCAGCTATGTTTAAAAGCACAAGGGGAGGTCAGGAAAAGGGGGAGGATGAGGGAGCCAAAGAGTCACATGAACTGTGCCCAAGGTTCATAGGCAATTACCAATCTACTGTCTAATTGTTCGCAAATGAATTCATTTGGGGCAAACACAGAACAGTCCGTGGCAGTGGGAAAAGATCAAGCTGCAAAGAGGTACAGCAGATACAGTTCATTCAAATAACTGTTTCCATGTCAGATGTTCCTCTCCTTGGTAATATTTGGAGTTTGTCATACAATGGACAATAGAGACCCACTTCACCGAGCACATTTATTCTCTACCTAGAAGTTCTTTGGCAGCACATCTAAAAGCTTAGTGATGTCAGTAGGTAGAGAGTACACTGGCCCTCTGCCATGCAACATAATTAACCCTTTCTAATGTATTCAGCAGAGACACTTAAAAAAAAAACACTAAAAGTACACCTCATCAAACCTAAAATGGTTGCATTTATTCTGACTCCAGGAACATAGCCTACCCACCAAATGGCTCTTATTCCCATCCTCCTATTTATCTTCTACAGCTGCTTAACCCCCTTTCTACACCCCTGTAGTTTCCCAGATACTTATGTCTGTAGTGGTTATGAATTTGAGCCTTTAAGCACTTCGCGCCTGCCGTACGACTATATACGGCCACAAGGTGGCTCTACAATGCCGGGAGGCCATCTTTTTACGGCCTCCGCTCCTCCGGCCACTGGGGGGCGCACGAGTGCCGCCGGCGGCGCGCGCGCGTGCCCGGTGCATCACTGAGATGCCGATGAGCATGCCTGGCGGCCGCGATGTCCGCCAGGTACACGCGATCGGCCATTACACAGACAAGGATGTGGATCTCTGTGTGTAAACACAGAGATCCACGTCCTGTCAGGGAGAGGGGACCGATGCTGTGTCCCTTGTACATAGGGACACATATCGGTCACCTCCCTCAGTCAGTCCCCTCCCCCTACAGTAATAATCACTCCCAGGGCACACATTTAACCCCTTCCTCGCCCCCTAGTGTTAACCCCTTCCCTGCCAGTCACATTTATACAGTAATCAGTGCATATTTATAGCACTGTTCGCTGTATAAATGTGAATGGTCCCAAAATAATGTCAAAAGTGTCCGATGTGTCCGCCGCAGTCACGAAAAAAAATCACTGATCGTCGCCATTACTAGTAAAAAAAAAAAAATTATAAAAATGCCATAAAACTACCCTCTATTTGGTAAACGCTATAACTTTTGCGCAAACCAATCAATAAACGCTGATTACGATTTTTTTTACCAAAAATATGTAGAAGAATACGTATCGGCCTAAATTGAGGAAAAAAATATTATTATTTTTTTAAAATTGGGATATTTATTATAGCAAAAATCAAAAAATATTGTGTTTTTTTTTCAAAATTGGCGCTATTTCTTTGTTTATAGCGCAAAAAATAAAAACCGCAGAGGTGATAAAATACCACCAAAAGAAAGCTCTATTTGTGGGAAAAAAAGGACGTCAATTTTGTTTGGGAGCCACGTCGCACGACCGCGCAATTGTCATTCAAATCGTGACAGTGCCGAAAGCTGAAATTTCACCTGGGCAGGAAGGGGGTATATGTGCCCAGTAAGCAAGTGGTTAAATACCAGAGTGTTTCAGGGTTCCAGTACTGTCCACACTGTGACTCCACTGCAGGCTTACTTTTACACATTTCTCAATGAGAGGGAAGCTGAACAACAATAATCAAGGGATAGATCTGCAGTCCCACTCAGAAGCCTTCCAAATGAGAGGAGTTCTCTGACTTTAAAACTGGCCAAATGCTATACGATTCCTCTTGTTTCACGGGGCTGAACGATAGAAATGTATTAATTCTCCCATCCATGCAAAACAAAATGAATGGAGGAATCACCCCCCCCCCCCCGCTATTGTATTATGACAGCCAATATCCACATGTGTCAGAATACCTGGCTCCTCCTGATTGAAAAAAAAAGCTACTGTTTGGTTGAAAAATTTAATTATGTTTCTGATGAACCAGACAAAATTTGTGACATCACTATCCTGCCTCCCCACCTCGTCCAATAGAAGAATGTTTTGCACTCATTAAGAGAGTGCAAAGCATTTTCTGAAAGGTGCCCATGCTGTGCTAGAGACCTCCTGTGTTCACTAAGAAGCTGGGGAGCCTTTCAGCACAGGATCCAGAAGTCAGCGGCTCTCACGGTAATAGCGGTGCCTATTTCCAGCTTCAACAGGGATTGGATAATTATTACTCATGTATACTTACATTGGTCCAAGCTGTAAAAATTACATATCTGGAATTTAGCTCTAATGTTAAAAAATATTTCTGCATTTAAACATCAGTAGAATCTGTTCCTTTATGTTTTCGAGGCAAAAAAAATATATAATATATTTTTTTTTTTTTTTTTTTAAGAAAAAGTATATTTAACCACTTCCTGACCGGTTCACGTATCTTTATAGCGGCAGGTTGGCTCCCCTGCGCGAATTGCCATACCTGTACGTCGGCTCCTTTAAGCGCCAAAGCAGGCGCGCGTACGCCAGCTGCACCGTGCGCATACGCCATCACACCCGCCGGCCACCCGCGATCGCAGGCACGAGAGCCAGAATGGGGATTTGTATATGTAAACACACAAATCCCCGTTCTGACAGGAGAGGAGAGACGGATCTGCTGTTCCTAGTAGTTAGGAACAGCGATATGTCTCCTTCTTCAGTCAGTACACTGCCCCCACAGTTAGAAACACACACAAGGGAAGACATTTAACCCCTTGATCGCCCCCTGATGTTAACCCCTTCCCTGCCAGTGACATTTACACAGTAAGCAGTGCATTTTTATAACTCTGATCGCTGTATAAGTGTCACTGGTCCCAAAAAAGTGTCAAAAGTGTCCGATCTGTCCACCGAAATGTTGCAGTCCCAATGAAAATCACAGATTGACGCCATTACTAGTAAAAGATAAATAAATAACAAAATAAAAATGCCGTAAATCTATCCCCTATTTTGTAGACGCTACAACTTTTGCGCAAACCAATCAATATACGCTTTTTGCATTTTTTTTTTACCAAATATATGTAGAAGAATGCATATTGGCCTAAACTGAATGAATTTTTTATTTTTTTGGGGATATATATTATAGCAAAAAGTACAAAATATTTTTTTTTTCAAAATTGTCGCTCTTTTGTTGTTTATAGCGCAAAAAAATAAAAACAGCAGAGGTGATCAAATACCACCAAAAGAAAGCTCTATTTGTGGGAAAAAAGGACATCAACTTATGTGTGGGCACCACGTTGCATGGCCGCACAATTTTCAGTTAAAGCGACGCAGTGCCGTATCGCAAAAAATGGCCTGGTCATTAAGGGAGCAAATCCCTCCGGGACTGAAGTGGTTAACAGAGTCCTAAATTATATTTGAGGATTTGACATTAACCACTTCAGCCCCGGAAAAATGTACCCCCTTCCTGACCACAGCACTTTTTACGATACGGCACTGCGTCGCTTTACCTAACAATTGCGCGGTCAGGCGACGTTGCACCCAAACAAAATTTACGTCCTTTTTTTCCCACAAATATAGTTTTTTTTTGTTGGTATTTGATCACCTCTGCGGTTTTAATTTTTTTACGCTATAAACAAAAAAAGTGACAATTTAGAAAAAAAGCAATATTTTTTACTTTTTGCTATAATAAATATCTCAAAAAATATATAAAAAAAAAAAAATGTCCTCAGTTTAGGCCGATATGTATTCTTCTACATATTTTTGGTAAAAAATGTCAATAAGCGTATATTGATTGGTTTGCACAACGCAAAAATTATAGCATCTACAAAATAGGGGATAGATTTATGGCATTTTTATTAAAAAAAATTTTTTATTAGTAATGGCAGCGATCTGCAATTTTTATCGTAACTGTGACATTGTGGCGGACACTTTTGACACTATTTTGGGATCATTGTCATTTATACAGTGATCAGTGCTATAAAAATGCACTGATTACTGTGTAAATGAAACTGTCAGGGAAGGGGTTAAACACTAGGGGGCAATCAAGGGGTTAAGTGTGTCCTAGGGAGTTATTCTAACTGTAGGTGGGATGGGCTCACAACAACATGACAGAGATCACTGCCCCCGATCACTGGGAGCAATAGATCCCTGTCATGTTGCTAGGCAGAACAGGGAAATGCCTTGTTTACATCTCCCCGTTCTGCCTCTCCGTGCCATGATCGCGGGACACCGGCAGACTCCGGTGGGACCCAGTCGCACGGTCACGCAGTACGCGGCGGGTGCGCACGCTCCCACTAGACCGTGAATTAAAGGGGACGTACAGGTATGCCCATTTGTCCACCGCTGCCATTGTGCCAACGTATATCGGCGCATAGCGATCGGCAAGTGGTTAATAGACAGTGAATAAAGTTAGAACACCCAAATATGAACAATAATTTGTCTGTGTTTATCAGTTGCTCAAAAGCAAACATGAGTAGAGATAAAGAATATAAACTGGTTTACAGCAAAGAATCCACACTGTCCATAGACACCATTCAAAGATTAAAGGGTTTGTTAACCCATATAACACAAAGAATGCCGACCCCTCTATTAGAGCCTGGCAGAGCACACTGTACCTGTCTTTTAGAAAAAACAGCATCGGAACATGCTCCGATGGATGGATACTGCAGGAGGGGTCGTGATCTCCCTCTGCTGATGTCAGACATTTAGCAACATAACAATAGTAGCTGAAGCATCACTCTGGAATTAATGCCTTTCTATAGGATGGGCGGGAGGAGCAGAGTGATTCAACGCTAGTGCAATTGTGCAGTCTCCCTCCTATTTGATTCTTCAGTATTTGGCAAACTATGTAGTGGGTGCTGCCTGTCTATTACACTTAATCGGGCAGAAGTGACACCCTTAGAGCAGCAGTTCCCAGTGCAGGGGGGGGGGGGTGGAACCCCTAGCGGCACCCCCCTAGAAGCGTCACCCGGGGCAGGTGCCCCTCCCCCCTAGTATCGGCCCTGCAACCAAGTGCCTATATATCGAAATTCAATCTAATGAGGCCAAATTTTGATCCATTTATGGCCAGCTTTAGTTAACAGTCTCTATTTTTTTAGGAAAACAATCCCATTGTAAAGGTTCTCATTCATCCAAATGATGATAAACCTAGTAGTAGTCAATCACCATTCAACATTTCAGAACAAGTTAAATGTGACTAACAACTTTGCTACATTAGGCGGGTTTGCACTTCAAAATGTAACATACATAAAAAATTATTTGAGAGATGAAAATCGTCCCATTTGTATCATTCAAAAGAAAAAAGATAATAAGTACCGTATTTATCGGCGTATAACACGCCCCGGTGTATAACACGCACCCCAAGTTTAGGAGGGAATTTTAAGGAAAAAAACTTTTAGGAGGGAAATTCAAGGAAAAAAACTTACATTTAAATGCAGCCTTGTTCATCATTGCAGCCTTGCCCAGTGTTCATCTGCAGCCTTGCCCAGTGTCCATCTGCAGCCATGCCCAGTGGCCATCATTGCGGCCTTGCCCAGTGTCCGTCATTGCAGCCTTGCCCAGTGTCCATCTGCAGCCTTGCCAGTCTCTGCGATTTTTAAAATTGGCGCCGATTTCTGTGTGGAGAGGAGTGAGCGGGGCCGAGTGTACTTCGGCTAGACTCGGCTCCTCTCGCAGTCCCGCCCACCTCCACTGACTGCGCCGCTGACATACAGAAAGCCGAGTGTACTTCGGCAAGACTCGGCTCTGCTCACAGTCAGGGGCGGGACTGCGAGAGGAGCCGAGACTAGCCGAAGTACACTCGGCTTTCTGTATGTCAGCGGCGCAGTCAGAGATGGGCGGGACTGCGAGAGAAGCCGAGTAAAGCCGAGTGTACTTCGGCTTCGTGTATCTCGGCTCCTCTCGCTCGTTTCAGAGAGGGGATCGGCAGAGGATCGGCGTATAACACGCACCCACGATTTTCCCCTAATTTTAAGGGGAAAAAAGTGCGCGTTATACGCCGATAAATACGGTACATCTTACCAAAACAGGCACATTTCCCTGTGTTTTATCTCTTTAAAAATATTGCACATATAGAAAACTTCTCTTGATGTGCTAGAAATCCAGTGAGCTCCTAACCTCCCGTACTGAGTTGACAGTGTTGCCTCTGCTGCAATGAAATCTCAAGCATTATTTTCAGCCCTGTCTGAGATCTATGCTACTGGCTAACAGAACACCTCCTTAAGGAGATAAGGTAAATGGCAGTGGTCTGTAATCCAAATTAGAAGTGAGCAGTCTGGGATAACAATGCTGCTCCTTCATAGACTACACTGAATGATTGTTGTCCCCATAGAACGGTGTGTTTTTGGCAGCGCCACTGAGTTAAAATAAAAGGAAAAGCCTAAAAAAGAAAACTAATGCAACCACCACATCTAAGGACTTGTAAGCTGAAATATATTGCATGTTTGTTATTTGGTTTAGATACACTTTGGATGTTACATAGTTACATAGTAGGTGAGGTTGAAAAAAGACACAAATCCATCAAGTCCAACCTATGTGTGTGATTATATGTCAGTATTACATTGTATATCCCTGTATGTTGTGGTCGTTCATGTGCTTATCTAATAGTTTTTTGAAACTATTGATACTCCCCGCTGAAACCACCGCCTGTGGAATTCCACATTCTTGCAGCTCTTACAGTAAAGAACCCTCTACGCAGTCTAAGGTTAAACCTCTTTTCTTCTAATCTTAATGAGTGGTCACGTGTCTTATTAGACTCCCTTCCACGGAAAAGTTTTATCCCTATTTTGGGGTCACCAGTATGATATTTGTAGATTAAAATCATATCCCCTCTCAGGCGTCTCTTCTACAGAGAGAATAAGTTCAGTGCTCGTAAACTTTCTTCATACCTAATATCCTCCAGTCCCTTTATTAGCTTTGTTGCCCTTCTCTGTACTCGCTCCATTTCCAGTACATCCTTCCTGAGGACTGGTGCCCAGAACTGGACAGCATACTCTAGGTGAGGCCAGACCAGAGTCTTGTAGAGTGGGAGAATTATCACTTTATCTCTTGAGATAATCCCCTTTTTAATGCATGCCAATATTCTGTTTACTCTGTTAGCAGCAGCTTGGCATTGCATGCCATTGCTGAGCCTATCATCTACTAGGACCCCCAGGTCCTTTTCCGTCCTTGATTTCCCCAGAGGTTCTCCCCCCAGTGAGTAGATTGCATTCATATTTTTGCCACCCAAATGCATTATTTTAAATTTTTTCACATTAAACCTCATTTGCCATGTAGTTGCCCACCCCATTCATTTGTTCAGATCTTCTTACAAGGTTTCCACATCCTGCGGAGAAGTTATTGCCCTGATTAGCTTAGTATTGTCCGCAAATACAGAGATTGAACTGTTTACCCCATCCTCCAGGTCGTTTATGAACAAATTAAATAGGATTGGTCCCAGCACAGAACCCTGGAGGACCCCACTTTTCACCCCTGATCATTCCGAGTACTCCCCATTTATCACCACCCTCTGAACTCGCCCTTGTAGCCAGTTTTCAATCCATGTACTCACCCTATGGTCCATGCCAACGGACCTCACTTTGTACAGTAAACGTTCATGGCAAACTGTATCAAATGCTTTTGCAAAATCCAGATAGACCACGTCTACAGCCTTCCTTTGTCTAGATGGCAGCTCACCTCCTCATAGAATGTTAATAGATTGGTTTGGCAAGAATTCTTCATGAATCCATGCTGATTTCTGCTAATGATACAATTTTTATTACTAAAATCTTGAATAGTCCCTTATCATCCCCTCCAAGAGCTTGCATACTATTGATGTTAGGCTAACTGGTCTGTAATTCCCAGGGATGTATTTTGGCCCTTTTTTAAATATTGGAGCTACATTGGCTTTTCTCCAATCAGCTGGTACCATTCCAGTCAGTAGACTGTCAGTAAAAATGAGGAACCCTAAGGACCCTCAGGTGCAAGCCATCTGGTCCCGTTGACTTATTAATGTTACGTTTTCCAAGTCTATTTCTAATTCAGTCCTCTGTTAGCCATGAAGGTGCTTCCTGTGATGTGTCATGAGGATAAACACTGCAGTTTAGGTTACTGAAGGCCCCGTTTCCCTTGTGACTGAAGACTGAAGAGAAGAATACGTTCAATACCTTCGCCATTTCCCCATCCTTTGTAACCAGATTTCCTTCCTCATTCTTTATGAGGCCAATATGGTCTGTCCTCCCTTTTTTACTGTTTATATACTTAAAGAATTTCTTGGGATTTTTTTTGCTACTCCACTATGTGTCTTTCATGTTCTATCTTAGCCACCCTAATTGCACCCTTACATTTTTTGTTGCATTTTTTGTAAAGCCTGAATGCCGATGATGATCCCTCAGCCTTGTATTTTTTGAAGGCCTTCTCCTTTGCTTTTATATGCATTTTTACATTGGAGTTAAGCCATCCAGGACTTTTGTTCGCTCTTTTACATTTATTTCCCAATGGGATGTACTGGCTAATACCCTTTTTTAATATGCTCTTAATGCAAACCCATCTCTCCTTAGTGTTCTTTGTTCCTAAGATTTTATCCCAATTTATATCTTTGTCAGGGCTGGGCTCAGCCCTTCCCTCTTTGTGCTGGCAGCTCAGCTGTCAGCTAATTGCCAGCTCCCATCTCTCCACAGTGATCCACCTGTTGATGATCCTGCTCGTCAGCTCTGCCTACTTAAGGACTTCCAGTTAATTTGCTCTTTGCCTTCGCCTGTGTTAACATCACAAGAGACTTTCTCCTGCGTTCCAGTTGAAGACCTGCTTGTCTGACATTCCCACTGGCTACAGATCCCGCTTGCTGTACTACTACCTTTATCGCTGGCTCTTGGACATTGGCTTGGCCGACTACCCGATCCGGTTACTGAACTCTGGCTATGTTTTGACTATGCTTACACTGTTTACCTTTTTATTTTTATTATTAAACAAGTGGGATTTAACTGTACTTCGTCTCGGTCTGATTCATGGTTTCTGACAGTAGGCGAAGGCCATGAATTCAGAAGATGCAGCCAATCCACTTGTTAAAAAAAAAAATCCAGATTGGATGACCTGGATCACCGCATGGATCAGTTTGCCACGGCTCGTCTAAAGTCTCCCACTGTGGCCGTTCCGGTAGTCTCTGTGCAGGCACCCGCCTCGAGTATTTCCTCTTTAAGAGGTATGTCTGGTTCCGCTCTGCTTCCCCAGCGATTTGGGGGCGATCCAGTTCAGTGCAGAGGGTTTCTCAACCAGGTTGAGATATACTTTGATATGCTGCCCCAGGTGTTTCCCACGGACAGAAGCAAAGTGGGTTTCGTGATATCTTTGCTTTCAGACAGAGCCTTGGCCTAGGCAAACCCTCTATGGGAGACGCAAAAACCCGTGGTCCTGAGTTACCCAGAATTTGTGGCTTCCTTCAAAAGGGTATTTGACGTTCCCGCCTTCTCTTCTGCGTATCACCCGCAGTCTAATGGGGCTGCAGAGCGAGCCAATCAGTCCTTGGAGCAATTCCTGCATTGCTATATTTCTGACCATCACAACAACTGATCAGACCTCTTACCTTGGGCGGAGTTTGCTCACAATAGCTCTCTGAATTCTGCTTCTCATTTGTCCCCGTTTATGGCGAACTATGGTTTCCATCCTTCCATGTTGCCTGACTCATTTGTTCCTCAGAGTATTTCTGCGTTAGAGGAACATCTCTGTGGTTTTCGTTCCACTTGGGTACAAGTCCAGGAGGCTTTGGGACAGGCTAATGAGAGGTACAGACTCCATGCTGACCGCAGATGCCTGCCTGTGCCTTCCTACCAGGTCGGAGACAGGGTCTGGCTGTCATCTCGCAACCTCCAACTTGGTGTTCCTTCTCTGAAGTTCGCACCTCAGTTTATTGGGCCTTTTCATATCCTTCACAGGATAAACCCAGTGGCTTATGCGTTGGACCTTCCTTCCAGTATGCGTATCTCTAATGTGTTTCATGTCTCCTTATTGAAACCTTTGGTCTGAAACCGTTTTACCACCTCGGTGCCACGTCCTCACCTTATACAGGTTGAGAACCATGAAGAGTATGAAGTTAATTCCATTGTTGACTCCCGTAGGTTCCGTGGGCGTATACAGTACCTGGTGCATTGGAAGGGGTACAGTTACGGTCCGGAGGAACGCTCTTGGGTCCCATCCTCGGACGTACATGCCCCTGTCCTCCTCCGTGATTTCCATAGATGTTTTCCCCTCAAGCCCGGTGGTCCTCCGAGGGGGAGGGGTAGTTGAGGAGGGGGTACTGTCAGGGCTGGGCTCTCAGGTTGCTCAGCTGTCGGTTAATTGCCAGCACTCATTGTTACACAGTGGCTCACCTGGTGATCATTTCCTGCTCATCAGCCAGCCCCTTCTGGCTATTTAAACTGCCTGGCTCATTCCTTACGTGCCTTTGCCTTGGTCAAACATATCTGGAGACTCTCTGCTGTGTTCCTGTTGAAGACTTGCCTGGCTGACATCCCTTCTGGTAGCTGATCCTGTCTGCTGCCTCCGACTATGCTGATCTCTGGCTTCCTGATTTACTGGCTTGTTCTGACTACCCGCTTTGGATACTGTTCCCCTTCCTATGTTTTGACTACGTTTAATGAGTTTTAGATTTTTACTGCATTTTCTGTCTCCGTCTGATTCATGGTTCCTTACAATTACTTTGTGAAGACCCCTGCACATTTACTTCAGGAGGTGGACTCTGCAAAGTAATCACAGCTTGCAGGAAGCAAGGTACCATGGGATATGTAGTCCTTAGAAATTAAAGGTATACAGCAAAGGAGAAGCTGCAAAGCATGCAGAAAATCCAGGAAGTTGTGTAAAGAGAAGCACAGTAGACAGGCAGCACTCACAACATATATTTCAAGTAGCTTATATTGGATTGTCAAAATTAAAGCAGAGCTCTACCCAAAAAGGGGAAACTCTCCTCCTATGGAAGCACGGAGGAGGACAGGAGCATGCACGTTCCAGGATGTGACTCAAGAGCGTTTCTCCGGACCGTACCCCCTCCAATGAACCAGGTACTGTAAGCACCTACGGAACCTAAGGGATTCACTGATCGATTGTATCTCATACTCTTCATGGTTCTCAACCTGAACCAGGTGAGGAGGTGGTACCGAGGTGGTGAAGCGGTTGCATACCATAGGTTTTAATAAGGAAACATGGAATACATTTAAAATATGCATATTAGAAGAAAGGTCTAATGCATAAGCCACTGGGTAGATCTTACGGAGAATACGGAAAGGCCCAATAAACTGTGGTGTCAGTTTCAGTGAGGGAACACAAAGTCGGAGGTTGCAAGATGACAGCCAGACCCTCTCTCCAACCTGGTAGGAAGGCGCAGGCAGGCGTCTGCAGTCAGCATGGAGTCTGTACCTATCACTGGCACATCACAAGGACGCTTGGACCTGTACCTAAGCAGTATGTTTACAGAGATGCTCCTCTAACGCAGGAATTCTTTGAGGAAGAAATGAGTAAGGCAACGTGGATGGTTGGAAACCATAATTCGCCATAAACAGAGACAATCAGGAAGCAGTATTGACGGCACTATTGTGAGCAAATTCCACCCAAGGTAAGAGGTCTGACCAGTTGTTATGGTGGTCAGAAATATAGCAACGTAGAAACTGCTCCAAGGCTTGGTTGGCTCGTTCTGCGGCCCCATTGGACTGTGGGTGATACGCAGAGAAGTAGGAAAGCTGAATTCCCAACTGTGCACAAAATGCTCGCCAAAAACCTGGAGACAAACTAGCTACCCCTGTCCGAGACAATAACCTAGGGTAGCCCATGTAACCGAATGATCTCCCGAGCAACAATGGATGCCAGTTCTTTGGATGTGGGCAACTTCTTAAGTGGAATACAATGTGACATTTTCGAGAAATGGTCAACCACCATAAGAATAACTGTGTTGTCCTGGGAGTTGGGTAACTCCACAATAAAATACATAGACAGGTGGGTCCAAGGCTTCTCTTTATTGGGTATGGGTTGTAGGAGGCCCACTGAAAGGTGTTGTGGTGTCTTATTCTAAGCATACACGGAACAAACAGCTACGAAGGCGGCTACATCAGCGCAGAGACTAGGCCACCAGAATTGTTGAGAAATATCACAATTGAACTGATTCCTCCCTGGGTGGCCAGCTGCCTTGGGAGAATGGTAAGTCTGTAGCAAAGCAGTGCAGAGATTCTCAGGGACAAAGCAGCAGTCACAGGGTTTCTCAGGAGGAGAAAGGATCTGAGTGGCAAGAATTCTGTCACCCAAAGGTGAAGTGTGACTAGTATGAACAGTGGCCAGAATACGATCAGGAGGTATCACAGGAGCAGGAACCATCTCCATCTTGGAAGCAGAGGAAAACTGTCACAACAATGCGTCAGCCCTTACATTCTTAGTACCGGGTAAGAATGAGACTATGTCTCTTGACTAGAGAGGAGAAGTTATGGATGAATTTCCGATAATGATGGCAAAGCCAAGAAAACGTTGTAGTGGACCTACAGGTTGAGGCCACTATAGAACTGCAGATAGTTCTCTGGGTCCATCGAAATACCAGCAGTAGAAATTACATAACCCAGAAATGTACCTGTTCACGATGGAACTCGTATTTTTCCAACTTACAATAGAGGTTATTATCTCTCAGCCTCTGTAGCACATGGGGGACATCTGCATGGTGGCTCTCTAGAGATTTAGAATATATGAGAATATCATCGAGAACCACCATACATTGCTGCAACATATCTCAGAGGAAATTGTTAATGAATTCCTGAAAAACTGCAGGAGCGTTGCCCTTCTTGATTCTCACGAGATTGTATGCCCCTCAGATCAAGCTTAGTGAAAACCGTGGCTCCCTTGAAGCGGTCAAATAATTCCATAATCAAACCACTATCCACCGTACCTTACAAAGGCTCAATCAAAACTAGCACTATACATCATTACAGCTTCTAAACAGACTATCGCAAAGGCCTGGAAATCCTTGTCTCTCTGCTCGGTAGAGACAAAGAATAGGGTCACCCAAGCTTTGATCCACAGTAAGATTGAGGCGATCATCTTACATAAGATCCCACGGCACTTAAAAATTTGGCAACCATGGGTAGATCACTTCCTCCCCCCCAAACTTCCATCCCAGGCTCCTGGAACTTTAAGGTTGTGAGACCAATCTTCTACCCCAAATAATCCCCTTGCCCTAGTGCAGAGTGGACGGCCTCTCCCTTCCCCCTTGCCATTTCACCCATCTTTGCTGTACTTTTTCTTACCCTCTACCTTCTCCTTTTCTTTTCCTCCCTTTTTATCTTTTCCTTTAGATCTCTTTCATCTCACCTCAGACGTCATCTGAAGACATATGGTCAGGGCCTTTTGAGGCACTCCTCTGAGGCCTTCTCCACGATCCTTATTCCCCTTTGTGACTTAATTGCTTTATAACAACCTGTGTCACATGCTTCAGGTGGGAGTTTATTCTCCCCTACTTTTTTACTATTCATGATGTAATGTTATCATCTGTTTATTTCCCATTACAGTCTATGGATAATTTGGTTATCTGTACTGTGCTTATGTACGTAGATACCCGCTCATTGTACTACTTAATCATTATCTCTCATGTAATGTTTGTTATTACTTTTAATAAAAATATTGAACGAGAAATCATTTCCTTGATCAACAGAACCAGATAGGTGTTCTTAATCGCGATTCGATTGCGACCCCTATAATTGATACAAGGTCTCAGTTCACCACTCTTCTTTTTCACAAAGAAGAAGCCAGCACCAGCATTAGAAGAGGATTTGTGGATGAACCCTCGAGAAAGTGCGTTGGCAACATAGTCCTACATGGCTTTATCCTCGAGACAGACAAAGGGTAAACCCGGCCACAAGGGGGCATGGCACCAGGTTGAAGGTCAATTGTGCAATCATCTGACAGGTGTGGAGGCAAACTACCTGCTTGACCTTTGTCAAAGACTTCGCTAAATTCACGGTACTCCTTTGGCAAGGAGGAGAGTGAAGAGGTGCACAAGACCTTAGCCACTTTCTGAAAACACATTTTACTGCATTGTGGTGACCAGGAAAGAACCTCAGCACCAAGCCAATGAAAAGAGGGGCTGTGCCTCTGTAACCAAGGATAACCACTGTTTCTGAAAACACGTTTTACTGCATTGTGGCGACCAGGAAAGAACCTCAGCACAAAGCCAATTAAAAGAGGGGCTGTACCTCTGTAACCAAGAATAACCACCAGGTAATGAGGTGAGGAAATGACTTGAAATTGGATTATCTCATGGTAAATAGCCCCTACGGCCATGGTCAACGGAGCAGTCTCATGAGTCACATGGGCAGGCTGTAGAGGTCTCCCATCAATAGCCTCAATGGCAAGTGGAGTGGCACGAAGGTGCAGCAGAATCAAGTGCTTAGACACAAAGGCACTATCTATGAACAGGCCTGCAGCCCCAGAGTCGATTAGAGCCTGTGTATCGATGGACGACTCGGACCAAGAAAGGGTAACTGGAACTAGAGGCTTATCCTTCAGGATAACTGGGGACGTAATAACGCCACCTAAGGTCGGTCCCCTACAGGACCTCAGGTGCAAGCATTTCCCAGACGGTAGGACAAGACTTCAAAAAGTGACCTGCCTGGCCACAATAAAGGCACAATCTCTCTCTCCTCCTAAAGGCCCTCTCCTCCACAAAGAGACATGTGAAGCCCAACTGCATGGGCTCTACTTCACTGGCAGACTTGGTACCAGGAGGCATGGGAGATGAGGGAGGCAAGGGTGGGACTGCAAAGCTCCGAGCCAAATGTACAGGAGGCTTCCGCCAGCGCTCCTTAAAGGATGGTCTTTCTCGGAGTCTGGAGTCAATGAAAATGGCAAACGTGATCAACCTCTCCAGATCTGTAGGTATGTCTCTGGCTGCTATCTCATCTTTGATGTTGTTTAATTCGTTTTTATTGAGAAAAGGCGGTACATCTTTATACAATACAGCCAATCGCCTCCAGTAACATCGTTGGGCATTAACATACATACAAATCACAAACCTCCACATTTCTGTGTATGGATGCTACATCGCGGAGTGGAAGAGAGTGGCTTCTTCATCATATAAGTCAACGGTCAAAGCGTATCCCCTTAACAATATAACATTATAGGATAAAGGAAGAACAGAGAAATAAAGAACACAGGGGGGTAAAAGATATGAAAGGTGTGGAAGGAAAAGAGGGAGGGGTGGGGATAGGGGGACCTGCCCCGGTCCAAACATATCCGAACAAATATAGTATCTGATATAGTTAGTACAATGTACAAAGCGCCGTTATACCGGTTGAGACATAATTTCCGCATATGCGGCAGTATATTTAAAAGCAATCCAGCAGGACCATATCTTTTTTGCGAGGTCAGATTTACCCCTGAGAGAGAGGGTCATGTCCTCCATGTGATAGATTTCGTCTACTTTCACCAGCCAAAGGCGTAGTGAAGGGATGTTTTTTTTCTTCCAAAAGCGTGGAATAAGAGCCTTTGCAGCGTTAAGAAGGTGTGGCGTTATTGATCTTTTATATGGTCCTACTGGCCCGCCTGTACAGTGGAACAAAACAACCCAAGGATCATTAGGGATCTCCCATCCCTGGATCTCTCCGATCCAGTGAAGTACCGCCAACCAGAATGGGCATATGCGAGGGCATAGCCACCAGATATGGGCATGAGTCGCCCTCTCCCCGCAGTCCCTCCAACACAGGGAGGACATGTGAGAGAAGGTCTTGTGTAAAATTACGGGTGAGTAATGCCATCTCGTAAGGAGCTTGTAATTCACCTCTGCCATATGTGAAGCTCCAGAGGAGATGTGGGCTAGTGATAGGATGTCGCTCTTTTGGGAGCTGGTTAAGTCTTTTTGTAGGTCTAGCTCCCAGTTATGGATAAACGAAGGGTCTTTGGTGGAGGACAGATCCACTAGAGTACGGTAAAAGTAGGAAGTAGGTTTCTCCACCGGCCGGTCCTCGGAGAATGCTAATTCCAGAGGGGTCAGCTCAGTAAATGATCTCAGGGGTTTCAGTAGAGAATGAACAAATGCTGTTAGTTGTCAATACCTCCAATGATCCATGTTGGTTACGAGTGTATTAGGGAGAAGTGTAGACAAGGGTAAGATGTTCCCGGAGAAAGTGACCTGGTGTAGGAGAGTCCCAATTCCTAGGTTCCAGGGGTAAACCCCCGGTGTAATGTTTCCAGGGGGAAAATAATTGTGTCCGCTCAAAGGGAGTAAGGGTGAGTTGTATTCCCATTTGTGAGCTTTACATATATAGTCCCAAGCCATTAGAGAAGAGTGAGTCAGTGGAGATGTAGTAGCCGAGAGGCTTCTAAACTTCCTCGGGATCCACATTTGTGAGGAGATATCCGAGCCACTGAGCTCTGTCTCCAGGGCTGCCCAAAGTTTAGTAGATTTGTGGTATTTCAGATCCGAGAGCCTGGTCAGGATTATAGCACGAAAATATAATCTGAAGTCTGGTAGGGCTAAACCACCTCTTCCCTTTTGCCTAACCATAAGAGATCTAGCAAGTCTGGGCCGCCTCCTGTTCCACACATATCTACCGACAATGGAGGTAAGTTTAGCAAAGAAGCCAACCGGAATGCCAAATGGAATCATCTGAAACATGAATAGCACCCTGGGCAGTATATTCATCTTGATCACTCCTATTCTCCCCATCCAGGAATGGGCGAGTTGTGACCATCTCTGTATGTCAGTTCTAATGGTGTTTAGCAATGGGATGTAGTTTGCTCTGAATAAGGCTGTCAGATTTGGCGTTAGATAGATACCTAAATATTTCATTTTCTTCGGTTGCCAATTAAAGGGGAACGCTTGTGAGAGGTGCGAGGCTGTATGTGTCGGGACGGATATATTCAGTATTTCAGACTTTGTCATGTTAATCTTGAAATTGGAGATGACACTATATTGGGAGAACTCCGACAAAAGGTTCGGGAGGGAAATCAGGGGTTGCTGAATATAAAATAAGATATCATCCGCATAAGCAGCGTATTTATGTTCTACGGGACCTGTGACTATTCCATGTATGTTTGGGTTATGTCTTACAATAGAAAGGAATGGCTCCAAGGAAAGGGCAAATAGAATAGGAGAAAGGGGGCAGCCCTGGCGTGTGCCATTGTGTAAGGTGAAAGGGTCGCCCAATGTGCCATTAATGCGTAGTTGAGCCGTGGGGTTGTTGTAAAGCGCCGAAATTTGAGACAAAAGGGGAGTGTTAATACCCAAATAGGCCAAAGTTGCCATTAGAAACTCCCAGTCCACCCTATCAAACGCCTTCTCAGCATCCGTGGACAGCAGAAGGGTGGGCTGGGAGGTTCCCCGTGCGTGCGCGATCAGAGAGAGGGTGCGAAGGGAGTTATCCCTCGCCTCTCTACCGGGGATAAAGCCCGTCTGGTCTCTGGATATCCACTTCGGGATCAGGGGGAGAAGTCTGTTCGCAATGGCTTTGGCATAAATTTTCGCGTCGATATTCAACAGGGAAATGGGGCGGTAGCTACCACATAAACTAGGGTCCTTTTCAGGCTTTGGGATAACTGTAATGTGGGCATGGATAGTCTCGGGTCGGAGCTCACCACCGGTAGAGGTCACATTGGCATAGGTGGCCAAGCGAGGCATGAGTAAACCTGCGTAGGCGCGGTAATATGCTACCGTGAATCCGTCCGGTCCCGGAGCCTTGCCACCTGTCATGCTTTTTAAAGCTGAGTGCAGCTCTCCGGCGGTAAGCTCACCCTCCAAGGAAGCCAAGACCTCAGGCGCTAACTTGGGGAGGTTTGCCCGCTCTAGATACTCCTTGATAAGGTCCCTTTTCCTATCCAAGTCTGTAATAGAATGTGGTACATGATACAATTGCTGGTAAAACTCCCGAAACTCTTTGGCAATGGAGGGAGTATCGTGTATCATAATATTTGAAGGGGTTTTGATTTTTGCAATAAAGGAAGCAGATTTCCTCTGCTGCAAGGAGCGGGCTAATAATTTACTCGGTTTGTTTCCCCATTCATAGTAATCTCGGGCAACTAAACGAGCGCGTTGTTTTTGCTCTAAGTGCATAACGGACCTCAACTCCTCTCTTTTTTCCGTTAAGGCATGGAATAAGTCTTGTGAGTGTCTGATTTTGTGACTCTGTTCGAGGTGTTTAATTTCAGTGAGCAATTTAGTTTGCTGGAGTGTGCGTTCCCTTTTCTTTCTGGATCCTAATTCTATCAGCCTGCCACGTATGTGAGCCTTATGGGCTTCCCACAATGTACCCGGGGAAATGTCTGGGTGAGAGTTTTCTTTAAAATATAAGGAGATAGCCTCCTCTATCGCTTTTCTATCAATCTCATCTGCAATGAGTTCCTCGTTCAACTTCCAGTTGGTGGATTTGAGGGGGAGGGATAAGACCTTGATAGTGAGTGTAATGGGCATATGGTCGGAGATAGGCAAAGACTCAATGGACGACCTCACCAGTAATGGTAGGTGTCGATGATCAATAAAACAAAGGTCAATTCTAGAATAGGTTAGGTGAACCTGTGAAAAGTGGGTAAAGTCCCGTTCTCGCGGGTGCATGGTCCTCCAGGTGTCGATAAGTTGCGCTTTGTGAAGCTTCTTGCGAACATAATGCAATTGTTTATGTGGAATACTAGAGCTCCCCCTGGAAGTGTCAATGACTGGTTCCAGGGGGGTGTTGAAATCACCCGCTAGGAGGATGCAGCCTCGCGAGAAGTCTCGTAATTTCCCGAGTGTGGAAGCAATAAAGCTCGCCTGGTTGCGATTAGGAGCATGCGATTAGGAGCATATAGGGTCGCCAGAGAGCATGGCATACTGCCCAGGGTGCCCCTCAGAAACAGAAAACGTCCCAACGGGTCACTTAACATGGAATCTAATGTAAACGCGGCTCCCCTGCGGAACCCAATGGCCACCCCCTTGGCTTTGTGTATATCCGAGAGGCTATAATACCACGTGGGGTATTGTTGTGAAAATAACTTTACCGAGGTCGTATGAGTAAGGTGGGTCTCCTGCAGGAAGATCACGTCCCCCCGCAGGCGACCCAGCTCCCTATAAAGGTCGTGTCTCTTACCGGGGGAATGTAAGCCCCGTACATTAAATGAGAGTAGGTTTACCGTAGCCATGGAGAGCTGAAGAGGGGAGCCACGATCACATTCCTCACAGGTGTTCGGATCCGAGGCAGGAGATACCGAGTACAGGGGAGGGGTGGGGATAGATAGGTACGAGAAAAGGTGAGAAACGAAAAAGGAGGGAAAGAAGAGAAGTTAGTAACACAAAACAGACATAAGAAAGACCAGCCCATCAGGCTGGTTAAAGATGCACGCATAGAACTGCCATGCTCAAGCAGGTCGCGCATGAGGCCCAACACACCCGCCCACCCGCCCCACAAGGGGACAGGCGTGCGGAAGCGCAGGGCACCACAGCTCCCGCCAAGGAGGGGGCGGAGGGGCCCGGGCATCCGGACACCGGTCCCAAAAGGGGTCTTAGCAGTGTCCCGAGGCCCCGGCGCCGACCCCAGCAAACATGTAAAATACCCAATATATCCTAATGAAAAATCAAAAAGTAGTATAAAGTACAATAAAATAAAATAGAACCAAACCGCGTCATCAGGCTATAGCCCGAGAAGAGAGAACCAGGTCCCCTCATTGCCTCACCCTGCCCGTCCACCTAGAGGCTATAGGTTAGGTAGGTCTGGGCGAACTGTGCCTTTTTGAAGGTAAAACAAACAGGTGGGTGAACAGCCAAAACGAGGCAAACCATTCTCATCCGAGAATGTGGACACGATCGAGAGGGCACTCAGCACAGGGCTCAGCCAGTGTGTGGCGAGGAGCCCGGAACAGACGAGCGCAGCTTGCGGTCCGCCTTCTGCCACATTGGCCCTGCGTTGCCAGTTAAAGGGGGAATGACATCCTGCCATCCAGGAAGCTCTGGGGGAGGGATGTTCATGTCCGCACAAAACTTTTCCAGATCCTCTGGGAAACGAAGCACCGCCGTTTTACCTTCCTTGTTGGCTATTAGAGCAGCAGGGAAGCCCCATCTATAGTTGATGTTTGCAGCCCTGAGGATTTCCGTAAGTGGCCGGAGGGCCCTGCGCCTCTCCAGTGTTTCCCTGGCAAGGTCCAGTTAGAGGGAGAGCATGGCGCCATCAAAGTCTATTGGGGAGGCCACTCTGGCCTTTTTCATAATCAGCTCTTTTTCCGGGTAGTGGTGGACCCTGCAGATTACGTCCCATGGGGTGTCGGTGGATAAGTTGCGAGGCCTCAAGGCCCTGTGCACTCTATCGATTTTCAGCGGGTTATCCGGCGGTAGGCCCAGGAGACTGTTAAAGATGCCGCGGACGGAGGGCAGAAGGTCATCATCCCCGGTAGCCTCGGGGAGACCTCTGATTCTAATGTTATTGCGTCTGCTGCGGTTTTCCTGGTCCTCCATCTTGTATAGAGCCAGTCTGTGGGCTATGGTGAGTTGGCGGGAGGATGCCTGTAAGGCCCTAATGGCGGTCGCGTGGCGGTCTAAGCGTTGCTCAGTCTCCTCCACCCGTTCAAGCACATGGGAGAGGTCCGCGCGCACAGCGGAGACCTCCTTTTTAATGACCTTCTCTATGCTCAGTAGCAGGGAGGCCAAGTCCGTCTTAGTGGGGAGATCGCTTACCAGAGCGGCAACTCCCGAGTGTCTGGGGGACCTCTCTTCACCCTCCGATCCGGCCAACGAGTCAGGGGAACAACGTCTGAGCTCAGGCCTGTTGCGGGAGGCGGAGCTTGTTCCCGAGTGCGCGCCATGCGGTGATCGGCCCAGGCCATCCAGGTCTTCCATGGCGTCCGGTTCGGATGCTAAATAGCGCTTTATCGAGGCCGCCGAGGTGCCTTTTTTGGGTGTGGGCTTGCCCAGTTTCCTCCGCATCCTTGTTCCGGGTGTTAACGATGTCGCAGTGTCGGTTCAGGTGCTTTTAGCTGGGTCGGCGCCGGAGCTCAGGAGAAGTGCGACCGCTCTACAGCATGCCGAAACCACGCCCCCTCATCTTTGATGTTATCCAAGAGACAATGAGAAAAAGCAGCCACAAAGGCCTCATTGTTCCAAGCAACCTCTGCTGCCAGAGTACGGAATTCAATGGTGTAATTGGCAACAGTCCTCGTACTCTGTTTGATGGACATGAGGCTCTTGGCAGCAGAAGTGGAGCATGCAGGAACATCAAATACCCTTTTAAAGGAAGCCACAAACTCAGGGTAACTCAGGACAATGGGTCTTTGCATGTCCCATAGAGGGTTTGCCCAGGCCAAGGCGCTATCAGAAAG
This sequence comes from Rana muscosa, assembly GCA_029206835.1. Taxonomy (NCBI): domain Eukaryota; kingdom Metazoa; phylum Chordata; class Amphibia; order Anura; family Ranidae; genus Rana; species Rana muscosa. The sequence goes on along the minus strand of CM055126.1, from coordinate 141,552,039 downwards.
CAAAGAAATAATGAAGCCTACTTTGCTTCTGTCCATGGGGAACGCCTGGGGCAGCATCTCAAAATATATCCCAACCTGGCTGAGAAACCCTCTGCATTGAACTTGATCACCCCAAATCGCTCGGGAAGCGGAGCGGAACCAGACATACAATGCTGTGAAAAAGTGTTTGCCCCCTTTCTGATTTTTTTTTTTTTTTTTGCATATTTGTCTCAGATCATCAAACTAATTTTATTATTACACAAAGATAACACGAGTTAATACAAAATTCAGTTTTTAAATGATGGTTTCATTTATTAAGGCAAAAAAGCTGTCCAAACCTGCCTGGCCTAAACCTAATAACTGGTTGTGCCACCCTTGGCGGCAACAACTGCAATCAAGTGTTTGCGAAAACTGGCAATGAGTTTTTCACATTGCTGGGGAACCAATTTGGCCCACTTTTCTTTGCAGAATTGTTTTAATTCAGCCACGTTGGAGGGTTTTCCAGCATGAACAGCCTGTGTAAGGGCATGATACAGCATCTCAATTGGATTTAAGTCTGGGCTTTGACTAGGCCACTCCAAAACCTAAATTTTGCTTTGTTTGAACCATTTGGAGGTGGACTTTATGTTGCGTTTCCGATCATTGTCCTGCTGCATAACCCAAGTGCACTTGAGCTTGAGGTCACAAACTGATGGCTGGACATTCTCCTTTAGGATTTTCTGGTAGAGCTCAGAATTTATGGTTCCATTAATTATGGTAACTCATCTAGATCTTGAAGCTGAAAAGCAGCCCAAGACCATCACGCTACCACCACCATGTCTGACTGTTGGTATGATGTTCTTGTTATGAAATGCTATATTAATTTTATGCCAGATGTAACGGGACACATACCTTCCAAAAAGTTAAATTTTTGTCTCAGCAGTCCACAGAATATTTACCTTAAAGTCTTGGGGATAATCAAGATTTTTTTGGTAAATGTGAGTTGAGACTTTGTGTCCTTTTTGGTCAGCAGTGGCTTTGGCCTTGGAACTCTTCTATGGATGCCAGTCTCTTTCTTATTGTTGAATCATGAACACTGATCTTACCTGAGGCAAGTGGGGCCTAAGGTTCTTTATATGTTGTTCTGGGTTCTTTTATGACCTCCTGGATGAGTCGTCGTCATGCTCTTGGAGTAATTTTTGTAGGCTGGCCACTCCTGTGGAAGGTTTGCCACTGTTCCAAGTTATTTTCTGGACAGCCGCACTCCAAAAAGTTTTTGCCTTTATTCAAAAAATGGATTCAAAAATACATGCCACAGCAGATCAGAATGGACAGAAGATGCTTGAAAAAGGACCACGCCTGTTATTCAGAGCGCATGCTCCGAAACGTTGTCGCAACTGCCCGTGACGTCATCACGCCCGACGCTGTGCTCCAACACCAGCCTGCTAGCCTGGACCAAGCCTCGGTCTCAGCACCCCGGCTACCCAGATATCCTGTCTGAAATAGCTTCACAACCATGGACGGACGCCACTGAAGGGCCAGACTAAGGACATGAGTCGGATTTACACTACTTTATATGTAAGTGGATAAATGCACCTGTTTATGATTAAAATGTCATTGTTCCTAACCTGAAGGCGCCTTTTCTTTTTCCTTTAGGTAGTCAGAACAAGCCAGTAAATCAGGAAGCCAGGGATCAGCATAGTCGGAGGCAGGAGAAAGGATCAGCAACCAGAAAGGACGTCAGCCAGGCAAGTCTTCAACAGGAACACAGCAGACAGTCTCCAGATATGTTTGATCAAGGCGAAGGCATGGAAGGAATGAACCAGGCAGTTTAGATAGCCAGACGGGGCTGGCTGACGAGCAGGCAATGATCACCAGGTGAGCCACTGTGCAATGATGAGTGCTGGCAATTAACCGACAGCTGAGCAACCTGAACACTGAGAAGGGAGGGCTGGGCCCAGCCCTGATAGTAAGTTTACAAACTTCAACATCATTCAGATTATTAGGAAGACTAAAATAATTGAAATACAACATGGAAATTAATATATGATTTTACACGTTGCCCATATTTACACTTTAATGTAATTTTTTGTGTGACTTATTATACTATTAGATGTTTGATCTTCCAAATTCTGTAAGTAAATTAAAGCCGAAGTGTAGTTGAATAAAAAAAAAACATAAACATCAGCACAAGGGACATGACTTACTATTAATTGCGCTGTCTCCCTTGTGCTGCTGACTCCTAGTTTCATATTGGTTTTGATATCCTCCTCCATTGATGCCCCCCCACCCCGGCAATCTTCTGGTGCAACAGTGGCTTAATAGAACTAAAGGAGTTGTCATTTGCACTCATCAAGTGTACCTGGCTACCTGGTTTTCCCACCCTTTGCGGCCCCGACCTCCATTCATAGAAACCGGTACTACAGCTTCTACAAAGTAAATGTGATCTATGAATGGAAGATGGGCAGATAACTGAAAGGTCTGCCCTCTCCATTCATCCCTCTCAGCAGGTCACAGTGATTGACCACAAGCAAATCTGCTTCAAGTGATATTAATGTCAAAAATATTTGTGCTTTAAAATAAAAAAAGAGGGTCCCCCACTAGCGCTGTCCGCTCCTCCGCTCCTACCTGTGCCCCATAGCAATCCATGTGCTGAGGGGGCACTTGTGTGGGCGTTCAACCCATTGGAGCCATGTGCATCCATAAACACACACAGCTCAGCTACACCCCCGGCTCCCTTCTGACAGAATTTGACTGTCAGTGAGGCTTGTGAATGCAAGTAGAGAGGAGCATGGGGCTGCTGGTGGGGACAGCACTGGATCAAGAGAGGACTCAGATAAGTGTTTGGTGAGGGGGGGAGGCAAACCAAGTGGTTACAATTTTGACTTTATAACCACATTACGGTGACTGCAATGCTGCGTACACACGGCCGTTTTTAATGTCATTGAAAAAAACGAAGTTTTTCTCGACGTGATTCTTCTCAAGCCTGCCTTGCCTACACACGATCGTGAAAAAAAAATGCTCGAGCAAAGCGCAGTGACGTACAACACCTTCAACGGCACTATAAAGGGGAAGTTCCATTCGGATGGTGCCACCCTTTGGGCTGCGTTTGCTGATTTTGTGTTACCGTGTGTTAGTAAAAGTTTGGTGTTAGCCGATTCGCGCTTTTCAGTCTCCGTGCTTTTCAGTCCGTTACAGCATGACGAATGTGCTATCTCCATTACGAACGCTAGTTTTACCAGAACGAGCGCTTCCGTCTCATACTTGATTCTGAGAATGTGCGTTTTTTTCCCGTCATTAAAGCCTACACACGGCCGTTTTTCACGACAAGAAAAATGACGACGTGAAAAACGACGAGAAAAAATAGAGCATGTTCTAAATTTTTAATGCCCATTTTTCGCGTCAAGAAAAATGCTCTGGAGTCTACACACAATCGTTTTTAATGACCATTTTAGAAAATGGCATTTTTCTCGTCATGAAAAACGGTCGTGTGTACGCGGCATAAACCTCAGACATGAAATATGAAAAAGCATATTCTTCTAAACCAAAAACACAAGCAAAAGAGAGCGCACATCCGACCTAGTGTAAAGCCCTGTACACACGATCGGATTTCCTATGGTTTTTTAACCAATGGATTTTTCCATCGGAAAACCGATGAAGCTGACTTTCATCAGTCTTGCCTACACACCATCGGTCAAAAAACCGTCCGTTCCAAATGCGGTGACGTAAAACACTCCGATGAGCCGAGAAAAATGAAGTTCAATGCTTCTGAGCATGCGTCGACTTGATTCTGAGCATGCGTGGGTTTTTTATCCGATGGAGTTCCCCACAGACGATAGTAATTTGCTATCGGTTTTTTAACCATCGGATAAATTTAAAACATGTTCTATTTTTAAACACCGATGGAAAAAAGACCGATGGGGCCCATACACGATCGGTTTGTCCGATGAAAAAAGTCCATCGGACTGTTTTCATCGGTAAAACCTATCGTGTGTACAGGGCTTAACACAATTTTATTAAATAAAAAAATAAAAAAAAACTCATCCAATGCACTCAAAAAGGATGGAGAACTGACAGGCACATTAAGGGGTGTTCTTAGCTGCCTCTCCTGGATCGCCACAGTCATCGGCCAAAGGGGGGAGAAGATGCCTGAAGCACTAGATGGCAGTGTCAGTTTCCCTGCCTCAATGGAACTGCCGTAACTCAGTGAGGCTTGCGGGGATCCGCTACGCATGCACCTGGTCCAGCGGATGCCACGAACAGATGGAATGGAAACACCAGCAAGGGAGGAAGAGGGGAAGGAATGTGCAGACTGGTTGCTAAGATGATGCGCTTCGGAGTCATGGAATCCTTCCTCAAGTCATGCCCACTCTAACTACATGGTGTGTTAAATAGGATCCAAAGTGCAACCCCTGCCACGGGCCTTAAAGGGACTAACCCAGGAGAGGCTAGCACAGGACTTCCCATGCATAATACACAATGATGGGGTGAATTAGCAACCATATTACATTTCAAAACCTTATTAGGTCTATATGCAAAACATAGTATAAAACGCTTACTCCACATGACACGTAAAATTATTTATCATTATTTATAAATGACAATCAAAAATAAAAGATGAAAATCAAACGTAAAAACCTCTGTTTACACAAGTCCTGTAAACCCCTTCAGTTCCAAAGAGTCACAGGATATAAAATGACCGCCATATTAAGTCCACAACTATCCCTACTTATGGGCTGAATGGAAAGAATGAGCAACAAAAGATGAATAAAATATATCATAATAAATCAATAGATAAGACGAATACAACTCAAAACCTCCTGACAGAGATACCACATGTACATGTTAGATTAGAATATTGAGGGGGCGTGGCCTAGCAGCAGATGTAGAAGGACGTGTGCACCTCCAGCTCCGCCGGCCATCCGTGCATTTATCCTTCTTCTACCTGATCCTGATGCTTAACAGCACCGCAAATTGCAGCACCAACATTGGTGGGACATCCGGATCCTGGTGATACCATCCGCAGCGCTCGGACCCATGTCTAAGAGGCTAAACTCCGGGAAGGCCCAGGCTGAAGTCCATGTCCAAGATGGCGCCGACCAGCAACGTGCAGCCAAGCAACAACACCTGGAGGCCGCACAAAAACGGTTGTTTGGCGGAAAGTCCTACAAAGATGATCTTATTAATTCCCCTGCCTGTGGAGAATCTTCTGGGAGCGCAATGGAAGCGGATGACACGGTCCCCTTGGAGGATGCGGACGGATTGTCGCCTGGGTGGCACACAGTGACTACTCCTAAGGACACCACCATTAGGCCTCAGAGCAAATCCCCTGACCCAGATGCTGCAGAACCCACGCTGTGAGATATACTCACAGCGATAACATCCTGCAATCTATCTATCACTGCGCTATCTGATGATATTAAAGGGGTAAAAGCTGAAATTTCATATGTGCGCCATGACATGCAAAAACTGAGAGAGAGAACTGCTGCGATTGAGGGCAGATTGAGTACAGTGGAGGATGATTTACCCCCATGCAAAGGGACCTGACACATAATTGCCACCTCATTGAAGCGCATGCAGCGCGACTCGATGAAATGGAGAATCGCATGAGACGCAGTAATATACGTGCCCTGGGCATTCCTGAACGTGCCGAGGGTAAAAACCCGGTGGACTTTATTGAGCAGTGGCTTACATCCACGTTTGGTAGAGACGCTTTCTCACCCCTCTTTGCTGTGGAGAGGGCGCACAGGGTGCCATCCCGCCCTCTGCCCCCTGGAAACCATCCCAGGGCCTTTCTTTTCAAGCTCCTTAATTATAAAGACAGACAGGCAGGGCCGTCGGAACAGGACAGGCAAACCAAGCAACTGCTTGGGGCCCCCCAGCTGGCCTGGGGCCCCAGCAGAGCTGCCTCCCCTCCCGCGATTGGCGGCCCCCCCACCCGCGATTGGCAGCCCCCTCCTCCCGCGATTTGGTGGCCCCCTCCTCCCGCGATTGGTGGCCCCCTCCACCCGAGATTAGCGGCCCCCCGTCCCGTGATTGGCGGCCCCCCCACCCGCGATTGATGGCCCCCTCCTCCAGCGATTTGGCGGCCCCCCTCCCGCAATTGGTGGCCCCCCTCCCGCGATTGGCGGCCCCCCACCCACGATTGGCAGCCCCCCCCACCCGCGATTGGCGGCCCCCTCCTCCCGCGATTTGGTGGCCCCCCACCCGCGATTGGCGGCCCCCCCTCCCATGATATTGGCGGCCACCCCTCCCGCGATTGGCGGCCCCCCCTCCCACGATTTTGGCGGCCCCCCTCCCACGATATTGGCATCCCCCCTCCCGCGATTGGCATCCCCCTCCCGCGATTGGCGTCCCCCCTCCTGCGATTGGCGCCCCCCCTCCCGCGATTGGCAGCCCCCCTCTTGCGATCAGCGTCGATGTCCCGCGTTAGCACCCCCCATTTTCTGAATTAAAAAAAAAAAGTAAAAAATTGTGTAGCACCTCCCCGCTTCTTCCCCGCTTGGGGGCCCCAAATTCTCAATCTGCTTGGGGCCCCCAAATTCCTTCAAACGGCCCTGAAGCCAGGGATGCTATTCTGTCCAAAGCCAGAACCTCAGCTGGGAAAATGGCTATTGATAATTCTAAAATATCTTTATTTCCTGATTTCTCTGCTGAACTGCAAAATAGGAGGGCTACATTTAATGATGTTAAGAAGAGACTTAGGGACCTCAACCTGCAATACGCCATGCTATACCCTGCTCGGCTCCGAGTCACGGCTCTGGGAGAAGCCCACTTCTTTGACCGTCTGTCCGCAGCTGCTCAATGGTTAGACCGTGAGGACAGAGCACTTAGAGCTGTCAGACAACAACGTCCTGCCCAGGAATGAGATGCTGCTATCAGGAGGAGCCTTTTATTTCTTTCCCTAGTTCAGGCGGAAGATGGAGGATATGGAACCTTTTGTATCACTGTTTACTACATGTTGGCTGCAAATGTGAAACACCTCTTACCACCCAGAAAATATTTCTGCGGAAGTTTCCACTGCTGTCCCCCCCCCCCCCCCCCCGGAGCTTTTGTCTGCAGGATCTTTGCACTACGGCCCCAGAGGCTGGGAGCCCGGTTGGCTCCAAGTTTGATTCTACAGTTGTTTTATTTTTATTTTTATTTTTTTGATTGTGTTGCTCTCTCCCTCTCCTTACCAGACTTTGCAATGATCTTGGCTCACGCACGGAGCCCCCTGCTGTATGGAATTGACGCCTCACCTGACTGGACAGCACCAGATGGTACAAGGTATCTCAGGTCTCGCTACCATTGGACAATTCATGTTGGTTTTTCTTTTACAGGCAAATGTACCCCTTATGACTTTAGTTATTCTGCTGGTGGTCCTGGAGGGGCCCTCCATTTCCTTATGCTATGCCCCTATGTCTGCAAGTGGTAAAATGGTGTCCTGGAATGTCCGGGGTTTGGGGAGTCCTGTGAAACGTTTGGCAGTCCTCAGACATCTTAAGGCTGCTGGGGCGGGTGTTGTATGTTTACAGGAGACGCACTTCCCCTCAGATAGCACTCCCAGTTTTAGTCCCCGGGTATATGTATCACAATTTCACTCTACTTACTCTATCTATGCCAGGGGGGTGAGCATTCTGATTCGGCAGGATGTACAGTTTCAATGCATACAGCAGCTCATTGATCCGGGGGGAAGATATGTGTTCTTATTGTGTAATATATCACATGTTTTATGTATAGTGGCGGGTATGTATATCCCACCTCCTTATTCGGCTGAGATCCTCAGGCGTCTGGCACAATTTATGGCGCGGTTCCCAGATGTTCCGCTGCTGGCGGTGGGGGACTTTAACAATTATCTCAACCACAACCTGGACAAACTGCCAGTGCCAGTCAATGTGCCCTTCCGAAACGGTGGGTCCACACTCTTTGCCGGACTACTTGAGGAGCTTGGGCTGACGGATGTGTGGCGTGTGAGCCATCCCCAGGTTAGACAGTATTCCTGTTGCTCAACAGCACATGGGAGCCTGTCTAGAATTGATATGGGCTTAGGTAACGCCCCATTACTACGGCTGGTTATTGACTCTGGATACGGAGACAGGCATATATCTGACCACTCTTCCTTGTGGGTTACGATCACGATATCTACAACTACAAAACCTAAAAGCTGGAAACTAAATCCGTTCTGGCTTTCTCTGTTCCCGAACCCAGACCCGATTAGGGAGAACTTGAAGTGGTTCTTACAGGAGAATATAGACTCCGCCAGTCTGGGGGCTGTCTGGGATACTGCTAAGGCTTTTTTGTGAGGTCAATTTATTACCACTATTAATAAGATAAAAACAGACACTAAGGCCTGGGAGGGGGAGGTTTGCCGGGCACTGGGGGACTCGGAGGAGGCATATATTTCTAACCCTACAGCGGATACAAAGAGGGTCTGGTTGGGGGCACAGGCAATGTCTACTCAGCTGGCTCTACAACTTGCTGAAAACAAGCGGTTTTTCTTGCAGCAATCCCATTTTGAGGAAGGGGAGTTGACTGGCCACATGCTAGCCTTATTAGCAAGGACGCAGAGGTCTACCTCAATGGTTTCAACCCTGTGTGACCCCCCAGGGGGTGGCCCACACCCAAACTTCTATGATAATGCAAATCTTCAGATCATTCTATGCTGATTTATACACTTCAAAGGTGCGGCCCACGGAGGGAGACATTCTGGGATTTCTAGGGGAGTGTGAACTGCCTCGTTTGTCTGCTTTGGACGCAGCTCTGCTTGATGCCCCTATATCGGAGGACGAATTAGCTACCGCATTAGAACAGACCCAGAATAACAAGTCCCCAGGGGCTGATGGCATCCCGTCCGAGGTGTACAAACGATATTCTGCCACTTTACTACCTATGCTAGTGAGGGTCTATAATGAGCACTTAGAGAAGGTGTACTTCCGGACTCAATGAACGAAGCGGTTATAATAGTTCTACTGAAACCCGGTAAAGAGACCTCGCAGCCTGACTCCTATAGGCCTATCTCGATGTCAAGCTATTGGCACGGGTGATGGCAACGAGATTGTCAAGGGTGGTCCACAAACTGGTCCATGAGGACCAGTCAGGATTCATACCCACTAGATCCACAGCTCAAAATATAAGGAGACTTTATTTAAACATACAGTTGCCTGTGGAAAACACAGGCAACAGGGCCATTTTTTCGCTGGACGCAGCTAAGGCCTTCGACAGCGTCGAGTGGCCTTATCTGTGGAAGGTGTTGGAGCGTGCAGGGCTGGGTGCCAATTTTATTAATTGGGTCAAACTACTGTATGCTAACCCATCGGCCAGAGTCAGAATTAATGGGGAGCTTTCTGACCCATTTCCATTGTTCAGAGGCACTAGGCAGGGGTGCCCGCTTTCACCCCTGCTCTTTGCCCTGGCACTGGAACCTCTAGCTGTGCGAATAAGGGGTGATGGTGCGATCATGGGATTCCAGCGTGGCACAGGGACGGATGTTATTTCCCTGTGTGCAGACGATACCCTACTATACCTGGGTGACACGCAGGGCTCCTTGACTACTCTTATGCATTGCATTAAGATCTTTGGTGCATTGTCTGTCTTCTCCATTAATTGGAATAAGTCAGTGCTAATGCCTTTGGATCCCCTGGTGGTGCCCCTTCCGGACTGTGCATCGATGGTACAAATTGTGTCCTCCTTCCGCTATCTGGGGGTGCAGGTGTCCCCGGACGTTTCTCAATACATTCCTCTCAATCTTGCCCCGTTACTTGCTAAATTTCGTGACAAGTGTAGCGCCTGGTGTGAATTACCCTTATCGGTGGTTGGGAGGGTGAACCTCATAAAAATGGTGTGGGCTCCTCAACTATTATACATAAGTCATAATTCCCTGGTGTGGATTCCACGCTATTGGTTTGATAGGATTGACTCCCAATTTAGAGAACAGATTTGGCGCAAGAAGATGGCAAGAATTAGACTCTCTATCTTACAATATAACAAGGATGAGGGGGGATTAGCGGTTCCACATGCCAGGGCCTATTTTCTAGCTGCTCAACTGCAGCAGCTGGGGGGTTGGGGCTTGGAGAATACATCAGACCCTATCCGCAGACTTTTGGCCACTCCGACAGACGAGGCCCCGGCGTTGTCTGGCTTGGAGGCTGGCCATGCACATCTATTGGGTAGGACCCCCTCACTGCTTCTACTAAAAACTCTATGGACTTCTGTTAAAAGGTTATTGGGTATTAGGGGATTCCTACCGCTCACCCCCATCTGGCGTAATCTTCATTATAAAGAATTATACAAACTTACAGGATTTAGACAATGGGAAGCTGCAGGACTAAGATTCTTAGAACAATTATACAATGGCCAGATCCTCAAATCCTTTTTGGAACTCCAGGCTGAGTTTGATATACCTCGCTCTAACTTCTTTAAGTACCTGCAGTTGCCTCATGCACTGCAGGTACAATCCAGGCAGAAACCACTTAGGCTAACTGACCATGCCATAATCCAGGGAACTTTCATGGAAGGAGAAAAAAAGGGTATGATTTCAAGGGGCTACCATATTTTGCTCAACGCGCTCCAGGATCCAGCTAGTCTACCATGCAGGGATAAGTGGGAGGAAGATGTGGGGCCTATTGATGGGGAGACATGGATTGCCTGTCTGACGGCGGCTCCTGTGGTTTCGGTGTCTCCCTCCCAGAGGCTGTCACATCTATACCTGCTGCACAGGGTGTATAGAACTCCGGCCAGGCTACATAAGTGGGGGCTTAGAGACTCCCCATTGTGTCCCAAGTGCATGAGGGATCATGGAGACCTCATGCATATGTTCTGGAAATGCCCCAAACTCTTCCGATATTGGACTGAGGTACTTGACGTGATTACACAGGTGTTCGCCTTTGCTGTACCAAGAACTCCCATTGTATGTCTGCTGGGTGCCCTGGATGAGGAACTCCTATCTCCGCCGGTTTTTACGGCGGTTATCCATTTATTATATGTGGCACATAAGCTGATAGCTCAGCTTTGGATTACCCCCAGGGTACCCACCAGAGAACAGTGGATTGATCAGGTGAACAAACTATTAATTCGAGAAAAATTGACATATCAGCACAGGAAGGCACCGCGTAAGTTTTACTCAATGTGGCAGGCATGGCTTATTGTCCCGGGGTTAGCACCCCACCAATTGGTCAAAGATAGATTGCTGCAATGCTAAGAGTTGTGCCGAACTATAGGGGGGAGGATCATGGATTGTGTTGAATATTATGGAATCACATGATATGTTGGCGGGCAGGGGGTACCCGTGTGGAACAATCACTTACATGCTTTGTTCGTTTATTCCCGTTCAACACCATTTGGGGGGAGGGGGAGAAGAGAGAGTGGTTAATTGTAAGTTATGTGCCTTACTGTATTGTTTTTTTTGTGATGGTTGTCTGATATTTTGTTGTTACCTACACTGAACCTCTTTATTTGCACTATGAGGAAGGATCTGGGGCTGTGTACGGACTGTGTTAATCCTAATGTACTGTTTCTGTTTTATTTTTGGACCTTTTTCATGTACAATGTGTATGATATGTTTGGTAACATTCAATAAAACTTTTTATGATTTAAAAAAAAAGATTAGTGTATTGAGTCCTATAACATGAGATGACACATACACGGGTCTGAGAGGGCTGCACACCCCGGATTTGGTACTTAAAACATAGAGAAACAATTCCCCGTCTGTTTTTATAGCAGCAAAGAATTATTCAATGTACAAATGTTAAAATTTATGAGCTCTGGTTTACAAAGAAGCGAATACAGACAGTAGTTTTACAGGCAAACACACATATAGTATTTAGCTTTGGCTGAAAAAACAATTCATTGTTTTTTCAGTCAAAACTTAATACTATACAGTGGGGCAAAAAAGTATTTAGTCAGCCACCAATTGTGCAAGTTCTCCCACTTAAAAAGATGAGAGAGGCCTGTAATTGTCATCATAGGTAAACCTCAACTATGAGAGACAAAATGTGGAAACAAATCCAGACAATCACATTGTCTGATTAGGAAATATTTTTTTTTGCAAATTATGGTGGAAAATAAGTATTTGGTCAATATCAAAAGTTCATCTCAATACTTTGTTATATATCCTTTGTTGGCAATGACAGAGGTCAAACGTTTTCTATAAGTCTTCACAAGGTTGTCACACACTGTTGCTGGTATGTTGGCCCATTCCTCCATGCAGATCTCCTCTAGAGCAGTGATGTTTTGGGGCTGTCGCTGGGCAACATGGACTTTCAACTCCCTCCAAAGGTTTTCTATGGGGTTGAGATCTGGAGACTGGCTAGGCCACTCCAGGACCTTGAAATGCTTCTTACGAAGCCCCTCCTTCGTTGCCCGGGCAGTGTGTTTGGGATCATTGTCATGCTGAAAGACCCAGCCACATTTCATCTTCAATGCCCTTGCTGATGGAAGGAGGTTTGCACTCAAAATCTCACGATACATGGCCCCATTCATTCTTTCATGTACACGGATCAGTCGTCCTGTTCCCTTTGCAGAGAAACAGCCCCAAAGCATGATGTTGCCACCCCCATGCTTCACAGTAGGTATGGTGTTCTTTGGTTGCAACTCAGCATTCTCTCTCCTCCAAACACGACGAGTTGTGTTTCTACCAAACAGTTCTACTTTGGTTTCATCTGACCATATGACATTCACCCAATCCTCTTCTGGATCATCCAAATGCTCTCTAGCAAACCTCAGATGGGCCCGGACATGTACTGGCTTAAGCAGGGGGACACGTCTGGCACTGCAGGATCTGAGTCCCTGGCAGCGTAGTGTGTTACTGATGGTAGCCTTTGTTACGTTGGTCCCAGCTCTCTGCAGGTCATTCACTAGGTCCCCCCGTGTGGTTCTGGGATTTTTGCTCACCGTTCTTGTGATCATTTTGACCCCACGGGGTGAGATCTTGCGTGAGCCCCAGATCAAGGTAGATTATCAGTGATCTTGTATGTCTTCCATTTTCTAATTATTGCTCCCACAGTTGATTTCTTCACACCAAGCTGCTTGCCTATTGCAGATCCAGTCTTCCCAGCCTGGTGCAGGTCTACAATTTTGTTTCTGGTGTCCTTCGACAGCTCTTTGGTCTTCACCATAGTGGATTTTGGAGTGTGACTGTTTGCGGTTGTGGACAGGTGTCTTTTATACTGATAACAAGTTCAAACAGATGCAATTAATACAGGTAATGAGTGGAGGACAGAGGAGCCTCTTAAAGAAGAAGATACAGGTCTGTGAGAGACAGAAATCTTGCTTGTTTGTAGGTGACCAAATACTTATTTTCCACCATAATTTGCAAAAAAAAATCTTTCCAAATCAGACAATCTGATTATCTGGATTTGTTTCCACATTTTGTCTCTCATAGTTGAGGTATACCTATGATGACAATTACAGACCTCTCTTATCTTTTTAAGTGGGAGAACTTGCACAATTGGTGGCTGACTAAATACTTTTTTGCCCCACTGTATGTGTGTTTGACTGTAAAACTACTGTCTGTATTCGCTTCTTTGTAAACCAGAGCTCATAAATTTTAACATTTGTACATGCCCTTTTCCACTTTTTCATTATTAAAAGAATATAATTTTTCAACATTGAATAATTTTTTGCTGCTAAAAAACCCCACGGGGAATTGTTTCTCTATGTTTAGAGTATTGAGTCCTAATTCTTCATTTAGTCCATCAGGGGACATCGTGTTTAATGTAAATACCGTATACAGAATGTCTCTCTTAGAAATCATATGGAAAATCTCTCCCCTTCAAGAACAGACAACGGTATAGCTTCAATGCCAAAGAGATCTAGCCCCTGTGTACTCCCACAATGAACCTGAGAACAATTACAGGGGACACTGTGCTTATCGCACCCCTGCTTGACAAAGCACGGGTGTTCCCCCGAATTCTTTACACATTGCGTACAGTTCTTCCCACATAGTAGAACCCTTCTATCCTTCTATTCTGTGTTCTCACCTCTCTCTAAAGCACTGAGTGTAATTTCTCTCTGCTGCCTCCTTCCTCTGTTATCAGCATGAGTCTCTTCTGGCAGCTTTTAATAACACCAAGAGTTAAAAAGGTGACAGGAAAGCAGAGTTTCAGCTCACAGCCCATGATTCACAGTCATAGCTATCCTTGTTCTGCGTACTATGTGAAGGGGGTGTGTCCCTTCCCTCCAATCAGGGCTCACAACTGTCATCACTGAAATTGGCTTTGTGAACACTGCAGATCCTCTCCCTCTGCTGCTAATGCTGAGAAGAAATCCTTTCATCTTTGTGTATTCAGAATGATCTACAGAAGAAACAACTGCAGACACACAGGTACAACCTATGTAGGAGGATTTGTTTAATCTCTGTGTATCACCTACTGCTAGTCACTTCTCCCTCCTCCTAACACCTATGCTTACTAACACGTGAAAGAAAAATACACTGGTGCATCTCATAAAATTAGAATATCATCAAAAAGTTAATTTATTTCAGAAATGCAATTCTAAAAGTGAAACTCGGATATTTTATATAGATGTGTTACACACAGAGTGATATATTTCAAGCATTTCTTTCTTTTAATTTTGATGATTATGGCTTACAGCTAGTGAAAAAATTCTGTATCTCAGAAAATGTAAAACTTAAACACTGGACCTCATGCAACTTGGATTCTGTGCCTCCCCACTCTTCCTCCAGACTCTGGGACCCTGATTTCCAAATGAAATGCAACATTTTCCACAGTCCATGATGATTTGGGGAGCCATGTCATCTGGTATTGGTCCACTGTGTTTTATCAAGTCCAAAGTCAGGTCAGCCCTCTACCAGGAAATTCTAGAGCACTTCATGCTTCCCTCTGCTGACCAGCTTTACGGAGATGCTGATTTCATTTACCAGCAAGACTTGGCACCTGCCCATACTGCCAAAAGTACTAATACTTGGTTTAATAATCATGGTATCACTGTGTTTGATTGGTCAGCATACTCGCCTGACCTAAACCCCATAGAGAATCTGTGGTTTATTGTCAAGGGGAAGATGAGAGACACCAGACCCAACAATGCATATGAGCTGAAAGCTGCTATCAAAGCAACCTGGGCTTCCATAACACCTCAGCAGTGCCACAGGCTGATCGCCACAATGCCATGCCGCATTGATGCTGTAATTCATGCAAAAGGAGCCCTGACCAAGTATTGAGTGCATACTCTACTGTACATGGACATACTTTTCAGTAAGCCAACATTTCTGTATTAAAAATCCTTTTTTTTTTTATTGGTCCTATGTAATATTCTACTTTTCCGACATGCTGAATTTTGGATTTTTACTAGCTGTAAGCCATAATCAAAATTAAAAGAAAGAAATCACTTTTTGAATTGAATTACTGAAATAAATGTACATTTTGATGATATTCAAATTTTATGTATATATTTACCTATTTTACCTAAATAAAAAGCTCATCTGAAGACTAATATATATATATATATATACAGTGGGGCAAAAAAGTATTTAGTCAGCCACCAATTGTGCAAGTTCTCCCACTTAAAAAGATGAGAGAGGTCTGTAATTGTCATCATAGGTATACCTCAACTATGAGAGACAAAATGTGGAAACAAATCCAGACAATCACATTGTCTGATTTGGAAAGATTTTGTTTTGCAAATTATGGTGGAAAATAAGTATTTGGTCACCTACAAACAAGCAAGATTTCTGTCTCTCACAGACCTGTATCTTCTTCTTTAAGAGGCTCCTCTGTCCTCCACTCATTACCTGTATTAATTGCATCTGTTTGAACTTGTTAACAGTATAAAAGACACCTGTCCACAACCGCAAACAGTCACACTCCAAAATCCACTATGGTGAAGACCAAAGAGCTGTCGAGGGACACCAGAAACAAAATTGTAGACCTGCACCAGGCTGGGAAGACTGAATCTGCAATAGGCAAGCAGCTTGGTGTGAAGAAATCAACTGTGGGAGCAATAATTAGAAAATGGAAGACATACAAGATCACTGATAATCTACCTCGATCTGGGGCTCACGCAAGATCTCACCCCGTGGGGTCAAAATGATCACAAGAACGGTGAGCAAAAATCCCAGAACTACACGGGGGGACCTAGTGAATGACCTGCAGAGAGCTGGGACCAACGTAACAAAGGCTACCATCAGTAACACACTACGCTGCCAGGGACTCAGATCCTGCAGTGCCAGACGTGTCCCCCTGCTTAAGCCAGTACATGTCCGGGCCCATCTGAGGTTTGCTAGAGAGCATTTGGATGATCCAGAAGAGGATTGGGAGAATGTCATATGGTCAGATGAAACCAAAGTAGAACTGTTTGGTAGAAACACAACTCGTCGTGTTTGGAGGAGAGAGAATGCTGAGTTGCAACCAAAGAACACCATACCTACTGTGAAGCATGGGGGTGGCAACATCATGCTTTGGGGCTGTTTCTCTGCAAAGGGAACAGGACGACTGAAGATGAAATGTGGCTGGGTCTTTCAGCATGACAATGATCCCAAACACACCGCCCGGGCAACGAAGGAGGGGCTTCGTAAGAAGCATTTCAAGGTCCTGGAGTGGCCTAGCCAGTCTCCAGATCTCAACCCCATAGAAAACCTTTGGAGGGAGTTGAAAGTCCATGTTGCCCAGCGACAGCCCCAAAACATCACTGCTCTAGAGGAGATCTGCATGGAGGAATGGGCCAACATACCAGCAACAGTGTGTGACAACCTTGTGAAGACTTACAGAAAACGTTTGACCTCTGTCATTGCCAACAAAGGATATATAACAAAGTATTGAGATGAACTTTTGATATTGACCAAATACTTATTTTCCACCATAATTTGCAAAAAAAATTATTTCCTAATCAGACAATGTGATTGTCTGGATTTGTTTCCACATTTTGTCTCTCATAGTTGAGGTTTACCTATGATGACAATTACAGGCCTCTCTTATCTTTTTAAGTGGGAGAACTTGCACAATTGGTGGCTGACTAAATACTTTTTTGCCCCACTGTATATATATATATATATATATATATATATTGTGAGGGGGTTAGCTCGGCAGCGGGTGTGTGTGACCCCCGGGATGGGCTCCCCACAC
This sequence comes from Rana muscosa, assembly GCA_029206835.1. Lineage (NCBI taxonomy): Eukaryota > Metazoa > Chordata > Amphibia > Anura > Ranidae > Rana > Rana muscosa. Next base: position 141,535,024 of record CM055126.1, on the reverse strand, counting down.
AAAAACAGGCCCAGCAAACGGAGGTTGTGGTTTTCAAAATCAAAAAAAAGGTGTGGTTTATTTTCTATTTACAGTGACAAAACACAGCAAAGCCAAAAGAAACATAAACAAAATAAATCCTGGTCAACTTGACCTCTGACTAAACATACAGGTTTCCTAACTAACAACTGGGATCAGCCTAGTGCTGTCCTAGTCCCTAAGTCCCTGGTTTTAAATGTCCAAGCAAATAGCCACACAGGCTTTGTCTCACCGCACAGGGGTTCACTCTCCCTAGACAGTCCACACAGGTCTGGGTCCAGGCATGAGCAAACACCTAATGAATCTGGGAGTTTTTATAGAGGCCTAAATGAGCTGACAAGCTTCAGCTGGTCTCATCAACTCCCTGTCTGCACGACGCCCCACACTCTCCCTAGAGGTATGAGTCATCCATGAGCCCACTAGCCTCAGCTGGGCTTATACAACTCTCCACCTAGTTGTATAAGTCGGCGTAAAGCCTGAATCTGGGCGAAATATATCTACCCCCCTGGATGCAACCAGGTGACTTTACCTTCCTGCTGTCACATACCCCCCCCCTCTTGTTTTAACCTCGGGGTTGGAACACCAGCAATCAGGCATTCATGTACTCGAGACAAAGCATCCACATTCCCCATTTGAACGCCAGGGCAATGCTTTACTGTGAAGTTGAATTCCTGGAGGGCCAGGAACCACCTATTCACTCTTCTATTTGTTTCCTTGTTTTGAGCCATCCACTTTAACGGAGCGTGATCCGTAACCGTGTCAAAGTGCCTACCTAGCAGGTAGTACCGAAGGGAATCTAGAGCCCACTTCACCGCTAAACACTCCTTTTAGGACTTCAACTTCCTGCTGAGGTAAATGACTGGGTGCTCCTCCCCGTTCCAGACCTGGGACAATACTGCTCCTAACCCCACATCTGACGCATCACTTTGTACGACAAAGTCTTTAGAGAAGTCGGGTGAGTACAACACTGGCTGGCTACATAAGGCTTGTTTCAAGAATTGGAATGCTGCCTCAGCCTCGGGGGTCCATTTAATCATGACCGACCCTTTCCCCTTCGTTAGGTTGGTTAGGGGCACAGCCTTAGAAGCAAAGTGGGGAATGAATCGCCGATAATACCCAGCGATTCCCAGAAAGGCTCGTACCTGCTTCTTGCTGTTGGGACGTGGCCAACTCTGGATGGCCTCGACTTTGTTGAGTTGGGGTTTTATTACTCCCCTCCCAATGGTGTACGCAAGATATTTGGCCTCCTCCTGCCCAATGGTACACTTCTTGGGGTTAGCCGTAAACCCCGCTTCCCGAACAGAGTCCAGGACTGCTTGCACTTTTGGCAGATGTGAGGCCCAATCTGTGCTATGGACAATTACGTCATCCAGGTAAGCCGCAGCATACTTCCGATGGGGCCTCAGCATCTGGTCCATTTTCCGCTGGAATGTGGCCGGCGCATTCTGTAACCCGAACGGCATTCTTTTATATTGGAACGCCCCGTCTGGGGTTACAAATGCGGTTTTCTCTTTGGCCAATTTGGCCAGGGGGATTTGCCAATACCCTTTTGTGAGGTCAAGAGTCGTCATGTATCGGGCTGTTCCCAGCCGGTCGATCAACTCATCTATACGTGGCATGGGGTAGGTGTCAAATTTTGTAACTTTGTTCAACTGCCGAAAATCGTTACAAAATCGCCAGCTCCCATCCGGTTTAGGCACCAACACAATGGGACTAGACCAATCACTTTGGGACTCCTCTATCACCCCTAAGTTCAGCATTTTCTGTACTTCCTCCCGTATTGCCTCCCTTCGGGCCTCTGGGATCCGATAGGGTTTTAACTTCACCCTTTCACCGGGCGGGGTAATGATGTCATGCTCTACGCCAGATGTTTGTCCCGGCAGCTCAGAGAATACCTCCTTGTTGCGAAGCACAAACTCCTTAACCTCCTGTTGTTGGGGTTGTGACAAGGTGGCTGCTATTCCAACCTCAGGAATCACGCAACCAGTTTGAGCTGGTGACCAAGTGTCTGCGACTAGGGACTCTCTATCCCTCCAGGCTTTCAACAGATTAACGTGATAGATCTGTTCGGGCTTTCGCCTTCCTGGTTGTCTGACCTTGTAATTCACTTCGCTCACTTTTTCCATTATCTCGTAGGGGCCTTGCCATTTAGCAAGGAATTTACTTTCAACCGTAGGGACAAGTACCAGTATCCTATCCCCCGGGGAAAAGGTACGGGTCTTGGCTCCACGGTTGTACACTCTCTGCTGTGCTAACTGCGCTTGGGCCAAATGTTCCTTCACGATGGGCATTACCTGTGCAATTCGGTCTTGCATCAGGGCGACATGCTCAATCACACTCCTGTGGGGAGAACTCTCACTTTCCCAAGTTTCCTTGGCAATATCCAACAGCCCTCTTGGGTGTCTCCCATACAGTAACTCAAAGGGGGAGAATCCCGTAGAGGATTGGGGCACCTCCCTAATAGCAAACATCAGATAAGGAAGTAGACAGTCCCAATCCTTTCCATCTCTATCCACCACTTTCTTCAACATTTGTTTTAGGGTTTTGTTGAATCTTTCAACCAGCCCATCGGTTTGGGGGTGATACACAGATGTACGTAATTGCGTCACTTTGAACAATTTACACAGCTCCTTCATAACCCGGGACATAAAGGGTGTACCTTGGTCCGTAAGCAGTTCTTTACAAATACCCACCCGGCTAAACACAAGAAATAGCTCTTTGGCTATGGTTTTGGCCGAGGTATTTCGGAGAGGGATCGCTTCTGGATAACGGGTGGCATAGTCCATTATAACTAATATGTACTGGTGCCCCCTAGCGGACTTGATTATAGGACCTACCAAATCCATGGCGATCCTCTCAAACGGGACCTCAATGATGGGTAGAGGGACCAGCGGGCTACGGAAATGTGGCATCGGGGCTGACCTCTGACACACAGGGCAGGAGGAACAATAATTTTCTATGTCCTTCATCACCCCCGGCCAATAGAATCTCTGTAATACCCTCTCTCGGGTTTTCTCTGTGCCCAGATGACCTCCAAGAATGTGCCCATGGGCCAACTCCAACACCAACTTCCTGTAAGGTTTGGGCACCACAAGCTGCTCAACGGTTTCTTCTGCCCTTTTTGCCACCCGATACAGTAGGTCCTTCTCTACGCTGAAGTATGGGTAAGTGCAGGTATTATCTGGGTTCACTAACTCGCCATCTATTTTCACTACGTTTTCCCGTGCCTTTATTAGGGCGGGGTCTTTCAACTGTTCTGTGGCAAAGTTTTCCCTGTGAACCTCAAGATCAGAAAACTCCACAGACGGTAGGTTTTCGTCTGAGGAGGTGGGCTCCTCTCCAGTTTCTTGAGTCTCCCCTGCCAATACTGATAAGGGAAATTCCGGAGAGTCCTCACCACTCTCAGGGGAGTTCTGGCTATCACATTCCTGGTACATAGGGGCACCAGTGGGGGACTCAGGATCATCCCACAGTTCCCAGAACTTCGGAAAATCCCTTCCCACAATGGCGTCATGCGGTAACTGAGATACTAAGCCCACTGGATGAGAGAGGGTACCTTTGGGGGTCTCGAAACACACTGTAGTCACTGGATACTCTCGGGTGTCCCCATGCACACAAATAACAGCTACCTTGCTATTCCCAGAGACCTCTGTTTTAACTAACTCAGCCTTTATCAGGGTCACAAGGCTACCTGAATCCAGCAATACCACAACATTTCTACCATTAACACACATTTTGCATAAATGTTTCTCAGTTCCTCGAATGGCAGTGCATGCGACTGTCGCACACAGCGACTGACGTCTGCCCATCAGAAAGTCACACTGCATGGGTTCCTCCACAACCGGGCAATTGGCTGCAATATGTCCCGCTTGCCGGCAGCGGTAGCAAACGATCCTTCTTGCCGCCTCTTGAGCCGCTGATTTCCCAGGCTGTTCTCGCCAAACTTGGGGTAGAGCTCCCACCCTCTCACTCTCTCCACCCTCACCCCTTGGAATCCTCTTATCCGCCCCTGGGGATGGTCTGGTCTTAGGGTGGAAAGTCCGAGTGTCTCTGGAAGAGGCCGTCAGGTTCTCTGTAGCCAAGTATTTCTCCACACGATCCACAAGACCATCGGCCGTCTCTGGGTCTCCATGGCTTACCCACTTTTGGATGGCAGTAGGAAGAGCTCTCAAAAACCGATCCATTACAACACGTTCCACAATCTTTGGTGCGGACAAAGTCTCTGGCTGTAGCCACTTTCTGCTCAGGTGAATGAGATCATACATTTGAGACCTGGGGGGTTTTCCAAGCTGGAAAGTCCAGTTATGCACACGCTGAGCCCGGACAGCCTGGGTGACACCCAGCCTTGCCAATATTTCAGCTTTTAGCATCACATAGTCTTTTGCTTGGTCAGGCTCTAGGTCATAGTAAGCCTTCTGCGATTCACCAGTTAACAGAGGAGCCACCAGTCCAGCCCACTGCTCCTCAGGCCACTTTTCTCTTTCAGCAGTCCTTTCAAATGTGGTCAAAAATACCTCTGGATCATCCTCTCCAGTCATTTTTGTCAATAAACGACTCACCCCAAAGGACGCGGTATTAGTGGGACGGCTTTCCTCACTGGTCTGCGGACGTTGCTGCATTACTGCTTCCATTTGTTGTAGTCTCTGCTCTTGCTTCTGTAACAGGTCTATGAAGCGGGCCTCAGATTGCTGCTGGGCTTGTTGCTGAGCTTCCAGACTCTGTTGGTGAGCTTGCTGCTGGGCTGCAAGGCTCTGTTGATGAGCTTGCTGCTGGGCTGCGAAGTTCTGTTGTTGAGCTGCAAGGCTCTGTTGATGAGCTGCAAGGCTCTTTTGCAAACCTGCATTTGTCTGCTGTTGATTGGCATTTGCTAGAGCCAGCTGCTTCAGTATCTCCTCCATGCTGGCTTAAAAAAAAACTGCCCGCATTCTCCACCAACTGTGAGGGGGTTAGCTCGGCAGCGGGTGTGTGTGACCCCCGGGATGGGCTCCCCACACAAAAACAGGCCCAGCAAACGGAGGTTGTGGTTTTCAAAATCAAAAAAAAGGTGCGGTTTATTTTCTATTTACAGTGACAAAACACAGCAAAGCCAAAAGAAACATAAACAAAATAAATCCTGGTCAACTTGACCTCTGACTAAACATACAGGTTTCCTAACTAACAACTGGGATCAGCCTAGTGCTGTCCTAGTCCCTAAGTCCCTGGTTTTAAATGTCCAAGCAAATAGCCACACAGGCTTTGTCTCACCGCACAGGGGTTCACTCTCCCTAGACAGTCCACACAGGTCTGGGTCCAGGCATGAGCAAACACCTAATGAATCTGGGAGTTTTTATAGAGGCCTAAATGAGCTGACAAGCTTCAGCTGGTCTCATCAACTCCCTGTCTGCACGACGCCCCACACTCTCCCTAGAGGTATGAGTCATCCATGAGCCCACTAGCCTCAGCTGGGCTTATACAACTCTCCACCTAGTTGTATAAGTCGGCGTAAAGCCTGAATCTGGGCGAAATATATCTACCCCCCTGGATGCAACCAGGTGACTTTACCTTCCTGCTGTCACAATATATATATATGTTGCGACCTCACCCCTCTCACCCCTTCTCATTCACGGCTTGTCTGTCTTGTCTAGGGGTTAACACTGGGGGGAGGGATGAGATACACTACGGCCCATGTCCTCCAAGGTGTAGAGGTGAAGGCCAGAACTATCGGGCTTTGTATATGTGTCCCAGAGTCCAATCCTGTCCTCAGATTGACTCCACTTTGCTCCTAGTAACCAGAGTTCCACACACTGAATAGGTCCAACTCGTATTTATTCTTCTCAATAAATAGTCATACAGCACAGACAGGTTGAGAGTGACCCATGTAACACTTCAGTATTTGTGGGGAGTAGGCCAAGGCACAATTCTTCTAGATAAAGCTAACCACTGTAGTATCACCAGTGGCGAATAGTCACTGCCACTGACTATATCGAATAGAACATGAATTACCTCCGCTATCGTAGCCCCTATCAGGGGAAGGACATCCATCCAAGACAGTTACCGAAGGCCTTCCCGTCACCAGCAATGCTGCGCTGGACTCTCCGGAGAAGTTCCGCTCACCGGCCTCCTCGTCTCAGACACGGGCACCCAAGGAGTTAGGGCCCCCTCGGATTCCTCCACCCTCGCGGAACTCAGTCGAAGGTACTGAGCTCCAGGCTTCCGCCATAGTACCTCACCCCAGGCTAAAGGTGCCTGAGATGGACTCCATCTCTCGCTCCGGCCAGGTCAAGGGCACCTGGGCCCGGAACTCCGGAAAGCCAGCACCCAAGCTGAAGGTGCCTGGGTGCGGCTGCGTCCTCCGACTTTGAACCCCAAGGTCAGGGCCTCCGCCCCTTTTATCCCCTCGCCCTTTGTGTCACAGCAGGTTCCCCGCCCTGCTGTACCAGCACCAGGAAAGGACAAAAAGGAAGCAGTCTTGCGGTGAGTGTTCAACTCCGGCCCATGGCGACAACGCCACCTGCAGGCCGCCGGGAACCTCACACCACCAGAGTCCTCCAAGAACCACAAAAGGGTCTCAGATTCCCTGACCATCAATGCATCTGGGTTACACTACCACCCAGATGCCTCCCCTAAAATCAAATACCCGCTACACTTATATATATATATATATATTGTGACAGCAGGAAGGTAAAGTCACCTGGTTGCATCCAGGGGGGTAGATATATTTCGCCCAGATTCAGGCTTTACGCCGACTTATACAACTAGGTGGAGAGTTGTATAAGGCTAGTGGGCTCATGGATGACTCATACCTCTAGGGAGAGTGTGGGGCGTCGTACAGACAGGGAGTTGATGAGGCCAGGTGAAGCTTGTCAGCTCATTTAGGCCTCTATAAAAACTCCCAGCTTCATTAGATGTTAGCTCATGCCTGGACCCAGACCTGTGTGGACTGTCTAGGGAGAGTGAACCCCTGTGCGGTGAGACAAGCCTGTGTGGCTATTTGCTTGGACATTTAAAACCAGGGACTTAGGGACTAGGACAGCACTAGGCTGATCCCAGTTGTTAGTTAGGAAACCTGTATGTTTAGTCAGAGGTCAAGTTGACCAGGATTTATTTTGTTTATGTTTCTTTTGCTTTGCTGTGTTTTGTCACTGTAAATAGAAAATAAACCGCACCTTTTTGATTTTGAAAACCACAACCTCCGTTTGCTGGGCCTGTTTTTGTGTGGGGAGCCCATCTCGGGGGTCACACACACCCGCTGCCGAGCTAACCCCCTCACAGTTGGTGGAGAACCAGTGGCAGTTTTTTTTTAAGCCAGCATGGAGGAGATACTGAAGCAGCTGGCTCTAGCAAATGCCAATCAACAGCAGACAAATGCAGGTTTGCAAAAGAACTTCGCAGCCCAGCAGCAAGCTCATCAACAGAGCCTTGCAGCCCAGCAGCAGACAAACGCAACTTTGCAACAGAGTCTGGAGGCTCAGCAACAAGCCCAGCAGCAATCTGAGGCCCGCTTCATAGACCTGTTGCAGAAGCAAGAGCAGAGACTACAACAACAGATGGAAGCAGTAATGCAGCAACGTCCGCAGACCAGTGAGGAAAGCCGTCCCACTAATACCGCGTCCTTTGGGGTGAGTCGTTTATTGACAAAAATGACTGGAGAGGATGATCCAGAGGTATTTTTGACCACATTTGAAAGGACCGCTGAAAGAGAAAAGTGGCCTGAGGAGCAGTGGGCTGGACTGGTGGCTCCTCTGTTAACTGGTGAATCACAGAAAGCTTACTATGACCTAGAGCCTAACCAAGCAAAAGACTATGTGATGCTAAAAGCTGAAATATTGGCAAGGCTGGGTGTCACCCAGGCTGTCCGGGCTCAGCGTGTGCATAACTGGACTTTCCAGCTTGGAAAACCCCCCAGGTCTCAAATGTATGATCTCATTCACCTGAGCAGAAAGTGGCTACAGCCAGAGACTTTGTCCGCACCAAAGATTGTGGAACGTGTTGTAATGGATCGGTTTTTGAGAGCTCTTCCTACTGCCATCCAAAAGTGGGTAAGCCATGGAGACCCAGAGACGGCCGATGGTCTTGTGGATCGTGTGGAGAAATACTTGGCTACAGAGAACCTGACGGCCTCTTCCAGAGACACTCGGACTTTCCACCCTAAGACCAGACCATCCCCAGGGGCGGATAAGAGGATTCCAAGGGGTGAGGGTGGAGAGAGTGAGAGGGTGGGAGCTCTACCCCAAGTTTGGCGAGAACAGCCTGGGAAATCAGCGGCTCAAGAGGCCCAAGAAGGATCGTTTGCTACCGCTGCCGGCAAGCGGGACATATTGCAGCCAATTGCCCGGTTGTGGAGGAACCCATGCAGTGTGACTTTCTGACGGGCAGACGTCAGTCGCTGTGTGCGACAGTCGCATGCACTGCCATTCGAGGAACTGAGAAACATTTATGCAAAATGTGTGTTAATGGTAGAAATGTTGTGGTATTGCTGGATTCAGGTAGCCTTGTGACCCTGATAAAGGCTGAGTTAGTTAAAACAGAGGTCTCTGGGAATAGCAAGGTAGCTGTTATTTGTGTGCATGGGGACACCCGAGAGTATCCAGTGACTACAGTGTGTTTCGAGACCCCCAAAGGTACCCTCTCTCATCCAGTGGGCTTAGTATCTCAGTTACCGCATGACGCCATTGTGGGAAGGGATTTTCCGAAGTTCTGGGAACTGTGGGATGATCCTGAGCCCCCCACTGGTGCCCCTATGTACCAGGAATGTGATAGCCAGAACTCCCCTGAGAGTGGTGAGGACTCTCCGGAATTTCCCTTATCAGTATTGGCAGGGGAGACTCAAGAAACTGGAGAGGAGCCCACCTCCTCAGACGAAAACCTACCGTCTGTGGAGTTTTCTGATCTTGAGGTTCACAGGGAAAACTTTGCCACAGAACAGTTGAAAGACCCCGCCCTAATAAAGGCACGGGAAAACGTAGTGAAAATAGATGGCGAGTTAGTGAACCCAGATAATACCTGCACTTACCCATACTTCAGCGTAGAGAAGGACCTACTGTATCGGGTGGCAAAAAGGGCAGAAGAAACCGTTGAGCAGCTTGTGGTGCCCAAACCTTACAGGAAGTTGGTGTTGGAGTTGGCCCATGGGCACATTCTTGGAGGTCATCTGGGGACAGAGAAAACCCGAGAGAGGGTATTACAGAGATTCTATTGGCCGGGGGTGATGAAGGACATAGAAAATTATTGTTCCTCCTGCCCTGTGTGTCAGAGGTCGGCCCCGATGCCACATTTCCGTAGCCCGCTGGTCCCTCTACCCATCATTGAGGTCCCGTTTGAGAGGATCGCCATGGATTTGGTAGGTCCTATAATCAAGTCCGCTAGGGGGCACCAGTACATATTAGTTATAATGGACTATGCCACCCGTTATCCAGAAGCGATCCCTCTCCGAAATACCTCGGCCAAAACCATAGCCAAAGAGCTATCTCTTGTGTTTAGCCGGGTGGGTATTTGTAAAGAACTGCTTACGGACCAAGGTACACCCTTTATGTCCCGGGTTATGAAGGAGCTGTGTAAATTGTTCAAAGTGACGCAATTACGTACATCTGTGTATCACCCCCAAACCGATGGGCTGGTTGAAAGATTCAACAAAACCCTAAAACAAATGTTGAAGAAAGTAGTGGATAGAGATGGAAAGGATTGGGACTGTCTACTTCCTTATCTGATGTTTGCTATTAGGGAGGTGCCCCAATCCTCTACGGGATTCTCCCCCTTTGAGTTACTGTATGGGAGACACCCAAGAGGGCTGTTGGATATTGCCAAGGAAACTTGGGAAAGTGAGAGTTCTCCCCACAGGAGTGTGATTGAGCATGTCGCCCTGATGCAAGACCGAATTGCACAGGTAATGCCCATCGTGAAGGAACATTTGGCCCAAGCGCAGTTAGCACAGCAGAGAGTGTACAACCGTGGAGCCAAGACCCGTACCTTTTCCCCGGGGGATAGGATACTGGTACTTGTCCCTACGGTTGAAAGTAAATTCCTTGCCAAATGGCAAGGCCCCTACGAGATAATGGAAAAAGTGAGCGAAGTGAATTACAAGGTCAGACAACCAGGAAGGCGAAAGCCCGAACAGATCTATCACGTTAATCTGTTGAAAGCCTGGAGGGATAGAGAGTCCCTAGTCGCAGACACTTGGTCACCAGCTCAAACTGGTTGCGTGATTCCTGAGGTTGGAATAGCAGCCACCTTGTCACAACCCCAACAACAGGAGGTTAAGGAGTTTGTGCTTCGCAACAAGGAGGTATTCTCTGAGCTGCCGGGACAAACATCTGGGGTAGAGCATGACATCATTACCCCGCCCGGTGAAAGGGTGAAGTTAAAACCCTATCGGATCCCAGAGGCCCGACGGGAGGCAATACGGGAGGAAGTACAGAAAATGCTGAACTTAGGGGTGATAGAGGAGTCCCAAAGTGATTGGTCTAGTCCCATTGTGTTGGTGCCTAAACCGGATGGGAGCTGGCGATTTTGTAACGATTTTCGTCAGTTGAACAAAGTTACAAAATTTGACACCTACCCCATGACACGTATAGATGAGTTGATCGACCGGCTGGGAACAGCCCGATACATGACGACTCTTGACCTCACAAAAGGGTATTGGCAAATCCCCCTGGCCAAGTCGGCCAAAGAGAAAACCGCATTTGTAACCCCAGACGGGGCGTTCCAATATAAAAGAATGCCGTTCGGGTTACAGAATGCGCCGGCCACATTCCAGCGGAAAATGGACCAGATGCTGAGGCCCCATCGGAAGTATGCTGCGGCTTACCTGGATGACATAATTGTCCATAGCACAGATTGGGCCTCACATCTGCCAAAAGTGCAAGCAGTCCTGGACTCTGTTCGGGAAGCGGGGTTTACGGCTAACCCCAAGAAGTGTACCATTGGGCAGGAGGAGGCCAAATATCTTGGGTACACCATTGGGAGGGGAGTAATAAAACCCCAACTCAACAAAGTCGAGGCCATCCAGAGTTGGCCACGTCCCAACAGCAAGAAGCAGGTACGAGCCTTTCTGGGAATCGCTGGGTATTATCGGCGATTCATTCCCCACTTTGCTTCTAAGGCTGTGCCCCTAACCAACCTGACGAAGGGGAAAGGGTCGGTCATGATTAAATGGACCCCCGAGGCTGAGGCAGCATTCCAATTCTTGAAACAAGCCTTATGTAGCCAGCCAGTGTTGTACTCACCCGACTTCTCTAAAGACTTTGTCGTACAAAGTGATGCGTCAGATGTGGGGTTAGGAGCAGTATTGTCCCAGGTCTGGAACGGGGAAGAGCACCCAGTCATTTACCTCAGCAGGAAGTTGAAGTCCCATGAGGTAAATTACGCCACCGTTGAAAAGGAGTGTTTAGCGGTGAAGTGGGCTCTAGATTCCCTTCGGTACTACCTGCTAGGTAGGCACTTTGACATGGTTACGGATCACGCTCCGTTAAAGTGGATGGCTCAAAACAAGGAAACAAATAGAAGAGTGAATAGGTGGTTCCTGGCCCTCCAGGAATTCAACTTCACAGTAAAGCATCGCCCTGGCGTTCAAATGGGGAATGTGGATGCTTTGTCTCGAGTACATGAATGCCTGATTGCTGGTGTTCCAACCCCGAGGTTAAAACAAGAGGGGGGGGTATGTGACAGCAGGAAGGTAAAGTCACCTGGTTGCATCCAGGGGGGTAGATATATTTCGCCCAGATTCAGGCTTTACGCCGACTTATACAACTAGGTGGAGAGTTGTATAAGGCTAGTGGGCTCATGGATGACTCATACCTCTAGGGAGAGTGTGGGGCGTCGTACAGACAGGGAGTTGATGAGGCCAGGTGAAGCTTGTCAGCTCATTTAGGCCTCTATAAAAACTCCCAGCTTCATTAGATGTTAGCTCATGCCTGGACCCAGACCTGTGTGGACTGTCTAGGGAGAGTGAACCCCTGTGCGGTGAGACAAGCCTGTGTGGCTATTTGCTTGGACATTTAAAACCAGGGACTTAGGGACTAGGACAGCACTAGGCTGATCCCAGTTGTTAGTTAGGAAACCTGTATGTTTAGTCAGAGGTCAAGTTGACCAGGATTTATTTTGTTTATGTTTCTTTTGCTTTGCTGTGTTTTGTCACTGTAAATAGAAAATAAACCGCACCTTTTTGATTTTGAAAACCACAACCTCCGTTTGCTGGGCCTGTTTTTGTGTGGGGAGCCCATCTCGGGGGTCACACACACCCGCTGCCGAGCTAACCCCCTCACAATATATATATATATACAGATATATATATATATACAGTATATACACACACAGTACACAGTATATATACCGTAGAAATTACTTATCTATTATATTATTATTATGCAAAACTGTGTTCTCCATTCACCACTTCAACATTGTAAGACTATTTAATATGAAATGTTGAGTTGTGAAATCAGTATTTATATATGTGACGAAACTTAGTGTTATAAGGGACTAAAAGGATATAAATCACCACAAGTGATCTATAATGTATATACAGTATACAGTATACTGAATACATTATTTTACTGTACATGTGATCTTTTGAATATTAATGAAAATAAAAAAATATCTTTAACCTATAGTGTTTGCTATTTTTGTCACCTTAAAAAATTCCTTGGGAAACCTTTTCATGTTTTTTTTTAAATATATGTTTTTTTATTATTTTTCCAAAACACAGACAAAATTTTTTTTATTTACAGAACAATTAAGCAAACGGAGATAGAGACAAACAAAAAAACAGAACAAAAAAAAAACCCACGTGCACATACATTGGTTTTACATGGTATTTATGCAATTCTTACGATAAACAGGATATCAAGTTATAAAGAGAAGAAGAAAAAAATAGATAAAAAAAAAAAGCCTATATAACCTTCCTCTAAAAGGCTTCAGAGGCTGTGGAAGAATCCATCAGCCATTTAGACCAAACCCTCTCATATTTGAGAAGACAACCTCTATTAATATAGGTCTCCTTATATAGTGATAGGTTATTGTTAATGAGTCGTTTCCACATAGACAATCATGGGGGGGTAGTTTTTTTCCAACTAAGAGCTATAGCTTTGTGAGCGTAGAACAAAAGCAGCCCCACCAGAATACGTCCTGCTGCCGAGGGAATATATTGTTCTATAAGACCCAACATACATATTGCCATTAATGGTTGTAATGAAATAGAGGTAATTTGAGATATAAAAGCTATTATCTCTTCCCAGTACCCTACTATTGCTGGACAAGTCCAAAAGATATGGGTGAAATCTCCAGGAATCCCCCCACATCGCCAACAACCAGGGGTGGAGTCCGGATTAATTTTATGCAATATATAAGGAGTAAGATATGCCCTGTGAACCATCTTGAACTGAATCAATCGGTCTCTCAAGGAGACAAGAGAATTGAAAGGAAAGTCCCATATATCCTCCCAATCGTCATTGTCAAGTTCAGGGATATCCTTAGACCATTTAAGTCTTAGTTTCTCTAGTGTTGGAAGGGAGGGAGGTAGTTGTTAGATGGAGATATATTTTGGAGGCAGCATTCTTTGCACAGTCCAACCTAAGAAGCTTCTCTAGGGCGGATTGAACTAGTTGCGGAGGAGAGCCAGGAAATTGACAGCTGAAGGCATGGGAGAGTTGAAAAAAATGAAAGGAATACAACTGAGGAATATTGAAATCGGAGATCGGTTTGGAGAATGGAATCAAGGATTCGTCCACAATAATCGGAGTCACTATTTTTATATTGAATTTGGTCCAGGCATGGGTCAGGCAATGTATAGATATGCTCCAGGGTAAGATTCAACCAAAGGGGAGCGTTGGGCGAGATTGCCTGTAGGGGATATTGTTCAATTTTGAGACTCTCCCCCCATGCCCGTAGCGTAGTACACATGGACGGTGTCAGTGAGTATGGAGCACGGGGGCCCTGAAAAATCAGAAATTTCAATGCCTCTAAGGATCCCAACACTGCTGCTTCTGCCTGTGTAGCAGGGTTAGAGGTATCTGGATTAAACCCCCAGGCAGTGGTTACTAGCTGAGAGGCCAAATAATATTTGTAGAAATCCGGGCATGCCAGGCCACCCTGAGAGGTTGGGCGTACCAATGTAGTCCAGCTATAGCTATGGGACTGGGATCTCCATATAAATGCTGCAAAAATACGATGCAGCCGTACAAAAAATGATTTAGGGATCCACTGTGGAGAGTGTCGAAATAGGTATGTCAATTTAGGTAATACCTTCATTTTTATTAGGTTTATGCATCCTAATAATGAAAGGGGTAATTACTCCCATGCTTTCAGCCGTTGTTGAACCTCCTGGATCACAGGTGTTAAATTTAGGGATACATAGTCCGAAGCCTGTCTGGAAACCACCACTCCCAGGTATTTAAAGTGCTCCACCCATCTCAATGGAGTATCAGTATAGACAGTGGCACGAGCCGCAGAATCTATGGGAAATAAGAGGGACTTTGTCCAATTCACTTTGAGACCTGTGACTGAGGAGAAAGAATTGAGGACCTGTAGTGCCCCCTTAAGTGATGGACCTGCATCATTCAAAAAGAGGAGTAGGTCATCCACATACAGGGCAACCCTTTCCTCCAGCCAGCCGACTCGCAGTCCCCTAATGTGGAGGGAAGTACGGAGAGTCTCTGCCAGCAGTTCCATCGCTATGGCGAACAAGGCTGGAGAGAGAGGACAGCCCTGTCTAGTACCTCTAAACAAAGAAAAAGACTGTGACAGGCCACCTCCCAGCTTAATAGCCGAGGTAGGATGTTGATAAAGTATCTGTATCCATTTAATAAAAGTCAGGGGGAACCCCATCCTCCTATGAACCTCCCAAAGAAAAGGCCATTCGATGGTGGCGAAGGCCTTTTCAATATCTAAGGAGGCCACCACTCTAGTACCCTCATATAGGTGTTTTGCATGTATATTGGTAAACAAACGCCTAAGATTTATATCGGTTGACTTATTGGTCATAAAGCCAGTTTGATCGGTATCTACAACAGATGATAATAATGGCTGTAGTCTGATGGTAAGTAGTTTAGTCATAATTTTAAAATCTGTATTGAGTAGGGAAATTGGCCTATACTAGGTACAAGAGGTGGGATCTTTTGGAGCTTTATGAATTAAAATAACATGTGCATGGCTCATGGAGGTTGGGAGGGCACCATCGGCCAAACATTGAGAGTAGAGTTGTGCTAGCCTGGGGGACAATAATTTCCCATGGGTCCTATAAAATTCTATGGGAAGGCCATCTGGGCCCGGAGACTTCCCCAACGGGAAGGATCCAATCACCTTCAAAACCTCCTCCGGGGTAATTGGCCCTACCAAAGATTCTCTCTCTCCGTCTGAAAGCCAGCCAAGTGCCAATGGATCTAGCCAGGATGACAAATCCTGGGGCTGAAAATCAGAAGGCAAGACAGAGGTATAGAGGGAACTATAATATTGACGGAAAGCCTCTAGTATATCTGGTAACGAGGAAACCGATTCACCTGAGGCAGACACCACACTAGAAATCACTGTTGGAGGATAGTCCGACTGTGCCAACATCACCAGAAGCCGGCCATTTTGGTCTCCCTGTTCAAAAAAACGTTGTTTATTCCGATGTAGATCAAGTCTAGTAATCTCTGTAAGATGGAGATGTAACTCCCGTTTTGCTGCATTCAGAGAGTCAAAATGAGTGTCAATAGGATCAATGGTGTAAATAACATATTGACGTTGCACAGCTAACTGTAGCATTGTCGTAACGGCAACCTGTTCTCTATGAATCCCAGCAATAGAGGAGATATATTGCCATCTGGTGAAGGCCTTGAAGGCGTCCCAGGTCATTGCGATGGAAGAGGATCCCTCATTAAAGTCCCAATATTCCGCTAATTGTGGTGAAATAATGGTCGTCAGATCAATATGAGAAAGCTAGTGGGCCCCAAGACGCCATAAAGCTGGAGTTCTAAGGGATGGGGAGCGAATATTAAGGAATAAGGGGGAATGGTCTGAAAGCCCACTAGGTAAATATGATGCATCCAGTACATCAGTCAACATAGTCGGATTATCAAAAGCAAGATCAATTCGGGAAGAGGTTTTGTAAGTAGCAGAAGAACAGGAATAGGCTCTAGTCTCAGGATGTTTCCACCTCCAAACCTCCGTTAAGCCCATTACCTGAGCCCAAGAGAGCAAATCTGTAGAGAATTGTTTTGGAGGAAAAGGTCTATCCAGGTCGGGAGCCAGAATGGCATTAAAATCACCTATAAGTAACAATTTTGCTGGATAGTAAGGAATTACTTTCTCTAAGATTGAATATAGAGTGGATGAAAAAAAAGGAGGGGGGATATACACCCCTACCACTATATACTGAGTGCCCCAAACTGTAAATACTATTATAACATATTTGCCCTGGGGATCATTATGAACCTGTTCCATTACACTTGGAAAGGATTTACTAATTAATATCATTATTCCTCTTGCATATGTGGAATATGTAGAATGAAAGGCTTGCTGGATCCATGTTTTTTTAATGCAGAACACTTGCTGCTCATGAGATGTGTCTCCTGAAGAAGCACCATATGTGGGGAATGTAGTTTGAGGTATCTAAAAAGTATCGCCCTCTTAAATTTAGAATTAAGTCCCCGAACATTCCAGGATAATATCCTGAAAGTGGGGATATCACGTCCTGTCATTATATAACGATTTATAAGAAATAGAGAGAAAAAACAAAAAAAACAAAATGTATTTGGCCTATGTGTACGTCTTGATGTACATCTCAGGAGCAGCAACAATCCAAGGAACCTATACACAGTAGAAGCATAACCAATGTAAGACCAATCATTCAAGGAAAAAAACAAAAAAACATAATGGGAGAGAGGGAGGGGGAACGTTGCCATTAATTTCAAACAAAAAACAAAAAAAACACAACACCCAATACTAAAGATAATACTGAGACAACAACCTAAATTATAATATAGAATAATATAATATAGTATATATGTGAAATAATGAAATAAATAAAAATATAGAAGGTTAGAAGAGAGAGAGAAAAAAAAAATCAGCAACATTTCTGCAATGGTACACATGAAGCACATAGAGTATGTATACCCACATATATATTGCACACGTGTACACACACATGTATATATACACACATGTAGATACACATATACATACACACACCCATGTGCACATAGATACATTGCTTATCTAATAGAAAAAAAAAAATGAGCTGACATTAGTAAACATGGCAATCATTGCAAACATCGCAGAACATAGCAAAAAAAAAAGAAAAAAAAATTATATAATTCTCAACAGGTATCCAACCAAGCCAATACAGCCTCTGGTTTGTCAAAAAAAGGTGTATTGTCACCACCTATAATTCTCATCCTGCTGGGATATAGAAGACTAAAATGTAGGCCCTTGTCTCTCAACCTCCTACGGCCTCAGTAAAGGCTTTACGCCTTTGTTGTATTTCCTGGGAATAATCAGGGAAAAAAATGATTTTTTTGTCCTCATACATGATATCGGGCTTAGACCGAGCTGCAGCCATGATACGATCCCGATCTCTACAATAAAGGAATCGGAGCAAAAAAGGACGTGGTGGTGTTCCTGGTTTAGGAGGGATCGGTGGAACCCTGTGAGCCCGCTCAACAACAAAAGTCAGTGGCAGGTCAGTCAGGCCAAACAGGTCTGTGAGCAATTTCTCAATAAATACAGTAGATCGAGAGCCTTCTGCTCACTCAGGTAGGCCTATGATACGAACATTGTTCCTCCTTAGGCGATTTCCGGTATCTATAGCCCGATTTTGTAGAGCACATATCTGTAATTGTAGGGCCTTGAGGTCCCTAGAGTCCGACCTGACCTGATCCTCCACACCTGAGACCCGGTCTTCTACTTCAGTGATCCGTGCCCGGAAATTGTCCAGATCCTGGCGAATAAGGCTGACATCTGTTGCTACAAAATCAATCTTTGCTGTTAAGGATGTTTTGCACTCAGCAATTGCTGCAAGGATAGCCGCACTGGAAGAATGTACCGCGTCTCCCGCCTCTATCGGAGGCTGCTTGCTGACAGACATAGTGCCGACCGACACTCGCTTGGTCGAAATGGCCGATGACTGCACGGAGGATAGATCAACTAAATCTGGCTGAGCAGAACGGGTCTTAGGTGGGCCCATCCTGACTAACTGGAGTGATAATTTCTATCTCAAGGCAGACAATAGTGGGTGACGAAAAAATGGCGAACGTCAGATCTAACTGATCTAGCTGATAACTGATAGGATAGTGAGTATAACAGGTAAATGCTCTTGTTATTCACATCTGCTCTGGTTCACATAGTAGATCATGATTGTTCATATGCTCAGTACAAAACAAAAAAAAAAAGTCTTTAAAGGGGATCCCGACAAAAGAGCAACTTGTGCCCAGCTTGTATCCAGGTCAATACCAGTATCAATATCCGGAAGACAACTGAGGGTAACCCTAATGAGCAGCAAAGGTTGAGCCCCATAAGAGCACAGTCCAGACAGACAACAGACGATAGCCCCCCACTTTTCAGCAGACACCCAGGCAAGGGCAGTCCTATATAAATAGTAGGCTGAGATCGTCAGATTGGGGGGAGGCCTAAAGCAAAGGGACTAAATCAGGTAGCCAGGCAAGTTGGCAGGCAGGCAGAGGGGTGGCTGGAGGATGACAGAGGATGACAGAGATGGCAATGATATCAGGCCCTGGAATTCCCCTTCGTCCCACACAGGCACTGGTCAGCACATCATGTCACTGCAGGGGATAAAATAATGATAATAGCATGTGGTTGCAGCAGGATCCGCAGTCTTCAGTTCTAGGCCAGGCCAGGCCGGTCGCGATCGTAGTGCACTCCCGCCGGGTAGACAGCTCAGGAAACAGTGGTGTCTGGCAGGCTCCACTAGGCCGTACTAGGCCGCGGCCACCACGAGTGCTCCCAGCGGCACAGCCGGGTATCAGAAAATACCAGGCAGATAGAGGCAGGTGTAACAAGCAGGAGGAATGGGCGAATGAAATGGATCTTACCCCGCGGCCAGGCTGGGACCAGCTCGCTCTGAGTACAGGCTCACAAGATGGTGGCGAACCCAGGCTGCAGGTCAAACAATGCACGGCTCCCCGGATGGACATGGACAGGCGGCACAGGTGGGTAGGCAGATTTAGCTGGTCCTTTTTGAGCAGCTTATAAGCAGTCTATATGTATGGCTATCGATATAGATATGGCAATTCAGAATATTTCAGGATATCTGGAGCTCCCTCAAGCCCCTCTCCTCTCAGACACATCCACTATAGCTCACATCCGGGCACGCCTCCTCCTCCTCCTCCTGAGTGATTCATGTTTAACCACTTAAGGACCGAGCCTGTTTTTCAGACTCGGTGTTTACACGTTGAAAACAATTTTTTTTGATAGAAAATTACTTAGAACCCCCAAACATAAGACATTTTTTTCTAACACCCTAGAGAATAAAATGGCGGTCATTGCAATACTTTTTGTCACACCGTATTTGCGCAGCGGTCTTACAAGCGCACTTTTTTTGGAAAAAATTCACTTTTTTTAATTAAAAAATAAGACAACAGTAAAGTTAGCCCAATTTTTTTTTATATTGTGAAAGATAATGTTACGCTGAGTAAATTGATACCCAATATGTCACGCTTCAAAATTGCGCCCGCTCATGGAATGGCGTCAAACTTTTACCCTTAAAAATCTCCATAGGCTGAGTTTAAAAAATTCTACAGGTTGCATGTTTGAGTTTGAACACTGTTTTCATATGTGGGCACTACTCATGAATGTGTTCACGAGCTCGTCGGGACGGGGCGCTTTAAAAAAAAATATATATTTTTTCTTATTTATTTTACTTGATTTTATTTATTTTTACACTGTTTAAAAAAAAAAAAATGGGTCACTTTTATTCCTATTACAAGGAATGTAAACATCCCTTGTAATAGAAAAAAGCATGACAGGTCCTCTTAAATATGAGATCGGGGATCAAAAAGATCTCAGATCTCATATTTAGGCTAAAATGCAATAAAAATAAATAGATTAAAAAAAAAAATGTTGTCATTTGAAAAAATTACAAAAATAAATTGGCCCTTTAAGACGTATGGGCGGAAGTGTCATTTTGACGCCGCTTCCGCCCTGCTATGGTATGAAGACGGGTGGGGACTATCTTGCCCTCACTCGT
This sequence comes from Rana muscosa, assembly GCA_029206835.1. Classification (NCBI taxonomy): domain Eukaryota; kingdom Metazoa; phylum Chordata; class Amphibia; order Anura; family Ranidae; genus Rana; species Rana muscosa. The sequence continues at coordinate 141,514,854 of CM055126.1, read as the reverse complement.
CTCCATACCCAGCCACTGACAGGTCCCGATTGCCTCCGCCGCTACCGACGGCTCCGGAGAGCCGCAGGAGGGGGGCCTCTCCCGCCGCCGATAACGGTGATCTCGCGGCAAATCCGCCGCAGAAACCACCATTATCGTTTACAGGACCTGAAGAGATGGATACCTAGGTTGTGGCAGCAGCTGCTGTCGTTACCGAGATATCCATCTTCAAATTCAGGATGTATATAGGCGTGTGGCGGTCCTTAAGTGATTAATGTAGGTTAAGTATGATTGGAATGTGGTGCCGAGACACATCAATTATCAAAACCAGATAAAAAGATTATTCGCCAAGTAATACAGTGATTCACAGCTTCCCCAACTGCCCATCAGGTCCAAGCTGGACTAATGTAAGTAGGTAATAAAGATCATACCAACTTAAAACCATTGCAGATAAGAGTAATGAGGTATTAAAGAGGAGCTCCAGTCTGGGCAAAAAAATGTAAACTCAGCAGCTACAAATACTGTAGCAGCAGCCTTTAAATATAAAGACACTTACCTGTCTAGGGATCCAGCGATGTCGGCACCCTAAGCCAATTCGTCAATCAGCTTCGGGTGCAGGCCCTGGCATCTTTACTAAGGAAAAACGTCAGTGAAGCCTTCAGGCTTTACAGCCAATTTCTTACTGTGCATGTACTAGTTGCGCTGCGCTTTCTGAATGGTCCCGTAGTCTTCTGGGGCTTGTATGTGTCCCAGAAGGTAGCGGAGGGGGGGGGCTGGAAATAATCGGAGACCGCCGCAGCGATCTTACCCAGGGTGGGAATGGGTACCAGTCAAAACCATGTACCGGCCCCCCCTCCCTCCCAAAAAGTGCCAAATGTGGCAGTGGAGTGGGAGAGGGTGCAAACAAGCGGAGCTTCCCCATATGGGTGGAGCTTCGCTTTAATTAGCAGCAGTTTAAGAGAAATGCACTAGATATTTCCCCTGTGCTTTTGTAAAGTACAATGTAATAAGGTCAGTTAGTCTGCTTAAAAAAAAGGAACACTGAACCCATAGTTGGCAGCAATAGTGCAATTGTTTTAACTGGGAAAAAAATCCTCCATGATCCCAAAGGCTATTGAATACTCCCCGCATCAACATGTAACAGTGTTATTATTAGTCATAAATATTTTGTACATTTATAAACACAGTCAGCCTTTTTTTTTTTTTTTAAATCTACTAAATTGTCTAGATCCATCTCTTTTGGAAACTACTTCACAGCTCTTACTGTAAATAATCCTTTCTGTAGCATAGAGGTTAAATCTCTTTTGCTTCAGGTGCAAATATGTTGTCATAGGGAAATCTAATTTTCACCAGGTTTACTATATAGACCATTTACAGTATGTATTTCTACATTGATCATGTCCCTCCTAAGTCACCTCTTCTCAGGGCTGATCAAATTCAGTTTATCCAATATTTCCACATACACTATATTAACAAAAGTATTGGGACAACTGCCCCGTACATGAGCTTGGCATCCTAGTCTAAAGCTGGATATACACTATACAATTTTCTGTCCATTTTTTCCTTCAGATTTACCAAAACCATATAATATGAGGTCAAATCTTAAGAGTTTCAATTTGTATGCAATCAGGCAGGCCCTTGCACTACATGGTTTTGGTAAATCTAAAGGAAATCGGACAACAAAAGTTGGATAGTGTGTATGGGGTCTTAGTCTGTAGGGTTCAATATTGAGTTGGCCAAGCCTTTGCAGCTATAACAGCTTCAACTCTTCAGGGAAGGTTGTCCACAAGGTTTAGGAGTGTCTATGGGAATGTTTGACCATTCCACCAGAAGCGCATTTGTGAGGTCAGGTACTGATGGGGACAAGAAGGCCTGGCTCGCAGTCTCCTCTCTAATTCCTCACCAAATGCATTCTGTCAGGTTCAGGTCAGGGCTCAGTGCAGACCAGTCAAGTTCCTCCACTCCAAACTCGCTCATCCATGTCTTTATGGATCTTGCTTTGTGGACTGGTCAAAATCATTTCGTGGAGGGGGGATTATGGTGTGGGGTTGTTTTTCAGGGGTTGGGCTTGGCCCCTTAGTTCCAGTGAAGAATACTTTTAAGGCATCAGCATACAAAAACATTTTGGACAATTTCATGCTCCCAACTTTGTGGGAACAGTTTCGGGATGGTTCCTTCCTGTTCCAACATTACTGTGCACCAGTGCAAAAAGCAAAGTCCTTAAAGACATAGATGAGCGAGTTTGGGGTGGAGGAACTTGACTGGCCTGCACACAGACCTGGCCTTAACCCAATAGAACACCTTTGGGATGAATTAGAGCAGATACTGCGAGCCAGGCCTTCTCGTCCACATCAGTGCCTGACCTCACAAATGCGCTTCTGAAAGAATGGTCAAACATTCCCATAGACATACTCCTAAACCTTGTGGACAGCCTTCCCTGAGGAGTTGAAGCTGTTATAGCTGCAAAGGATGGGCCAACTCAATATGGAACCCTACGCACTATGAATGGGATGCGATTAAAGTGCGTGTAAAGGCAGGCGCCCCAATACTTTTGGTAATATAGTGTAGCTGAAGTCATCTGAAAAAAGTAGTTGCCCTTTTCTGAACCTTTCCTAATTCTACTTTATTCTTTATTTGAACTGGTGCTTAAAACTACATACCCAATGGAAAATATACCACAAAAATAATATGAAAAAATTCTAGTAGGCTTTTCTTGTTAACATGAACCATAGCTTTAAGTGGAGAGGGACTATTTCCGTAGTACTCCTGTGCCTCACCGCTCTTTGCTTGCATATTCTCCCAGGCGTTGGGAGTGAGATGATAATTTAATCAGCCCTGAGTGAATGGATAGATGTCCTCTTAATTAGAATAACAATGTCATAATAATTTGCATTTATATGGTTCCTCTCATACTTGCATGCTGCCGCAGAGTGACAGCAGAATCACTTCATTGGGCAAAGAGTGTAGTTTGTCCCCCCCCCCCCCTCCTGCACCCTGACAGGTCCCCCTGGGGCACTGTAATGACTCACTTAACCCTTTCTACATCAGCCCTGTGAACAAATCCCATGCAATCGCATTTTCTAATTTTAAAAGCAATTGAACTGAACAATCTGTTCTTAATGAAAAGTATTTTTGTTTCTTCGGCTGTATTAAGCTCTGATTTATGTCAGTTCTGTGAGGTGTTTAAATCGTGTAATCTCTTTTCACACATTGTAAGGGTTATGAGTGAACCCAGAAGAAGGTGTTTTACTGTTCTACGGCAATAAGAATGAAAGGAGATAATGACTGAAGAAATTGCAAACAGTCACTTTGAACAACAGAACAAAGATGTATATGTTAGAAGTGACTGACAGTGTCAAAGTTATGCCTTTAACACCATGGAGTACATGACTGCACAAAAGACACTGGTGCACTATAATTTCTTAGTTTAGAAAGCTATTGAGCAGATCTATGCAACAGCAACTGGTAAAGGATCTCACAAGACGGCAATGTCCCAAAGTAAGAAAGAGATTAACAAAGCTCTGTGGGGGACATGTATTAACACAAGGGAAATTTGTGTTTTGACACATTGCTTAATTTGCTACTTGTAGCTGTGTCAAATGAAACAAAGGGGTCTCTATGGTTGATGGGGACTCTTAGGGAAAGAACATACTGATGGTTTCACAACCAGCAAATTTTCTTGTAAAAATGACACACTCACTCAGTCTTTAGTACCCACCATTTTACACCAAAATATCCAGTGTTGATTCCCTATCACATAACCTTTGATATGTTGTGACCAGTTGTATAAATAATTTTTTTTGTGAGTAAGTGTGTGGTCACTGGGCAAAGTGTGACCAGCCTACAACCCCACAAAGAGAATTTCCTAACCATATCTTCTCATGCCTCGTACACATGACCGGTTTTCCCGTCGGAAAAAAAACCTGATGGTTTTCCCAACGGAATTCCTCTCAAGCCTGCCTTGCATACACACGGTCACACAAAAGTCCGGTAAACTTTTGACTGCCAAGAACGCGTGACGTAAAAGACAACGACGAGCCGAGCCGAGCATGCATGTTTTTTTTCCCATCGGAAAAGCATACAGATTAACGGTTTTCCAGCTAGGATTTTTTCCTGACGGGAAAAAAGAGATCCTGCTCTCTCTTTTTTTTCCGGCAGTTTTCCCATCCGATGGAGCATACACACGGCCGGGATTCCCGGCCAAAAGTTTTCATCGCAGTTTTTCAGACGGGAAAACCGGTCGTGTGTACGAGACATTAGAGTTAGACTGCACATGGGCAGATGTTGCACAATAAGGAATGGACAATTTCCCGTACAATGCAAGTCTGTCTTCAAGAATTTAGGAACATGTAAGTTGAAAAGGTTACTAATAAAATGCCTGACAGGGAATTATCTACTTGCTTATCAAAAGTACAAAAATTACAAAACAAGTTATTGTATGTAAAAACCTTACAATTTCTTTCATTTGCTCCCTTTTGACTTGGTAAATATACCATTGAAAGCATTTTGTTTGCTCACACTCCCATTTGCTGGGTCTCATTTCCTTCATTTATTCCTCGATAACTTCTACTAACCATTTAGGCAACAGTCTAAAAGCGAACTGGAGATGGAGTTGGATCCTCCGGATGGGTGGATTATGACTTTGGCTGTATCCAAATGCTCAAAAAATGTTCTCATCCTTGAGAATGCATACAAAGTTTTATATCACTGGTACTACACACCAGCTTGTCTAGCTCAAATTGTCTCCAATTATCCCTCAACTTGCTTTCCCGGAAAGTGAACAGATTAGGAATTCGGGTCTACACCTTGCTGTGTACATTATTACACTCCAAGTTTAAGATAAACCCCTTTTAGGCTCTTCCTTTTTAAGCCCATAGACACTCCATTTCGTTCTATTTTCCTGTTCTCTTCTTCCTCTTCTTTTTCCTTCCTTTCCTTTTTTCCTTTCTCCCTCTTCTTTGCTACCTTCTCTGGACTTTACTACACATAATGGTTCTTTGTGGATTGCCTTTTTTTGTTTTCCTGTTATAGATTGGGGGAATAGGGCGCCTCAACCTCTGATAATTACTTTATGTACTTCAGTGCCCCTCCTTGTTAACAGTTTCTGCATTCCCTGTTTTATGTGCCCAATGTTTATCATTTTGCACTATATTTGGAATTTTGTCCAACCAATGTGCGCTTTGTTCCACTCTATTGTCTAAATGCTACCTGCACATTTTCATGTCTCTCTTTGACTGCAAATAGTATCATTGTACTATTTTTTTATTTTTTTTTGCTATTCATTAATAAAACCTTTGTAAAAGAACAATTTTTTGTGCTCACTGTAAAATCTGTTTCTCTGAGTTCCTTGAGGGATACAGCTTTATCAAGCAACTAAGGGTTATACTGCTGCCTACAAAAGAATCGGACACTAGACATATATAAATTGAAGGCCCATAACAGCTATAAGCCCTTCTACCTTAGACTTTCTAGTTGAAGCAGAAATTATATGAAGAGAGGTAGCTGTGTCCCTCAATAAACTCAGAGAGGAATTTTATGGTGAGTAAAAAATCCTATTTTCTCTATCGTCCATTGGAGGCAAACCTTTATTAGGCAACAAAGGGAGATCCAAAAGCAGCTTAAACTGAGAGGCAGACAGCCCTAAACGCACAGGCGAATGAGCCCAACAACAAAAAATCCCAAAACAAGAAGACCAGGTTGCAGCCTTACAGATCTGAGTCACAGAGGTCTAAGGACAAAACAGCCTAATGCCGCTTACACACAATCGGAAATTCTGACAAGAAAAAACGATGTGAGCTATTGGTAGGAAAGTCCGACCGTGTGTAGGCTCCATCGGACATTTTCTGTCGGAATTTCCGACAACAAAAATTTGAGAGCTGGTTCTCAATTTTTCCGACAAGAAAAGTTCTTGTCGGAAATTCCGATCATCTGTATGCAATTCCGACGCACAAAAAAAACACGCATGCTCAGAATCAAGCAGAAGAGCTGAACTGCCTATTGAACTTCATTGATCTTGGCTTGTTGTACGTCTTGTACGTAACCGCGTTCTTGACGTTCGGAATTTCCGACAAGATTTGTGTGACCGTGTGTATGCAACACAAGTTTGAGCCATCATTCCATCGGAAAAAAATCCACGGTTTTGTTGTCGGGAATTTCCAATCATGTGTACATGGCATTAGAGGTACTCACTGCTCTAGTAATGCAGGATGTAATTATAACAAATAGGGATTCTGCCTCCCTAAAAGATGTAGTGGCAGAGAAATACAGCCTTCACTACAACCTCACTAGATCCAGACCATGGAGAGTGATCTTTTTGGGATGAATTGGTGTCAGACATAATGAGGGTAACACAATATCCTTGTTAAGGAGAAACCAGGCAATGGACAGAGATTTTCTTGGGATGAACTAGTGCAAGACACAATAAGGGTAACAAAATATCCTCATTATGGTGAAAATCAGAGACAACCTTGGGGAAAAGAAGGACCTGGTCTCAAAACAACCGGATCCTTGGGTAAAATTACATAGGGCTCCTTGATAATTCAGAAACCATGCTGTCCAAATTGATAGCAACAAGGTTTAGCTTTGAATTTCTGTTGGTCTTTTCCATGTGTCTTTTGGTGGGAGATGATCTTTCCTTCCAACAACATTGACCTTATGGGATAGCAATGTCAAGGAGATATCACAAAAAGTTTCAAAAGGAGATCTTTGAAACTCTGACTATACTAGATTTAAATCCCACTATTGAAGGGGGGGGGGGTGCAACAGGAGGAGCAACTCAGCAAATGATTAGCGAGAGGAAGTTGGAAAAAACAAGAGAATGCAGGGACCATACCTTTAATGGTGCTAAGGGTCAATGTTGTTGGAAGGAAAGATCATCTCCCACCAAAAGACACATGGAAAAGACCAGCAGAAATTCAAAGCTAAACCTAGTGATACAAAGATATACAAGGTTTTAACATGGTCAGAATTACAGAATTTAAATGTCCCCTGTCTTTCAGAACCTGGGTCCAAACAGCCAGGCCATCAAGGCCAATAACCAAGAAGCAAGGGGAAGATTGGCCCCTGAGTAAACCAATTTGACTAACCTGGCAGAGGCCACAAAACACCAGCTAACAGATGAACAGAATGTATCACACTCCTCAAAGCCAATGTGGAACCATGACAATGGCTTAAAGTGATTGGAAACCCTCACCTTGTAAATCAATCCATTCAGATTAAAATATAAATGAAAGGCAAAACATTTGTGTATAGATATAAACAAAAACAACAACATTATAAATACCCTTTTTCTCCTTTTTTATAAGTAATCACATTCCCTCTGTTCTCAGCTGCAGAAGAGCAAGGGGAGTAGAAACAGCAGCACACTAAGCTTCCCAGTGAAAGTCTGTGAAGGGGGGTAGGGGGTGTCAGGACAAGACTGATCATTGGAGCAGAGTAGGCTCCCAGCATAGCTAGTGTGGTCAGTTTTTAAACGGAAAGCAGGGAGAACTGGCAGGAACACCAGGGATTTCAAACAAAGGAAGCAATACAAAGAAAACAGGATACTTTTTCATACAAGTACACAGCACAGTAGGCACATATCAGAAATATGAAATGTTGTGTTTACATATTCCTTAAATGCACGTAGCGTCAGTACTTCAAAGTAGACAAAGTAAAGATTTCTTCACACAGACAGGGATCAGGCTCAGACACCAGTAGCTATTAGCAGTAGAGAGGCTCCCACTGACCAGCAGGATAAGTACACAAGCAGGTCACCCTGGTGGATGATGTAGGCTCACCCAAGGCGGGGGGGGGGGGTCTAAGCACTAACTGGTATTTACCATAGTTCCTGATGGTGAAGATGGGTTTTGCTGTTTGTTAGTATCAGGTTGCAGTCCTCAGCATCACCCCACCAGGAGTCAGCTGGGGTCCATCAGCAGATATAGGTAGGGATCAAGTAGAAGCGTAGTGAGTTAACAAGCCAAAGTTCGGTAACAAGTGGTTGCAGGTTGTGACACACACCCCTCATGTAGCCCTACTCACTCAAGGTAATGGACCCCCAGCGTTTCAGTCTTTATTGTAACCAGGCCACCAAAAGGAATGTGATAAAAGTTCTTCTGTTTTAAAAAACCCAAAAAGCCCAGCAAGTTTAGAGTCATGTGCCAACCTGGGGGCTTCTATTCAAACGGATTCAAGTACAGAGAGACAATGTGCTTAGTCCAAAAGCCGTTCTTGTACTCAAGGTTAATGTCCTTAGGAGGATGATTGAGAAGTGGGTCATTCTCATACCCCTCTTTGAGCAGACTCAAGTATTTCCTGGAACTTGTGGCCCCTAGGAAATTATTTTGAGGCAGGATTGTACATTCAGAGTCACCTTCTCAGATCTTGGCTCAGGAAGCTAGTTTCTGTGAATAGAAGTGACAGTGGTGAGCACAGGGCCGATGCTGGATGGTGGGATACTGAGTACCACAGACTTCTAGCAAAATAAATTTATGAAGAGTCACTCCTGTCAGTGATGCACAAGGAGTAGGGAGTGGCTGAAGCTCCCATTGTGTTCCCCCTCTACAAAGAGACGCTATGCCTTGGCACATGCCCCTTTTGCTCCCCCTTGTCCTGGCCCTGGATGAGCAGAGAAAGAGAATGTTACATAAAACAGGCGTCAGGAAATACACTATTACTACTGATCTATGAGGATCTACACAGAGAGCTGGTTTCAGGGAATTACACAGAACATATTTTAAGGTAAACATAGTGAATTTTCTGATTTAGTACAGCTGCTATATTTACGGGTAGTATTAGTAGCACAACTAGTGGCATTGCCCATAGCAATTAATCAGAGTCTACCTTTCATTTCTCCCACATAGATTAGAAAAATAGGATTTTTATAACAGCTTACCTGTAAAATCCTTTTCTTGGAGTACATCACGGGACACAGAGCGACATAGTCATTACTAATGGGTTATATAGATACCGTCAGGTGCTGGCACTGGCAACTTCCAAAACCGGAAGTACCCTCCCCTATATAAGCCCCTCCCATCCGGGAGCACCTCAGTTTTGTAGCAAAGCAATAAGTGTCCCTAAAGAGGGGCGGGAGCTCTGTGTCCCGTGATGTACTCCAAGAAAAGGATTTTACAGGTAAGCTGTTATAAAAATCCTATTTTCTTTCTCGTACATCACGGGACACAGAGCGACATAGTCATTACTAATGGGATGTCCTAAAGCAATGCCAAATGAGGGGGGGGATACACCATATATAAGCTGAGCGCTATCAGACATGAGGATCTTTTGCGGCCTGCAACACACTGCGCCCAAAGGCGACATCCTCCTGACTTCTAACGTCCACCTGGTAGGACCTAGTAAACGTGTGTACCGAAGACCATGTTGCGGCCTTACAGATTTGAGCCAGGGAGGCCTGGTGATGCACTGCCCATGAAGTTCCAACTGCTCTCGTGGAGTGCGCTCTAACTTTGAACGGAGGTGGTCTCCTTCTCAAGCCATAAGCTTGCATAATGACCTGTCGAATCCACTTGGCTAAAGTAGACTTTGACGCTGCCTGACCCTTTCTGGGGCCTTCCGGCAGAATAAACAAAGTATCCGTTCTGCGAATCTGAGCAGTGGCTTTTAGATAAGCTTTAACTGCTCTTACTACATCCAAAGAATGCAATAACTTTTCCTCTACCGAAGTAGGTTTGGGGAAAAAAGAAGGAAGAACCACATCTTGGTTCAAATGAAACCTCGATACCACCTTAGGAAGAAGGCTGGATGAGGACGTAACACTACTCTGTCCTTATGGATAACCAGATATGGCTCCTTACAGGACATAGCTGCTAATTCCGATACTCTTTTAGCCGAACAAATGGCTACTAGAAAAATCAATTTCCTGGTGAGAAGCACCAAGGAAATATGCTGTAATGGTTCAAATGGTTGTTTCTGTAGAACCGACAGAACCAAGTTTAGATCCCATGGACATATGGGAATATTAACCGGAGGACTAATACGCATCACTCCTTGTATAAAGGCTTTGACTAGTGAATGCGAAGCCAAGGGCCTTTGAAAAAATATTGACAAGGCCGAAATCTGACCCTTGATAGTACTCAAGGCAAGCTTCCTATCTACAGCCCACTGTAGGAAGTCCAGAATCCTACCTATTACGTACTTATGTGGATGCCATTTCTTGGCCTCACACCACGCGATGTACGCCTTCCAGATTCTATAGTAGATCTGCCTGGATACCGGCTTCCTGGCATTGATCATGGTAGATACCACAGCATTAGAGAGCCCTCTCTTTTTTAGAATGTGGGCTTCAATAGCCAGGCCGTCAAACCTAGGGCTGGTAAGGAAGGGTGGTATATCGGTCCTTGCGAAAGCCGGACGACGTGGGAGAGTCCAAGGACTCCCCACTGAAATTTTACAATCTCCGCGTACCACGTTCTTCGGGGCCACGCTGGAGCCACCGGAATCACTGGTTTCTTTTCTACCCTGATTCTGCGGAGTAATCGAGGTAACCATTGGCGGTGTGAATGCATATATCAGCTTGAACTGATCCCAAGGGAACACTAGGGCATCCGAGCCGCAAGCTAGGGGATCCCTTGTCCGAGAGACAAACCTGTCCCCCTTTGCGTTGAATCTGGATGCTAGAAGATCTACATCCAATGTTCCCCACCGCTGACATATTGTCCAGAAAACCTCGGGGTGAAGGGACCCTTCCTCTGGGCCTAATTGCTGGCGACTTAGAAAGTCCGCCTTCCAATTCTCCACTCCTGGAATGAATACCGCAGATATGGCTGGGACATATTTTTCTGCCCATTTCAGGATGTAATTTACTTCCCTCTGGGCTGCACGACTCCTGGTGCCCCCCTGATGATTGATATATGCCACTGCTGTGGCATTGTCTGATTGAATTCTGACAGGGGACCCTTGGAGTTTGGATGTCCATGCTACTAGGGCATACCGGGCTGCTCGTATCTCTAAGAGATTGATGGGCAGGGCCTTTTCTGCATCCGACCATCTGCCCTGGAGAGACTATTGCTCCAGTACTGCTCCCCAGCCTATAAGGCTGGCATCTGTAGTGACCACCTTCCAAGAAATCGGACTGAAGGATTTCCTTTTTTCCAGATTCTGGGGAACCAACCACCAACGGAGGCTCTTGCGAACGGAAGGGGACAAGGACATTGTAAGTCTAGGGCCTGAACTTTTTTGTTCCAGGCTGACAGTATGGCCCCTTGCAAATTCCTTGAATGGAATTGACCGTAGGGTACTGCTTCGAATGATGCCACCATTTTTCCCAGCAGCCTCATATACAGGCGTATGGACGGCTGTCTTTTTTGTACCCACTAAGTGGATCAAATCTTTCAAAGACAACACCTTTCCTCGAGGCAAGAATATTTTTCTCTGGCCTGAATCCAACCTTAGCCCCAAGTATTCCAGACTTTTGACTGGTTTTTAGGGCTGACTTGTCTCGGTTGATAATCCAACCGTGAGATTCCAGATACTTGATCGTCTTGTGAACGACCACGTCTAGTTTTTTCACTGAGTGGTCTATCAGCAACAAGTCATCCAGATATGCCATTATCATTACACCTTGTGTTCTTAGATTGGCCAATAAAGGGCCAGAATTTTTGTAAACACTCGTGGTGCTGTGGCCAAACCGAAGGGTAAGGCTCTGAACTGAAAATGGCGCCCTTCTACTGCAAAGCGTAGAAATTTTTGGTGGACTGGAAAGATGGGAATGTGCAAATAAGCATCTTTGATGTCGATCGTGGCTAACCAATCCTCCCCTTGTAGGGCAGTGGCCACCGATCGGATCGACTCCATCGGAAAGTCCTGATATACAGGAATTTGTATAGCCCTTTTAGAATTAATATGGGCCTCCCGTCCGCGTTTGCTTCGGGACTGTAAAGAGGTTTGAGTAAAACCCGAACCCTCATTCTTCCAGGGGAACCTCCATAATTACTCCTTGGAGCAATAGTTGTTCTAGTGCCAACAGGAGGGACTCTCTCTTCCGGGGATCCCTTGGCACGTTTGACCTCAAAAATGGGAAGGAGGAGAGTCTTTTAACTCCAAACTGTATCCCAAACCTACTGCGGAGAGCACCTATCTGTCTTGATCGTGTCCCGCCAGGTCTCTTGCGAACAACTGGAGTCCTCCCCCCACCCGACTGAGTGGGGGCTTCAATGAATTTGACTTTGGGGGAGGTTTTGTACCTCCCCTGACCCAGGGTTTCTCATTACCCTGCTACTGTCCCTGTTTTTTACCCCCGGGATTTGACCGAGGAGGCCGTCGGAACTGTTACACAGCCGATGCCCCAGGGACTGGAGAAGCAGGCCTCTTAAAGAGGGACCTCTAACTCTGCTTTTAACCGGCAAGAGCGTATTTTTACCGCTGGAAATTTTCTGGATATATTTGTCCAGGTTTTCCCTGAATAAGCGTTCACCATGAAATGGGACGCTAACCAGCCATTCTTTACAGGGAGCTTCAGCAGACCAGTTTTTGAGCCATAGGAGCCTACGCATATGTACTATAGACAGCGTAAGGCGGGAGGCCTGATGGACTGAATCCTCTATGGCGTCAACCGCAAAGCCTAAGGCTCTAGGTAGATCAGCTAGGGCAAAGCCTGCTGATCTGTCAAGTCCCTCAAGACCTGTTTCAACTGATCCTTCACTGCTTAGCAGACCCCAATAGCTGCTACTGCTGGTTGTATCACCAAGCAGATTTTCATAAGGACTCCAATCTTTTATCTATTGGGTTCTTGAACATTTGGACATTATCCACTGGACATGTCAGTGATTTATACATACAAGAGATGGCTGCGTCCACTGTAGGGACCTTCCATTTTTTTTTTTTTTTTTTTTGATGAACTTATCCTCCATGGGATAGACCACCGGAAATCTCTTGGGGGAATAAATATTTTCTCAGGACGTTCCCAATCCTGGTAAATGAGCCCTTTCAGTAAAGGGTGAAGTGGAAAAGAACAAACAGTCTGGGGGCTTCTAGCGACCCCAACGAGGATACAGTAGTGGTTGATGGTTCCGCAAGGTGCATTTTTAAATGCTGATCGGACCATGTTAGTCAGAGACTGAACCCATAATCTTTCAGCTTAAGATGCTGAGAAAAGGTTCCCCCACTGTTGATTCCTCTATAACAGAATCAACCTCATCCTGATCCCCTTCAGGCAGGTCGATCCCTGTATGGGACTGTTGCTCTGCTAACAGGCACTCTGAAGGAGGAGACGGAGATCGGGCGTGCTTTCCCTGACAGGGAGGCAGCGATAAATGTTGACAATCTCTCTCTAATCCTCCCAGAGCTGAGGAAAAAACCTCCTCTGTTACATACACAGGAGCAGGTGAACTGAGGACAGCCACAGTACCAAGTACCCTGCGGGGTCTCTACGGTCACTTACCTCTGAACTTCAGGGGAGACTGGTGCAGCAGGAGTATGCCCAAGATCCTCCGAGCCCGATGAGACCCCCTTCGCTTCCTGGAAGATTCAGTTCCGGAGCTTCTGGACGGCATATTCCTAAGCCTAAAGCTGAGGTATTCCAGCCGTAATACACCACTTTTACTGAGAATAGTCTAGCACAATTGCTGCTATATCACAGTTGGTGTCTACTAATGTGCCTTTCTAGGGGATGCCTGTATCAACCGCTTGCTGTATGCCTTTAAATGTTGCCAGCTCTGTCTCTGTACTTCATAGCCAGCTCACTACAATATTGTGGTTTTTTTAAACTGCTGGGACGCCCGCACATGCGCAGAAGCGCTGCGGCGCACACAGAGCGTCATCCCCCAGGCTCCGCCCCCTTTCCCGGCTCACCTCTATATATAGAGGCGCGTGCACGCGCACGCGCGCGGGCACGTGCGCCTTCGGCGCTAATTTCAAATATGGTAACAAGGGACAGGAGCCAGGGCCCCTCTTTGCCGCAGGCCGGGGGATGGACGAGCACTGCAACATGGCAGAGGAAGCAGTTTCCTATAAGAGAACTCACCATCTGCCTGGACTTTGCTCTGCTGAGAAGAAGCTAGTCCACATGACAAGAAAACATTCCACAGCGGCCTCTAGTGGACAAACACAGGTACCGCAGTCTAATATATTAAATATATATAAAAAAAATTTTTTTTTTTTTTTTTCTTGACCACCATTAAAAATTATTACATTTTTTTAGTAGTTACAGGCATGCACAGAATTTTGCGGGAATACCATTAGGTAACAGACAGAAAGACAAATTAGGCTTGGGGGTCCCCCAATAGAACCAAGTTCCTGGGGGCCCCCACTTACCTGTTCCCCGCCGCAGGACTTTGTTTGGTCCACAAAAGCCCAAACTTCACCTATCACGGCAGGCATTGTAATCAAACCTTCAGGGACCGGGTTCCCAAGGATTCCACTCCCCTGGACCTGTATAGCACCCTGCACAGAAAACATCTTGGTCGTGGGTATGACCAGAGCTCTGGATCCCAGGGTCCAGCTCTCCTAAGAGAAGCATTACAGGCAGAACCTTGCTCTTCTCTGCAAGGCCCGGGTACCGACCGTTTAGCTATGAAGCTTTTTTGGTCGGATCCGGAATAGCTTACTGAGGCCCAAAAGAACCTGTACGCAAGCTCAGTGAAAAACACATGTTTCTTCTTGGCCAACACCTTAGACACTGGCAAAAAACTGAGGTGCTCCCGGATGGGAGGGGCTTATATAGGGGAGGGTACTTCCGGTTTTGGAAGTTGCCAGTGCCAGCACCTGACGGTATCTATATAACCCATTAGTAATGACTATGTCGCTCTGTGTCCCGTGATGTACGAGAAAGAAATTAAAATTTATCAGCTGTGCTCCATTTAAGACAAAGTTCGTCTCAGACACTTTTTATAAGCCCCCCCCCCCAAACAATATGTTTCTTGTGATGAAGTTAAAGTGTAAATTCACTTTTACATAAAAATCTGTAGGGTGAACTTACACAGGTGCCCCTCCTCACCCCTCCCCGATCCTGCTGACCTGGGCCGCCGTAATCTACGGTTCTAAGCCCCGTTATATCTGCGCCAAGACCCTGGGGCTTAGAAATCCTTTCCGCATCCACGTGGCATCGTCATAGCTGACAGGACGGGATATGCGGCTGTTGATTGGTCGGTACGTGCCATGTGACGGCGCTGACCCATTAGAATGCTCCAAAACGTCCCCCAGACGGGGGACGTTTTGGAAATTCAGCTGAAAGGATTTCTAAGCCCCGGACACCTGGCGTGGATATACCGGGGTTTAGAACCAGAGATTACCGCGGTCCAGGTCAGCGGGACCGGGGGGGTGCGAGGAGGGGGACCTGTGTAAGTTCACCTTACAGGGTTTTTCTGAAAAGATTCGAACTTACCCATTTAACAATAAAAGAGTAGAAATAAGATACAAATTATAATCCTATGATATTGTTGTTTATTTTGTAATTCTGTACAACAGTACTTCCTATCTATAGCGTATACATGTCCGGCGTATTTCTGGAGTGTACACACAGTTTGTTTTGCATAATGCACAACTGTGTGTCAACTTTGTATAGCCAGCATGGGCTTTATAACATTTCGTTCTTGTCTTCTTGAGAAAGAAATGAAAAAGACACTGAAGAGGTCACCAGATATAAAAAACATAGGTCTCTATTACTTCCTTACAGTATGCACATTCAAATTCGGAAGAGGTATTATCTGTAAAGTTGGATTCACCAGTAAGGCTGGAAAGTGGCCAGCACTGTGTCACTTAATGACAACTTTGCTACCTTTTCCAACATTATAGCAAATTACTCTTTGAAGGGTAAAAAAACAATCCCCAGAAGAAAAGCACAGTGTGAGACTTTAGATGGTTGAGACATAGGGCAACCACAAGTGTGCATGCTTCACTGGCTCACTTCCAGAGAACATCTTTCCAAGTTAAAGCATTGTGGCCTGACAGGCAGACAGTTCAAGCTGCCAGGAGAGCCTCTGAACTCTTATGTATGTTACTTGACTTGGTGGGCATTCTCATGAACAATATTATGTTGTATATTATGTAAAGATATGTTTATCAAAAGACCCTCTCCATCCTTGCTAATTCAATATATAATTTCCAAAAGACTCCCCTCCATTTATTTCAAATATTTGTATAATTATTTTAAATCCAGGCAACTAACAAAGGCAACTAATAAAGTAAATTACTGTTAATGCTTTCCAAAAAAATGCAATGGTTCTCAGGTTGGAAAGTCTACTCAATTTACCTTTAAAGAAAACCAGTGCTTAAATTATACAGGGTAAATCCACAGTTTTGCTTTAATGCTGATCCCTCCCCAGGAGCACATATCCACCTGTATTTACTCCCTCACTGCTTTGTTAAGCCACCAGGTAAGAGGAAGGGAAGACCTGTGTAAGCTCTGTATCATTCTGGTTAGGGTTTATATAAAGCTAAAGACAGTTTACCTGGCCCATGTGACTGCCCACCAATGATATATAGTGAGTCACATGCTCCACTATACCAGTTATTTTCTTTGCTCCTGGGGGCTTACATAGACAAGTATATCTAAAGTTAAAACCCATGTAACTTTTTCTCATCTTCTGTGCACCATAAGGGAGATTTCACATAATGTCTTGCAGTGTAGCTTCAACAGGAAGTGGAGGAAATTCTTTCTAAATGGAAGGAAATGCCAATTTAGACAGTTGTCACGAGAACAAATTTCCCTATTGGAAGTTTTCTTTTCTATTCCTGTTCTGGTGAGAACCTAACAATGGTCATCAGATCAGAGAAATTGAGTAAATCTCCTCTTTGTGGATACAGACAACAATAAAAAAAAAAAATGATAGGGGTTTAAAGTGGAATTCCAAGATAAAATCTCTCTGAAGAAAATCTAATTGTAGAACTGCTCCCACCCCATTCTAACATCTAAACTAACTACCCTGTAGAAAAAAAGATGTATATACCTACTTATTCTTAGGCCACTCTGTTCCAGTCATGTAATCTCCCCTGTGTCAGCCTGTGCAAGCTACAGGGGATAACAGAGTGTTCCAACAATGGCAATTGCTGAGTGGTAATGTCACCCATAGGCTAAAGCTAGCCATACCTGGGTCAGTATTTTCATTCAGCCAGCGGGTTGAATGAAAAAAATTGACCCAATTTTCTCCATCCACACATTCGATGTGGAAGCTGGAATCCTCCTTGCTGTGTCACTGTATTCTGACAGCGGAACCCACGCCTTCATCAGAATAAACTGATCAGTGCTCTAGGGGGGACTAGCTATACTCAAGATGAGACAGGTAAGACATAAAAAGGGAGTGAATAAGTATCTTGGTGGTGTCATTGGTAAAGAAAGGTAATATTTTAAAAATGTTATTGAATTGAAGGCAGCAGGATTTTGACAGTGAATAGCTGTAGAACTGGAAGGGGAGGTCACCCTGGAATGAGGAGAAGTATTGGTAGTTGTGCTAGTAAACTTGATTGAATAAGTCAAACGAGGGGGCACGGAGTGGAGAAATTATTATAAGCTCAGTTTTGGAACATTTTAAGATTTAGAGAAAAATCGTGTGACGTCCATACTGATATGTTGGATAGTAAATTAGTAATGCATGAGGGGACTAAATCGGTGAGCTGAGGAGTAGATACATAGGCTTTGGTGCACGGAGATGGTATTGGAAGTCATGGGAGGCAATCAACTGACCAAGAAAGGAGGTGTAGTTAGAGAATAGAAGAGGTCAGAGCACATAGCCTTGGCAGACTCCTATAGAAAGAGAAAGAGTAGAAGTGGAAATGGTGTTGTAGGTAACACTGAAGGAGTGCTTAGATCAATTGCATAAAAGTGTAAGGGATGTTGAATGCAGGTATCCAGCGACAACAGAGATGGCCGGATTGGTGAGTTACACTTAAAGTGGTTGTAAACCTCAGACATGAAATAGGAACAAAGTATATCCTTCTGTAGTGTGTACTTGTCTCGATTAAGAGCACTAAGTGGCATTTCTGTCTGCTGCTTTGTTCCTCTGCTATCAGCATGAATCACTCCTGACATGTTTTCCTGACACCGAGAGAAAAAAGGTGACAGGGGAGGGATCTCCAGCTGGTTGAGAGCCTCAGCTCTGTTCCTGTGTGCTGTGTGAATGGGGTGTGTCGTTTCCCTCTAATCAGCTCTCAGAGCTCTGTAGAGTGTAATTTCAGCTCTCCGCCCTTTTTTTTCTGAACGCTGAGACAAGCTTTATAAATTCTGGACTTTGAATGGGTGTAGAGAAGAGAAGACTGCAGCTAAACAGATACAACCTATGTAGGAGGATTTGTTTCATCTCTGTGTATCACCTGAGGCCTTTCACGTCACCGGAAATTTGTAAGAGTTTACAACCACTTTAAGGTAGCTGGAATCAGACACAGTATGTAAAGTTTAATAATACAAGCAACACCCATCCAACACTAAAAGACCATAAACAAAGAAAAAGTGAAAAATAAATGTGGCACTAAATCAAGTAACCAAACAATCAACCTGACTATGATACACTATGTACACATTGAGGGAAGCTCACATAAACAAGTCAGCGAACTAGGACTGGGACTGGAAACATGGGGAGCAGAGGTGGAATAAAAGGGGGCAGGATCATCCAGGAATGAAGCTCACAGGCAGAATACCAAGGCATCAATAAAAGTTAAAGGAGGTGTTATTTACCTTCCCAGCAGCCAGCATCAGGTGAAGCCTAATCACCGGGATCTGTTGGCTGCTCGGAAACACTCTTTGGTGGCCACTAAAACTACAGAAACTCTGGGAACCATAGTGCCACCAGCCTTTGGATTTAGCAGTTAGT
The DNA here is from genome assembly GCA_029206835.1 of Rana muscosa. Taxonomy (NCBI): domain Eukaryota; kingdom Metazoa; phylum Chordata; class Amphibia; order Anura; family Ranidae; genus Rana; species Rana muscosa. The sequence continues at coordinate 141,496,135 of CM055126.1, read as the reverse complement.
AAGTTATTAGGGACTGCAGATTTTCAGAAACACTTTATGAGTTAGAAGTTGATCATAGCTGTCTACCCTTGACCGGTTTGGGGATCCACTAGGAAATTCTAAGTGCCTGAAATATAAGTGAATGTTCAGTCATGCCGTGGGCATGGAAAAACTTGGGTTTCACTTTAACTAGCGGTGAAGAGTTGCACGGTGTGCCACCTTGACAGCGAATATATGAAATGGCCATCCCATAGTCTATTTTATAATTTCATAGCTTTCTCTGTGACGTACTACTAGACCAAGGCATTTAAGGAAAGCTCAAAAGGCTGGCCTGAACTCTAGCTCTGGAACTGGTCTTCAGGGAGTACCAGCTGAGTAGCAGGCTAACTCTGAAGATTTCTTAAATACTCATCCTTGATGACATTTTGGCAGCCTGGTTGACAAGTAGTCATTGAGAGTTGGTAATATTAACTCCCAACAACAGACCAACAACACTGTCCTCTGAAACCGGAGACCCAAAAATGTTTTGCTTAAACTTGCAGGAATTGTTAAAACTTCACCCCTACTTCACAAGCTTGAGAGGGCAAATTTTCAAAATGGTTTCTCTCCAGTAGAGCATGCCTTGGTCTTTAACAACATAAGGAATAATGACTGCATGCCTCTCCAGCTCTTCCAAGGCTCTCTTTCTGGCCCTATGAGATCTAGCCTCCCTGAATCTGTCATTATTTTGCCTCCTCTCCAACAGTTATTATTGGCTGTCTGTGGGGTCTCTTGTCATGTGGGATGAGTGCCGACTTATCCCTGTGACCTTCATTACGGCTGTTTCCTGTTTACTTTCGAATGGTGTGGACCTCTTAAGGGAATCTTATGCCAGTTGTTGTCTGGGGATAAGCCAAAGCACCTTCCTTGCTGTGACAGAATGGAGAATTACTTTTTTTACACACCACAGAGAGTCCTGCTTGATCAAGAAAACCACTCGTCAGCTTAAGTTCTACCAGTGGTTTATTGTTACGTTTTTTCTGCACATCAAACATCAGGGCTGCCTAGATATTATCTGGCCTCACTCATATGGTCTTGGACCCAAAGTCAGGGCTATTTTTGATATACATGTACTGCCAGCAGTTGTGTAGTCCTTTTTTACCATCATCCATTGGCAGAGTAACATGGTGTGCCAGATACATAACTGAAGACTCTGTGAGGGATGTATGAGCAAATGTTCAAGCATCCTCTTCCTTCAGTGGATCCAGTTTTGAAATATGGCTCACCAGTGAAGGTTTTTTCTCTATCTTCCCCACTCTTTTAACATTACTTGCCTTATTCTACTTCATCAATGGGAAAGGAGAAGAGTTCTTTCCTAGAGCTTCCTTGCCCCAGTCAGCAAGACGGATGGAGAGCTGCATGGATAGACCTGGCTTTAGGTCTCTTGTGGTAGGGATTTGGGTAGCAGAGAGTGGACTTCTGGATAGTCTGCTTAATAAGGGTTCTCTGTCCCAGGATTGAGAAGCAGGAACGGCAGATACATTTTTGCCACATCACCCATGTTCCACTTCCTCAGCACTGGTCCATCTTGAGGTTAATTTGGTGGAATGAGTAACTGCATAAACAACTTTTACATTGAGAAAGGTATTTACAAGGGGCACATATGTTCAGTGGGACATGGCGATGCCTAAACCTAGCACTCTGCCGCACTCGAGTCAACTCCTGCTGAGTCGACTCCAGCATTAAGCCAATACCTGCGCCCACCACCTCTCTCACAAACCAGAAGGGAAAAAGGGGAAGCAGAAAGCCTTCATTGTTAAGCCCATGGAGAATTGAATCTCGGAGCTGGCAGATGACAACATGAACACCGCAGGTCCATACAGCATGCCAGATATGCTGCAGGAAGCTGATTATGAGGAGGCACGTACAAGGGGCTTTACTTCTAGACCGAGTGAGTAGGCCGCCATACACACTCAGGCTACATCTTGCTATGGAGGTGTCACTACAGTCTGTGACTCTCCACAGTCCACAGATTCTTCTTTGGACAGAGCTATGGGGGAAATTATTACTAATCAGAGCAGCCACATTGCCAGTCTTAAACTCCATACTTTACCATCCCATTCCCCCCAACCTGAATACTCTGGCAACTCTATTATAGTAGCCAGATTTTGTGCATTACTGAAACAGGGCCTGAAGATAGGTCACAGAGATATAACTTTAGGAGACGGAGCCTTCCAAAGTCTTTTACTGACATGCAGGCTGCTGTTATGAAACTTATGTGACTCCTGATGCCTCATGAGCCTGGTCATAAGTTTGAGCTGGACTGGGACCCCAAGGGACATCATTGTCAAGCCTCACTTTTATGGGATTAAAGAACGAATCATGCAAAAGGCTAGGGAGGATCCCAATACCCAAATAGGGGACCACAGCATTCGGAAAAGATCAGCATTTAAAGCGGAGTGTCACCCAAAATAACATCTATATACGAGCACACTCCTTACACTACTAACATGTCCAGTAGCCACATCTTTTTTTTTTTTCTTTTGTACATACTGTATTATGGCTATGTCAATTTCGGCTTCCGGGTACTCACTCCCGCGGGAGTAGGCGTTTCTATCCTCCCGCAATGTAATCTGGGAGTTCGCATGTCCTGCAGAAAAAGTTCCCCGGCGGATAAGGTTCCCCCCCCCTGTACTGCGCATGCGCGGCACGAACCTCAACGGAGTTTCCGAAAGTAGCCGAACATGTAGAGCTGTGAGTCGGCTCTACACGGCGCCTGCGCAGTCAGCTCTACACGGCTCTTAGGCATTGCGCAGGCGCCGTGTAGAGCTAACTCGCAGCTCTACATGTTCGGCTACTTTCGGAAACTCCGTTGAGGTTCGTGCCGCGCATGCGCAGTACAGGGGAGGGAACCTTATCCGCCGGGGAACTTTTTCTGCAGAACACCGTCCACCGCTTCCAGGAAGTCAGTGCTTGTGGGCTTCACAATGCCCACAAGCAAAATGGAAAATTTCTATAGCTGATTTTAAAAGTTCATCTTTTGCCCGAAAACAGACAGGAGAGGTTTGAAGTCACCAAACACGTGAGTACTAATTGGTGATATAAAAATACATTGAATGCAACCAAAAACAAAAAAATTATTTGCCGCGGAACCTCCGCTTTAAGCTTTCCTGCAACGTCTTCAGGAAATGCATTTATGTTTCTGTTTGATGACTTTCAATTGTTTGGTTCTCTTTTCCTGCTTTTAGGAAGTTTTGGCTTTCCCCGAGTCAGTGAATCGGTCTTTCCTCTCTCCTCTTCCCACCTTTCTGCTTTGCCCCCATTGCCATGGACAGCCCGCACTCTTATTGACAATATCAAGCCTTCACAGGTAAGCTCTTTTCACCTGTACTTATGTTATGGCTGCTTCTCGCCTCTTTAAATCTTTTTCCATTGTTTCTCATGATACTCAGGGTCTAAACTCTCTAGTCAAGTGCTGGAAAGGCTTTTAATTATTATCATTCAGTGGAAGCGGAGGTGGTGCTTTTGCAAAAAACCCACTTCCCCTTCCCATATTGACTTTCCTTTCTGCATGGACAATGCCCCCAATTCTACTTAGCAAGTGCACCTGACAAAACACAGTTAGTGGCAATGTGCATTTCTAAAAGGCCTTTCTTCTAGCCTTTCAATATCATCATGGACCCTAATAGTAGATATTTGTTGGTAGTTTGGGAAACAGAAGGTGCGACGATTACTTTTTCACTTTTTACACTCCTAACTCCAATCAGCTATCTTTCTTTAAGTCCCTCTTACAGATGCTATCCTTGGATTTTGTCAGATCTATATTTCTAGGAGGGGATACAAATTTAGCTCTATATTCTAGTCTGAATAAATCTAGGCCCCCCGGGGTCCCAGATTCAACGCCTGTCGAAGGTGGGCACCAAATTTGCAAAATTGCAAGATTTGATCAACATATGGAGGGAATTTAACCCATTCCAAGTAAGATTTATCTTATAATTCACATGTACACTCTACCTACTCCAGGACTAACCACATCTTCACTCCCTCTTGTGACCTACCTCTGTTTATTTCATCCAAATTTTTGGAGTTGCCTTAGTCCGACCACTTTCCATTGGCGGTGCCAGTTTCCACAATCAGCAAGGCTAGCACATCCTATTCCTGGTGACTGAATGAATCTGTTCCTTTAAAGCATTTTATACAGCAAAGTGATTGTGCTGTATAATTTGGGCCCCTGTAACACCTAAAAAACCTGGATGATCCTGCCAGTTTCTCCCCTCCCCTATGCAAACAGACCACGATAATCATGGCTGCTGCGCCCTTGACATTGTGGTCTATTTGCGTGCCTCCATCAGCCGCAGCCCTGCTATCCTGTGTCTGTCGGCTCTGTGCTCCCCCCCTTCTCAGTGTGTCACCTAGTGACAGTGCCGCCCCATCCCCCTCCTGCTGCAGGAATAACATATGTATTGGTATACTATCCATTCTGTATGCTAATAGAGTGCTCTACTGTCTCTGTGTTTCATTAAAAAAATACCTCCTTCACCGTATCGCACGGCGGCTCCCGGCGATCACGTGACCGGCTGTGCCCCCTCTCTCCTCCTTGCGTCCCACTAACTTCAGCGGGGAAAGCTTGGCACGCCGTGAAATATGGTGAAGGAGGTATTTTTTTAATGAAACATAGAGACAGGGGGGCACTCTATTAGCATACAGGACAGATAGTGTAAATGACCAAAAGTGGGTTAACGACCACTTTAATGACCCAGCACAGACTTCCCTGTAGACTATTTGGGCTGTTCATTAAGCCTCCGTCAGAGGTATCCACATTAAATTGGCTCCTAGATATAAAAAAACTCTGAGGCCCTTATCCACCAAAAAGAATCAGAATTAACAACCCTACTCAAAAAACATAAAGAGAATCCGCATCTTGACCTGCAGAGCAAAATAGAATCCACACAGAGCTCAATCTCTGCCTTAAGGCAGAAAAATGGACCAAGGCAAAATCTTATCACCAAACTGATCATCCTTTGAAGCTGTTATTCTGTAAACTGATGCCTTGGCCTGCAAATGATGTTGATGCCTAAATCAAGGAAGGCTGACTGTGCATATACTCAGAATCCCATGGCAGTCCTTAAGGAATTTCATGCAGGATTTTGATAACTTTGTGGCCCACTTGCCACTGCCTTTCTTATCAGCTTCTCACCGGGATGTTTAGGAAAGAGAAATCGCCCAGGTGGAAATCCTCCAGAATATCAAGTAATCTAAATCAGCAAAGACTCTTGGGCCAGATGGCTTCATGGTTTTGTATTTAAAAAAATTACACTGATATTACTACCACATTTGGTGAAATATTTTAATGCTCTTAGAGAGGGTGGTCTTATGGATGTGGACTCCAATAGAGCTTGTATTTGCCTTTTACAAAACCCAATAAGGACCCCAGTGACCCCAGTTAACTATAAGCCAATTTCTTTGATAAACACTGACCTGAAATTACCTGGTCATAACGAGGTAAACCACAATGGAGAAAATCTCCAAATTGTGTTGCCAACATCCCAAACGGCATATAAAGGAAAAAAAGGAGGAAAAAAAGAAAAGTGCTTATATATAGAAAAAATATATAATGGATATAAGAAAAATATATTTTTATTATTTAGGTATTAAAAACCAGTAGGTGCAAAACAACACCATAACAGTATATAGTACATCATACATTAAGTATCATGCTAATCAAGAGCTGAAAAACATTGAAGAGAAGACTTCTCATATAGCCCGACACTTTTTGGGAGTCTTAAAGTGTATCCCTTCTTCAGGGTCATACAGAAGACAAAACAATGGTTTTAAAGGAGTACTCTGAAAGAGAGAAAAAGCACAGTATGCAGTTTAGAGAATGAACAGAGTAGCATTGCATCTACACTTGGAAGCACAGCAGCCATGAAAACACATACATACCAGTACTGTATCGTAGAATAAAACAATTCTTGATTATAACAGAATGAAGCCGAAACATATGGAAAATTTAACTTTCCTGTGGGAGAGGACAACCAAAGGAAGGTGGAAATGAAGCCCCCCAGAGGCCCAAAATGTCCCACACAAGGATCCCCAAAGGGGGGGTTTCTTCGCAACCGACCAAACGAGCGAAGGAGTATCTATGGTCTAATGAGACTAGGGCCGAAACAACTAATCGATTAATCGACAACTAATCGATTATGAAATTAATCGATTACCATTTTCATAATCGATTAATCGGCCAGTAACATAATGGGGTTAAAAAAAAAAACTAAAGTTAGCTCTTTATAGTACAAAAAGAGCAAATCGCTACTGTAAATATTAATTTCACTGCCCCACAGTGAAAAATGAACCCCTTACAGTAGCGATTATTTGCTCTTTTTGTACTAATTTTAGTTTTTTTAACCCCATTATGTTACTAAACATCTCAGGCCTGGGTCACACCTCTGTGTTTTTTGGTGCTTTTTGCAGAAACACACTACAGGTCAATTACATGGTTTCCTATGGGACACGTTCACATCCATGATTTTTTCAACTGCTGCGTATTTGGAAAGGGCAAGGACTTTTTTTTAATGCAAAACGGTGCTACTTTGATTTTTGGTTCAATATACTTCAATGGAGAAGCTGCAGAAAAGCATGTTTGTGTTTTTTAATCTGCCCAACAACAAATTGTCCCCAAAAAATGTAAAAAGCAAATCGCAGCTTAATTACCTTCCTCCTTTTTTTTTTAAATGTTATTAACCGATTAATCGATTAATCGAAACAATAATCGGCCAACTAATCGATTATGAAAATAATCGTTAGTTGCAGCCCTAAATGAGACGACCAGAAAACACGGTGATGGGGTGATTTGGCCTAGAAAAAGGAAAGATAAATACATAATAATAACAGCAAAAGAAGGAACCCAATCAATGAAGTATCAGCATCCCAAAGATTGGACCATACTGACACAAAGGTCAAAGAAGGTCCATATTATGCAGATTCACTGTGTAAATGTAACAACAAATGTATACATGGTAGCAGGAAGAGGAAAAAAGAAACAGGCTGGGTAGCCTGCATCTGAAATACAAACCTGGTGTGTGCACACCGACAGTAAAAGTAAAAAATAAGAGAAAAATATAAAAAAAACTAAATAAATAGCAAATATTATATATATTAATGTCTTGACCAGACTGGTAGCTTGTATATGTGTGACTTTCGGCTAGGCAATACCAAAGAGACACAAAGCCGAATGGAGACCCTGGTGGTATTATAATCTCAGACATCATGCTAGAGCTCTATTCATCATGGAAAAGGTAAAAAGTAAGCGAGGGGAGAGGGAGAATAGGAGAGCAAATACAGAGTTAGCATATTACAAACAATCCATTAATTGCAATGCATATAGATATAAGGCAGGGGTGCCCAACCTTTTGAGGAGCGAGGGCCACTTTATCGACTTGGTAACCCTTTCGCGGGCCACAATGAGCATCAGTGGCGTAGCCTGGGTTGTCAGCGCTCGGGGCAAGGCAAGTAATTTGCGCCCCCTAACCTGTGGACTTTTAGCACTCCCTGAGTCCCTTCCCTTCCTAGAATAGTACTGACCAGCCTGTATCCTACACTGACCACTACACTAACCTACCTGACCACTACACTAACCTACCTACCTGATTCCTAAACTGACCTACCTGACCACTGCACTAACCTACCTGATTTCTACACTGACCTACCTGATACCTACACTGACCACTACACTAACCTACCTGCTTCCTATACTTACCACTACACTGACCTACATGTCCACTATCCTGACCACTACACTACCTGATTCCTACACTGTCCACTACACTACCCTCTACACTACACTGACCACTACAGTACACTACACTGACCACTACACTATCACCTACACTGCATTGACCACTGCACTGTCTACTACACTGACCACTACACTGCACTCTACACTGACCACTGCACGGTCCACTGCACTGACCACTACACTGCACTGACCACTACATTGTCCACTTCACTGCACTGACCACTACACTACACAGACCACTACACTACACAGACCACTACACTACACTGTCCACTTCACTGCACTGACCACTACACTACAGTGACCATTGCACTGACCACTACACTACACAGACCACTACACTGCACTGACCACAACACTACACAGACCACTACACTGCACTACACTGTCCACTGCACTGATCACTACACTGACCACTACACTGACCACTACACTACACTTCACTGACAATTACACTGACCACTACACTATACTGTCCACTGCGCTGTCCACCTCACTGCACTGACCACTACACTACACTGACCACTACACTACACTGCACTGCCCACTACACTGTCCACTTCACTGCACTGACAATTACACTGACCACTACATGGACTACAACACTACACTACACTTATACTGACACCGGACTTTTTTTATGTATACTGACTCTAACTCTGGCTGGCTGCTTCCTCTCTCCCCAGACCGTATCCACCCCCTCACCTGCAACTTGTATCTTACATCAGTCCGGAGGAGAGGGGGAGCCTGAAGGAGGTGGTGTTCACAATGCGGTGGAGGCGGAGGCGGGACTCCAGGAGCAAACGTGATCGCGGATAGGCCAGCCTGCCCGCGTTCACGGATAGGCCAGCCTGGCCGCGATCACGTATAGGCCAGCCCCACCGCGATCACGGATAGGCCAGCCCCACCGCGATCACGGATAGGCCAGCCCCGCCGCGATCACGGATAGGCCAGCCCCACCGCAGCCGCCGCACATGACCCCATTCTTCGCACTAATGCTCGGAGATGGCGGGTCAGGAACCCACAATCTGGGCTTGCTGACCCGCCATCTCAGAGCAAGACATGGTGGGCCACTTCAGAGGGCGCCGCGGGCCACATGTGGCCCACGGGCTAGCGGTTGGGCACCCCTGATATAAGGCATGAATAGACAGAACACATCTATATAAACAACTTAATATTGATCAATGATAAAGATAGTGAATATACTGCAAACATCATTAAAAATACAGTGTGCAGTACATACAGTATCCGATGTATATGTGAATATTTGCTCAAAAGCGATGCACATCCATATCCACACCTGCGTAGCAAGAAGACCCGAAAGTTTGTATGCATAGATGTCAAAGCCCCAAGCAGGATTTTAAGATATTATTGTTAGTCATATAGACCAATTTATTGGAGGCAGTCTGAGAAGAAGATAACATGAAAAAGAAGTGCACAATAATTGTGCATGCAGGTTCACTCCTTTTCACATCCCCCTGAGGCAAAGCCCTCCAGGAAATGACGATAGCTCAACAGTGTATTAAGGCCAGGTGGGCGGGTGGCATTCAGCTCAGCAATCCATTGCACTTCGCATTGAAGCAGAAGTTTGTTCCAATCCCCACCCCTGTTGTCGGGTTGCACTCCGTTCAAGATGGTAAGAATGGACACGAGGGGATATGCCACGATGGCAATCCCTCACGTGTCGTCCGAGAAGAAGATCGGAATTGGCGGTGGTCATGCTGATGATATGTCTCTATGCTCTTCTCCAAAATTCGAGCTTTGTTTTACCCACATAGTAGGACTGGCATTGGCAAATCAGGAGATACACAACACCAGGCGTGTAACTACTGGTGAATAGGGATGAGCTTCGAGTTCGAGCCGAACTCATGTTCGACTCGAACATTGCCTGTTCGCCCGTTCGCCGAACAGCGAACAAATTGGGGTGTTCGCGGCAAATTCGAAAAATCTATGGGAGAAATCTAAAGTGGTAATTATAAAGGCTTATATGCAAGTTATTGTCCTAAATAGTGTTTGGGGACCCGGGTCCTGCCCCAGGGGACATGTATCAATGCAAAAAAAAGTTTTAAAAACGGCCGTTTTTTCGGGAGCAGTGATTTTAATAATGCTTAAAGTGAAACAATAAAAGTGAAATATTCCTTTAAATTTCGTACCTGGGGGGTGTGTATGATATGCATGTAAAGTGGCGCATGTTTCCCGTGCTTAGAACTGTCCCTGCAAAAAATGTCATTTTTGAAAGAAAAAAGGCATTTAAAACTCACTCGCGGCTATTAATGAATTGTCGGCTCCCGGCAATACATACAAAAGTCATTGATAAAAAAAAAAAAAAAAAGCGTGGGGGTTCCCCAGAATTCAATTACCAGGCCCTTCAGGTCTGGAATGGATATTAAGGGGAACCCCGCCGCAAATAAAAAAAAAATTGACGTGGGGTTCCCCCAAATATCCATTCCAGGCCCTTCAGATCTGGCATGGATTTTAAGGGGAACTCCACGCCAAATAAAAAAAAAAATGGTGTGGAGTCCCCCTAAAAATCCATACCAGACCCCTTATCCGAGCACGCAACCTGGCCGGCCGCAGGGGAAAAGGGGGGGACGAGAGAGCGGCCCCCCCTCCCTCCTGAACCGTACCAGGCCACATGCCCTCAACATGGGGAGGATGTCCCCATGTTGATGGGGACAAGGGCCTCATCCCCACAACCCTTGCCCTGTGGTTGTGGGGGTCTACGGGCGGGGGGCTTGTCGGAATCTGGAAGACCCCTTTAACAAAGGGGACCCCCAGATCCCGGCCCCCCCTATGTGAATTGGTAAGGGGTACATTGTACCCCTACCATTTCACGAAGAAAGCGTAAAAAAATGTTTAAAAAAAACACACAAATACCTTGAAAAATTCCGATAAGCCCCCCGCCCGCAGACCCCCACAACCAGGGCCGGCCCAAGACATTGTGCTGCCTGGGACCAAAAAAAAATAATCACGCCCACCAAAAGGCCCCCACATTCATTATTTTATATCATGATAACTAGGGGGGACCCGTTATGGCTCTATACATGTATAGGAGTAAAAAGAGGACCTGTTGTGGCTCTATACATGTATAAAGAGGACCTGTCATGGCTCTATACATGTATAAAGGATAATAAAGAGGACCTGTCGTGGCTCTATACATGTATAAAGGAGTATAAAGAGGACCTGTCATGGCTCTATACAAGGATAATAAAGAGGACCTGTCGTGGCTCTATACATGTATAAATGAGTATAAAGAGGACCTGTCATGGCTCTATACATGTATAAAGGAGTATAAAGAGGACCTGTCATGGCTCTATACGTGCATATAGGTGTATAAAAGGACCTGTCAGGGCTCTATACATGTATATAGGAGTATAAAGGGACCTGTGCATGGCGGGCGGCCGCAATGTCTTTTGCGCAAACTAATCAATGTACGCTAATTATGTTTTTTTTGGTACCAAAAATATGTAGAAGAATACATATTGGCCTAAACTGATGAAGAAATTATTTTTTTATACATTTTTTGGATATTTATTATAGCAAAAAGTAAAAAATATTGTTTGTTTGTTTTTTTTAATTGTTGCTCGTTTGTTGTTTATAGTGCAATAAATAAAAACCGCAGAGGTGATCAAATATCACCAAAAGAAAGCTCTATTTGTGGGAAAAAAAGGACGCCAATTTTATTTGGGTACAGTGTCGCATTACCGCGCAATTGTCAGTTAAAGCGACACAGTGCCGTATCGCAAAAAATGGCCTGGTTATTAAAGGGTTTGTAAAGGTTCGTGATTTTTCACCTTAATGCATCAAGGTGAAAAAACACCTGGCAATGACTGCCCCCCAGCCCCCCTGTTTTACTTACCTGAGCCCGTTCACTTGCTGTGCACGTCCCCCGGCGTCCTCTTCTCCACGGAGTCTGGCCGTTAATTGGCTAGATTGATAGCAGTGCAGCCATTGGCTCGCGCTGCTGTCAATCACATCCAATGACCCGGGCCCTGGGGGGGGGCGGGAACGAGTCATACACGTTGTGTCTATGGACGCAGCGTGCATAACAGGGAGCGCGCCCGCAAGCTAACCCCCTTGGGAGAGTGCTTCCCAGAAGGGGGTTAGCTGATGCAGGGAGGAGCCAAGACAGCCGCCGAGGGACCAGAGAATCGGGGCCACTCTTTTCCAAATGCACTGCACAGTGGAGGTAAGTATAACATGTTTGTTATTTAAAAAAACAAAAAAAACAAAGCCATACAACCGCTTTAAGTGGGCAAATATTTCCGGTCCTTAAGTGGTTAATCAGGGCTGGGCAAGGCAAGTCCCTCTCAGAGGCTCTCATGTCTCATACAACTTGTGATGTGTGTTTGTACTTACAGTTTTGCTTCGGACTCCACCACCAGATGCGGGTTGTCACCTGCCACACGTTGCGGATTGTCGGCTGCCACATGTTGCGCATGGTCACTTATGTCACCTGCCACACGTTGCGGGTTGCCACTTGCCACACGTTGCGGATTGTCACTTGCCACGTCACCCGCCACACGTTGCGGATTGTCATCTGCCACACGTTGCGGGTTGTCTCTTGCCACGTCACATGCCACAACATCACCTGCCACACGTTGCGCATTGTCACTTGCCACAACGTCACCTGCCACACGTTGCGGATTGTCACTTGCCACAACGTCACCTGCCACACATTGCGGATAGTCCCGTGCCACACATTGCGGATTGTCACTTGCCACGGCGTCACCTGCCACACGTTGCATATTGTCACTTGCCACAACGTCACCTGCCACACATTGCGGATAGTCCCGTGCCACACATTGCGGATAGTCCCGTGCCACACATTGCGGATTGTCACTTGCCACGGCGTCACCTGCCACACGTTGCATATTGTCACTTGCCACAACGTCACCTGCCACACATTGCGGATAGTCCCGTGCCACACGTTGCGGATTGTCACTTGCCAAGCGTCACCTGCCACACCTTGCGTATTGCCACTTGCCACATGTTGCGGATTGTCACGACGTCACCTGTCACACGTTGTGCATTGTCACTTTCCACAACGTCACCTGCCACACGTTGCAGATTGTCACTTGCCACAACATCACCTGCCACACGTTGCAGATTGTCACTTGCCACAACATCACCTGCCACACGTTGCAGATTGTCACTTGCCACAACGTCACCTGCCACACGTTGCGGATTGTCACTTGCCACGGCGTCACCTGCCACACGTTGCGGATAGTCCCGTGCCACACGTTGCGGATTGTCACTTGCCAAGCGTCACCTGCCACACGTTGCGTATTGTCACTTGCCACACGTTGCGGATTGTCACTTGCCAAGCGTCACCTGCCACACGTTGCGTATTGTCACTTGCCACACGTTGCGGATTGTCACGACATCACCTGTCACACGTTGCGGGTTGTCACTTGCTGTGTCCCAAAGTGAAGGCAGGCAGCAGAGAGATGATATAATCTCTCTGCTGCCCATGGCTGCACAGTGAGGGTGAAACTGTGGTGATGCAGGGCGGCGGGGAGAGATGACATCATCACTCTGCTCCGCTGCCCGCTCACTTGCTGACTGCTCCTCTCAACCCCCCCCCTGCGAGTGCTCTGTCCGCCCCTGTCACCAACAGCAGCGGCGCCGGGCTCCTCACAGGGAGCGGTGCCTGCAGTGCTCACTCGCTGACTGCCCCCTCCCCTCGCCTGTGAGTGTCCTCACAGGCAGCGGCGCCGGTACACCGGGCTCCTCACAGGGAGCGGCGCCTGCCCATGCCTGCTCACTCGCTGACTGCCCCCCCCCCGCCTGTGAGTGTCCTCAGCGGCGCCGGGCTGGCGGGCGTCAGTTTGCCGCCCCCCTAACAGTGCCGCCTGGTACCATGGTACCACCCGGTCCCATCATAGGGCCGGCCCTGCCCACAACCACCGGGCAAGGGTTGTGGGGATGAGGCCCTTGTCCCCATCAACATGGGGACATCCTCCCCATGTTGAGGGCATGTGGCTTGGTACGGTTCAGGAGGGAGGGGGGGCCGCTCTCTCGTCCCCCCTTTTCCCCTGCGGCCGGCCAGGTTGCGTGCTCGGATAAGGGGTCTGGTATGGATTTTTAGGGGGACTCCACGCCATTTTTTTTAAAATTTGGGGTGAAGTTCCCCTTAAAATCCATGCCAGATCTCAAGGGCCTGAAATGGATATTTGGGGGAACCCCACGTCAATTTTTTTTTAAATTTGCGGCGGGGTTCCCCTTAATATCCATTCCAGACCTGAAGGGCCTGGTAATTGAATTCTGGGGAACCCCCACGCTTTTTTTTTATTTTTTTATTTATGACTTTTGAATGTATTGCCGGGAGCCGACAATTCATTAATAGCCGCGAGTGAGTTTTAAATGCCTTTTTTTCTTTCAAAAAAGACATTTTTTGCAGGGACAGTTCTAAGCACGGGAAACATGCGCCACTTTACATGCATATCATACACACCCCCCAGGTACGAAATTTAAAGGAATATTTCACTTTTATTTTTTCATTTTAAGCATTATTAAAATCACTGCTCCCGAAAAAACGGCAGTTTTTAAAACTTTTTTTTGCATTGATACATGTCCTGTGGGGCAGGACCCAGGTCCCCAAACACTTTTTAGGACAATAACTTGCATATTAGCCTTTATAATTAACACTTTAGATTTTGAACGTTCGAGTCCATTGTATTTAATAGGGTTCTAAAGTTCACACGAACATTTTGTCTGTTCGCAGGTTCTGGTGCGAACCGAACAGGGGGGTGTTCGGCTCATCCCTGCTGGTGAAACTACTGGTCAATATGTATGCCACAAGGTTAAACAGTTCTATGGCCCGCTACAAGCATGTAGACCAGGTCAGATTTTTACCGAATAGGCGTTCAACCAAATCAGAAGAGCAATTGATTTAATTTCAATACTACACTCTTCCTGGGATGGAGGTAGGTCACAAAAAGGGATGTTGCTTTCCCTAGATATACAGAAAGTGTTTGACACTATATCCTTTACCTACCCTTTCAGGATCCTGTCCAGATAGCATTTTGGTCCTAAGTTCTTCTCCTTCCTCCAGACCTTATACAGTGGAACCTCGGATTACGAGCATAATCCATTCCAGGAGTATGCTCGTAATCCAAAGTACTCGCATATCAAAGCGAGTTTCCCCATTGAAGTCAATGGAAATGGAAATAATTTGTTCTGCATTGACTTCAATGGCATGCAATACCGAATGTGGCCAGAGGCGGAGGGGGACGCCGGAGACCCTCGGAAACGGCCGAAAAGGCCCGAGGACATCTCGGCTGACCTCGGAAAGACTTAGTTCCCGAGATATGCAGAGGTTAGCCGTGCTGTCCTCTGGCCTTTCCGTGCATTTCCAAATGGCGCCGATCGGCGACGTTTAGCTCTGCTCGGCTCCGGCGCCCCCCCCCCCCCCACATCAGGCCAACCGCGGTACTGCATGCTGCTTTGGCCTGAATCATGCTCGTTTTGTGAGACAACACTCGAAAACAGAGTTACGATTTTTAAAAATACAGTGCTCATAATGCAAAACGCTCGTTAACCGCGTTACTCGCAATCCGAGGTTCCACTGTATAGCAATCCCTCTGACCAACTATGGATGAGGAGGGATCCCCTTTCACCATTACTATTTATGATCACTATAGAGACCCTGGCTATAGCCATTCAAACACACCCTGATGTTCTCGGTGTAGATAGTGGTGTGAAGCAGCACAAACGCACACTGTTCGTCGATGACTTGCTCCTTTTCCTCACCTCTCCACACACCTTGCTTCCGTTGTTTATGGACCCATTTTAAAAAACTGTATCTCGGGCCTAGAGGTAAAATAAGGAAAATCGAAAACCCTTAACATCAGTTTGGATGAGGATACTCTACAGAGTTTGAAACAACAATATGGATTTTTTGTCAGCCAAGATCTTTAACATACCGTATATACTCGAGTATAAGCCAAGTTTTTCAGCACATTTTTTTGTACTGAAAATGCCCCCCTCGGCTTATACTCGAGTCACCTTTTTGCGCCTGATCTCCCAAAATTTGAGGACGCGGTACCGGCCGGCCATAGGTTTTCTGGACCCCAAACTTGGCACACATGTAGCCCCACTCTTTTTCTACAAGTGTGCAAAGTTTGTTGTTTAGGGGACCTACGGCCGGGGAGCATCGATTTTTCAAAGCCGGGCACCCCTTCCATAGACTCCCATGTTAAACGGTAATTTCTCTGGTGACTTTGGGGACCCAGTACTGGCCGGTTGTAGGTTCTTTGGACCCGAAACTTAGCACACATGAAGTCTTATTTCTTCTCTATAAGTTTGCAAAGTTTTTTGTCTGGAGGATCTACGGTCGGGGAGCACTGATTTTTCAAACCCGGGCACCCCTTCCATAGACTCCCATGTTAAACGTCAGTCTAGTCATGGACACAGTGAGGCATGGGCACAGTGAGGCATGGGCACAGTGAGGCATGGGCACAGTGAGGCATGGACACAGTGAGGCATGGGCACAGTGAGGCATGCAGATGGACACAGTGAGGCAAAGTGAGGCATGCAAATGGACACAGTGAGGCAAAGTGAGGCACAGTGAGGCATGCAGATGGACACCCTAGGCTTATACTCGAGTCAATACGTTTTCCCATTTTTTTGTGGTAAAATTAGGTGCCTCGGCTTATATTCGGGTCGGCTTATACTCGAGTATATACGGTACTTGAGAATTAAATTACCATCAAGCATAGCATCTCTTTATAAGCTAATTATTCACATTTATTTGCACAGCTGTTGCAGGAAGTGTAGATGTGGTCGTCTTTAGCTCATTTATTGTGAATGGGTAAGATTGCATCAGTTAAGATGGTATTACTACCCAAGATTCTATATTACATTTTCACTCTGCCAGTGGTCGTTCCAGCGGCTGATCTTCACACCATACACTCTACACAAAGGAGACTCAGGCAGGTTGGGAGTTCTGGACATTATTACATGGCTGCCTGGCTTAACCAATTGTCTCAACTATATTCAAAATCTTATAGACCAGATTGGATAGTTCTGGAGGCTCAAGTCTGTGTCTCCTTGCCCATCGATCTCCTGATGTGGATTCTATCTAAAAAATGTCAGGCAGTTCTTAGTTCAACACTGTCCCACTCCCTTCAATTGTGGAATTCATCATCCAAATTGGCTATACTCCAGTCCCTTCACACTCTTGTTGCGCCAAGCTTTGACAACACGGCATTCCTGCCTGGCCATGGTTCCCATAATTTTCAATGGTGGCAGAAAAAAGGCTTTTATCGCATAGGAAACTTCCTTGAACATAGAGGCATTTATTCCGCTTCTCACTTTACTCAACAGTCCTATGCTGCTGAGTATGCCGGGTTCTGAGTCTTACCCTATTCAAAAAATCTTACACTCCAATCTCCAATCACTACAACATCTCACAAATAATATCATGACATGCACAGCCTTCGAAAGCCAGTGCTACCAGGGTAAGGAACAGAGGGGTGGAATCTCAGAGTTATACAGGCAATTAGTTACCTCCACTGGAAAACTACCCCACATGCTTGCATGGGAAAAGGATGTGGGAACAGAAGGAGGACTGGAGGGCTTGGACAATTAGAACATATAAATGCATCATGAATGTCTCCCTTATAGATGCAGGTTACAAGGTACTTTCTTGATGGTACCTGGTACCCGAGCACTAGTCAAAAATGTATACGGCTTATTGCAACTTTGATTTTGGGGATGCGGGCAGGTGTGGACATTGTACCATACATGGTGGTCATGCAATAAAGTGAAGCATTTCTGGATAGGATTTCACGTACTGATACACTCTGTAAATGGTAAATATTGTCAAAAACCCTAGGGTTGCTCTAATTAATGAACCCATCCACTGGACACCCAGACACAATCAGACCTTGATATAGTTTATGTTCTTGGCATCTAAAATAGCTATCATAACCACCTGGAAGAGTGATGTCGTAAACCTGGAGATAATAAAGCAGAAATTAACGTTGATAATGACTAATGAAAAGATGGTTAACATTTTGCAAGATACCTCCTCACGATTTTAGAGGGTCCAGAACCCATAGATACAATATCTTCAACCGCTGCTTAATGGCTGTTGTGGTGGTGATCAGTGTTAATTTTGACAGCAAATTTCAATTTAGTTTGTCTAATGCCCTGTACACACGAGCGGAATTTCCGTCGGAAAAAAGTTGGATGTTTTTTCCGACGGAATTCCGCTCAAGCTTGGCTTGCATACACACGGTCACACAAAATTTCTCTGAACTTTTGAGCGTTAAGATCGCAGTGACGTACAACACTATGACGAGGCGAGAAAAAGAAGTTCAATGCTTCCGAGCATGCGTCTAATTGTTTCCGAGCATGCATGGTTTTTCCCGTCGGAATTGCATACAGACGATCAGAATTTCCGATAGGAACTTTTTCCGTCTGAAAAATAGAGAACCTGCTCTCAATCTTTTGCTCATAGAAATTCCGACAGAAAAAATCTGATGGAGCATACACACGGTCGGAATTTCCGACCAAAAGCTCACATCAGACTTTTGCTGGCGGAAATTCCGCTTGTGTGTATGGGGCATAAGTCTTATTTTAGTCTTCTGCAATTGTTTTAGTTTTAGTCGTATTTAGTCGACTAAATCTCCAGGACGTTTTAGTCAATGAAAATGTCCTACATTTTAGTCGACTAAAATCTCCAGTACATTTTAGTCGACTAAAACGTATTTTATTCATCTAAAATCGAATGGGTGTAGTTAAATTGTAATGCATTATTTAAGCATTTCTCTACAATTTCCAAACTCATTATATACTGCTGGAGTGAAAAATCTAACATGTTATTATTTATGGTATTGAGGTATGAACATGCACTACAGACCAGTGTTATTTTTGACATCAAATTTCAATTTAGTTTTAGTCTTTGTCTTTTGACTAAAATGCCATTTTAGTTTTAGTCCCATTTTAGTCTTTTGACTAAAATGCCATTTTAGTTTTAGTCGTATTTTAGTCATTGTGACAGGTGGGTCACTTTGGACACAAGGTGAGCCAGGAAATAATGGACATTAAGAAATATATCTTGGACTACCTAAAATGGGTCTGTAATATTTATCCACCATATTCCCAAGGATATCTGTAAAGGACTATTTACTGATTCTGAACTCAACAGGTTAATTGAGAGATACTGAGGTGTTCAGCCTCAATCACCTGTCTGCCTAGTGTAATGCTAATCCCAGCTTCTAAAAGACCTGTTCATTGTTTGTGGTGATGTGGATTGGGGAAATTAAGTCTGTCCTTGTGTGTATTGTAAAGTAACAGACAGTCTGGTGAATATAAAGATCATGCATAGTTATTTAAACATAAAGGAATTAGCTTTTGCCTTATAAGAGATGGGTAGTGGGAGGCAAAAGTTAGCCTACTGTCAAATGTGTATTGGGTCTTGTTATGTTGTGGGTGGAGCTGGACCATTGTTCATTTTAGATTAATGCAGTATTGGATGTGTATAAAGGTTACAATGTTTTTGGCAATAAAGTCAGTCTATCCAGAGAAAGATACAGAGTGCGTCTCGTTATTCCAGAAGGATTAATTCCTATGGGAAGTGGTCGTCTGGCTGTGGAGGATCGACAGTGAATTTGTGTCCAGGAGAGGGAAGATATCTAAACGGCGTTACCCCCTTTCATATTTGGGGTGCCGTTACATTGGTTGACAGCAGCGGGATTTTCCCTCCAGTTCCTGGGACACTCCAAACCACCACAGTGAATGACCTGCTATGCAGCCGGCAGGAAAGCCACGCTGAAAGACCTACTTGAGAGCCGTGGAGGGACCAGTGGGACAAAGAACAAAGTCGTCTTGATCAGGGAGCTACCCGAGATGGACCAGAAGGATGGTGATGCAGGGCCCCGGTCAGTTGAAGATTTGTTTCAGCAACGAGTTAGACAGCGCTTGGCATTATATGGTGCTAACCCATCAGAGACCACCATACAGGAAGCCATTAGAGGCATCCAGCTACAGGATGCGCGACAAAAGAGAGAACGAGAGCGACAAAAGAGAGAACTAGAGCGGCAACATGAGCGGAGAATGGCGGAAATACGGCAATCGGAGATCGCCTACAGACAGCTGCTAGAATCTGCTCAGCAGTAGGGTGGGGCTACCCCTGCCTGGGACGATTAGGAAATACCAGTGCACAACTCTGGAATCCTGGCGGAAGAATCGGCAGTGGAAAATCTGAAGATTGCCATCCCTAAAGCCGAAGTGGATGATATGGAGTTCCAGGGAGCTAGCCTGGCTGAAGAATCGGCAGTGGAAAATCGGAAGATTGCCATCCCTAAAGCCGAAGTGGATGATATGGAGTTCCAGGGAGCTAGGGCAGTTGGCTCATCTCCCCAGCCACAGATTACAGAAGGTATGGACTTAAGGGACTGTTCAGAGGATGTTATGGATTATGCATCGCCTGCCCAAGTACTGGCAGCAGGACAGAGTACTGCAGACCCCTGCTCTACACCCGTGGCAGTTTTGGAGGCCCGAGTTGAGAACGTGATGGTTCCTCTTTCCCAAGGGAGTTCAGAGATGCAGGGGGGAGAAGCAGCCCTTTTCCCTCCCCAACAGTTAGCCAGAGCAGATGGTGTGGAGCCCCCAGCAGAGGTGCTGGCAACAGGGCAGAGTGCTAGCAACCTCTGCCCAGCACCGGAAACAACTGTGGAGTTTCAGGGAGCCGGGGCAGTTGGCCCCCCTCTCCAGCAACAAGCTGAGGTGGTAAAGCTTTTACCCCCAGCTGAATCACTGGCAGCAGGGCAGAATACTACTGGTCGCTGCACACAACTGCAACTTGAGCTGATGTCAGTGGATGAGACTACGGTCTTCACTCACAGCAACCCAGCGGAAGAGCTGGCAACAGAGCAGAGTGCCGCAGGCCTCTGCTCTCAACTAACAGAAGAGGGAGTTCCTGTGGGACTGGATGGGACTACGGTCTCCACTCACAGCAACCCAGCGGAAGAGCTGGCAACAGAACAAAGTGCCACGGGCCTCTGCTCTCAACTAACAGAAGAGGGAGTTCCTGTGGGACTGGATGGGACTTTGGTCCTCACTGACACAACCCCAGAAAATGGTGTGACATTGGGACAGGAGGATGTCAGCCTTGCTTTGCAAGCACTGGGGGATTTTCACCTACCACAAGTGGATGGGACTTCAGTCTCCACTTGTATAACTCAGGGATGCTGGGCAGTCGGCCCAGATCCCCAACAGCATGAAAGACTGAGCCCAGTCACCCTGTCTTCTCCCCAGCGGCGGGTATGTCCTCTGAGAGAGGCAGAGGTTGGCTGGGTAAGTAATGCTCTGTTTGGAGTAATTTATTTGGGGTACTGTGTGGATACCAGCATTAGAAGAATAGACCTATGGACTAACTTCGGAGTCAACCCGTCTGGGGTCACCTCCTGTGTTAGTCTCCTGCCGAAAGGGGAGATGTGTGACAGGGGGGTCACTTTGGACACAGGGTGAGCCAGGAAATAATGGACATTAAGAAATATATCTTGGACTACCTAAAATGGGTCTGTAATATTTATCCACCATATTCCCAAGGATATCTGTAAAGGACTATTTACTGATTCTGAACTCAACAGGTTAATTAAGAGATATTGAGGTGTTCAGCCTCAATCACCTGTCTGCCTAGTGTATGCTAATCCCAGCTTCTAAAAGACCTGTTCATTGTTTGTGGTGATGTGGATTGGGGAAATTAAGTCTGTCCTTGTGTGTATTGTAAAGTAACAGACAGTCTGGTGAATATAAAGGTCATGCATAGTTATTTAAACATAAAGGGATTAGCTTTTGCCTTCTAAGAGATGGGTAGTGGGAGGCAAAAGCTAGCCTACTGTCAAATGTGTATTGGGTCTTGTTATGTTGTGGGTGGAGCTGGACCATCGTTCATTTTAGATTAATGCAGTATTGGATGTGTATAAAGGTTACAATGTTTTTGGCAATAAAGTCAGTCTATCCAGAGAAAGATACAGAGTGCGTCTCGTTCTTTCAGAAGGATTAATTCCTATGGGAAGTGGTCGTCTGGCTGTGGAGGATCGACAGTGAATTTGTGTCCAGGAGAGGGAAGATATCTAAACGGCGTTAGACCCTTTCATATTTGGGGTGCCGTTACAGTCATCTCAATTGTTTTAGTTTTAGTCGTATTTTAGTCGTATTAAGTTAGTGGACTAAAATGTTTTAGTCGACAAAATTAACACTGGTGGTGATAAGACTATACTCTAGTTGTTTTCTCCCTTTTTTTCTCTCTTTCTTTTCTTCCCTTTTCTTTCTTTTCCTCTTTCCTCATTGATGATGCTTAGGGCAGTTTAACGTTGGATACAGGTCATCTTGTATAAGAATGGTCATTTCCAAAACAGAATAACCAATATGTTGGTTGAACTGGATCAACTTGTGTCTTTTTTCAACCAGATTACCTATGTAACTATGTTCTGTGTTTTGCACTTTGCGGACACTTTGCATTTGCTCTATGGGGGTTGTCTCCACATGATAGAGACCATTCATAACTCATACTCGTTAAACCAAGTTCATGGTATTTTTGACCTACGTTTGGATATGCTTCTATATGAAAACACTTGTCATCAATGTCTTTTTCATAGGCTACTCAAATGTTCTTCTCGTTTGCATTTGCGGGTACTTGCTTTTTCCTTTGCATTAGAATAAATCCACAGTATTGTTCTAATGTCTTAAACTTTAATAAAAATATTTAAACAAAGAATGATATTTATTTACTACAACATTGCCTTGATTTTAAGAATGACCTTCTGCTTGAGGAATGATGAGATTGCCAGATCAGTCAGACAACACCTATGTTAAGGCAGCAGAAAAATAAGGGCTTTCCTGACTGTGCTCTTACCTAATGGTTCTTTGGTAGTGTGCGTGATGTTCATTCATTAGCAAGGCAGTCAACTAAAATAGACAGGAATAAAAACCTAAGCAAGCGCCTAGAAAAAGAGCTGAAAGTACAACGTAGCTTGGGCAACCTTGGGAGAATAAAAGTACTCTGCTATACATCACAGGCTAAGTGTTCCCAAGGACTCTCAGAATAGGGATTCCCTACATAAATACTCCTTTAGTGGTGGCACAGTGGAAAGTGGAAAAAGAATGCTGGCGCTTGGCTAAGGGCTCAGAATTATAGGGTAGTTGGTCCTATAGGTAAGAGGAGGCAGAGCTTACCCACAATGGTATGCTGCCATAATTGTGCCAGTATAGGCAGTCTTTTTTATAGAGGAAAATGGATTTGCTTGATATGACCTCTCATGAAAAAGAAGGCAGAAACACTGCCAGCAAATTGTTATGTTTTATAAAAATGAATCTTCATGTTCTGTATATTTTAGATTTATTATTCTCCATCTGGAATTTGCACTTTCCTCTGATGCTTACTGATTTTGCATGTGTTCAGTGGGAAATTCTTCTCAAGTATCGGGATGTGTAGAAGAAATGTATTTATACAGAGCCATATTAATACAGAAGTGCCACCAGCAGGTCCCTTTGAAGTGGCTATTTTCTACAAGGCACAAGAGATGTTTCAGTCAGAAAACATATGTCAAGCCCATTGAAAAAACACTAGCTAGTGGTACTGTTCTTTCTTATAACAACCATTTTTCTCTGAGACTTGCCCTTACCCATAGTCTGCACCTTTTTTTAAGTATTCAAATATTTAGTGGCATATGAAATTTACTGCTGGAAATGCTATATGTTTTTCATTCACTTCCAGTACTAAAGACACTAGAGCAGTGGGTACCACACAAAGGCAAAGCTATGGATGTATGCAAGCACCTAAGGCAAAAGCTAACAATCAAGAAGCAATTAAGATCTAATCAAGAAGCAATTATTTCTCAGTGATGGAAAATGCTGAATAACAGGAAGATGTGTGCAGACTGAAAGAGTCAATAACTTTGTAGCAATAAAATTTTCAGCTAACAATAATAAGGAATGCTACACAATATTGCACCTATCAATCCAATACATTTGTATGTGCCTAAAACCAAGCACAAAGTATAGCTGTGACTTTGTCAGTTAAAAAAAATAAATAAAAATAAAGCTACTAGCAGGTATAAAGTATAGGACTCTGGAGACAACTTCACATACCTGCATCAGCTTTAATAGTCTCCTACAAGGCCAATTGCTAGGTCTAGCTGAACCAGGAAAGCTCTGGCACCACCTTGCTGTGATGGAGCTTGCCCATCCCAATCCATCCATCTCCACTGGTCATTAAAGTCTATAATATTAATGGGCTAATAAGCATTTGAGAAATGGTTCTATAAATTGGGCAAGTTTCAAGTCTACCTGGAAAAGCTTAGCATTTTGGTGTGAAGGAAGCAATTAAAGATCCTGCAGGTTTGTGCAGGTATCTCTCCAACAGCCTAGACTTTATACCAACTAGAAGCTAAAACAAATGTTTTTTTTTAAGTTGACCTCCAGTTACCTTTAAAAATGTATTCCCTCCTCCCCATATAGTAAGAATGGTCTGCTTGTTTAGTCTGAGGAGGTGTAAAGCATAGGAATACAGATTTCTCGTTTCTATGATAACTGGAGCACTTCTCTGATCTGCTTCAACCCTGGAATATAGGCAAGCCCTTGACATCCACACATAAAATGCAGGAGTGCTAGTCCTGGATAGTATATGACTGTCGAAGGAGCAGCCACAGGCCAGCAAAGAGAAGCATCTCCATGGGACCAGTCCTCTTTCTTGGACCCACCTGTGAGGAAGATTTTTCTCTGATTCAAATCCCCTCACATGCTTTTTTTCTCCCTTGATGCAGTAGCTCTGAGCTCAGCGTTTGAGAAGCCGGTGATGGAGGAGTTGAGCAGTAAAGACTAGGTCTCACTTAGCAATGTCCTTGCAACAATCTGGGAGTCTTCCAGTCAGGCTTCATGAGGTAAGTAAATGGCCTACACCTATAGCAAGGACATTATTAAACTTTAGTCAAAGCTGCACAGTTTGTTTTTA